>CM060112.1:24349427-24949427 GCA_030522415.1 Channallabes apus
TCTTTGTGTCTGTGTGCGCACGTGTCATTGGACACCGTGCCACACACACATTGACCCCTCCTACTTTCACCTTCACAGACACACACACACACTTTCTCTCTGCTCTACACAGAAACACTGCTCTGTCGCGATTCTTTTCAAAGGTAAAGTGCAGGTTAATTTGTTTTATTTTTACTTTACAGCAGTGATTCCGTTAGTGTGTCGCTCAATCAAGTGTCATTAGAAAGATTTCTAGTTTATTGTGTGTGAAAAGAGTGGAGGAAGAGTAACTGTGTAAGATGAGAAGGGGGAGAGGGGAGCTTACTTTATATTCACACACACACACGCGCTGGTTCATTTTTTATTTTTACTTAATATATTGCATTAATTATTTTTTTGGGCTGTGGAATAAATAATTAGAGTTTCCATTATTTCTTATGGGAAAATTCGATTTGGTTCAGGAGTGTTTTGAAATACGAACCAACCATCGGAACGAATCCAGGTTTCACTGTATGTAATCCAAGGTTTCACTGTATGTAATTGCAAAAAATCATTAAAAAAAAAAAAAAAAAAGTCACAGTGGTGATACATGAATTGCCACACAAACGAATCATGCTCCATCACTTTATCTATTTCCCCATCTCTAATACCCACGATAGCCCTTAGGTGCTTTATTATATGTAATAAATGTAATGTTGGTGTAGCAACACTGTGGTCTCACCTCCAGGGTCAAGGGTTCGAGTCCTGCCTCAGGTGTGTGTGCATGGAGTCCCTGTGCCTGGTGGGTTAACTTTGTTTTGGTCTGTCATGTAAAAGGCCAGTAAAATACATAACATAACGTGTTGTAACGTGACAAAATGTGGAAAAGTTCAAGGGGTATGAATACTTTTGCAATGCACTGTAATAATATCGTTTAAACATTTATCCACTATCAGACATGTACTTTTGTATCTAACTTTAATAATGTCGGAATAAGTAGATATTATAACTATTGTAGTAGCGATGATGACTGAAATGACCAGCACTTTTATAAAGAAGTGCATTCGCATTAATAAAATGTAGTTCAAATCTGAATTCCCTTTTCTACTTTCTCTCACCTTTGGGTTCGTAGCTTTTTGTGTCAAGACCCTTTTCCTTTGCACAGGATTAATAATAAATCCGATCGCTTGGGCGATCTGGGACACGGTCCTTGTGTATGAGACGATGAATTCCTGCCCATTTCAGAAATCCAGTGTCCTACATATACTCAGTATATCAGAGTGTCTAGGCGCGTGAAGAGAAGAGAGCTCATACAAGATCAGGAAAAATGTGTATAAACCAACAACATAAGCATGCATTCTATACTCGGGGAAAATCCAGGGCTTTAAAGAATAAAATCTTACTGACACATGACGTTGATGTAATGGATACATTCTAAATACATTGACCATAAGTCTGGATTGTTTGCCGCAGCTGGTGCTTATTTATGTTCAGACTGGGATTCTGGTGTAAACTCAACAGCTGCGATGCAAATGTTTGCAGTACAGTTTGATCCGGGACGACTTTCGGCGAGAGCTGTCAGCCATTAAAAAGCCATCGAGGCCGCGACTCTTCTGGGAGCCATCCGAGTAAATATATCCATTTCAGTCGAATGTGTTTTGTTTTGCAAGCGAGTGTGTTTTCTTGGGCTTCTTCGCAGAGACTTGCTGTAGGGTTGTGTTCCTGTTCTTCATTTTCCTCCCCCCTGTTCCTTTCCTCCCTCTCCTCACTGGAAGAAATGGAGAAACAGAAACAAAGCCTTTCAATATCTCACAACCTGCACCCTTTTTTGGTCTGAGCGCACACGGATGTGTCATCTCTAAGGGATCTAAGAAGTGTATTACCATGTGGGAATGAGTGTGTGTGTGAGTGAGAGAGTGAGAGAGAGAGAGAGAGAGAAACTCTATGAACGTTTGTGGGTGGAAACCATCAGCAAACAAACAAGTCCAGTCCAGCTAGGAAACGAGAGGAGAGCCAAATCTTGCCAAAAGTCTGCTCATGTGTCTGAGACACAGCGCTTTATTTTGACAGCTGTGTCTTTTCCCGTATCTTTGCGAAACAGGTCTTTAAGTCATGATGCAAGAGGCGGGGACAGCGGCGGCGACGAGCAACGGAACAGCCAAACAGAACGGGGTGGCAGTGGAAGGCGTGTACAGAGACATACGATCCAAGAGCACCACACCGTTCCCCGACATCACAGCCGCAAACCTCATGACCCTTCAGCAGCAACAGGTAATTGTGATGTATCTGACCGCACATGAAGGTTTCGGATCTTACACCTGGTCCAATCGGTCTCAGACTCACTCTCTCTCACCTGTCCATGTCATCGACATATCTCTCTCCCTCCTTTTAAGTGCCCATTAATATTTCATCCTCTCTCCTCCTCCAAGCACATAAACACATTATTATGATTATTTATGTATACTGAAGGTGTCCTGAATTTTTAAAACACTTTAAAGTGCTCTTTTGGCAATTGTGTGTTTGCTTGCTGACGTGTTTATCCTAGTACACTTGACTTTCCAGTAAAATCGTTTGCAGAAATGTAGGAGCAGTGGAGTTCTCGGACTCTGACACCACACGCTGTCGACGTAGCACGTTGTCCAGTCAGGCAGTCTGCCCTTTTAAGACCCACCCCAGAAATTTTTTTTTTTTCGGCTCACTTCGCGACGGCACAGGCGAAAAGGACTTGAAAAGATCAGTGAGCCGCATGCTTTCTGTGCCCCAGGGGCTGATGGGAGTTGTTGTCAGTGGTTGTTTGGTCATGATGGAGCGACGCTCTGATGTAGCTGTCACTCGGCATTGAAACGGCCGTCTGTAAACACGGGAGCAGTGGCGTTGCTTTCCAACATGATGGACGATGGCTTTGAAGATCTTTACATATGTTTTGGTGGCACGGTTGCCATTTGATGCCAACGTCATGGCAAACTTTGAAATATCAGAACAATATAGATATTTCAGCGAGCTTCAAAAATGAACACAGCTGCGCGGAGGCATATGAGTTATAATAGAGCTCTGTATAGGGTCTGTGTTTTATTGTGTAGCTCATATTTAAAAGATTAAAGCACTTTATAAGGAGAACAGACAGGACGACGATGTAGTGGTTACGCTTTGGGCCCACACCTCCAGAGTCGAGGGATTGATTTTGCATGTTCTTCCTGTTCTTAGTGGGTTTCTTCTTTTTACTCTGGTTTCTTCTCACACTCCAAAGACGTACAGCACCGGGCGTACCCCACCTCATGCCCAACGTCTCTTAGGTCCCCGTGAGCCTGTACGTTGGATAAGTGGTATAGAAAGTGAATCAATGAATGAATAAGAAGGACATTAATACAATATGAAGTGTTGATTTTATTATTATTTTTTTTTAAAGAAATGTTGCATCATCAAACAAAAGATGACACCATAGCTGATTACGAAGATAAAGTTCATAGCTGCCAAATGGTATTCTTAATGCTTAGCAACTGGCTGTCAGGCCTTCTCTCTCCCGCCCATGGAGTGGCCGAAGCCGAACGCACAACGCCCTGATGTTGGCCGCATGAAAATCACATCCATGCTGAATTCATTAGTGCCGTCGTCACACAAAACCATAGATGAAACTTCAATAACTGCAGGCCACAGTTGAGTAAACAGTTGCGCTGAAATTTAATTCCTGTTGACTTTTCCTTCGTTCTCTGCCAGAGGCGGGTTCTGATTCGCCCGACTAAAACAACAAGAGTTACAGCTTTGATGGATGTGAGGGGAGACGAGGGAGAGGAAGAGATCTGTGGGTGAACCAGAATGCTGTGCTGGAAACAAACAAAAAAAAAGAGCAGATAAGAAAGGAAAAAGGCTTTGCGGAAAATCACTCACTATGAAGTGGTAGTGCGATACATTTTATTGGAGTTTTTATTACTGTAAACACAGACAAGGTTCACCTTCCTGGTTTTTGGGCATTGTACTCATGCCAATGCAAAAGTAATGACATTATTGCTGATATTTGAAAAGCAAAACACACACCCCTCCTGTCAGTGCTCTTTCAGAAACTCCACCTCCCATATTCATGGACACACATTGCCAAAGCAGCTACACTACCTACTTGGCTAGCCGACTGATATTAATATGAAATGTCATTAACTTGGTTCGCTGATTGGCTGGAATTGTCGCGGCACAGTCTGCGCCACTTTTTGTTTTTTTTCCCGTTTTTTTGTTTGCCAGTTTTTGTTGGCCTTAAATGGGTGTGCTGCTCTAATATGGGTGGAATGGTGTAAAAAAGGGGTGTGACAGTCAACATTCCATGTCCTCCCGAGGCCTTTTTTTGTCTTTGTGTCACCTGTCCAAATGAATATATGCCTGAATACTAACTAACAAAATACAACATATTATTCTTTCATTCATTCATTCATTTTCTATACCGCTTAATCCTGTGTTCAGGGTCGCGGGGGGCCTGGAGCCTATCCCAGGAGACTTCGGGCACTAGGCAGGGTACACCCTGGACACACTACGGGCAATTTAGGAACGCCAATTAGCCTAACCTGCATGTCTTTGGACTGTGGGAGGAAACCGGAGTACCCGGAGGAAACCCACCAAGCACGGGGAGAACATGCAAACTCCATGCACGCAGAGACGGGAATCGAGCCTGGCCGGGGAATCGAACCCAGACCCTGGAGGTGCAAGGCGACAGTGCTAACCACTACACCACCGCGCCGCCTACATATTATTCTTGCTATTGATTATTTCATCTCAGTATGAGCGAACAACTGTGTTGGGACTGCTTAGAGCAGAGACAGCATGTGTGCAAAGACAAAACCACCATCGTGGCCATACAGTATATAGTCTGCAGTTTAATATGTTTGAATACTACAATCATAGGCTTGTGGAGTTTGAATTCCACATCCACGATACAGCAGCCAAAGTCTCCGTTAAAGCCAGCCGACCGTTGTCTCTGTCGTATGTGAGGTCTGCTGAGGCCTTTACGGAAAAGTCTTTTACAGGATTCACACGTCTCCATATATCTCATAAAAATCCATCCAAATCTATCAAAACACATTATTAAACAACCATGTATCATTTGCATAATAGCATTACCAATGCTGTTAGAACACCAGTGGTATACTACGTCAAACCGGCACTTCACGCGCACTTTCACAGTCTCTCATGACCCCCCACCCCCCACCTACACCCCACCCCCACCCGCCTTAATGCTTTACGCTTAGACCCACTCTCGAAAGAAGATTTCGAAATCCAATCCAAAAAGATCCAATAACTCTTAATACTCCCACATACATGAAAGCTGTAAAAGTGTGAAATTGTTTTTTTTTTTTCCTGCCGTTGGAGCTGGCGTGAAGCAGATTGTCTAGATTAAGTTCTCGGACACGGAGCTTAAATTCTCACGACATGTGCAGAATTGTTTAAAAAGACATATGTCATTGATTTATTTTATTTAGTCATCTTTTAAATCTTTAGACATCACGTGTTTGCTTGTAATTACTATTTGATGACCTGTGAGCAATCGGTTCTATTGATGTAAAAGAAAAGGGGGGGAACCTACAAATCTGGCATTTATAATGATTTTTGAAACAAAATATTAAAAACAGACTATTGAAGAAACCATGTCTAGGTGGGAAAGGGACAGTGTGTTGTTCAGTTTATACTCCTCATAAAAACACATTTTATTGTGCATAATAGTCCTGAGCCACCTATCATTTCTTCATATTATATTAAATTAAATCAAATTAAATTAATGGGAACAAATGTTTTACTGCGGCAGGCTGCGAAGTGCCTAAAGCTACCATTTTAAGAATTGGTTGTTTATGTAACAACTTGATTTCTCTTCTCGTCTGCTCCGACCATCAGCATTCAGGATCAGCTCTGTACTAATCACCAGCCTGATCGATCACCCGTCATCAATCTGTACCTGTCTCTCACTGGTTCATGACTTACGTTACATGTTTTTATTTTTTTTATTTTTTATTTTTTATGCTCAAATGATTCATAGGTCACTGTGTGGCTTAAACAAACAAGACCATTCCTCTGAAACTAGTCAGCTTCAGCAACCCGACTGAAAATCAGAGCCTTAAAAGTCCTTTAATGGAGAACTCTTCTTTAAGACTACATTTATAAATGCAGGAAAATCTCTCTGGAAGCAAAAAATGAAGAAATGAGGGGTGGCTCAAGACTGCTCTGAAAGTGATTACTCATTTGCAACTTTTTTTTTTTTTCCTTACAGCATGCATTGTGTAGAATATGTGCAAAGCTTTGCCTGGTGATTAGTTTTATAATTTTTTTTTTTTAGATGTATAATTAAACAGAATATCCATGTTTTTCCAGATATTTCCTTTTGTCATTCACTCAGTGTACTATGTGCCCATGCACAGTATGTATGTATGTCTGTATGCAGTTCATTCTAGATTGTACCTATTTAATCATTTGTTACCGCTTTGCTACAGAGCATCAAGTTAGTTGATATTTGAAAGTTCAGTTAAAATGTGTTTATTGGTCATTTGCTGAAACTCCGAAGTTTAATTTTTTTTTTTTTTCTTTTTTTTTTTTCACTAATAAGCTTTAAATCCTTTGAGAACATGGCAGGAGAAAAAAAAAAACAAACCTGACGCCTGGCATGTCATCAGTTCTTGTTAAGGAACATAACTGTAAAAGACAGTGCTCATTAATACATATGGAGGATAAAATAATTGTAATCTGTTTGATCATCTCAAGCCTGACAGGGGAATTCATCTTGCCACACGAGTTAGATCAGGGGAAGTAGACCATAAGCTTCACTTAAACATCTCCATATGAAAGTCAGGACTTATCTTGTAGCACGATATACAGATATCACTTCAGAGATACGGAATGCTTGCAGGTTTGAAAAGCCAGACGGATGAGTTTATTTAAACTATAATTCTCCATGACATCACAAGTGCTATTTCCGCATTAATAATAAATTATACACTATTAATAAATAAGCCTGAATATCTGACTTCAGTGCTTTTGACAGATGAAATGGGGAAACTGGATGTTCAGCTTTAGTTCGAAACATGCTAGGCATAACATCGGATGAGCGATGTATATTTTCTTTCTCAAACAGCAAACTGTGTAGGCGTTTTAGACTTAACAAATGAAGACATGTGGGTCTTTGTCGATGAACTGTGCTATGAGCAGCCATGTCGATTTGACATCATGTCATAGATGGAGAAGAGAACTTGACTTGGGTATAAAACCCTGAGATAACTTCTTATACGTCTTGGCATTTCATGTCATGAAAGACACGATGCCTGTTTACTCTGTCAGGAATGAAACATTCACTAAGTTGTCCTTCAATTAATTATTGACTAAATAAATAAAGAAATAATAATAATAATTAAAAAAACAAACAAGGCATTTGAAGTTCATTCATTCATTCATCTTCTATACCGCTTAATCCTGTGTTCAGGGTCGCGGGGGACCTGGAGCCTATCCCAGGAGACTTCGGGCACTAGGCGGGGTACATCCTGGACAGGGTGCCAATCCATCGCAGGGCACACACACATACACACACTCACACTACGGGCAATTTAGGAACGCCAATTAGCCTAACCTGCATATCTTTGGACTGTGGGAGGAAACCGGAGTACCCGGAGGAAACCCACCAAGCACGGGGAGAACATGCAAACTCCATGCACACAGAGACGGGAATCGAGCCTGGCTGGGGAATCGAACCCAGACCCTGGAGGTGCAAGGCGACAGTGCTAACCACTACACCACCGCGCCGCCTTGCATTTGAAGTTAATAGTGAAAATAATACTTAAAAATATTATTTAAATATTCCTTAAATAACATAACCATTGTTGGTACTATTTGCTATTGATACTGTAGTGCTGTTACTGTTTTTAAACAACTTGATGCTGAACTATAGAATTTTATTCATTAGTTTATTTATTCATTGTATAAAAGCTAGGTGCCCTTAAGTACATTTCTTCTGTGTTTCATGCATTTATGGCAATCGTGTCGCTGTCTACAAGTTTTTTCACAAACATTTATGTTTACAATTTAAATTCAGCAGCACAGTGGCGTAGTGGTTAGCACGGTCACCTCCAGGGTCGAGTGTTCAGTTCTCCACTCGGGGTCTGTGTGCATGGAGTTAGCATGTTCTCCTTGTGCTTGGCGGTTTTCCTCTGGCTAAGTGGTATGGAAGATAAATGAATGAATAAATGAATTTCAATTCATAATAAATGAAAAGAGACATTTCCCCACTTTGCTGTACCAAAACTATTCCAGACAGTGACTTTTGCATGCCACTACACCCCAGCAGATGGCCTTTGATAGTTGTTTTTCAGAATTTAAATTTGGATTGTCGGTTCAGAAAATCACGAAACCTTACAATAATGCTGCCTTAACCAAAGTGCTCAGCGTTGTTGTAGTTTGTTCATTCCAGCTGCACACTGTATGCGTATTTGTAAATGTTTGATATTCCTCTAATAATAAACCATGATCAATCTGGCCGTTAGCAGGCCCCGAATCCATAACGATTGTCTTGTGTCATGAATTTAGCGTGAAGATGTAGAGCCAAGCAAAAATTCCAAAGTCATTGCTAAATGAACGAGGATTTGCATTCTTTAAGAAAAATAACCGAGTTGTTAGTAATGTCTCGGTAGTGGCTGCTGATAATGTAATTGTGTTAGCTGTTTGCAAAGTAAGCTTGGTTACAGTATGTGCAGCATTTCTTAACAGGCTTCATCTGAACATTACACTGTTTGAGATTAGATAAGTAACTAATGATAAATGCAAAACTGGGAGCATAAAGAAATTCACTCCAAATGGCATGCCAGTCCATGTTAGGGCACTACAGTATACACACACACACACACACACACACACACACACACACTTATTCACACAAGGTCTACCTAGTTGCAACTTTTTTTTAATAGCGTAAGTTAAACCAGTGAGCTCAGAGGAAAGCCATGTGACAACAGGGAAAGCATGTTATTATTATTATTATTATTATTATTATTATTATTATTATTTTACATGGCCAAACTATCTACAATATCACATTTTTTGTTTGCAGAGTTGAAACAAGTTCACTGCTTATGTTTTCTCAGTTCCTTATCCACTCTATACAGCGAAGATGTTTTATTCCTCCAGTTGTTGACTTGAAAGCAGGACACATTCTTCTCTTTGTTCCAGCTGTTAGTACTTTTTTTTTTTCTCCTCCTGTGACTTCTTTCACATTTTGATCTGCTTTATTCTGCTTTTCAGCTGGTTTGACATTGCATTATTTGTTCTGCAGCTGTGTAAAAGTGTAAGTGACTGGAATTTCCCCATTTAAGATAAACACATCCTCACCCCGGCCGGGTAAGCACGTCGCCAGAGATACCACCAGAAGTCAGGTGGATCAGAAACACGTCAACTCGCGTAGATAGGGTTCCTCAAAACAGTCCCAGATTTTTAAAAGATGTTTTTTTTCCCAGATAGACATCAAGCTTTAATGGAGCCAAATGCAGTTTTGGCATAAAGTGAAATGCATGCAGATCCTGTAATAACTGCGCTCGGTGACTGCTCTTCAAAACCTGCTTTTTGTCATGCGCACCCTCGAGCTATGAGAGAACTTGTGGTTTTCAGCATTTTCTTTTGATGAGGAAGTGAGGATGATGAGAGTGATAAAAATAAAATAAAAGAAAAAGAAAAACAGACAAACAGGTTGATCGTATGCACCAGCCAGCTTTTTGTGGTGTTTTGGGCCTTTTTTCTCTTCATTTTGATGCATGTGCAACGGAAAGCGCCTGCGTGTGCACGTACAAACAACCTCTGCAGCAAGAAGGAAGTGGCTTTTTACAGCTGATGTAGGATTTAGTCTTGATGACTCTATAAATGCCTATAAACTCACCTGTAATTAGCCAGCAACAAACACTCCAACAGCCATTGCAAGCTGTTACGGACGATACGATGGTGCTCAAGAACGTCCCTGTTGTCTCTATCGCGTCTCGTGCTCTGCACGACCCGATGATTTATGACCATTCGCAAAATGCTGGTGCATTTTTAATCACTCGCATGCTTGAGCAAACTGTTGTTGACTTGTACTCATGGACTGCCAGTAATCATGCCGAACACACGCGCACGTACGCAGCTGCTGAATATTTAATATCAGCACCCTGCCTCATCATAGACATCTTTTAATGAAGTTTGAGGGCTTGGAAATATCCATCCCAGCCCCGTGTCTGCTCCCAACATATTCCATCAATATCAAAAAGTAAAAAAAAAAAAAAGGACGAAAGAATAAAAAACAAAACAATGGATGAATAATTGCTTTTCTTTTATGGAAGGGCAAATCAGTTGGCGTTTGCTTTGTCAGGCTCATGGATGCTTTAGCTTTGTTACAAATTACAAGATAAAACAAGGCAATTATGATTTTTTTTTTCTTCTTCTCTCTGTCCTTGTACTGTATGAGTGCAGTTGTCTGTGACATTGCATCTGGAAAGACAGAAAGGTTGGCTTTTTAGTCTGCAACATTTTGAGATAGAAACTTGGCTGGCATGGCACACATGTTCCCTTGTGCAAAAGTGTATCTGGTGCTTCATGATGAAGAGAGAGAGAGAGAGAGAGAGAGAGAGAGATTTTGTGTAGACCCAGATGAATGCATCCACTGGTGAGAAGCTGATGGAAGACAGATGAACAGACTGGAGAAGCCTGGATTAAAATAAGATTCATGGATGCCGCTTGAGCATTTCCCTTTCTTGCATTCCTCCTCTCTCCCATCCGCTCGCAAACTCTTACAGGTAATGTCCGATTGGCCCGAAATGACAGGCTTGCAACTTCCCAACTTATTGCAGCTCTAGACAACAGGGATAAAGATCAGCGTTATGACACTGCATATTGCCTCAAATTGCTTTATTGGTAAAATGATAGTGCTTGCTCCAATTTCAATAATTTTCTGGAATCCCTCGTTGAACGCTTTAATTGTGTTATCACCCAACTTGCAACATCTGTCTTTATACAGATGACAGTTTTATTACAGGGTGAATTTCTTTGCTGCGTCTGCCAATTGATGGGCAATCTGATTCATAATCGTAGCAATGCAATGGAAATTAAACATTAAGGGTGATTGTATGTAGAAAAGGCGAGAAATAATTATTCTCAGGAGAAAGGGAACCTGCAGCGTGTCACAGAATACTCCATCACCGCGTTTTTTATTTTATTTATTTATTTTATTATTTATTTTTTTCCCCCGTGGAGAACCACGCCATTGCAATTTCCCCATATTGCTTTCTAATTGGGGCAAGCAATATTCCCCCGCCTTTAAAGAGATACTTTCGTCGGAGCTCCGAAGCAAAGCGCCGCTCCTCCGAACCTGGCAAACCCGCCCCGTATCAGGGTCTCGCTTTCACAGTCAGGGCATCAGAGAAGATTTATCATCAAGTCTAGCGCCCATAAACTATAGAGTGCTACGATGATGTGCAGGTCATATATATGTACGTAGGGCAGATGGAGAGAGTTTACTGCACCGCGGGTTAACATCCTGTTTACAGTAATTCATGCGCGAGTTGTTTGACAGTGAGGTAAGGAGTGTGTCTGGGGCTGTACAGGAAAAACAGGACCAAGTTGCTCTGCTAAAGGCTGCAGCGCCACACCGCTAATGGATTTCGGGTCAAACGGTCAGCCGGCGGAAAAGTGGCGTAGTGGGGAGAGAGAGAGAGAGAGGTAGTGTGTGTGTGTGTGTGTGTGTGTTAATGCGAGTGATCTGTGTATGCCTGTTTTTTTTTTTTGTAAAGATTTGTTGGCTGTCCCATTGTTCTACTTCCCATATTTACTTAGATGATGTAACCTCTGCCTGTCTCATTCTTTCCCTTCTTCTTCTTCTTTTTCTTCTTCTTTAACAACAGTGTGTGTGTATGTGTGTGAGTGTGAGTGAGAGAGAGAGAGAGAGAGAGAGAGAGAGAGAGATAGACCTCCCATGTAAATGGTGCCTGCTATGCTGGTACCATTAGGAGCATGAAGCACCTCTCACTGTCTACACTAAGCGCATGGGCTTTGATGCCGTAAAGAGGGGTACAGTAAACGTGGAGCAGGTGTTGTAGGCAGATGAGGGAATGAGGCGGCCCGCGGTGTTGTTGACATCGTTTTAGCATTAGATCGCTTATCAAGGAATTCAATTTAAGACAGAGCCTGTATATTTTTTTTTAAAAAGAACAAAACATGTATAATCTTCCTCTATTTCTTATTTAACGTTGCTTTTTGATTGAAATGTTTTCCTGCAGATGGACAATAATTGCGCCTTTTGGAAGGGAAAAAAACGAAGAAGTTTCCGTTCCATACAACGCAATTTCAGAGTTATTAGGGCTCAATTTAAAGATGCATTAATTGTCATGGGAAGTGAGGCGCTTATGCATTTTTAATGAGATTTTGACTTTTGAAAAACTTCACCGAATTAATATGTATCAGGAAAAGTTTTTTTTTTTTTTTTTTTTTAACTAGGATCGAAAACTTCTGGGTAATTATTATTCATGGACTGTGCACGGTAACACCCCAACACAAATGCCATGGAGATCCAATTAACATAGAACGGGCCCTGAGGAGCGGGGACGATAAGGGTTAAACATGCTATTGAAATGAAAAGCTCGGCCTTTCTGAGCATTTTCAGGCGTTTATTTGTTTCAATATAGCGTTCATCCACTGAACCCACTCCTGATTAAGGCGTCTCAGGGAAACTCCAGAGATTTGGACAAAATAGCTTTGAGCATGAGAGAGAGTCTGACGACACTTCAGAGTGTGAAGAAGACGTGGAATGTGAAAGTCCTGTACTGCAGCTAGTCGGTATTTCTTATTCATAACGTCTAGATGTCGGGACAGGTGATGTGTTGATTCAGAGGGTTGTGGTTCAGGGCCAAGGCCACACAGCCAGTGACGGAGTAGAGATTTGTCACCATCGCCGCACACGCTGGTTGCTGGCAGTTTCTTTTGTGTGTGCATCATTGTGTACGGTGGTTAACACGCCACTGTGTATATGTTGAATATTTGCTTTCAGGGGGGAAAAAAAAAGGATTTTCCTCTGTTTAATCTCTCCAACCACAGATATTACACGGAATTATAACTGAAACTAAATTACCTAATCCGAACATATTTCAAAAGAAAGCACCTGTCCACAACGCGGCCAGGGGAAGTCTCTAGTAATTACCATCAAATTACAGAAGATAAGCAATGGCTGTATAAATCACAGAAATCACATTCCATACATGCCACACTCCTCACTCCTTAATTTAATAAAGATTTTGACCTTTATTATAAATGCTTCTCAAATTGTTTGTGAATAATTATTAGTAGGTTACAGTACGTGACAAATTGTGGGAAATACAAGAGTAATTATAAGATGTCGCTACACTTCAGTATTATTTTGGCGTATACATTCATTACTGTAGTATTATTGAATTTCTGAAATGTACCTTTGCTTAATTACATTTTCGAATGAAAAAAATAACCTCACTTTTTTTAATTAAACCATATACATTTCTATTTAAATTACCAGTTAAAAATACATGTGTTCAGTTCTGCATCCAACCCTTTTAGTTTAATACTTCAAATCAAGTTCATCATTGTGGGGGGAAAATGTTAACGTACGTTTTTTCAATTCACTAAATGTTTTTTTTTTTTTTAAACCAAGTACAATTTTGACACATCATTATTATTGTTATAATTATTATTTAAAAAGAACGTTACACTATAATATAATGAGTATGTGGGCTGTAACTGTGTTAAAACTCAATTACAATTTAAAACAACTATATTGTATATGTATATGTAGTGTATGTCTACATTTTAAACTACTGTGTATACCTAACTAAAATGTTGCTTTTAGTGAGATAATAGAAATTTCAATTCTTCTTTTTACAGACTAACATACATACGTACACTGCCTGGCCAAATAAAAAGACATTGTTTTCAATAGGGCCTGTGTCAGGCAAAGACAACAACTAAGGAGACATTTAAGGCCAAAATGACTGAAATTAAGTTAAAAACTGACAATGTTGAAGGATTGAATTTTGGAGCAATGGACAATTGTTATGGGTTCTAATGAATCCAGATTCCAAATTGAATCCAGACCGTATTCCAGACTGACATTTACATTTAATTCGGTTCAGTTAAATTTTATTTGGCCGACGCTCTTATGCAGAGTGACCTACAAAAGTCTCATGTGCTCCCCTTCTTACCCTGATACACCATCACTCTATGGGCATCACTGACATCACTATGGTCAGTCTGGACCCACATCACCTTTGTCAGTTGCTCCAAAGTCATGCATACTGTAGTGGTCACTGTACGAGCTTCTGGAGGCAGTGTTATGATCTGAGGTTGCTTCAGTTGGCCAGGTGTAAAAATGTTATGTGGCAATAAAATGAAGTCAGCTGATGACCTGAATGTCCTGAATGACCTGGTTATCACATCAGTGCTTTTTTTTTTTTCTTCCCTTATGGCACTGGCATATTCCAGTCGCCAAATTGTGAAAGGAATCATTTTCACACATGAATTGGCCACGGCGTTGTGTGCTGTAATCAAAGATAAAGGCTGTTGTATGAAATGTCAGTGTGTGTGTGTGACACTGTTTTTTATTCCCAGGCAGTTTCATGTCAACCAGACACACAGTATACTGAGACACACATCTCCATGTATAACTAACACAATAGAGATAAAGTTACTCAAGTCCTAATGAAATGAATTTTATTGCAGTTATTATTTTTTTAAACTTAACTCTATGCTTAAATCTACAGTACGCAGTCATTGTATCTACAGACTGCAGCATGATCTTCCACCTTTAGTGGGATTGTTCCTGTGTGTTTTCCGCTGTTAATAATGACCTGCCAAGGCCCAGTGGATGTGACGTGGCCTCTATTCGGAAGAGAAATGGCAGCAGCGGCAGTTTGCGTACCATTCGGAGAATGATATTCGGCGTCTACGATATGATGGCGGCCCATAAATATGGCTGATGGTCCCTCGCCTATCTATGAATGACGCCTGCCATAAATAGTTTCCCCTCTGTTCCCCTCTCATAAATCCTTTTCTTTTTTTTTCCTCCCTCTCCATTTGTTCCTGAGAGAAGGAAAATGTGATGTATTATTTAGTCGGTCAATAAAAAAACAAATGTTTTGTAGGCCGGGAGAACGAGCAGAGCAATTCCCCACGCGGTGCGGGGAGGTGTGTCTCGCCATGCTCCCGGCTTCACTGCCCTGTTGTTATTTGCTTGTTTACAGTCGCTGACATGATGTAATAGGAAGGGGCTGTTAGAGTGCAAGCCAGCAAATGGCACAGAAAATAAGCCAGTGCCTTTATGCATGTGTCTGTCTTTTCCTTTCTGTCTTCTTTCCGAGAACAAGGGAATATGTCCTAAGACATACAGTATGTGGAGAAGAAGACCTAATACTGTATGTCTGTGAAAGGGATGCAGAATTCCATATACCACAACATTTGATGTGTGGGAGTGGGAGAAATTTTCTTGGCACACTTTGGGCACCTAAGTACCAACTGAGCATCATTTATATTCCACAACCTGTGTATTGTTCCTGACCATGTCCAAGCCTTTATGACCACAGAATATTGTGCCAAGTGACACAGCTGTAACCAGCTCAAACTGCTTTCTTTAACATGACAGTGAGTCTAGTGGTCTCCACTATCAGCAGATCTCAATCCAATAAAGCACCTTCGGGACGTGATGGAATATGAGCTTTGCATCATGGATGTGCGGCCAACAAATCTGCAGCAACAGCGTGATACCGTCACGTCAATATGGACCTAAATGTTTTAGGAATGGCTCCTGAAGAAATGAAGACTTAGGGCAGTTCTGAAGGCAAAAGGGGGTACAACCAAGTACTAGCAAGTTGCACCTAATGAAGTGGCTGGTTAGAGGGTATATTTAAAGAAAGCAATATTTATAGCTGTCTGATTTGAGCTGAATGGTACATTACGCCTTGGTCACAGATATAATGACAGATTTCACAGATTATTTTGTCCTTGACGATTCTCCAGTCATCAACCACTTTACAAGATTTGCTCAGAAAAAAACCACACGCTTTCACATTATGAAAGTCATTAATCGTAACCAATGATCCTGTTTCTCGGAAACCAGAGAAAAAAGGCTTGTAAAAAACACTTCAGATCAAAACAAACACTGGATGACACGTAGTTTTCGTCGCTTATCTGTCTTTCAAATCAAGATTGAGATGTGCGACAGTTGATTGAGACATGAGATAACTACTTTCTTTGACACTACAGGATGTCGGGTCTTAAATATTGAATGCTGGGACACCTTGACTGGATTGTGGTAGTAGATCATCATTGTTATGATTAGATTTTACACTCGCCACGCTACAGGGGAATTGGAGAACGTTTAACGTGAAAGGTGTTAAGTGTTAAGGAGGGGAGGAGTTGAAATAAGACTGTTTCCCCAGGAGGCTTAAGAGTAACATGGCATGTCAGGAAGATGTTAAATGTTGTAATGACAAATTTGCATTCTGAAATTTGTTTTTTTTATATAAAAAAATGTTTTGAAGCATATTGTTCTAGTCCATCATAATTGTTCTCAGTCGAGGTGGAGGGATGATGCTAGAGACATAATAATAATAATAATAATAATAATAATGCAAATAAACCAAAAGCGAAATGATAGTTTTGCTTAATAAATCGTGTAACAATGTAAAAATTGTATGTTAGAATGAAATCATCTGCAAGATTTTGTTTGCTTTTTTTTTCCCGTTTATTTATTTCTTTTTATTATTACAAAAAATGTTACTCTATAATAGGGCTGCAACAACTAATCGATAAAATCGATAAATATCGATAATGAAATTCGTTGTCAACGAATGCCGTTATCGATTAGTTGGGCTGCTCACGTTACTGAGGAAAAAGCGCACGGCCCCAAGTCCTTTACATTAAACACCTCTTATCTGGCGTTAAAATCGAGCGGTTTTCTGCCGGTCGTAGTGTCCGGTGAGCGCGGATGAAGCGCCGAGGGTTTTCTACACATGTGGGAGCCCCTAGCGACGGGGAGGAATTGGCCACGACTTAAAAAAAAAAATGACTCAGTGAGAGAGTTCACACGGGCTTTGGTGACGTGCGTTTGTCCGGCTGCGCAGTTATACGGCGTAAAAAGAAAAAATCGTTGCATGCAGTTTTTTCTTGGCATTCAAATCCCAACGAACGCAAGGAAAACACTTCTAGTTCATTTTCTTTGCGTTCATTTTATGCTTCGGAGGACCGGATATATCCCATCATCCTACAGGCTATACAGAGGGAGATGCGGAAAAAAGGCAGAATAAAGAGAGTGAACCCATTAGCCGGGTTTTTTTTCTCTCTCCCTACGTCGCCTTATTACGAGAATGTTTAAAACAATAAGATTAATGTCTAGTGTAGCAAAATGGTCATATATATATATATATATATATTCAATTTTTTCAATTCAATTTTATTTATATAGCGCTTTTAACAATGGTCATTGTCTCAAAGCAGCTTCACAAAAATTTAAGAAATTTAACAAAAAAAATAAAAATAATAATAATAATAATAATAAATAAATAAAATAATAATAATAATAGAAAATAAATAAATAAAAACAAATAATAATAATAATTATAGAAAAGAAAATAATTGGAAGTGTGGATGTGTGAGAAAAATGTGCAGATAATAATAATGAGACGAATGAATGAAATGTCTCTGATGAGCAAGCCAAGGGTGGCGGCGACGGTGGCAAGGAAAAACTCCCTGAGATGGCATTAGGAAGAAACCTTGAGAGGAACCAGACTCAACAGGGAACCCATCCTCATTTGGGCGATAACAGATAGAAATGATATAACATCTTGTGTGTTGTGCAGGTGAAAATTCAATATGACAGAAATTATTTAAATTGACATGAAGACCAGTTCAGCATAGGGACGAGTCAGTAGGTGCAGAGGGCAGATGAGGTCTGGATCACTGGAAGCACAGGAGCAGCATGTGTAGCTCCAACCATCATAAAGCTGAATCCAGTTGGAGCTGGTCCTTCTCTGGATGCCTCAGGAACCTCGCAGGGTCGGCCTTTGTCTACTGAAGCGGGCAAAATCTCCCGATGCCTCGGGATGGGTAGAGAAATACAGAACAGATGGGGAGAATTAGCGTAGTTGCCATTCGGTATAGGTGTACTGGAGTATGAGTACTGGGATGAGTTATGTGTATGCCAGATTAAAAAGATGCGTCTTGAGTCTACTTTTGAACTGAGAAACCGTGTCTGCTCCCCGAACACTGTCTGGAAGGCTATTCCAAAGCTTTGGAGCTAAATATGAAAAAGCCCTACCCCCTTTTGTAGATTTTGAAATTCTGGGAACTACCAGAAGTCCGGAGTTTTGTGATCTTACATTTACATTTAGGCATTTGGCAGACGCTCTTATCCAGAGCGACTTACATTTTTATCTCATTACACATCTGAGCAGTTGAGGGTTAAGGGCCTTGCTCAAGGGCCCAACAGTGGCAACTTGGTGGTTGTGGGGTTTGAACCTGGGATCTTCCGAACCGTAGTCCAATGCCTTAACCACTGAGCTACCCCTGTCCCTGATCTTAAGGCGCGTGGTGGATTGTAGCGCATCAGAAGACTGGTTAGGTATGTGGGAGCTAAACCATTTAAGGCCTTGTATGTAAGTAATACTATTTTGTCATTTATTCTAAACTGAACAGGTAGCCAGTGCAGGGATGATAATATTGGGGTTATATGATCATATTTTCTGGATCTAGTGAGAACCCTGGCAGCTGCATTTTGGATTAACTGAAGCTTGTTTATTGAGGATGCAGGACAACCACCTAGTAATGCATTACAATAGTCCAGTCTGGAGGTCATGAATGCATGAACTAGTTTTTCTGCATCAGATACGGATAAGATGTTCCTAAGTTTAGCAATATTTTGAAGATGGAAAAAGGCTGTTTTTGTGATATTTGAAATGTGATTTTCAAAAGACAAGTTACTGTCTAATATTACGCCCAGGTATTTTACTGCTGAGCTGGTAGTAACAGTACATCCTTCTAAGCGCAGGCTGAATTGTGAAAGCTGTTGTGTGCTGGTTTTTGGGCCAATAAGTAATATCTCTGTCTTATCTGAATTTAATAAAAAAAAGAATATATATATATATATTCTTTTTTTAATTATTATTATTATTATTGAGACAACAAAAAAGGATAAAATACACGAGAGGATCCAAATAATGTACAAACCGAAGTCTAGAAGTCTATTATTCTTCTTAAGTTGAGTTAATTTAAGAGAAGTTAAAATTGAGGTCATTCTTAATAACTGAATGTCAGTGTATTTTTTTAACTATATATATATATATATATACTGTCAAAAATGTTGATTTACATAAAATAAGGTTTAAAAGTCAAAATTAAAGATCATTAAACTCTATATGTGGCTTTTGCATTTTTTTAAGTTTACTTTTATACATAAATAATACCCTGATTTATGGTTTTATATAGTTAAGCAAAACATCAAATGAAAGCGTTCAGTTTTATCCGATTAATCGAAAAACCAAACGCCCAACTAATCGATTATCAAAAGAATCGTTAGTTGCAGCCCTACTCTATAATACATATCCCAAAAAGAACAAAGTGGCGACAGAATGCATATTATATCGTCTCAGGACACATTTCTCACAAAATCTTTTCGCAAATGTTAGCAATCAAGTGAATAGGAAGAAACTGGCTATAGTACTTCAAGTCCCACAATCCTCAGCAAGATCATTATTGTTCATGTTATAATTAACACTTTTTGAAGTTGTTGAAGTTTAAAGCATGTTGTTTAAAGTCTAGCATAGTATAGCATGATCACCAGGGCAGAAAGCCAAAAACATTAAAAAATTAAATAATAATAAAAAAAACCTGCTGTAGCTTTATGAATATTTACAGTGCATATGGTAACATGTTTTTCACCAGGCTTGGTGGCAGCTGTTGCATATGAGTTTTTTTCCGTGTCCAATACAAACACCAGCTTTCTGACTTATTTTGTAGTTCTGTGTCATGATGTAGATGAATTAACGAGCATATCTTTGTACCGAGAGCGATGAAGAAAGGAGCAGGAGGAGAAGCAGTTTGGGTAATTTCCCTTTATGTCTTAACTTATCAAGAGAACTTCCTTATCACTGTAATTTTCTCTTATGGTTTGGATGTTGTGTGCTGATTATCCCTCATCTTCCCACATCACTATTGTTGCTACGCGATCAACACCGATCTTAATCTCCGCACCGCGCGGCAGGTTATCGTCTCTAGGAGCGGCAGAAGTAAATAATCTCTTAATTGTGATATTGACGTGATTGTTTTCTGCAGCCTCCAACCCTGCGGAGCGCATTGTTGCGCTTAAAAGCGAGCAGCGAGCCATTTCCTATGTATAAGCGGCAGAGCAAAGTCGAGCGTATGATTAATTTTTCAATTTCTCTCTGCGGATATCTAATAATTGCTCTCATAGATAGCCACGGGCCCCCTATTAAACATTAAAATATATAAAAAAGAAAGTTGGAATCAGAAAGATGGTATTTTTGATTGAATAATGTAAAATATCTGTAGGGCAACTGAAAAAAAATAAAATAATGCCAACGCTAGTCAAGGTTTGTTCTTCAAATCTATCATAAGACCATCAGCGCATAAGAATAAGCAGCTCCCCATCTGTGGAAACACTCCCATATTTCTTTTCTTTCTTCGGGTAAATGCAAATTATTAGCCTGTTCCAATTTACATGAAGTTTTGTAATTTTTATAAGGTTTGTGTGAAAGGAGGAGGAACGAGAGGCGGTGTATTAAGCAGCAATGTCTACTTAATTGGTTTGTAATAATGCATACGCTAGATCAGTGCATTCAACGGGGCCGATGGTTGCGTATGCTCATTAGCGCTTTCTGTTTTTATTTCGTATTTTTTTTTTTACAATATGATTTATTCTGTTTTGTTTTATTTATTTTTTATTGTCCTCAAAAAATGCTTGACTTGGCCCACATCAAGTCTTCTATCTGTCTCTCTCTGCTGTATTTACGCACTTCGCTCTCTTCCCTCTAATATGATCTTCATCTCGGATTGCGGCAGTAAAGGGGAACCGGAGCTTGTTGATCCAATTTGGCTCAGGTAACTCCGGGCGATGGCTGAACTGGAGCACGCGAGCCGTGCCTGGAATGGCGAAGCCGTGCGGGGATTGATTGATTCCGCCTGTTAAAGAACAAGATAAAGCACGGCGGTATAGAGCGATGCGTGTGACTCGCTCTGATCAGTCACCGAGCGCCACCCTGGGACCCTGCCACACAGCGGGCCATGATGCCACTTTAGGGGGAGCGAGTGGAACAGGGAAATAAAGAGTGTGCATGTGTTTTAATGAGAAGATTGTGCTGACTCACACAGTACTGGGTCACATTCTTTCCACAGCTCGAGCTACAGTACATGAAGCACACAAGTGATTTTTTTTTAAAAAAGGCAAAAGTATAGACGTTTTGAACATGATGTCACAGCGTCTGTCCACCAAGGTCACGTCCAAAAAAAGGGATGCTACTTATTTGGTGCTAGTGGCAAAATCCACATACACAACCATTCACAGTAGCACTTTCAGTAAGAAAAGACATCTGATGAGGATATGTCCTTAAACAACACTTTGTCTCCTTATTAATGGCTTATTAAAGGCTGAATCTCGAATTTCCCTTTAACCCCCGAATAAGAACACAATCTAGTATGGAACAAGTGATTGTCATGACCTTCTTCCTATTTTTTCCACACGTCGGTTTCTCTTTTGAATATATTTGTAGTAAGTCCACTACAAAATACTGCATAAGAAAATACATCATAATCAACAGAAATAATATTTATATTATTCATATTTATATTATTATTATTTATATTATTTATATATAAAAAAAAAAAAAAAATATATATATATATATATATATATATATATATATATATATATATATATATATATATATATATATTTTTTTTTTTTTTTTTTTTTTGGGTTAATGTCAGCTAATGGTATTTTTGCTGTCGGCTAATGTGACTGACGTCACGGAAATTCAATTCAATTAAATTTTATTTATATAGCGCTGTTAACAATGGTCATTGTCTCAAAGCAGCTTCACAAAAATGAAAGAAATTTAACAAAAAAAATAAAATAATAATAATAATAACAATAATAATAATTATAGAAAAGAAAATAATTGGAAGTGTGTGTATGTGTGAGAAAAATGTGTAGATAATAATAATGAGACGAATGAATGAAATTTCTCTGATGAGCAAGCCAAGGGTGACGGCGACGGTAATCACGTTTCTGCAAAAAGATCAATACACTGCCGTAGTTTAGCAGTTATTTAAAAGGCTTATAGCTAGCTACAGTAGCAGGACATGCTGGAGCCGCGCATATTTCACTCTCATCGTAAAGAAGCATAAAAAAGCCCCAGTTTGCTGTGTGTGTTTTTGATATTTTCAATTGACTTCACAGTTTAAAGATCCATAGGTTTCGACGTTGCTTAGATGCATTGTACACATCACCAGAGGCCGCGCTATGCACAGTGCGACAGCTTTTCGCATAACTTTCGGACGCAAGTTGTGCAACTCTGCGGTTCTAATTGAGGTGTATCGGCTTTCCCGAGCCTCGGACCTGGATCACAGAGATGCTGGAATTGGGAGCAAAGCCGAAGATGGGATGAGTTGTCAGGTCTACATACCAGTGTGTAAAATAGAGAAGCCGGTGGAAAACCATTTATGTGGCACTTTATTAGCATTTGTTTTATTAAATTCCTTTTTTTTTTACTGGAATAGGGTCAGGATTTTCCATCTAAGGAAAAATAAACTACTTCCTTTAGACTGGATAAATACACATTTTTAGACGCATTTATATTTGTGTCTTCTGACAAACTTCACCTCCGCCCCCATGCCAGGTGAAGTGCAGAGAGATCCTGTGTGTGTGTGTGTGTGTGTGTGTGTGTGTGTGTGTGTTTAAGAGAGGGAGAGAGAGAGAAAGCTACAGAGAAAGGAGAAAGAATGGATATGAAGTTTGCACACATGGGCTTCTTTTTTTTTTTTTTTTGCCTGTATCTGTTTTTTTGGAGTTAGAAACACATACAACACGCTCGACCTCACGCACACACCAGCCCATATTTCAAACAGATGTTAAAGTGGGGGAGCTTCACGAGAGCCCACAATCAAAATAATTATCCTCCCAGCCCACTATTTATAAAGTGTTTATGTGATCCTTAGCATCGGGTCTCACTGAAGTAGCTGTTGTGTGTTAAACACTCTAACTCGCTCGTTAATCTCTAAACACCTCGATGGCTCGTAGTCATTTATCATCGGCGCGGGGAGAAAAACAATCGGCCGCTTGTTGCTATCCGAGCGAAGAATCCGCACGCTCTTTCCTTACGCGTGTAGCTAAGTGTGCTTTAACGTAATTGAGCCTCTGGAAAACCACGACTCTACTGTAGCTGTGGTCACCGCCGGGTTTCTCACTGAGGTTAGACTCGGGTTGTACAGAGGCAGCGCACACGCACACCGCGCTCTCTTCATGGTTTGCAAATGAGATGTACAAATAATGTGCAAATTCAAATAAATATTTTGCTTCGTATTTTAACAGGGTTAGGACCGCTGCCACACGGAGGCACGGAGGAAACGTGAGTAACTGATCAAAAAATATCAATAGCATCAATGACACAGAGCAAATACGCTTACAGACAGATACACAGCTGCATTAAAATGTTTTCAGCACTGTGGACAGACCTCTAGAGGTGTGCTGAGGTGTGCTGGGGTGTGCTGAGGTGTCCAGGATGTTGTCAGAAGCGTCTTTGGGTGCTGTGGGTTACGGGATCAGGCATCCGTGGATCGGACTTATACAACAGTACAGCCAGGTTCTCGGGAGGGTTAATAAAACTTAAACCAGTAAAAAAAAAAAAAAATCAACTTTGCTTTGTTAGCATTAATAACATAATAACAGTACTGAAATAATATTCATTCATTTTCTATACCGCTTAATCCTGTGTTCAGGGTCGCGGGGGACCTGGAGCCTATCCCAGGAGACTTCGGGCACTAGGCGGGGTACACCCTGGACAGGGTGCCAATCGGTTAATAAAACTTAAACCAGTAAAAAAAAAAAAAAAAGAAGAGAAAATCAACGTTGCCTTGTTAGCATTAATAAAAAAATTGATGAATCTATTATCGATTTAGAAAAAATATTCAAACTTTGCGTCCCTGATCATGACATTTCAGCAACCTGGAGTTTTTTTTTTTGTTCATCAGTGTAACCGATTCCAGTTACTGTACGTCTCCAGCACAATAGTTCTATCGTGTTCAGTTCTTTATTAAATCTGCTTCTCCATACCGCACCAGCGAATAAAGAGCTAGCCTTCAGTGCTAAATGAAAATAATTTACCGTCGAACAGCACGCAGTAAGAAATGTAATTATGGTGTGTCCATAGTGTTAATGTTCACACTCGGTATGGATGGAGATATTTAATTTAGGCCAGCTTGCCCCTCTCTCTCTCTCTCTCTCTCTGTCTCTCTCTCGCTCTCTCGCTCTGTTTGTTCCACTGGGATAGAGGGACAGCGCTGCGGTCCCAAATGAATGGAGCAGTAAATGAGGAAAAGAAAAATAGGTAATTATGTTAATCTGGCAAATGAATGAGACGCTGACCTCTTCCATTAATTGATTTTATGGCGGCGAATCATATTTATCTCTCCTTTGATATATTTTTCCATTAACATTTCTGATGTAATTAATTGGTTTTATTTTTAAGGAAATTACCCCTAGATGCTGTCAAGCGTTATTAAAAAGGAGAATGTCACATTTCTGCTGTGTTAACTAGACAGAGATGGGCTGCGCGCGCTTTAGTCGCGCCACGCTTGCCCGCACAAAAACGCCCTTAAAGCTTATATGGCCTCTATTCTTTCAACCTTAATCACTGCGTCATCCTTGCACAGACACTTCTCATTGTGTGCGTGCGTGTGTGTGTGTGCGCGCGTGCAAACGCCCTTTCCTGTTTCTCATTTTTACTCTTAATCAGCAAAAAAATAAAACCCATCGGCTGCGTTGCTTCATTTTAAACGGGTGATTATTGGTAATAAATACTTTTTTTATACACACTTATTACTGAGGCCGTTTCCTTGGCCAGTTAATGAGAGTAATTTGATTTGCCTCAGAGATTACGGTTCCTCCAGAATTAATGCGGCAACGGCCCGGTCCGGA
Organism: Channallabes apus; assembly: GCA_030522415.1. Taxonomy (NCBI): domain Eukaryota; kingdom Metazoa; phylum Chordata; class Actinopteri; order Siluriformes; family Clariidae; genus Channallabes; species Channallabes apus. The sequence goes on from CM060112.1 coordinate 24,374,581, forward strand.
TTTAAAGAGATCTCTCTGATTCTTTCACAGGTTGTATGCTCGTGGAAGCTTCGTCTTCTTCTTCTTCTTGTCTCTCTCTCTCTCTCTCTCTCTCTCTCTCTCAGTGGCTAATGGAGGTGAACAGCAGTCTGTCATTTTGCCTTCTCTCCGCTCCATAGATGCCGTGCCCTTGCTTTCTGCTGCGCTTGTTGTTCGGAGCAGTGCTATTTCCGGCTGCCTCCTCACTTTATGTTTGTCTCATTCGCTGTGGCTCTTTTTTCTGGTCTAGAGAGAAGGGCAATGAGAGGGTAAATGGTGTGTGAGTGTGAGTGAGAGAACGAGAGAGCGATGAAAGAAGGGGCCGAGCATTTGTGGGAAAAAAAGAGAGCGTCGGTGAACTGCAGTGGCGTGACCTGCCGTACCTGTATAATGTAATCGTATATGACACGCAGCATTAAAGTTAACACGTGACGTCCAAGTCGCTTTACGTCCACTAACAACACCGAGGACTTTGTAACGGACGCGTTTATCATTAACCACGGTAAATCAGACCACCAGCGCTTCTGTAAATTGCCACGCCACTTGACAGAGTTTAATATTTTCATCCCACGTTGCTTTAGGCCCGTAAGCTTTGCCGCGTAATTTTTCCGTCGAGGTTTATTGAGGCCTGCAGCTCCAGAGGAGACATCATCGAGCATCACAGTGCAGATTGGAGGTGTCTGATCCCACCAGCACGTCCTCCTCGTCCTGTCCGCGTGCAGAGAAACACTTTCCCCTGGACAGAATTGCAAATCTAGAGGGTTCTGTTCGATAAGGAGATGTTGTCTATTCCAGGTGCTTCTATGGAGAACAATATGTGTTTCTTTTTGTTTGTCTCTCTATTTTGTTCTTTCCCAGTGAAAGGAAAACGAAGCTTCTGTCCATCGTCTAGTTAGATACTATTCTAGTTTAAGAAGACAAAAGCAATCATCTCTCTCTCTCTCTCTCTCTCTCTCTCTCTCTGGGTGTGTGTGTGAGTGTGTGTGTGTACAGGATCACATTACCCAGGTTGGAATGACTTGAGCAGAAGTTGTTATTCCCATGGAGCAGCCTCTCTCTCTCTCTGCAACTCAATCCCAAACCGTAGCCAATCGCTCAGGCCGCGACATATTGAGATATTCTCTATATACTCTTTCACAACTAACTTCTAATGTCATAGGGATCCCAGCGGAATGACTGTTCCTCTTCCAAACACAACACACACATACAATATGTTTGAGCAAGGTGGATGATGAATGTGAGTCAATTGGTCCATGAAACATACTTTGAAGATCTCTCAGAAGATGAATAGGATAGGATGTGTGTGTGTGTGTGTGTGTGTGTGTGTGTGTGTGTGTGTGTGTGTGTGTGTGTGTGTGTGTGTGTGTGTGTGTGTGCATTCTCTATAACAGGTGGCGTCTTGAAAAGAATGATCATCGTCATTGCATTTTAGTCAACAGTTATCTCCAGATCATGGACTGTTTAAGTCTGTTGAAATGGTCGAGTAGGACACGTTGGTGATCTGAGCTGAATGTTTAGTCCTGGGTTTGAGTTTGTGACCACTGAGGGCTTGTATTCCTAGTTTTTTCAAAGGAAGAACTCCTAATCCTTACTGACGTTAGCAAAACACAAGAGAAAAATAGACCAAATTTGGTTCCCATGTCAGATACATATGTATTTGAATCAGGAACACTCGAGTATGAGAAAACAGTGACAAAATAAATGGCTTGTGCTTTGCACGAAATATCGATGTGAGCCAGATTCAGATATTATATTCACGATGCAATGTAAAGACTAAATTCTCTAACCTGAAACATTCACCAACGACTTGTTGACGTTTTGTTGTTGCTGACAATGTGCTACATGCAAAAACCTCATACACAAAAGACTCTCTTCAAACTTCACAATCCTCTCTTCAATCTCAGCAAAATGTTACAGAATTTATGGACATGTCAATTTCTTCCATAGACTCTGCGTGAAATGTATTATTATTTTTTTAAATACATTTCCCTCATAGTGCTCTCCTGGCCTATGTGATTAACTCGTGGACTCTGCAAAGTCGCCAGGATCTTCTGGTTCTCGCTGATCTTTATCATGCAGGAAAATTCTAAAATAAAGAAATTCCGCCGTGTCTCCTTGGATACTGCCTGCGGCGCTATCGTTGTTCTCTTGTGCCTCACGTGTGACACCCTCGACACGTTTTCCATGTAGTCACTCCTTTTCCTTGTCAATGTTCTCCTCAAATCCATTTTCAGCCACATCCTCTACCATCTTAGATACGTCCGCTATCCTGCAGTTAAAAACCAACTTTGTCTTAATGTTTTTTTAATTCTACATGTGAAAAAAAAAAAAAGCGTTTTTATGATTTTCTTTTTTAAATCATTTAAATATACAAATTTTCTAACGTAAGATAATTTGCTAATAGAACTCCTCTGTCATGATAAATGTAAAAATGATTTATCCCAATGCAGCATCACATGTCATTCCTCTCTGTGGTTATATGTAAAGTGTTTAATTTTTTTTCTTTAATTAATTTTATCTATAATAACTCATTATCATTGAGGATATTCATTGACAGCCTGCTATGTTACTTACACTGTTATGTAACTCCAGTAAACTAGCCGTCCTCCTCATGGCATGGCCGTCCCCCGGGGTGGCCTTTAATCCCAGCCCAGACCGCTTGAATAAATCCCTGAATTTTCAAATATCATGTCTGCATTGTGAACTACAGTAATATCGACTGCAGAATATCCTTCCTGGTGAAGAACCTGTCTGTCCAGTAAAGCACTGCGAAACGCGGTGGAATGAAGGGATGATAGTGGAATGTAATATCGCCTGATGATGCCGTCAAGATCATTTCTGACACAATCACTATGTTGTATGTACGTTTTTCGAAAACCAAGTGTCACACTGAGGTTTTTACTGAGTTTATCGTTTGTCTCTGCTATATGCGGTACAAGTTGCTTGTATCTCATTGTTTCTACCCTAAGCATTACTCCAAAGAAAGAATGTGCCCTGTTTACAAAAGCTTCCCACAACTTGGCGCTATGTGAGGATTGACTAAGGGCCGAGACATGACTCCATGCAGGGAAAAAAAATGTTTTACACCTAATGATCCTTTCACATTACTCTTTCCCTACATGTTTGGATAAAAGAAGGGAAAAAAAAAGCATTTTGTTCTCACCAAAAATCTGATGCAATTCTTCAAAGAGAAGTGCAATACAAATAAAAGAGACCGTATTTTTCCTTTCCATCCTGAGCTTCGTCTGTACAGTATACTTGGCTCAGTTGGCAAACCTGTGCTGTTTAAGCCAGTCAACGGAAATTGGCACAACGCATAATGGTGAGGAGCGCAAGTTCGGAAGGAAAAAGTAAGGGCAGGGAAATGTGTGTGTGTGTGTGTGTCACAGTGTGCACATAAAGAACGCAGAGCACTGGGCGTAAGCATCGATCATCTGCTTGCATTGTTCCTGATTTAATTTCTTTGTTCTTCCTTTAACACCGTTTGCCCCATTCTCTCTTTCTGTCATTCTTTCCACACTTCCTTTCACTGCTCCTCAAATCGAGTTGGGCTTCATACAGTATATCGGCATCTTCATAAATAGCTATCACTGTACAAACTCATTACACTAGTTAAAGAACATTGCAAAGTAGATCTCACAGTGTCACTGATACGAGAACGGCATCACTCCAACAAGAAAAAGCCCATTCAGTACGTCTCGGCCCGCTCTTTATCCTCCTTTATTTAGTTTTTTTTTTTTTTTTTCTCCCGTCCCTGCAGCTAATGCATCCTTTCTTATGAGTCATTTACTTCTTTAATTACAGTCAGCAGCAGATGCACAATGGAGTATTAATGCGAATGGATTTTACGGACGATTCATCAGGCCGCGCCTCTGAAAGTCGAGAGGCGTAATTGACGTGGAAGAGCGGGCCGGTGCGAGCGAGGCAATATGCCACTGACAGTAGGCTGTGAAGGGTGTTTATGCCTTAACAGCCCAGTAAAGGATTAATAAACGTCATCCCGATTCAATAACGCCTCCGGCAGACAAGACGTAGGTGCAGGAGGAAAACAGCTCGGCTCATTTATTAGAAGACTAGAGTAACTTAGAGGATGCGGTGGCATGTGTGTGTGTGTGTGTGTGTGTTTGGACGTGTATGTAAGCGTCTGCGTGTAAACGCCGCGACTTGCCTTTTAAACATGTTTGTGTAAGTGTCTAGAAGTGATCTGGTGCACGCCTTTTAACACCCGGCTGTGTGAAAAGAAAACCCGTTTTTTGTTAGACAGCACCAAGGAATCAAGGCACCGGTGAAGCCACATAGCTGAGTTGACCTTTGACCTTGTGGGGTCACACGTCCGTACCAGGCACAGAGCGGTACCCTGTTTACTCCTTCTTTACCCTTGTTATTAATCTATCCACTATCAGAAACTTCACTCCACAGCTTGCACCGTCACATACACAAACACACTCACTCAGCCTTTTACACCACACCTCTCTCTCTCTCTCTCACCATCATTATCACATTGGATATCTCTCTCTCTCGCTCTCTTTTTTTTTTTTCTTCCTAGGGAAAACCATTTGTCAGGTCTGGATATCGCCTGCTATTTAGGGAAATGTCGGTTTTTACCCGGAGTCAGCTCACAGCTTATGTAATTGCACACAGAACTTTATATTGTTTAAACGTAGCAATTTGAAATGTTTGGTGTTGTCATAAATATTAATAGATCAGTTGAAAAGTGCAGCTTAGAGAAGGTGGTGTAATGGTCTGGAGTGGGTATAAACCATTGATTTATGTATTCTCCACGAATTAGTTTGGAAGTCTAAACAGCGGATGGAGAGCAGTTTTCCGCGAGCCCGTAATTCGTGGGGTTTCAGCACGAGCGCCTGTTTTCCATGTGAAGAGGGCTTTTTAGAAATAGCATTAATTATATACTTAGAGGAAATCTGACCGGTCCTGTTTTGCATTGCAGATAACAGTTGAATGTGAAAATGAGCATAAAGGGAGGGAGGAGGGGAACTCAATTAATACAAATAGCTGAGATCCTCGCTGCTTAGCCACTCATGGCACGGAAAGAATCTCTGACTTGTATATGTTTCAGTTAAAATATGATTCACTGTAAGCGACGACTCCCTCACACTAATCTTTATTCAAATGAAACGCAAAAAAAAAATGTTGAGCTGTTAATTGAGTTAGTAGCAGGAATAGCTTGATGAAGCTTGATGAGGATTGCAAGTTTTAACACAGTGGCTGGAATAGGATTTGGAATGTGTACTAGTTTTGAAGAGGGGAGATTTTAACCAGAGTTGAGACATTTTGAGTTGAGAAAGATTACTGTGGGTAAATAAATGAGAATAAAGGCAGAAGCAGAGCATTCCGTGGCTGTGCGGTTATGGGGAAAAAATAAATGATGTAGCGGTATGACGCAGTACCACCTTGAAGTTGATTATTTTACAATAATCACACATCCCACTATGTTTATTTGAATCTTTTGACATGACATTTTGCCAACTATTACTGTTTTAATTTCCAGTGCTTTTTTTTTATATGCATTAATCAGTGACACATTGTGCTAGCCTGTCATGGTACCGACAAAGAGGAAAGCACAGCGTTTTTTGACACTGAGCATCAAAATGAAAGACTCTTCAGATAAATTAGCATTTTAATTATTTATTTATTGTAAATAGAAAATTACACATCAGTTCACACATAGCAGAAATTTTACTTTGTTGAAAAACAATAAATTTTTTTATTCCATTGACTTTTAAAGTTCAATCATGTGGTGAGTAAATCAACCAATGTGTACGCGTTGTAACTATGGAAACCATACAGTAGGTATCTATTACAGTAAGTAGTAGAAAGTGAAAGTTATGTGTATTTAAAATGTGGACAAATGGGTAACCGAATTCAGCACATACAGTACACTATGTAGTTATGTTGGGCCACAACTTCCAGGAGAAAAGCTGTATAATTGAATAATCGCCGGGTGTCTGAGAGACTTCATTAGGTAATGAAAGCTGTTTACGTCCTCATACAATCTGACCTTAACTTCATGCCATGCGAATCACACATTTGTTGAAATGCCAGGGAATTTCCGGCCATTCAGCAGAGTGAAACACTAATGCACTCGCCCAGTCCAGGAAGGTCCAAGAAGGACTAGAGAGATTTGTGTTTGTCCTCTTATAACACTCCTGCTTTTGAAATGACATGAAATCAATCTTAAACTCTTTAGACCTTTTTAATACTTTTTTTTTTTTTTAAACCTGAAAGATCTACTGCCTGACCAAACATAAAATAATAAAGTGATAAGCATTTAACCGCATTAAGCTTTGATTAATGTGTGCAACAGTTTTAAGCACAGTTTTAGACCTTGCCAATATTGTAGAATATGCCAGTGCTGTTAAGAAAGAAAAAGCTTAATTCGTGGTCTCCCCTGGTCATTCAGTGCATTCAGGTCATCAGCTGACTTTATATTATTGCCACACAGCATTGCTGAGCCTGAAGCAACCCCAGATCATAACACTGCCTCGAGAGGTTTTTACAGTGGCATTTGTGCATCGCTTCATGTACTTCCTATCTTACACTGACACATGCATCACACTGGAGTAGGGTCAGTCCGGACACATCAGACCACATGACCATTTTTCCATTGCTCCAAAGTCCATTCTTTATGCTCCCTAGCAATCATGATGCCTTTTTTTTTCTATTTAGCATCACAAACAAGAGGTTTTCTTATGGCCACACAGCTGTTTAATCCCAGACCTTTGAGTTCTAATCACAAGGTTTGCATGGAAATTAATAATAATAATAATAATAATGATAATAATAATAATAATAATAAAAAAATTTATTTATAGCACACTTCATATTTGAAGCAAATCTCAAAGTGCTACAAATTATATCAATCCAAAAGCTCTGATAAACAGATAAGTTTTAAGATTTAAAATCTGTGTCAGTCTGTGGCTTCCTCAGATACTCTGGAAGAGCATTCCATAATCTAGGTGCCGCTGAGCATAAAGCCCGATCTCCCATAGTATGAAGCTTGAGAAATTCTCTTACTTTCATTCATTCATTTATCTTCTATACCGCTTTATCCTGTATTAGGGTCGCGGGGACCTGGAGCCTCTCCCAGGAGACTCAGGGCACGAGGCAGGGGTAGAGCCTGGACAGCGTGCCAATCTCTCTTACTTTTATACTATTAAATTGTGATTCTACTCTAGATTTTTTTCTCCACATTGCAACTTTCCGAAACATTTCAGTGTTGTTTAATTCATTTTTTTCAGACCACATTTCTTTTGTGAAGTTGATGTTTCAGCACTAACTTCCCGGTTTTAAAAACGACAACTTAACCTCAATTACAGCAATTGTAAAAAATTTTACATGATGTAGGCCAATATTTTAACCCTCTTTTGGGCCAGGCAGTAATCTGATGTCAGAGAAGATGCTGCCGGGTGTCAAGAGCATGTTTTCATTAAGCGCTAAAATATTCACTGTAATTTCTCCTCCGCACGGGTTCTGAGAGCCTTGTACATGTTGGCCACTGTGTAAACAGCTTCTGTGCTCCAGCATAGCCACGGCGATCTGGTTTCACGTGTGCTGCACATCTCGCTGTAATTAGGCCCTCAATTAGTTTGGATCCATTTCACGTTCAAGGTCTTTGCTTCCACTGAGAGGAGCACACAGTGAATAGAAGCAGAGATAAGGACGCTTTGGTCTAGCAGACTAACATTTTTGTCTTTCTCCTGGTTTCACCTTGCTCATTAAGCACTGAAATTTATAATCGTTTGTGCTTCAACCTTTTGCTTATTTCAACTCTTTTCGGTTCAGACCGTCTATCCTTCATGGGTAGCTTTTGTTTATTTATCTTAGTCATCCTAACCCAGGAAATTCACAGTTATTGGAATATTTACCTCCAACGATCACAAAGAAACGGTACAGGGGAGTGTTCAAACCTGAGCAACTGAGCACCCCCTACTGCTCTCTCACCGGATTTGTGGAGTTGATGGAGCAAGGCTTAAACAGCAGGGAGCCCTAAAGCCTGTAAATAATCCTCACCATGCATGTAAAGACATCTAGCACTCAGCTCTGTCACAACGTTATCACTGAGAAACTGCCCTTGGACACAAGTTCCTAAAGCTCCTGTTCTGATTCTTCTCGCTAATACAACGTGAAAAGCTGACACCGATAAACCCAAAGCCCTGTGCATTAAGGCAAAGCTGTTGGCACAGAAAAGGGAATAGTGTGTGAAATGGGAGGCGCCTATTTGAGATGAAAATATAAAAGAGAGATTGTGAATGACAAGTAGAGCCAATTGTGTTGTCTTTGTCAGAGACTGGGTTTTGTCAGGTTCTTGAGGCTGTTTATGTAATCAGCAATACCTGGAGGGCTCAGGGTGTGTGTGGGTGTTGGTTTTATGTAAGAGAGAGTGGCCCTGGTATCAAAGAATCCTAGTCAGGAATTTTAATGAATGATTTTAAAGATACATAATCACAGTATAATAAAGACAACAGACATCCTCACCTTTACTCTCACATTAATATGTTATCTAACTTTAATGAAGCATTTTCATGAGTTTTATACTTGATTGGAGTGTTTTCAGTATGTATTTGCTTGATGAGAGCTAGTTGTTTCCTGTAGATAGACTTGTTCATTTTCTTTCTGCATCCTGGTCATCTGTTCCTGTTCACCTCTGAGCAGTTCCTCCTAGTATGTCTCATTCCAGACACACACAGTTCTTCTTACTTTACACCTGCCTTCAGACGCTCCAGCCTGTCATCACTTGGCAGTTTTTCATGCTAGCGCTTGGAACTGCTCTTAGCCTAGCACGTCTATCAAACCCACTGCTACCTTTGAATGGTGGATCAAAGGAGCAAGAATTGTACAGAGAGAGAGAGAGAGAGAGAGAGAGAGTATGTGTGTGCTGGATTGCATTAGGATTACCTTAATGCTACATTAGCACCCAGCTAGCGAACGCTAGTTTCTTACCTACAGTAGTTTGTTAAGCAAGAAACAAACTCAGCTCATGTTTACCACAGAAATCCTTCATTTCAGAATTCAGTGTGTCTGACTCGTTCTCTAGCAGTACACATACACTACCAGTCAAAAGTTTGGACACACCTTCTAATTCCATTCGATTTCTATTTATTTTTATATTTTTCTACATTGTAAAGCAATGCTATAGGCATCCGTATTAGGGCTGCACGATATTAGGAAAATATGCGATATGCGATATTGTTGTTGAATACTGCGATAACGATATTTCTTGCGATATAACATTTCCCTAGAGAAATGCATTTTTTTATTATTATTATTATTGCCCATTTTTTTTTATTATTTATTTATATGTAATGATCATACTAAAATAAACAGGTAATAGATATTCATCTGATGTAATTAGATCTAATTCAGGCTAAAAAGAAATACAATATGAATTACTTTCAAACATGACTTTTTATTTACATGTAACCATACACTCATCAATAGTGTCTTAAAACAAGAGCATCTTTTAAACTAAATATTCTCTTTGGCTTGCCTGTTTTTTTTTTTGTTCGTTTTTTTTAAATAAAAATAAATATTATTAAACAAAAATAAAATAAAAAAAATACTATTTGTCTCACACACACACACACGCGCACTCCGCGACCGGCACTAGGACCCGGAAGTAATGCGGGCGCGAACCCGGATGTATAAGAGGAGTAAACAAGCCATTGCATACAGCTTAGTCACTGAATTTGCGCATGTCGGTTCAGATTGTTTACTTTCTGATTCGAGTGTGTGTTTATAGGACGCGGGTTAAATTTGTGTTTTTCCCTTGAACCCCTTCTGTGAGAGTCCTTAGACTAATTCGCGTGGTTATCCTGCCTACTCGCTTGCTTCCGCGTTTGGGTTTACCGTCCACACTACAAAGGGCTAATGGCTAATCGCTAAGTCTTCTGATCATCCCGGGTTAGTGACTCTTACACAGTCCATCCTGACCACTTTATGCTTGGCACATAAAGTATTTATCGCAACTCTTTGCGATATGGTTATCGCGCAAGCATGCCATTATCGTGATAACGATATTTTTTCGATATATCGTGCAGCCCTAATCCGTAATATACAATGATTTCCACTGAACAGTTAATATTGAGATGTGTTTGCTACATATGCTCTGTAAAGCCTTCATAATGGCTCTACTGTATGTGCTCTGAGTTGCTTTTAATTTGGTGATTTTTGAGACTTGTAATTCTGAATGAACTTTTCCTCTGCAGCAGAGATAAATTTTAGGTCTTGCTTTCCTGGGATGGTCCTCATGAGCACCAGTTTCAACATGGTGCTTGATGGGTTTTGCCAATGGGTTTTGCGACGATTTTGATTTATCGTCCGTACGATATGTGGACGATAAATCAAAGCTAAGTTTAGGAATAATAATTAGGAAAAAAATAATGACATTCAAAAACAGTTTTAGTGACCAAGCTTTCTGCCAGTGGCTCCAGTTTCCCCTTGCAACACGAAAAAGGGCATCAGTTTAAGGGCCTTGTCCCAGTGCTGAGGCTCAAACCCCTGACCCTTCGATCAGCGACCCAGAGCCTCAACCTCCTATACCTTCACTGCCCCACTTCCAAACCTCATGTGAATATAATCAGTAGACATCATTGATGTTAGGAAACTTTAATTTCAGTCTAAATCCCATCAAAAATAACTCAAAAATCACAAGAAGGAAGACAAGCAGTGAGAGTAAACAGAGTAACAGTAAATAGTAAACCTCACAGTCTGGCTGAGACAGTCCAGATTCTCTTCTTGACAGCCTACAAAAGAGAGAAAAAGCATGAGCACATTATTCGAAGAAACAAATCCTAAGTCACTTTTTTTCACCAACTTTTATCATTTTAACTGTTTCTTTTAGCCAGATTAAGAGCTTTAGTCTTTGAATGTCTTATGCTATAGAGAAACACAAAGCATATACGCACTTATCGTAATATAAGTGTTCTGCAGTGAATAATTTCTGAATCATTTAAATAGAAGCCGACTTCATAGCCCTCGAATACTGTGATGCACACACGATATGCAGTGAGTTATGAATTTTATGACTCAAACTTTAATTGGATCTACCAGCTGGCAGTTATTTTTGTGAGAAATCTTTACAATATTAAAATATGTAAAATAAAATAAAATAAAACAGTTTGCGACATCGTGGCGAACAGTATGTACAGTACTGTATGAACGTTCACATTTACAGTAAGCTTTTGCCAGAGTGACTTACAGTACATACAGTAGGTGCTTAGAAGGTTCTTCCTCCTGCAGGCTGTCTTGACTAGACTGTGATGTTTACAGTTTACTGTTCCTGAATTTCTTTTATTGTTTGTGTTCCTCCTTGAGTTCTTTCTGATGGCATTCAGGCCAAAATTATAGTTTCTTAACTTCAATCATGTCTCTTCATTACACACACACACTTAGGAAGTGGGCCAGTGGGGGCTCAGGTGGTTTAGTGGATGATGATGGGTGGAAAAAATTAAGAAACTATTTTCAGATGTCAGTATTGTTTTTCACAATGCTTAGTATTAGCTTTGATTCATCATCCAGACATTGTTTTGTGGGTGTTTTCAAAGTGTCTTTTGACATATTGCCAGTTAGAAACGCTCACCATCCTACATATCGCTGATGTAATTTTGTATTCTGGGTCGACATCAGCCAGACATGTGTTCTCTCAGGTTTGAAGCATCTCTGTATTACTTTGCCTTAAATTTATTATTTATTATTATTATTTTTTTTATAACAACAGCTTTACATTAGTTTAAGATCTAATAGTGTAAAAAGATTGTTTTGTTTAGTGAATAGAGCAGTGAATTATAGGTAGTTAGTTGATATGTTCAGTGTGACTTTTTTGGTTCAATAGTTCATTTATTGTGTAAATCTTCTCAAGCTTATTTTTTAAAATTAATTTATTAATTGATTGATTACTTTATTTATTTGCTTATCAACCATTTATTACCATGCAAGGACAAACGATTGGACAGCTGAAAACATAGTAGTGGGTTTATATATATATATATATATATATATATATATATATATAATATTTTTTTAATTAGTTTTAAAGTAATATTAATGATATGATCCATATATATATATAAATATCATATCATTAATATTACTTTAAAACTAATAAAAAAAATATTAAAACAATTTTAAATTTTAAAACAAGTTGACAGCTCGTTGACAGATAGTTTTTTTTTTTTTTTTTTTACTACTTCCTTTACTTTCTAAACAGGTCAATTCTTAGCATAGTTGTGTTTGTGCAGTCACATGCAATGAACAATGCCGTTCCTTAATAGGCAGAGCAGCCGTTCTTGTGGTTATTGAAGCCTCTTGTTGGTTAACAGCATGGCATCTTGCAGTCTCCGAGTGCTCAAGTCTCTTTGCTGACAAGCCTTTTGACGCAATTAAAAAACCAAAAGTCATTCAAAGTTTCTTTAGTCCTAAGTGCCTCAAGCCTATATTGCATCCTGTTGACTCGAGTATCGTCGTTCCTCCTCTCTCGCCGCTAGCAAAGTGTACAGATCATACACAAAGCATTTACGTGTCATAAAAGTTTCTGGGTAAGAACACAAAAAACATATTACAGCTCATTTCCCAGAAGTGACTAAGACGTGCATTTGTCTGTGTGGTTATTTGCCATGTACTGTACTGTATGTATCAGGTACTCTGTGTTCCAGCTTGCCAGAGTTTTCTGGACACAGATAAAGCTGGTCTTGGACTGAATTACACCAGATTGTTGAAACTTGTGTGTGTATGTATATATATACTATATGTACTCTATACTCTCTATGTATATGTAAGTCGAAACTTATACTGTTATACTGGAGGGTGGTGACTTGTACTGGAGGGCGGTGGAGAGTGGCATGTCTAGTCCTCTACCAATTGTTTGACATCTTTTGAAAATGTTAAGTAGAGAATCTGGTCTTCACCCTGACGTCTTGTCATATTCATCGAATGCTCTCACATCTGCTAAAATCGAGAGTTTCAACCTATTTTCTGCTGTGGAGGAGTTTAGTGTCATGCTGCTTCCTCAGAGTTGTGTGTGTGTGTGTGTGTGTGTGTGTGTGTGTGTGTGTGTGTGTGTGTGTGTGTGTGTGTGTGTGTGTGTGTGTGTGTGGCGGAGGGTGGCTGAGTGAGCTATTCATGGTTTGAGTTGTGAACAGGACCTAAGGGATTGTCCCCTTCAAAAACCCTTACCTGATATAGATTGTGGCAAAAAGACTAGAATGGAAACAAAGCTCTCGATGTTTTTGATCGGTTGTTTGAAATGGTTTGAGTGGTTTATTTCCGTGTTGTTACTGTAGAATGAGTCATGGGTGAATGTTCCAGTGCCGCGCGGCCTTGATGTAATATCGCTGTATTGTGTATGCAAATGTGGTTATGAGTGTGTATCGTCTATTTATTGTTTTTGAGTGGAGTGTGTGAATGCATGTGTGTATGTGTGCGTGTCCAGACAGTCCTAGAGTGAGCCAGCAATGCAGTGGCCTCTCTGCACCCTGTGGTCATATTCCTGCCTAATCATGTTGTGTGTGTGTGTGTGCGTGTGTGTGTGCGTGTGTGTGTGCGTGTGCGTGTGTGTGTGTGTGTGTGTGTGTGTGTGTGAGAATGTGTGTGTGTGTGTGTGTGTGTGTGTCTATGTGTGAATGTATGAATGTGTGAATGTGTGTGTGTGTCTCTATGTGTGTGTGTCTATGTGTGTGTGTCTATGTGTGTGTGTCTGTGTGTGTGTGTGTGTCTCTCTCGCTCTCTCTCTCTCACTCTCTCACTCACACACACACACACACACACACACACACAGAAAGAGAGAGAGCAATGTCTCCGCCAAGTACCTCAAGTCAGCATCAAGTTTATCAACCTCATAAAGGCTCAGACTAAACATCAGCTCATTATCTGACCAATATGAGTTTCATCTCACAATACTTAAAGATTTTAAATCCGTTTTAGAGAAACTAGGTGGAATGATTCTTCAATGCAATATCTAAAAACTATTTTTAAAAGTAGGAATGAAATTCAAGATGAAAAAAATAGAGATTCGGTGCAAAATTATGATTTGCGTTCAAGTCAAACCAGGACAAATTTCTCATGAGTGAAACCGATGAAACTGTGCAGACTTCATGCACAGCACAGTGATGAGACTCTTAGCGGCAGTAAAACATTTCAGTGGTACATTTTCAAGATGGCCGTTTGTCCATGAATTAAGTCCACTGCGGTTGTTCCTGCGACGATTCAGCATGTGTAATACTTGATCCTTGAAAAGCGACAGATAACTCATTGACAACTTGCAGAAGAGATGCATCTGTCTATGGGAACTGTACATATAATGAATAACAAATGCCACTCGCACATTACAGGAACTCAGCATGGAGTTATCGCCACATCCTCCATACAGTCCTGACCTAGCTCCAAGCCATTCCCACATGTCTGGGCCATTAAAGGAGCTCTTTGGAAGGCCAGCGTTTCAGACATGAAGCAGGCGTTCCAATCATGGCGCTCACGTACCGAGAAAATGTTCATGCAATTGCAGATTCAAGTCACAGATTTCCCGTTCTTCCCGTTCTGCCACATCCCAAAAAGTTGCTATGCTGATTGAGGCGCCATGTGAAGAACACTGAACTCATTGTTATGTCCATGAAACCAGGTTGAGACGACTCTCACTTTGTCACATGGTGCATTCCCATGCTGGAAGCAACCATTTGAAGATGCTAAACTCTCGCCATGAATAGATTATACATAGCCAGAAACAATACTCAAGTAATTAATAACAGTCGGTTGTGGTGTCCAAGCGATAATTGATTGGTTGTGCCAAGAAAAAATTCTCCACACCATTACACCACATCCACCAGCCTAGAGTGTTGGTTGTCATGCTGTTGGTGGCGGTTTCTAAGCCTCCCACGTGCCTCAACCGAAATCAAGACTCATCAGGCCAGATGATGTTCCCACTGGCAGGATTTGAACCTTGTGGATTTCTGCTGTTGTATCCCATCAGCTAACTGAAACTCAGTGGAAATCCCAAGGGGATCAGCAACCAGTCCGTCTGGCAACAACAGCCACGCCATGTCAAAATCACTGAGATCATGTGTTTATGTTTTATGTGATCATTACCTGCAGCTCTTGCCCTGTATCTGATTGAGTTTATGCACCGCATGATTAACTGATTGGATAATTGTGTGAATGAGCAGATGCATGATCACTTCTTCCCCTGTTTAATTATCTAACAGTGAAACTTTAAATAAAACACCTGTGTCGATATCTACGGTCTGGCTGTAGCATTTATGACTCGCTATAATGTACAAAATACTGGAAATAGTCTTCACCTGAAATCTGTGTTTATACGGTGGCAAGTTTACTCATCTGTGCATTTTCTTCTGGTACTCGTCCCTTATCCAGGTGAAATGTTTTCGCCAACAGTAGCTAGATGTCATTGATTGGTAAGAAAATGTCCTTTATTAACTAATAGTTTCACTGGAATTTGGCCTCAGTGACTCTTACACAGTCCATCCTGACCACTTATACACGTCTACGTTATCTCCCTTATTATTAGATACTTTCTCTACGTTTTTTTTCTACGATATTCTTGTTCTCCATGTTGACATATCTTCATATCCAATGCTTGATTTGCGATCTATACCCTTCACTCAGATATTCATGATGTGTGACACCTCAATGGTGTTCATATCATTGTGCGTCTTTCTTTTCAACACCCCTTTTACTTCTTCTCAACTTTATAGAGCAGAACTTTTTTTTTTCCTTCTCCAGAACGCTTGCTGATGGTTGTTGTTCATTACAGATCATTTCCAAAGCTACAGTTAGCAGGTAAAGCACCATTTCATGAGATTTACTACAATATACAGCGTGACCATTACTTTGAAAAAGCAATAAAAATGTGTCTATGTACTCGTGCAAACATACACACACACACACACACACACACACACACACACACACACATGCAAAACTTAACAAACAGCACACCAGAGAGGCTGAGCAGCGCCGGAGGTGCAGTTTCAGGGCTTTTAGGCCGTTCCAACGACTATTTGTTTAATCGGGGGAGTCGTGTGTGTGTGTGTGTGTGTGTGTGGATAATGGAAAGAATGAAGCTGGTTATTTACTCAGATGTTGCTCTGGTGTAGGTGTGAATCTACCCTAGACACTCTGTGGGAAAGCGGCGTTCGCTTTTTTTGGTATCGGTAGTGCTTTTTTTTTTTTTTTTTTTTTTTTTTCGCTCGACCAGAACACCTCTCTCTTCCCAGCACAGCTACTGCCTTTTGTTTGTACTGGATGGCAAGTTTGATTATTTATCGTTGCTGGGGTGGGAGTCGGGGGCGGAGGGAGTAGCCAGAGCAATAAACATATGACTCAACTGTATTTTGCTTTCCACTCAGAAGGCCGCATCCTATAACAGAACTTCGGAGCGGCAGTAAAGCTTTTATTTGCATTATAAACTGAGACTCGGTCAAGAATTCAGGAATAAGATGGAAATAAAGATCGGAGTTAAACAGCTTAGAACGCAGATTTCTATCCCTTGTTTATTCTAAGTGTTTAGTTTCAACACAGTGTAGTTCCTGCTCTCTCGCTCACTATCAATTTTGTGTCCCTTTGTGTGCTTTATTTTTTTTTCTTTCTTTTTTTCATCTTTCCACAGCTGTTTGCTTTGTCAGCTTGTTACTGTTCTCCATGTGCAACAAAATGAAACTATGTAAATTTGTAAGCAAGCACTCAGGATGAGGAGCAGAAAGGTCCGTTGGTGTGCAGATATTCTTGCGCTCTCTACATTGCAGCCCAGAACACAATGTCATTTGGCTTTTACATATATATATATATATATATATATATATATATATAAAGCTCTACATTTACTGTTTTTCCTTTACCTATTTTGTTGTTTGTGTTTCAGGCTCTACAGGTTGCAAGACATCTCCTTCTAAAGCAGCAGCAAAGTGGGACGATCAAGTCTCCCAAAGGCAACGAGAAGCAGCCTGCATTACAGGTAGGACAGTTTCTTTACTTCAGAAACTTCAGAAAGTTCAGTCTCAGTTCAGTACAGTTTGTCCTGTGATATTTTTACTACTTTGACATAAAGAAAATACCAGACACAGATCAGATGGTACATATGGATAAAGAATAAAAATTAAAAAAAAACTGTGTGTGAATCTAAGTTTGTATCTTTAAGCGTGCATGCTCACTTTTTTTTTTTTTGCTTTTTGTGTTATTTTATTTGTGGCACAAATTGTACCAGTCTGCTTAAGATAAACAGGAAATTAAACTTGGCAGGCCGGTGGCTGTTGATTGCACATTACTACACAGCTCATGAGCTCATGCTCTGGTAGAGATATCACTCGAAATGCAACTATGGCATGATCAACCGCAGCCTGTGACACACTTCTGACGGATTCCACTTTTAGGATTGTTTTCAGCTTCTTGGCAAGTGTGTGTGTGTGTGTGTGTGAAGTCGAATGTGAATGAATGGGTGTAACCTCTAACCTCACAGATCTGATGGCTTTCTTGACTATGTAACTAGTACCACCTGTTTTCAAAAAGTAAGCAGTATATATTCTATGATGGGTTTATTTATTTTTTTGGTCTTATAAAAGCATTCATTGAATCCCTACAAGTTTTTCTTCCCCAGCCTTTTATCTGTACCTCCTACCAACAGCAACAGGAAGCGCTGGAGAGCAGACGGCGCTCCTCGCTCGCACCCCCACCCCCAGTCTCAGTCTCAGCTCTGGGGCTTCTATTTGTCTAGCCTTTGTCATGCAAAACAAATCCGGCCCTCTTTATTTCCCCATCCGCTATCATTTTTAAACAAGTCCAACTTGCAATGTCTGATTCAATATTTGCGCTCATTCCAGGCCTCTTCTTTCTCCTCTACACACTCTCTGTCAGATCTTTATCGCTGTTTGAACAAGGAGGGTGTTGTTTGTTTCACAGCAAAAATAGCAAACGACTCCGGGGCATATTTGGTAATTAATACCCAACGCTCCTGCTTATATGCATCTATAGTGTATGTATGTCTAGTAATGTCTCCATAGGGTGGGAGGGTTTTTTTTCTTTTTTTTTTGTTAGTTTGTTTATTTTATTAACGACCATGCATCTTTAGTGCCTTATTACGCTTTGTGATGATGTGTCTTGGGGAAAGAAATGGATAAAATATGGCTATGTTGACCTTTCCATTGTGCGCATATTTGTCGGAATGTGGATCAAACCAAAACCTTCTTCAAGTCTGGTGTGTTGGAGGTCATGAGAAGTAGACTGGGGTGGCCACAGGACCTTCTACCCATGAGAAGAAGGCACCAAGCCCTATTTAAATTTCAAATTTATTAATAAATACAGAGACCACAGTCAACCTGACACTCAGGCCACGGAAGAGACAGCTTGGCTCTGTGCATGCACGCGTTTGCTGTGTGTTTTTTTTTTTTTTTACCCCATCAAAGGATGCGTCCTCTCTGCATGGTGTAGTGTAGTTGCTAAGCAGCCGGTAAATGACTTGATCTATGGGCTTGATCTAAAAAAAATAATAATAAAAATTCAGGGATCGCATTTCTCCTTGCGTTAGGCAAAAGTGCAAATGAATGCGTGTCTCTCTGCCGTTCTAAACCTTCGCTTTAATTGGGTTTGTTGTTCTGCTCATATCATCCATGCACGTCACATTGTTTAGAGCATCTCCTGGTAATACACCAGCCACTTAATTAAGACCTTAAACTGAAGCTGTTTAATAAAACAGCTTAACATAATTATCCATATAATGAGTGCATTTCTGATGGGAGAATCCCGGCTTGTTGAACTGTAGCAGATAAAAAACGGGGGAACAAATAAGTTAATACTTTTTGATCCACTTCAGTTTTTGAGACAACATTTTACATTTTGTTCTGTTCCATTTCTTTAAGGGTTGAAGAATCGAGACAACTTTGCACTGGTGTGTTTATAACTGAAAAAACAGAAAGAAAAATGTGCACTGGCTGCACCTGTTTGAGAAAATTCAGCACCGCTAAAGATTTTCTTAGCAAGTGCAGACGTCTCGGGTAATTCTAAAGTTAGCAGATATTTTACATTACAAGATTATTTAGAGCAATAGAAATTTTTTACCATTTCAAGAAATAAGCAAAATAGTCCGTCAAGAATGTACTGTAAGACCAATGTGTAGAAATTAGCTTAGTAATATTCATTCATCTACTGTAATTAACAGACATATTGTTTCAATTTGCCTAAATTCAAGTTGATTTTACTTGATATTATGTGATGTTCATTTATTTCTATGTCTTTTTAAATAAGATTTTCCACCCAGCTTTGTCGGAAAAACAACCACAAAATACAGTACATGAGAAATTGGACATAAGACTTGTGTAATGTGTCACTAATTTTGTGTCATTGTGACTCAATAGCCAGAGTACGTCACTGATGTGATGTTAAATGACAGAAAAAGATCTTGCCTCTGTACCTGCAGCCCCGGTAGAGCACCTTTAAACACTTGGCATTCCAATGATGGCTGATAAATTTAAAGCTGGCAGTGTGCCCTCCTGACTTACCGGAGACGTTCCCTTATACTTTGTTGCTGCAATATCTAATCAACAGGTGCATCATCTATGAGTAGATGATATGTGAATAGGTGATATGAGTATTATTTCACTATTCCACATATTCCCTGATGAACAATATGTTACAAAAATTTATAAGATTTTGAAGATTTTCTAGCAAAATGCAAAAAAGTTGGCTGCAGTATCCACAATTATGTATATTGTACAGTACACTACCATTTAAAACATTTGACACACCTTCTAATTCAATGGTCTTTTCAGATTTGTATTTCTTTCTACATTGTAAAATAATGCTGAAGGTCTCCAAAATATGAAGTAATCTCATTTTAATAATTAATAACAGTAAGGTGCTTAATCGGTTTTGCATACACATCAGCTATAACTTACAGCTACCGAAGGCGTGACATGAAGTACCATTTTTAGTTATTTTATTATTTTTATTTTCTTCCCATAATTTAGTCATTTCCAATTCCCACTCATCATTAGCTCCCACATTAAGGCTACTTCTATGGGAGGGCCGAAGCCGAAACTTCCGAACCACATGACGCCAGCCCCACTGCGTCTTTTCGATCTGCACGTTCACACACCGTTGGGGACGACGTAACAGCTTAACACCGCTATCCGCTCCTTGCATTTGAGTGAGATCACAGATGCCCATGACCGGCTGTAGAACCGTGATTGATGTGAGAGCGCTAAGTGCCTCCCATCCCACCCCGCTGAGAGAGCTTGGCCAATCAGCTCTCTCTAGACCTCTTTAGATCGCCCAGGAATTGAACTAGCGATCTCCAGGTGATAGGGCGAGCACTTTACCACTGCACTTTACTACTCGGGGGCTGTGATATGAATACCATGGATTGTCCTAAAAAAAAAAAAAAAAAGGCTCCTGTCAACAAGAGTGGAATTCTTCAATGGTGTTGAAAAGTAACCAGTAAACTATGGTATGGTAGTATTTAGCTAAATAGTGGCATTGATAGGAAGGTGTCAGAACACAGTTCATCTACACAGTGTACCTGCAGCCCCGGTAGAGCACCAATGCTAAACCCTGTCTGAAATGGAAAAGAACTGCAGGCGGTATTACTGTTTTGGCCTTTAATGAGTGGAACTTACTTTTCTTTAAAGAAGGAAAAACCCACAATGGTTCAATAGGATTTACATAGATATGAAGAACGGATTCAATAGGCTTTAGATATAAGGACTATAACATAAGTTCAGTCCAATAAGATTTAGATCAGAGCTCATAGAAGGCCACTTTAGAATCGCCCAATCTTTTGTTCTTATCTTTTCATTCATTTTTAGCTGATGTGTTTTGGGACATTATCCTGTTGGAGGACCCATGATTTCCTACTGAGACCAAGCCTTCTAACACTGGGCAGCACATTTACATTTTACATTTACATTACATTTAGGCATTATCCAGAGCGACTTACATTTTTATCTCATTATACATCTGAGCAGTTGAGGGTTAAGGGCTCAAGGGCCCAACAGTGGCAACTTGGTGGTTGTGGGATTTGAACCTGGGATCTTCCGAACCGTAGTCCAATGCCTTAACCACTGAGCTACCCCTGGCCTATTTCATTCCTGAATGTTTTGATAGTCTTGAGTTACTGTGCTGCATGGAGATCTTATAGCCTGTAGGTCTTATAGCCCGTCCTTGTTTGTCTATAATGTTCTTCATCTGCAAGTTTGCTTAGTTTGTTTTTAAAAAGCTCCTTTTGACACATAATTTAAAAGCTGATTTTCATTAGTTAAATTTCAGTAAATTTTAATTTAACATTACTTTGTCAGTTTCAAGTTATTTCAGTGACTCGTGTGGGTTTTTCTTCATTTAACAGAAGGGTAATGTGTGTAAATAAATGGTAGTTGCACTCCAAAAGTTTTTTTTTTTCAAGTTGTAGTCACCCTTTTGATTGGACTAATTTACTCAACAATGCTAACACACAGCTTCCACCCTGACGGACTGACACGCGTGCAAGACTCATCAAAAATGATAACATTACCAGAAAAAACTGACACAAGTAATTAAAAGGAATATCCACAGCACATTCCTGCCATACCTACAGCAGAGAGAGAGAGAGAGAGAGAGAGAGAAAACGAGTGCAACTCCCTCTTTGCTAATTACGGTTATCACCGAAATGCTAGGGTTTGAGTCATTAGTTCCATGTGCATTTAATTAGAGGCAGTCTGAAATTGGATTTAACTTATTACTTTTTCATGGATCACTCTCTTGTCATCACTTCAAATTGGATTGCAGCCCCAGGTAACTAATTATGCCCGCCACAGGATCAGGAGTGGAGAAATAGGTAATTAGAAACAACACTTGCAGACCCTCGTTGATAGTCCACCCTCTCCATGGAACGAGGAGAAAGAAGAGGGGGAAGAAAAGAAAGCAAAAAAAAGGAAAAGTCGAGAAAGACAGCACGGTTAACCGTGTGGCACCGCACTGCGCGGCGGGAAAGCAGGCAGCGCCTACCGAGGATTATATGACACGCAGCTGCGTTGATGACGTTCCATTGACGGGAGGGAGACCACTTCCGGTGAAAAACACTCAGCTTATCCCAGTTTGGAATAATGGTCATTTTTCTGTATTATTATAATTTTTTTTATATGATTGAATATGAACTTCTCTTTTATAAATTTACCTGACAGCAATCCTGACGTTCCTACTGTACATGATATGAGCATGGGCTTTTCGTGGTTGGTCTATAGAATTAAAGAATAGGCCTGTGTAGGTGTAGGTATCCATGCTAAGACAGGAGCGGTTTGTTGCTTTAGTCAAAGTGCAGCACGTTGTATGCATTACCTTTGGAAACTGTCTCAAGCATGTGCACAAAATCTTGCATGAAGCTTTCCATTTTTACATTAACATAAAGATAAACAATAAGGAGGTTTTATAAATAAGGTATTCTTAACTGTTCTTGTCTCCTGGATACTGGTACACCTGAAAACCAGGAAAAGCAAAAAAAAAAAATTTTCCTTTTTTTTTTTTTTTTAATAAATGAGGTTTTATGACTTCCTTTCCTGAGTGAAGGCATAAATGATTTGCAGTACATACAGTGCATATTGCATTCATATTTGTAGGCGAAAAAGGCTGCAATTGGCAATGTGATGATTTTTTCCCCAGCAAATGTCATTTACAAATGGCTATTTTAGCAAACTAACATCTATATATTTTCCCGGCAGTTACACTCTGACGGTGGTCTCTGTCTTTCATGACCATATAGAGTTTCCACCAGGCCAAGTGGGGTCAAATGATAATGTCCTTTCATGAAGATGGAAACCGAGTATATTTACCGCACCCTCCCACACACACTTCTTTATAGAGCGCTACATGACACGGTGCTGTGGCCTGACTCAGTCCTTTTTTTTTTTTCACTCTATTCTTTTTTGTCATAGACCCATGGCATTGTCCTGACACATGTACACCACAGTGCTGCAATCTGTAAGCCATTAGCAGTGCGGTTTGCTGGGGTTCTCTGGAGCTGGGCCAGAGCTTCCAGACAGATCCAGCAGCACCGACTTACTCAGTCCAGCTGAGGAGAGGCCGGCGAGAGGATACGAGGAAAGAAAGTTAAAAGAATGACATAACAGGGCTGATCTTGATCCATATAATGCAAGTTGACCTAACTTATTTTCACTTGGTATTTATGACATTTTTTTAATCTTTTAATGTTAATCGTCCATTTCTGAATAGAGACCAGAAGCTTCATTTCTGAATGAAGCCATCCAAAGCACAGATATACAATAGAAACTAGAGATCGGGGGGAGGAGAGGGGGGGGGGGGTTTGATTCAGTTATACATATCGATTTCTTTGTGTGGAGTTTCTTGTATCGGCACACTGACTTTTACCTATAATTTTTTTTATCCGATAGGAGGAGGTGTGCTCTAAGCTACTCACAGATTGGCAGACAGCATAGCGTCCTGTAGGGGATGGTTGAGGGTTGCGGGTGCGAGTCCCACCTCAGGTCTGTGTGTGTGGAGTTTGCATGTACTCCTCGTGCTTGGTGGGTTTCCTCCGGATACTCCTGTTTCTTCACACAGTCCAAAGAACTGCGATTAGGGTAATTTGGCCCATAGAGTGTGTGAATGTGTATTGTGTTTGCCCCGTGATGGATTGGTACCCTGTCCATGGTGTCCCCTTGGATAATAATAATAATATTAATATTAATAATAATAATAAAATCAGGCGGTGTAGTGGTGTCGCCTTGCACCTCCAGGGTCCGGGTTCGATTCCCCGGCCAGGCTCGATTCCCGTCTCTGTGTACATGGAGTTTGCATGTTCTCCCCGTGCTTGGTGGGTTTCCTCCGGGTACTCCGGTTTCCTCCCACAGTCCAAAGATATGCAGGTTAGGCTAATTGGCGTTCCTACAGTAAATTGCCCGTAGTGTGTGATTGGGTGTGTGAGTGTGTGTATGTGTGTGTGCCCTGCGATGGATTGGCACCCTGTCCAGGATGTACCCCGCCTAGTGCCCGAAGTCTCCTGGGATAGGCTCCAGGTCCCCGCGACCCTGAACACAGGATAAAGCGGTATAGAAGATGAATGAATGAATAATAAAATCAAATGGTGGAAATAAAAAAAATTTGGGTGGTCTGAACCTTTAAAATCTGCCTTTACTTTCTGTGTTTTTTTTAAAAACTGTTTTTAAAAATACAAGATTTAAAAAATAAAAATGACAGCAATTTTTGAAAAGTATCACACAAATCTTGGATTTTGAAATTTTGAATCTCGCCGTATTTCAGTGAGTGTCTTTTAATGGTTAAGAAGAAATAAGAATTTCGAAGGTTTGCTTTTTCATTTCTGAGAAGAACCTTAGGGTTACGGTTGGATGTAGTACACCAGTTCCTAGTCCCTCAGAAGACTAAACATGTGTTTTGGGTGCACATTTGAGTGTATTGTACATCTCCTCTCAACATCCCAGCGACACGTTCCCTGAGCGCTCCATCTGGGACTGTACCAGCGCATCATTTCCCTGCTCATTGTTTAGCCTTGTCACATTGTACCAACGCATTACGCTTAATGCGAGCGGCACATCAGGGACTGTTCTGGACGCCCCTGTCGGCAAAAAGTCATCTCACACTCAGATCACCATCAGATTACTGTCACCTCTTAAAGTCGCAGTGCCATTCTCAAGACCTTTTCATTTCATCCGTAATGATTTCTTCCCGCAGCGTTCCAATAACGCATATCTCCTAACACCCCCCCCACCCCCACCACCACTTCTGTTCTTTCCTCAAGTACCGCTGCGTTTGTCCTGCCACCCTACACAAAGAGCGTCCCCGTTTGTAAGAGCGATTTTTGTCTGTGCTCCAGGGGCCATTTGTGAATAGATATACACAGGTGTTTATCTGGCTAACAGGCTGTTGTGTGTTTAAGGGAGTGTCAGATTGTGATTGTATAGTGAAACGGATCCGATGGCTGGCAGAGGTTAGTTGAGATACTTGTGACCGAAATACCAGCTGTTGTTCAAGGAGGTTTGTGGGTGTGACACAGTCACAGGTCATGGTTAAGTGGGGTGTTTCAAACACACATAAAGAGAGAGAGAAGAAAAAAACAATTCGTGTTTGATCACTACTGTCTGTCACTTTGTCATTGCAGCTCTCACTATGTGTGTTTGTGTGTTTCTGTTTTTTTTTTTTTTTTTTCCGCGATCACTTTTTCCTGTCAGTAGTACATCCCCTGAGGTTGCCAGCTGTCAGTAGACAAAAATATTAGCGAACAGTCACTGCACGCGTTAAACGTCCTGCCTTGTGGTGTTTGGTGTGACATTCTATAACTCGGAGTACATTTCAAGTGCAAAAACACTTTTTTTTTTTTCTCATTAGAATAAATAATGATTCAGATTAATTAATTAATTCAGTGCAACATATCTGCGAGATGCTAACCTTTAATATAAATAGTTTTCTCGAAATGATTATGTACACTATAACTTTCAATTCAATTCAATTCAATTTTATTTATATAGCGCTTTTAACAATGGTCATTGTCTCAAAGCAGCTTCACAAAAATGAAAGAAAATTTACAAATAAATAAATTTATAATAATAATAATTTTAGAAAAGAAAATAATTGGAAGTGTGTGTATGTGTGAGAAAAATGTGTAGATAATAATAATGAGTTCTAATAATAATGATTTCTCTGATGAGCAAGCCAAGGGTGACGGCGACGGTGGCAAGGAAAAACTCCCTGAGATGGCATTAGGAAGAAACCTTGAGAGGAACCAGACTCAACAGGGAACCCATCCTCATCTGGGTGATAACTCTAATGTTTTTTTCCTTTTTTTTGCTTCATAATTTCAGTGGTAGGACTCGCCTGGCTGACTACGTCTTGTTTTAATCAAAAGTTGAAATTGATATTTGAACAAATAATTAAATTAAAATCATAAAGAATTTTCATCATAACACATATCCGTAGCATAGCAGACGGTCAGTTAGTATACTCAGTGACAATGAGCTATTATCGATATAATATTTCAAAAACTGAAAGAAGATTTACCGCAGTGTGTGTAAAATGAAAGCCACAGAGAAGAAAGAGATCAAGTGATGCGGGTCACTTGATATATTTAAGTTGTTTAAAAAAAAAAAAAATTGTATTTTGAAATAAAATTTTAAATACTTTTTCTTAAGGAAATCGTCAGTTGCCTGTAAAATATGATAATTTTCAAGAAAATTTTTTAAAATAAATATACTTATCACCAACAGGCCAGGAATGTAGCCCAAATCATAGGATAGTTTTGTTTATAATACAACAGTGAGCTCCTACTGACTTGCATAGAGTCCTGTTGTACAAAATGTCAAAGCGTGCATCTGAATTTCTGTCTGTCTATTTATCCATCTATCTATCTATTAATGCTGTCTGAACTTCTTTTTCAAATATGGTGCCATGTGGCTTTTTATTAAATGTTTTCTCTTAAAAATAGGATTTTTAAATTTTTTTTATTTTTTTAATAAGGCTTCCAAAAATAGCATATGAGTCAATAACGTGCACGCTATGAATCAATCACATTGTAATGAGGCAAACAAAATTTCCCCACCCACCCAATTTATCCTGTACGGCACTGAGCAAAAAAGAAAAAGAAGAGAAGAAAAAAAAACCTCCTGGTTTGACTAAGCGAAAACCACAGGTGAGCGAGAACTTGAAGAAAGCCGAACTTTAGTCGCTGGTCCCGTCAGCAAACGGCTCGCCGAGAAAACTATGATTTTAATATTGTATTGCGAAAAACCCGACGGTTTGGCTGGTTTGTGTCATCGGTTGTTGTAAAGATCGGAGCTGAACAAGTTGATTAATTAAAGGGAAGAAACAGAGCGCTCGTTATGCCGGCTTCTTTCTTTAATATTTGTCCAGTTGTTATATTTACAAGATGTACATGAGCTGAACAAAAAACCCTTTTCATGTATTTTCATTGTTCAGAAGAAATTTTTTACTCAGACCTACTGTACATTTGAAATCTCTCTAAATAGTGGCTAGTACAAATGGGTGTGTGTGTGTACAGTGTGTATATATATATATAGATAATATAGATATGTCTATTTGTGTGTATGTATATATATATATATATATATATATATATATATATATATATATATATATGTCTGTTTGTGTGTGTGTGTGTGTGTGTGTGCGTGTGTGTGTGTGTGTGTGTGTGTGTGTGTGCGCGCGCACTCCTAGAGATGAAGGTTGTCGCCCTGAACGGCAGCTGTTAGCTGTTAAATTTCACACCTGCTCAGTTCAGCCCTCTTTAAGTAAACAGCAGATTTTAGTTTAGTCAGAGGAGAGATTAAAAATGTTCTTGCTGCACAAGGAAAGGTCCTGCAAGAGGCAGAATCTTTAAACGTGACGTCCATTAAACGACGCATGCTTACATTCCGATTGAAAAGGACAGCATTGTTAATGGTCACGCCATGTGTGGTGTGTCACGTCAGACATTTCTAACATCATTCGTCTTGGTTAATACCGGCCGCACTGACCTTGGCTTGGGGTTTAGGCATGTCACAAGGCTTAGTGTCTGATCGCATGTATCAGACCCTAACGCAGGTTAAGGTGCGCTGAGGAAAATGACATTATCTTCTTTATCTTTTTTACTTAAAGAGAAGACAGAGGGAGGAAATGCAGAGGAACTGCGCAGGCTCGAGCTGCTAAATTTATCATGAGGCCTCTGGGAGCAGTGAAATGAGAACAGTGGCCTATTACTGCTAAGAAGGTGTTTTATTGGGAATATGCCCACATGCTACCCCGGGGAGAAGACGGCCCATGGACGTGTGTGTGTGTGTGTGTGTGTGTGTGTGTGTGTGTGTGTGTGTGTGTGTGTGTGTGTGTGTGTGTGTGTGTGTGTGTGTGTTGGTCATATGTGTAAATGTAAGCAAATGTGGGTGCAAGCTTGGCTCCTTCATGTGTGTGTGTGTGTGTGTGTGTGTGTGTTAGCATGCGCATGCTTTCATGCAGGATTGCCCAGAGTCTTGGCTGGCTTCACTTTGTGTGTGTGTGTGTCTCTTTGTGGCACTTGTCAGAGACACAATGAAGAGTCTTTCTTTCATTTGCTTATTCAGTAAGATATGTCAGTTTTGACACTTGAGGTCTTTCAGTCAATAATTGATGTAGGTCGTCCAGAACGAGCGCTTGTCCTGATTGGTCGATTTAAGAGGGGGCGGTGCTTAGTGCACTCCGTTTATTGTTACATATGAATTGAAATCAGAGTAAGGCAATTAAACCATGTATAATCAAGCATTGGCAGCATTTCACAGAGATATACTCTAGATTTGTTAAAGGTCACAGATTTTGTCAAATAATTATAAATAATAATAAAAAATTGATTATTAAAAAAAAACTAATCTTTAATGTGAACGAATGCCACATTGTGTGTCTGTTAAAGTAAGCATTGACCTTCACCATGCCTTTTCTATTAAATGGGGGGGGGGCGGAACATATATGTACTTATATGCAATTTATTTTTGGTGTTTTTATTTTTTTTATTATTACTTTTCATGGATTAAATACTTACTCCATAGTTTATACTTTTTTATTCCTTACTATAAAGTACACAACCCTGATGTTCCTGCTAACCATACATGACTAAAGGGGTAAGAATCTGTCTACCTACAATGAAATGTCAGGTCCACGGGCCAGAAATATGATTTATTGCTGTAGTTGGTGAGTTTGCATGCCGTTTGTGTTTTTTTTTTTCTTTCTTTTGTTTGTTTGTTTGTTTGGGGTTTTTGCGGGTTTCATTTTTGCTTATGCATTTTGCAAAGTGGGTGCACGGCATTGCGATTTGTGCCAAGGAATTTTTTTTTTTAACAGAGAGAAAAAAAAAAGAAATCCAACACTTGATTATTATATCTGTTAGTCGTGCTTTTACTGGTGTCATATAGGGTCAGTGCTAATTACATTCTTTTTTTACATTCAGGTTTAAAAGCCGATTTAACCAATATAATAATTCTCACAATACAGTGTGTGTATAAAAGTGATCTATTTATATAAACCACACATTAAATGATGTATTAAAATGAATTGTACTAATACCGTTTTGTGACGGTCAATAATCAGGAATGTAAGCGCACGGTAAGAAGACAAGCAGCAGCATCGCAGACGGTGTGTAAGAGAAAGACATCAGTGGTGGATCACGTCTAAAATAACCGCTGTCCTTCAGTGCAGAGAGAAAACGAGTGTAATCAATCCTTCCTTCCTTCTAATGTGGACTCATATTGAGTGAGACAGATTTAGCCAGTAGGGGGCAGAACCATGTTTCGGTATGTGTACTGTATATATTTATTCTTTATGTTGCTTGGGAATAAGTGATGTCCAGGATATATAGGGTGTAGTGTGTGTGTGTGTGTGTGTGTGTGTGTGTGTGAGACCTCTTCCACACCTTTCCGTCCACCCGGCGGGTTGTGCACGTGGTCAGAAGTGAATCGTGTTTCAGGAAGCCTTCTTGGCCGAGCGGGATTTTAGTCAGCTGTGTTTGAAAAAGGCCGGGCCTTCGGTTCTCGCGTTTACACACCTCACAACACATTAGTGTTCCTCAAAGGAGATCAACACAACACATTATGATTATTATTTTTTAATATATTTTTCTAATCATATACTGTACGTTTCCCATAAATATAGATTTCACAACTTTTCTGTCATTTGCAATACAGTAGATCTTTTTTTATGTGTATGTGTGTGTATGTGTGTGTGTGTGTTGTTGTTGTAAACCAGAACAATAAGATTGATACAAAGGTAGCTCATTCTCTCTCTCTCTCTACCTTTTTTATCTTTTGGCCAGATAGTTGTGTTTAGTTATCTGTTGTTTAATTAAAGGGAAGGGACTCTTTTCTTCAGACTCTCATTGTTCCACAAGCACGCAGCGAACCCCCGCTGAGGTCACAGGGTTAACAGCCGTCAACTCTGCTGCCTTTTTTCCTTCTTGTTGTTTTTTTTTTTTCCTAGTGGCCCACACAAAGACATTGCTTCACCTGCACTCGCTCCCCCCCCCCACCACCAATCCACAACACACACACACACACACACACACACACAGAGCCTGCGGCGGCCCCCGCTGCTGCTGCTGCTGCTGCTTGTGTCCCCATTTGAATTGATTATGTTTAGAGCTCAGCTTGTGATTGGTGGAGAAAGGGCGTGGTTGATTGGATAGTTTTGTATCTTGTCAGTCGGGCAGCAACCTCGCGCATGCAATCTGTCCGTATCCCCGGGAAGAAGGCTTGAGACGCGACACCACACACACACACACACACACACACATGCTCTTGCTGTAAACACCTCTCTCTCTCTCTCTCTCTCTCTCTCTCTCTCCCTCCCTCGCTCTATGCTCCGAGACTCCGGTTCTCTCGTCTTCCGCGATTCTCTGCACGGCCCCGGCGTTCTGCCTCTGTTTACCCTGCCAGCTAAATGGAGTTTGTCAGGTTTGTCAATATGATTGATTCTTTAATTCAGTCTGCTTTCTTTTCTTTTTTTCCTCTCTGATTTTCTTTTTAGAAGGAACAATTTCATTTTTTTTCCTGGGAAAAAGAATTTGTGTGTGTGTGTGTGTGTATGTGTGTGTGTGTGTGTGTGTGTGTGTGTGTGTGTGTGTGTGTGTGTGTGTGTGTGTGTGTGTGTGTGTGTGTGTGTGTGTGTGCATGTGGAGGCGTGTGCATGCTGGATAGCTGTAGAATCTTGCTCGGCTCAGACGGGACCCTCATCACCTGTAGAATAAAACACACTTAGACTTCACATCTGCTTTTGGAAGCAGATGTTTAAAGAGTGATGTAGTTTATCTGTGTTTTTATTTTTTCCTAGTTGTTTGGTTTTGTAATTTTTAAGAAACTTGAGTTCAGTTGGGAAAAAAAACTGTGTGTGTGTACACGAATTTGCATGCTACGTGAGAAAGGCTGAGGGTTAAAAGGGCTGCCCTAATCTGTGGTGTGTATCATTCAGATGAACAGAGTCGCATGCCTTTGTATAGTTTGTGTGTGTGTGTGTGTGTGTGTGTGTGTGTGTGTGTGTATGTGTGTGTGCACTCCAAAGGCAGCAGGAATGTGTGGCAAAGTTTCAGGGCTATATACCAACTTACTTTCTCACTCCTCCTCACACGAACACACACAGCCACACACAATACACACACAATACACACACAATACACACACAATACACACACAATACACGCTTACCTCGTTGAACTTTTGGCGGTTTAGATTTGCCTGATTTCAAATCCCATTAGATCTTCCACGAATTTGAGAAATAAATATTGCACGTAATTTCACTGTCAGCATGCTGTTATTACATTTCTTCCTCACGATGCTGAAGTGCTAAAGCTGTCAGCTGCTCGTTTCCTCCCTCTAGCCTGCGATTGCAGCGCGCTGTCAGTGTTTAGACTGGCAGCCCGTTGCTGCGCCGGGACGTGGACAGGCAGCGAGAGAGTGAGTGGGAGGCAAGTAAAGGGGAAAGAGTGTGTGTAAAGGTGTGTGTGTGTGTGTGTGTCGAAACTCTAGACGAAGCTTGGTGCGGTCCGGGGGCTAATACTCTCCAGCTGCGCCTCGTGCTTCAGGACCGAGTAAGAGACGGATGATTTCGCCGGCACTCTGTAATCAGAGTTGATTTATTGTTCATCGGCAGTGCGTTCGAGTTCTGCCTGCATTCGTGCTGCTCATCAGCGCGCCATGACGCCACCACCACCAGCACCTGTCATTACCGCTGCACTCCACAAACCAAAGTACTAAAGCAGCGTGCGAGAGCGCGTGATCGAAAGGCGAAAATCTAAGCGTAGGTTTGCGTGCACGCTTTCGAATGTTTCAGTCTGCAGCATCTGTAGGAAATCGAGAATAGCTCGGCAGTGAGACACGCGGTGCCAGCTGTTCCCTTCTGTTCCCTCACGCCATCAACACTCAAAAAGAAAAGGCCCAGAGAGCATCCGCTTCCTCGCTCGTTAGCTTCCTACTTCTTTACCCTCCGCCAGGATGCTCTCCTCTGACACGAACGCCCTTTTGGTCAATTGTATGATTTTTCCATCACTTTTTTTTTTTCTTCATTCATTTTAGCGAAAAACTTTGTACTCTGCGATTTCTCATGTTGTCTAGTAATCATCATGTTATTTTTAACCACACACTCCACAGCAGAGAATTTTACACCGGCCAGACACAGACATTTGATCCATCTTCATTGTTTTCAATCAGCTCCCCCCAGCCATCAGCAGTGTCTCCTCTCCGTTATCAGCTCTAATTGGATTCACGCCTCTAAAAAGACAAACATCACAACACAGGCATAAATCAGAACGAGACGAGGTTCAGCTCAGCCGTCGTCTGGCGTCATGGAGACACGGATTAGCGTCGCGGGCCGGCGTGCCGTGGCAGTGGAAACTATCCTAGCTGCGCTGGACGTGAGCGGCAATCGTCCCGCAGCAAATTCTCGGTTTGATGGAGGATGGATTTGCAAGGCTCGTGATCTTAATTACATTTCTGACAATGCCAGTGATGCGGCTGACAGCACATGTAGTGTTGCGTAAGCTTGCAGATTCGGGAAAATGGAAACCATATTAAATGTTGGTTAAGGTAACATTCAGAAAGGGTAAGGGAGTAAGGGAGGGATGTTTTGTGCGCTGAGGTTTTCATTTAGTTTTTTTTTTTATTCTAAAGGAATGACACACGGCTGAGTGAGTGCATGAGTAAAGGGAAGGTTCACATGCTGTGTGGTAAAAGTGTATGAACTAACATGAGGACACAATTAATAGAGGGGTATAGGGCATCTGAAACCTGTATGTGTGTTTAAGGCCCTGTGTAACTGGAGGGACATAAGTAGCAGAAGAAAGAGCGTGTGTAATTATATATATATATAATTTATTTCCTGATTTTTTATTTCTTTCTACATTATAAATCAATGCTGAAGGCATACAAAATATTCAATAATCTCCTTTGAACAGTTGATTTTGAGATGTGTCTGCTACTCATGATCTGTAACGTCTACATAACTATTGTTAGTGATTTTTGAGGTTGGTAACTCTAAATGGACTTCTTTACAGATGTACAGATTTTGGTCTTGCTTTCCTGTGAAGGTCTTCACCAGAGCCAGTTTCATCATTGCTGCTTGATAGGTTTTGTAAATGTACGTGACAATACTGTTCTTGCAAGAACTATTCCAGAACAGCTGACCTTTGTGTCTTTAAATAACAACTGACTGTTGTTGTTGTTCCTCAATGACCTAATTCCATATATACTGTATATGTATTAGCTATACCATATTCCATAGTTTTTAAAAAAAATCCAGCATTGTTCAAGAAGGTGGAAAATAATTCCAAACTGGTGAGATAAATACAGTCGTGTGATGTGAACGAGAGCCGTCCCATCCTCATCGGCGGGTTGATTACGCCGGTCTGCTCGGCCGTGCCGTGAGGCGGAGTGTGAAATTCGCGTTTCCGCGGCCTCTCGGAGACGAGTGGCGCTCACGTCCGAGTCCGTACAGACGAAGGTAAAGCCCATGCCGGCTTCAAACACAAAACAGACTTTTCTGATTTCTCAAGGGCTTCTTCTGCTACTCTTCACCATTCCATTTGATGTCTTGACAAAACAAGTGCTTTTTTTTCAAAGCACTTTCGCCCTCTCCAACCTGTGTGTGTGCCCCGTGCGGACACTTCAGCGTTTTAAGACGGTTTTCATTGAAGTCATTCCCACTTTTCATTTTCACTTTTTCGGACCATTCATCTTAATTGCCACTGCCACCAAGAGAGTCTCTCTCTCTCTCTCTCTCTCTCTGTCTTGTTCTCACTGTGTGTCAGAGACTTTTCGCTCTTGTGGACACACAGTGTTCATTAAGACAGTATCAGTGAGTCAGATGGGTGTCAGATGTTTTCTCATTAGGCTGGCATTTGCCCTGCTAGTGTCCTTTTCTTAGTGTGCCCTCCCCTTTACACACACACACACACACACACACACACACACACACACACACACACACACACACAGAAAGGGAATGCGCTGTGTGCAGGTAGCCTTTGTAGCCTGCTCTTCAGCTGAACATTTTGCTTTTCTGCTTCTGATTGTTGTGAGTTTGATACAGAAAAAATGAGGGTTTTTTTTCCTCCTTTTTTTCCGCATGGCATATAATGTGGAATAGAATGTCTGTACAAATAGATTAAACATTTTTAATATTGAAATATTATTTCAATGCAGGCTAATTGGCGTTATTAAATTGCCAAAGTTATTAAATTGTGTGTGTTAAATTGAGTGTGTGTGTGTGTGTGTGTGCCCTGCGATGGATTGGCACGCTGTCCAGGGTGTACCCCGCCTAGTGCCCGAAGTCTCCTGGGATAGGCTCCAGGTCCCCCGCGACCCTGAACACAGGATTAAGCGGTATAGAAGATGAATGAATGAATATTATTTCAATATTGTTTCAATAGTTGTGAAATATTATTTCATTTAATAAAAATGCAATGTTTAAAATGCTTGGTTAAAAAAATGACGTCAGCACCGTGAACAAATACTTTTAGTAGGAGTACTGTTTATACGTTTGTGTATTTGTATGCAAGTGTGTGTGTGTGTGTGTGTGTGTGTTATTGGTCAGAAAGCTACTAATATCCCATTATACATACAGTTGGCTCTTTTTTTTTAAACTGATATAGATATACTGTAGCTTTAATGTGTAGTTACACCCGGTTTTCATAGTTCATAAATGTCAAGCATCAAGGTTCGCCCTTCTAACACACTAGTAAATGTTTAATTCAGTCACATTCGTGCCTCAGATTCTACATTATCTGCACCTTCTCGGTGAACATGGGCACTTATTCCCGTTCGCTGTCTCTCTTATCATTCTCGTCGAAGTGAAAGAGAAAGAAACGGAAAACAACCTTTCCATCTCTCTTGAACGTGAAGTGGCCTGGTCACAACGTCTGTGGTGATATTTCTCACTCTAAGTGCCCTGGCGTAGCTTAAGCAGATCGCAGCTCGTTCAGTGGAGGATTAAACACCAGTAGTTACTGTGATCAATAGGTTAAGAAGAGTACAATCCCTCTCCCCTCTAATGACCCCACTGGTAATGGGTAATAAAACGGGGGCTGTAATAGAGCTCAGGGTCTAGAGCTGTACGGTTCTTCTACACACACACACACACACACACACAAACGTACAAACCAGAGACTGATGTCAGTGTGCATGAAGGGTGTAAAATTAAAGAAATTAATTAACTAAAGCAGAGCTGGCAGTTTATAGCACGGCTGTTGAGTGCTGTGAGATAATGTGTTATTTTTGTATCATATGATTCAACCGAAGCTTTTGAAGTAGACATGTTTAACAGATTACTGACTTAGGAATGTCAGGCGTTATGCAGCTGTATTCAGTACTGCACTTAAAAGCCTGAATATAACTCCAGGAGTTTTATGTGTTAAATAATAATAATAATAATAATAATAACTAAACCTAAGAGTAAGTGGACAATTGCAATATACAGTTTTTTTTGTTTTTTTTTTAAGTGTTTTTTTTATTATTATTTTTGTTTTCTTACCGCCACACCATCGTTCATTAAAGCCATATGGGCATGTATAGTATAGTGTGTGCGTGTGTGTCACGAGGAGCCACCCAGCACCCCCTTCTTGTCCGCCTCCCGACCTTCAGAGTAGTTCATCAAACTTAGTGATGCTGAGCAGTAAGGACACCGGCGCATAATGACCGTAAAATGACTGAGTCGGGGGCGTGGCCTATGCAAATCACTCCGAAGGCACTATATATATATAATATATATGTGTGTGTGTGTGTGTGTGTGTGTGTGTGTGTGTGGAAGCAAAACTAAACAATCTAGATGGCTTGCTTATTAAGTCATAACACTGAGGTAGGACATTTTTATCCATGTCTTCTAACACTTTGTGTGCGTGCATATGTGTGTGTGTGTGTGTGTGTGTGTGTGTGTGTGCGTGTATGTGAAAAAAAATATCCGTGCTTACATGGTAAGTTAGTGGCTAGCAATGTGTTCCTCCTGTTTTGCCACATTTGCCCTTTAGCCATGTTGTGTTGGCTGTCAGAGCAGCCGTGTGTTTACGCATCGAGTGACTCTTCTGCTTCGACACCTCTGCCCTTTGTAGCGCCGGAGATGTGCAAGGCATTCATTAAAGGTGGTTTGTTTGTGTTATATTCCTTTAAAGCCGCGCAAATTAGGCCATATTTATGCAGGCGGACGACAAACAAGACCTCAATTACATTTTCCAGAACGTTCCAAGCCGTGTCATCTGCTATGATCCACGCATACAGTTGGGGTAACCTTGGTGAAAGCTGTCACCCTAACGTCTGGCCCATTAAGCTGAGGCAAAGCAAGCACCACACGCACGCACGCACGCCCAAACACACACACACACACACACACACTCACAGAGGATCACATGGTGTGTTATCAGTGGCAAATGTGAAATGCTCTTGAGTTCATCTACATCTTGTTTGTACCAAATGTTGCAAGGAGAAGCTTTTAATGGCATCATGTACACACACACACACACACACACACACACACACACACACACACACTGATTACACAGAGTCTCTCCGGCAATTAAGGGTCCCTGTCGGCTGTGTACGAGGCTCCTCTCAATGTCACCACATATCACACTCCTCTCCGCTCACACTCCACTATCGCACCTCTTCAGCTCCGTCGGACACGGTCTTATCGCCACTGTTATTTTCTAAAAGTTTTGAGCCAGAGTCTCATATTTCTTCATATTTTGGTTTCTATCTCCAGGCTTCCTGAAGGAAATCTCATTTTTGGCACTTTGCAGTCTGTCACAGTAAAAGATTTGTCCCCATTTCTTTATGATTCGTCGATAGATTTTTAATCGATATAATAAAATGTAATTAAATAGGAAGAATATATAATATAATACTGTATATAATCAAGAAGAGCTTTGTTATTGGAGCAGGGCATTGTGTTGTGCTGATTGTGTGTGTGTGTGTGTGTGTGTGTGTGTGTGTGTCCTGTGAGCTGCTGTGTCAGTAGTCTTATTATCTCACCATACAAATACATTAAACCATAGAGCACAGTATAGACTTAATGTAGTGATAGCTGTGTGTGAGCTTTTAATCTCCTATCAATGATACTCACTTGAAGTGTGTGTGTGTGTGTGTATGTGTGTGTGTGTGTGCAGGTGCCAGTGTCAGTGGCTATGATGACCCCGCAGGTGATAACTCCTCAGCAAATGCAGCAAATCCTCCAGCAGCAGGTCCTGAGCCCTCAGCAGCTCCAAATCCTCTTGCAGCAGCAACAGGCCCTGATGTTACAGCAGGTACAGTAGAAGACTTCAGTGCAGACTAGACTCGAGGATCTACACTAAACACAAAGTAGAATTACTTTAGAGCTCTTAGAGTCGTCGGCCTGTTTGACGGGTCACTTAAGATCAAAAAACCAGCTGAAAATTCAAATGAAAAAACAAAACCAACATCAATCCAATCAAAATTCTATTCCAACAAAAACGCGACTTGAGTAAATATCCAGGATATCACTGCACGAAAAAAACATCTTTTTTATGTGTTGATGCTGAAGGTGTCGTTACCCCCAAATGTTTCAAAAGTATATTACTGTAGATCAGGATATTTTACTGTCCTCTACAAACCGTCTCCATCCTCTGTCTGACTGCCGCATATGTGGAACTGAGGTTTTAATCACATATTTGCATGTGTGTGTGTCTGTCTGTGTGTGTGTGTGTGTGTCTGTCTGTCTGTCTGTCTGTCTGTGTGTGTGTGTGTCTCTGTGTGTGTGTGTGGGGGGGGTGTGTGTGGGTGTGTGTGTCTGTGTGGGTGTGTGTGTGTGTGTCTCTGTGTGTGTGTGTGTGTGTGTGTGTGTGTGTGTGTGTGTGTGGGTGTGTGTGTGTGTAGCAGCAACTTCAGGACTTCTATAAGAAGCAGCAAGAACAGCTCCATCTCCAACTCCTCCAACAACAACATGGCAGCAAGCAGCAAAGCAAGGAGGTATTCCGACATCACTTCACACACACACACACACACACACACGCACACACATATGCATGCTCGTACACATATGCCTGCCATTAGCTCGTTAGAACACCTGCTTCATGGGCTTTAATGCCATTCCTTTCGTTTTTTGTTTTTTCCCCCCTTCTCAGGAAAATTAACTTTAGATATTTTTTTAGTCCATTTCTCCGAAACCAAATCAAAAAAAGAGAGAAAGAGAGGGATTAGAGGCTGTATCACTTTGAAGCGGCTACCGGTTTAATAAACATGGGAATAGCAGCAGAGGAGCCATGTTAATAGCGAGCTATCTTTGGGACTTGTTTCCTCTCCCTTCTGCTTTTTCCTTTTCGTCTCTGC
Source organism: Channallabes apus (assembly GCA_030522415.1). Lineage (NCBI taxonomy): Eukaryota > Metazoa > Chordata > Actinopteri > Siluriformes > Clariidae > Channallabes > Channallabes apus. The sequence goes on from CM060112.1 coordinate 24,412,890, forward strand.
ATCTCTCTCTCTCTCTCTCTCTCTCTCTCTCTCTTTCAGTGCCAGACTCTTTCTTCAAGTTCGAGCCTGGTCTCAATTACAGTGGCTCTGTGTTAATGACTAGTGGATACAGGCTTCGCTCCAGACAAAAGAAGTGATTATTGCTTGGTCAGAAGCGGTTCAAAGGCAATCCAAGATTCTCAGACTTTTACTTTTCCCCTCTGACAGTCACGTTCACTTTCCGAGTGCATAAATTAAAAAAAGGCACACACAAGCATGCACATGCATTCACACACACACACACACACACACAGACACAGTAACATCAAAGTCCCCAGGCCTGCTAATTAATGAACCAGGGCCTTCAGTTTGGACAAGTTGTGCGGCTTCACTTCCATAAATCAATGTGACAGGGCTGTTTCTCATGTTTCTGATAAGAGATGTCATTCTCTTTCTTTTCTCTCCCGCGCGCTCTCTGAGGATAGGGCAGAGGGGAGGAGGGTGAAGTTGACATAGCAAAAAGCTACAATTGATCAGCTGAATGGGGAACAGCGAATGGGGAAAGAAAAAAAAAAAAGAAACACCATTTTTTTTTTTTTTGAAGCGCATTATGTTTGATCAGAGGAAATTGATGCAGCCCTCAAGAGGCTTGTTCGTCTTGCTGATATTTTCTCTCCCTCTCTTCTTCTCTCCTCTTTCTTCTATCCATTTGGATTTCTTGTGCCGCCATCAAAAGACAAGAGGAATCGCTGTGCGACTCCCTCCCGTGGGGCCTCGGCACAATAACCCCCTGTCGTCGCTTTGTGCCTCGCTTTCATTTTAAAGACATTTGAGGGTTTTTTTTTCCCCCTCAAAGATCTTTACCTTCATATCAGAGTCGAGACAATGAAAGGGTCCTCCAGCGTCACTCTGTGTTCCGTTCGTACGTTCGTCTGCGCTCTTTACCCCGCCTTTATGTGCCATTTGGTGTTAAGCCCTCATGTGCTCTGCTGGGACACTGTTAGGATAGTGTGTGTGTGTGTGTGTGTGTGTGTGTGTGTGTGTGTGTGTGTGTGTGTGTTTAGGGAAAGGGAGCTCTTCCATACAGTATTGAATATGAGAATTACATTAGAATGTCTTACTAACTGTGGTTTACCGTTCAACCCTCAAACTCATTTAAACAAGTCATTTAGGAATAAGAATAATTTCCTTTTTTTTTTTTTTTTTTTTTTGTCCTTAGATGATTTAATTAGTTTTCTCAAATTCCAATTTTAAACACAGCCTAAATTCCTTTTACCGTATTTTTCTTTAAACAACACCGTTGACCGTTGCACACACACACAGAGAGAGAGAGAGAGAGAGCGAGCGAGCATGTTTTATCAGGAGTGTTCAGTTTGCTCCGGGTCTCCTGTGTGACCCGGCCTCCACGGTGTAGCGAGACCTTTTTTGTTTGCCTTCAATCGGGAGCAGTAAACACAGCAGCGCATCCTGTGTTTGGGAAGAGGGTGCGGTACACAGCTTGGCAGCAGCAAGAGGTGTACTTTAATGCCCACCCACACACACACACACACACACACACACACACACACACACACACACACATGCTCATGCACAATGCTGACCCTGATCTCTGCATATTTCCAGCATTGTGCTTCTGTCAGTTTGCGAACACTTAACGAGAGACGGACTGTCGAGTGTTCAGTATTAAACCCTTCACTCCCTCTCTGTTATCGCAATGACGTCATCTGTTTGTTTTAATGCGGCGCTAATCATAGTTTGATCATTTTATCTTGTTTGTCTTTCTCGCACTCTTTTCTACCTCTCCTGCTCTATTTCTCTCCACTGTCTCTTCATATTATCATTTCTTTTTTTCTTTTCTTTTCACCTCACCACATTATGTTCCATCCATTTTCCTCTCCAGCTGTGCCCCGAACATACCTCACAGGTCTCCTCGAGGGAAAAAAAAAGAGAAATTCTTCTCCGGCACTTAGAAAACATCTCACCGTGTGAGGTCGCTCCCATCGCCACGCTTCTCTGCTCTGAGCTCGAACGGTGGACGGCTATGGGACTCGATTAATGTTTGCCACAGGTTCAGTTATTTAACGAGATTTTTATTTCTGCGCTCCTTAAAAATATATTTAATCAGCACAGAGTAATAATAGAGATGGATGTGTTTCGGCGTGTGCCGAGTATAGTTCTGTTCCTTTTACATACGTGAAAAAAGTGAATGACGTATTTTGCACGGCTAAAAGTAATACCCGAGGCGCAGCAGTATAGTGAGGGTTCTAGATAATACTCCGATGCCAGCCACCCCAATGCCCCGTACCCCCCTCCCCCCCCACCACCACCACCACCTGCACCACCTTCATGTCTCTAAAAGGAAGGCAGCGAGCCGTTTGTTCCCTGGGATCTGAGCTTTGATACGGCAGATGATAAAGGCTTACTTTCGGTTGCACGCGCGTTCACTGAATTATGAATGGCTGTAATTAAAATCCTGCGGTTCTTATTATGAATGATTAACTATGTTGTTTCATTGTTTGTCACAACTCGGAGTTAATTAAGAGAAGAAGGCATGTACCTGCCGTGTGTGTGTGTGTGTGTGTGTGTGTGTGTGTGTGTGTGTGTGTGTGTGTGTGTGTGTGTGTGTAAGAATGATTTGTATTCTGTTGTCTCAATGTCCCACTCCGCTCTCTCTCTCTCTCTCTCTCTCTCTCTCTCTCTCTCTCTCGCTGTAGGTTTCTGCGCAGCAGTTGGCGTTTCAGCAGCAGCTCCTTCAGGTTCAGCAGCTGCAGCAGCAGCACCTGCTCAGTCTACAAAGACAAGGCCTGCTGTCCATCCAGACTAACCAGAATCTGCCTCTGCACTCTCTAACTCAGGGTAAGAAGACACACACACACACAGTCATCACACACACACTCAGAATCTCACACACCTATCCATCCAATATATATGCCTTGTCTTTCTGTATCTTAACGTTATGCGTTAATGAGATTCCATTCCGTTAATGAGATTCCATTTCATACACACACACACACACACACACACACACACACACACACCCTATGACCAGTATAGGATCTGTTTATTGTAACTTATCTCACCTCTTATTCTAACCTTAGCTTAATTTCACCGAGCCACAACTCGGCCCCGTCCCCACACACGCCCCCTCTCATCCTCCTCTCTGTCACTCCTTATCCTCCGCTGGCTCCGTTCCAAGGTGAAAGCACACCAGGTGCGTTGTTTCCCAGCTTCCCCTGAGTGAACCATGGCCAAGCCCCTACTTTCACAAGCACACGCTGAGTCAATACTTGTTTTGCCAGGAAGTTTATTTCATTATACACCCCCTGTAATATTTTCTCAAGGAGCAGCTACAGAGTCACAAAAGCTCTTTCATATAAGGTTGCTTAAATTCCCATCCTCTTTCCTAACTCTCTCTCTCTCTCTCTCTCTCTCTCTCTCTCTCTCTCTCTATCTCTCTGCCTAAAACAAACAACCTCTTAGTAAGATAAGGCGAGAAAGGGAGGACGAGGTGGAGTTGCTTAGGTAATACTGTATGCAAACAGAGTATTTGTACAGTCTTGTTATTGTTTGTTCGGGGCACTGTTAAAAAAAAAAAAAAAAAAAAAAGAGAGTACTTCTGAGTACCCAGAATGCTTTTCTCCTAGGCATGGCAGAGTAATGTCTGGTTCAGGATACTAATATTTTTTCGTTTTTTTTAACATGTCATTAAAAATTCCCAGATGGCTTGAAGATTGAATTTGACACAATATTGTTTTTTTATTATTATTTGTTTGCATGTAAGTATGTGGATGATGAACGGTATTGAAATATTTGCTCTTATGACTGCATGTGAAGGACAAATGAATATATAAAAGGAAAAGTTGTTCATATCTCTAAGAGTTAAGATGCGAGAAAGCTAGATTATATCCAGAGGTGAATTTCTTAAGTAGCAGCCACACACTGTTCCCAGACCTGTCTATATAGACTTATGATGTTTCAAACACCAGAGCAATGTTTTTGACATCTTTTCTTCGGAAATGCTAATAATATTAGCCATAGCATGAAGGTTGACTTGCAAACGAACTAGATGTATACTGTCACCTGCTGTGTTGGAGAGCATAAGTACAAAACTGCATAATAATAATAATAATACTAATAATAATAATAATACTAATAATAATGTGACCTCTGGCCTGCAGGGGGAGTGTCGAGGGGGAACGCTTGTTCCCAGGGACGGTACGAATCAATTGTGCCTACAATTGAAACTGCTCCGTGTGTGTTTGTGTGAAACAAATAAAGAGAAAGAGAGACCTGGCCTATTTGCCACATTTTCTGCCTCACTGTTTGAAGTTATTGATGACCTTTTTGCTTTCACACCCCAGCAGACTTGTTCATGCTTCAGCAGGCCAGCCTTTCCAGAGGCCGAGATCTAATCTGTTCAATGTTCAGCAAAAGTAGTTAGCGCTGCCATATGAGTGATGAGTTAAAGCTTCTCATGTGCTCAATGTGTGTTGAGATAGCAGACGTTTCCTCCTCTATTTAAACCTCCTATTATTATTATTTTTTATAATCTTATAAAGTGCTTTTGGAAGAAATCGGGACAAGCAATTCTGACATCACTTTCTGTAAAGGTTTTATTGAGATAGCTTTGTCATTTCTGCGCTTTTTGTCTTTAACTGAAAAATCAAACATGCAGTAAAGTTTAGCCTGGAAGTTTTGTCATCTGTGTATGATCTCTGTCCTTCCCCTTCATTCCTGCTCCTCTTTTATTGTTGCCAAACACGTCGTCTGAACAGCTGTCGGTGTTGTTAGATGCAGTCCAACTAGCAGAAAAGTATCATCTCTCATTATCGCCCAATTAATAACAGTGTCTCACTTGCGGTACGAAGACCTCCCTGACGTCAGGTTTGTGGGTGCGTGAAAGCGTGAAAGTGTCTGTGCACTTGTTTACCATCAATAAGTTTTCATTTAATCTGGCGTCTGAATTCATTTGAATGGCATCTAAAAAAAACTTACTTTAACTTTCACAAGCTTTGAGACATAACAAGCGTTTCTCATCTAATATAAAAATAAAACTTCTACCACCCAAACACTCGTGTACTTTATTTACCGCCATAAATACAGTTTGGCTGAAAGTTTGATTCCGCATGAGCGTCGCTTATTCACCGTCTTTTGAGATTCACAATTGGAAAAGGTTAAAACATATATATATATATATATGTACTGTATGAGCAGAAGACTGAAAAACAGTGGAAACATCTTAAACATTACTTTAGGGGTAAAGGAGCGTAAGAGAATAGCTGGGGAGAGAAAGAGATGGAGAGGGAAGGAAATGATGTCTGACCTGCTCACTCAGTCAGACACCTGCATTAGCCATGTTCTCCCAGGTGCTTCTGCGAGGTGTGTGTGCGCGTGTGTCATAGCCCCTTCCACTCTATTACCTGCCTTTCATTGCGCCGTGTGTGTACACGCTCCCCGAGCCAAAGCCAGCTCTCATCCCCCCGCCTCCCATCAGTTTAGTTGTCCAGGAAAGGGCCATGGGACGGCAACAAGACAAATTTGCCGTTAATACGGAGCCAGTGAACGAGTCCTGTCGTTGATTGATCATTCAGCAGCGTGGCAGTGCTTTAATAGCTCCTGTAGCATTCAGAGAGGAATATATTTTAGGCCTAAGGGCTGCATATGAAAGACACGGCGATCAGAGACACGGAAGCAAGGGGAGGCGGTGAAGGTCTTCGCCTGATGGAACAACAAACTAATAGTTGTGTCACATTGGGCCCCCAATAGAGCACTGTAGCACTTTGAAAAAAAAAGAACGGCACAGCCGGCCACTTTACACAGCCAGAGCCACCGGGTCATTTTTTTTTGCCTGCCGATGATGATGATGGTTGGCGACTGATGCGGTTATGATCCTTAAATCAACTTTCTGCTCGCTTGAACAGGGTCACAGGGAGTATGGGGAGGTACAAGGACGGGAAAGGTTGAAAGAGGGAACAGCGCTCCCTCGTCCAGGCACGTCGCCGCTACCTGCCGCGGTAAAAATGTAGTCGCACCACTGGTAATCAATCAAGCCTGCCGCGGACATACATTTTTTAAAACGAGGGCTGTGTATCTTTTGGCCCCTAATGAGCAAAAGGAGTGGGAAGAGGTTAGTCTGAAAAATGGCCAAGCACCATAGACGCAGTAATCCGGGGCTAAAAAAAAAAAAAAAAAAGATGAATTCAGGGTCAGGAACTGGGTTTATATTAAATACAGGATGCCATGTATTCTTCAGGAACTGGGTTATTGAATAATGGTAAGGGGTTAATCAGATTGTTGCGGTGGTTTTGCGCACAAACCGAGGTTGGGATGAGATTATTTGGCCAGTGGCAAAAAAAGCTTAGACGCTGGATGATTAATACACAGGTGGAATTATAAATGGATCAGGTTGACTGAAAAAAAGGGGGAATAAACACCGAAAGAAAGAAGGATAGCAGGAGGGAAGGCGGGGTCAGGAGAAGAGGCCCATAGTGTCAAAGACATCCTCTAAAAATACACCCCACGCTGTCGAAGTGCAGGCAAAACCCAGGACACACTATGACTGTGACCTTCGCTTACTGATTACCTTCACCATCAGCTATTACAAACACTAACGATGGGGAAAAAACACACACACACACACACACATCGAAAAGCACGATCATGTGAAGCGATGCATGTTCGCATTCTCAACAATAACTCAGATGCACCGCGTGAATAACAGCGCAGCAAAGGGACACACCCGGTATCCGTGGCAGCACAAAGATGTTTCTCCGAACGTGGAAAGGTTATTGATTGGTCCCACAATCATTTCTGCTGGCTCTTTGATATGCAAACGATCTCAAGTGAATTTACAGCAGTACTCTCAGACTCATTTCACAGTTCTTAGTGTCTCTGTCTCTCTCTATCTCTCTCTCTCCCTCTCTGCCTCTCCAGAGCTTTCCTCGCCTCATTAGCCCACTGTTCTCCATTACCGACATAATTAAAATCTTTAGTAGCTTATCAAATTCAAAATATTTTCTGCTGATCGCATTGAGGTCTTCAACTCGCCAGTTATTTTGCCACAAAAGGAATAAATTAAGACTAAGCATTTCTGCTCCGTGCGTGTATCACAATTAAACGGGAACAGTTATGGCATCTGCCAAGAAAGAGAGAGGCTGATTAAAGACAGGAAATAAAAATTTACCGAATAATTCAGATAAGCAAAGTGTAAATCATCGTCCTTTATATTTGGAAAATCGATAGGCAATGGGTTCGTCTTGCAAATCTTCTTGCCCTTTCTTTTTTAGCTCCAAGTACACACAGGTCTCCAGCTAATCACTGGGTACGAACATATGTCTTTATATAAATAAAAAAAAAAAAAATTAATTATATATATATATATATATGAATCACTAGCTATTGTTAATGCGGCATCTCAGTTCAGTCACATTTAACTTGGTCATGGGCAGCGATTTAATGGTACAAAGAGGTGTGTGTGTGTGTGTGTGTGTGTGTGTGTGTGTGTGTGTGTGTGTGTGTGTGTGTGTGTGTGTGTGTGTGCTGGTCGGGACAAAAAATAGAACATCAGTGGGATTTTTAAATGCAGTTTAAGTTGTGTGTGTGTGTGTGTGTGTGTGTGTGTGTGTGTGTGTGTGTGTGTGTGTGTGTGTGTGTGTGTGTGTGTGTGTGTCAATTAGGCAGTGCAGAGCTTTAAGTATTTTGCACATTAACGTGCTTTTCAGAATATTACCCCAGGGGCTTTTTGTTTCCTGTCCGCTTTTCTTCTCTCTCCATTTTTTTTTTTCTCTGTGAACGATTGTTTTAACGTGTTAAAAACGTGCCACTGTGAACTTGCTCCCGTGTCTCAGAAGATAATTCCGATTTCACGCCTTGTATGTATGTTAATTATTTACTTTAAGCATGAAATGCACAAGAATACACAAACCCGCTCAGTGAAATCGAGAGAGAGAGAGAGAGAGAGAGAGAGGGAGTGCGCGGCACGAGCGCATCTCCTGACGCTCGCTTGTAGTGGAACAATTCCTAATTAATACGCTCCTTTGTTTACTCAGCCGCTTGTTTTTTTTAATTTTTTTTTTATTTAATTACAGCATGAGTGGAAGTGGATTAGCCCATTAATTGATTTAATTATCCAATTTGTTTTGTGGCAGGCGTGATTCCAGCTGAGCTGCAGCAGCTGTGGAAAGAGGTGACGGGCACGCACGTGAAGGAGGAGAACAGCGCCAGCAACAACGGCCACCGCGGACTGGACCTGTCCTCCGCCTCCCCCGTGCCTCCCAAAAGCAGCCTCCTCAACCAGCACGTAACAACAAACGGCCAGTACAGCAGCCACGTGCTCAAGCGAGAGAGGTAAGAGAGCTTATTACTGTCGGTCGTAATGAGAGGCGTGGGGGGGGGGGTTTCCCCCCATAAGGAGCCTTGCAACCTTTACGTTTACCACTGAGACACGTTACAGTTACTTGAGCTGGTTATTTTTCTCTTCACGCTAATAACCTGTTCTGTCTTTCACAGCTGGCTTTAATAAAACCTAAAGTTCAGTGTAAACATCTGGGTGCCATGTGTCCTGACCCAAGCCAGACTAAAATAGCAGAGTTATAGATAGATATCTTCTTGAGGCAGTGGGCGTTTCCATTTGATTCTTTTCCTTGGTATTTTTTTTTGTTAAAAACCTTAGCATTTGCCACCTCTTTCCTGTCGTCTTTGACTCAAGCAAACAGACTACTTGTTTCCACGTTCAAGATTGCAGAGCCTTCAGGGGAAGCGCATTTTGATGGACAGCTACCCATAAGGCTTGGCCTAGTAACTATTAATTTGTCGTTAGTAAGTACCTCACTCTTTTCATTAAGGGCACAAGCTCTGCAGGCCAATTCCGTCTTCAGGGAGGGGAAGCGAACACCTGGGAGTCCGTGGCTATTTCTGCAGCTAGATTACTGCAATGGGAATAGGCCCACTTCCTTATTAATTACCAGCTTTTACGTCGATAGACTTCACTATTTGTGTTCGACTCGAAGTACTTGTGAATACACAGCCATGTGGTCTGACTTCTGTTTGTTAAGTAAGACTTGAATTAACCTCGAAACACTTATTTTGATTACTTCAGGTCTGGTTCTGTCATAATTGTAGCTCCAAGTTAAATCAGAGGTTAAATAAGAAGAGGCAAGGAATAATAAAAATTTAAAAAAAAACAATAAAAAAACTGGCATCTATTTTGTATTTTAGCGCTGTAAGGGTGCAGGCCATCGTTTCTGAAGGTTGGAAAGGTTCTTTATGCAAAGGCTTGACATCATCCTGACATCGTGATTTATTTGGAAAAAGCGTCGCTGTGTCTTTGAGGAAGAAATTAATTTGGCGTGTAACGCGTTCACTTGTTTTTATCTGCCGAGGCCTGATCCCTGAACTGCTTGTGAGAAGCCTCAAGGCGACGTGAGCTCATTCATTCCCTCGCACTCTCTCTCTCACACACACACACACACACGCGTTCATGTTCGGCTGTTCACTACCTGTGAAAGTGATGCAAATGAAAAACACAAGTTAATACTTCAAATCCAGGCCTGGCTGAAATGAGCGGGAACTTCGCACAATCCCATCTTCAGGTTAAGTGAAGACAACGTCGCAATGGCCGAGGCTCCAGACTTTCCTCGTAGACGCATTTATGTATTACAGTGAATAAGAAGGATTTTCACAGTGTGTTCAGCAGCAGGAGTGTTCAGAACACACTAACACACGTGTTCACTAACCAGCCATTACTGCGCACAGGTGTGTCGTTATAGGACAATAATCAGCAGCATGTAGGTCTTTACAGTACTTAACGATTACCAGTCCTACTTTGTGAATTTATGATGTCATCTTGTTTTTACTTCCTGGTATCGCTTACATTGTAGCAGTTATAAACTAACCTCTGTGGGGCTCTCTCTCTTTCTTTTTTTATCTCTTGAAAATCATAAGATTTAAAAAAAAAAAAAAAAAAAACCTCTTCATGTTACAGAGAAGCGCTGTATTCTGAGGCATCGCCCATGACCGAGCCTCCTTCTGTAAAGGTTAAACAGCTCCCAAAATATCTTTCACTATTATCCCTTTCATATAACAGTGAATTATTAATACGTTTATTATCAATCTTAGATTCTATAAATGTCATGCATATAGATATGAATAATTCGGAAATCAGTCGACACTACAGTCAGGGTTGTGCTATAAATCAAAACCGCTTGCTTTATTAATTTTTATTTTATTTTATTTTATTTTATTTTTTGCATTTTTCTTACACCAACAATAAACAATCAAATAAATAACTAAATAGGGGGAACAGAAAGGCTGTTCACCAGCTATAGGAGCTCTAGAAGCTGAGCTTTCTTTGAAGCATTGGAGAAGACGGGAGTAAAGGCTCACTCTCTCCCTCTCTCTCTCTCTCTCTCTCTCTCTCTCCCTCTCTCTCTCTCTCTCCCCGACACGTGCCGTCGGAGATTAAAGAAGACGTCAACAGCAGTTTAGCGCAGGGCAGCATGAAGAAGGCGCTCTGCCGGCTGAATATGCAGCGAGCATCTCAGATCTGTCAGAAGAGCGAGCAGGTGATCGCTCTCTCGCTCGTCTCCCGCACTCGCTCGCTCACCATTCCTGTCCAAAGAGAGCAGCGTTCAGAGACGGCGTTAGCAAAACATCATGATCACGCTAGAATTCGTTAGGGCGATTTATAGAACGTGATTACTACAGTGCCTCTGCTCTTTGGCGGAGCGTTGCATTTGTGTTTATTTGTGTGGAATGATGCAATAACATGCTTCAAGTTCTTCCATCTGCTTTAACTTTAGGCAGTGAGACTGAGATCTTAAACTCTCTAAACCTTAGCTGAACCCAGTAGAAGTTAGTTCAGGTGATTTATAAAGATTTGTTCACAAACAGAAAAATATGTCCTCTTCTACATCCTGATGAGGTTTTGACATTTTTTTTTTTTTTTTTGTCATGCAACAGCCAGCAGGCACTGAGTTGGTGGACCTGCTCCCTCCAGTCCTGCCCGGATCGTTTTCCTCTCGGCCCGTTAAGTACCATGTAGTTAGGTTCATGTGTCATATAAAAATCTGGCCAGTCACTGCGACGCCTGCAACTAAAACCTTAAGTGCATCCACAGGCGTCGTTCGCTTGCTTTTCACTTCCGTCTTAAAGGAAAGGAGAAGAAATCCAATCGCTCAGCACACGTTTTAGATGCGGCCAGCTCCTGCTTTTAGCAGCCTCGCTGCTCTCCCAGTGGTGCCGGCCGTGGAGACGAGGCACTCACACACACCCAAATATGATAAAAGCCTTCAACGTGTCAGTCCATCTGACCCATCAGCACTCCGATAAGGGGCCAACAGCTGCACGGACCTGCGCAAACCTACGCTGAGATACTTATCTTATTTAGAAAGAGAAAGGATGGGGAAAGAAATTCAAGAGGACATTCCGAAAACCGAGAGACAAAACTGAGACAAAAATGTTGCCCTTGTTGTTCTACTTTTTTTTCCCCCCCTCCCAGCATGCATCAGGAAAAGGACGCTCAGGGGACGTGCAGCTCAGCAAATTTGTTAAAGAGATAAATAATCAGATAGCAGTCCCCTTTTCCCTGCTGTCTCTCCCCTTTAATTGATCTTCCACTCTGAAAATGATAATTAAATCATTTTAGGGGCGAGTCTTAGTGAGAATTGAGTCGGGAGTTGGGGGAATTGGATAAAGGGCTCGTTGGGGTTTGTGGGATTTTTTTTTCTCGCCTGGAAAAAAAATGATACAAATTATGTTTTGACTAAAAGCAATTTCTTGTGTAAGCTCAGCCCCAGATCCTGTATCACTGGTGTAGCTGTAAGGTGTTTCCAATTGCTGTCTTTTTTTTTTTTTTTTATAAAGTCATAAACCTATAAGCATAGCATGAGCTGTGTTACTTTATTGATTTACAATAATGTAACGCGACCCGGCAACATTTTATACGGTAAGCGTTTAGACATTTACGCATCCTCGAATTTCACACATGTCGGAAGTGCGTTCGAGCTCGGCTCGTGTCTGACCGTAGCTTCAGCACGCTGCCTGAAACCTGCTTCACTTCACTGGGTGTCTTTTTGACCCACGGTGTAAGCAGTAAGCAGATGACGTGATTTGCCACACGGAAGTAAAAAGCTCGTTAGAGGTCGTGTCGTTGTGTCCCCGAGGCTGCTTGACTGTAATAGACCTGCCTGGAGACAAGTCAAATTGAACACAGCTGAAGCGGTGCGAGGGCTGCTTTTAGACTGCTGGACTGAAACGGGGTCGTCATTGCGAGGACCCTCCCCTAATCCCAAAATTCCCAGTCCTCTATTACCCCTAATGTTCCGCTCTTTAAATTCTGCCATTTCCCACAATTTAGTTACTTAACACAAACCACTTTTGTCATCATTTGCCTCTCTGAGGTCCTGAAGCACTCTGCTGTTCAATATGGTTTTAGTGCTAAATTAAGCAACATGCGAAGGAGAATTAAAAACGAGGGTGTCTTTAAATTAAAAATCGCCTCTATGTGCGCCAGATGGACTTTTCCCTGGTCCTTGTTAAAAAGTCATTAGAATATATCTCGCGCCGTCTATTTATTAGCCATATTAAAACTGAGGTCTTAATGTGTATGCATAATTCATCATTGAATTTAAAAACCGACATATTTCTGATTTCTGTTAAAGGATGAGAAGTAGGCTAAAAACATTCCTAAATGCTTCAATTATTGCTTGTTAACACGTATGCAAGTAGCTAATTATACAAGGTAGTATTAAAACTCTGACATTAGCTGAAGCTGGGTTTATTGGTTTGTCTTAGGGAGGAATAATACTGCTGGAGAATACAATCATTCATTCATCTCCTATACCGCTTTATCCTGTATTTAGGGTCGCGGGGACCTGGAGCCTATCCCAGGAGACTGGGCATGAGGCAGGGTACACCCTGGACAGCGTGCCAATCCATCGCAGAGCACACACACACACACACACTATGGTTAATTTAGGAACGCCAATTAGCCTAACCTGCATATCTTTGGACTGTGGGAGGAAACCAGAGTACCCAGAGGAAACCCACCAAGCACGGGGAGAACATGCAAACTCCATGCACACAGAGACGGGAATCGAGCCTGGCCGGGGAATCAAACCCAGACCCTGGAGGTGCAAGGCGACAGTGCTAACCACTACACCACCGCGCCGCCCCTGCTGGACAATACAATCATTTTTTTAACGATAGTTAGAAAGGTGGGAAAAGAAAAAACTTGCATGCATGTTGTCGAAGGCCGTTGCACTGATTAGTGAAGGGATGTGGTTTGCTAAGAGATGATGTTACACTGATGGCTCAAGCAGATGATAAAGAAAACTCCTGCTCAGCCGCTTGGTTTTCTGATGTGTCGCTTGACAGTTTATCTGTTATTGTTTCACCACAAATTTTTTTTGCCATAGAAGGCCGGCGGTATTGTACGTAAGAATCAGCTTTGGAAGGCGAGAACCAATGAAAAGATGTTTCCCAGGATGTTAATCAGCTTGCACTGCCATGTTTAACTGTGGTTCAACTGCTTGTTGTAGTAGTGATGTATGTAAAGTCACTCTGAGTGTCTTTAAAAGTGCGATATAAATAAATTTTTTTATAAATGTTATAATTTAATCATTTATTATTATTATTATTATTGTTAACATTTATGCTAGGCCTGATTGATTCCATAAATTATCAAACTGATTGTTATAGTCAATAACGAGAGAATGAACTTAGCACTTTATTCAACTTTTTAAAAAAGTCTTTGTTTGTTTACTTTTAAAAGTGATTTATTATTTTTTTTACTTAAGTATATAAAAAATATTTTTTCCAAAAAAATGACAATTTTAAAATCTAGCCTTTTTATGTTTACTCAAGTCACTTTCATGGTACAATTGTAATGATTTCAGCTTTAAAATTCACAGTTTGTAGAAAAGCTCCACTCCGTCATAAAGGTTTGGCCGTTTAATGTCACATCCGTAACAGAATCTGGTAACCCTCTATCATGTGGTGGGAAACTCTTTGACTGTAACAACATGGCTGTAAATAAGTATTAGATGAGGCGTAGATTATGCAAACCATCCAGCATCAAATTAATCAGCGTGAATAATCAAATTAATCAGATAACATGGGAATAAGTGCATTAATGCGAGCATATCATTTATGTTTATTGTACAGCCTGACCTGCCGTGAGAGCCGTGCTCTATTGGGAAATGTATTTATTATCTTTCGACCGACACGATTCATGAACTCAGCAGCTCTGTGGTTTAACACGGTGTAAACTGGTCTTAGTAATAGTCACATGTTCTACAGACACAAGTGAGACGACTCTCTCAAAAACATTTCAGTAGAGGAAAATTAGTGTTGCGTTTTCTCTCGCCCAGCCCGGCCGTTGCCGTCTCTCAGCGGGCAGATAAATTGATAGCAGGTGGAGCGTGTTTACTGTTTGCACTCGGTGGGCGCTGGCCAGCTGGATTGAGACGCTTCCTGTTGTGGGAAAGGCAGGCTGCTCCAGGTGGATGGAGGGATCATGGTTCAGCAGTCAGAGCTGAAAGGACACGCTGTTTCTGAGAGCTCCTCTCTGGCCCTATCAAAGCACGCTACCATGCGCATCAACAGAGCGCCAGAATTAGCTATTGATTGACTCGGAGTCTCTGATAGGCCACAGGTTGCATCTGGTCAGAAAGCCAGGATCACATGACTTGTGCACTTCCTCTGGAGGTCAGGCTCCATGTTCAAGTCAGTGCTGGGGCACCGAGGTGTGTATCTGCGCACAGTGTGACCTGAAACTAATTGTATCAACAAAAACTTTCTATTGCATTATGTGGATAGGCAGACGTGACTACAGACTATCTCTTATCGTCTGAATCTGTGTTATTGTTATTAATTTCGGAGTGTTTGTCTGTCTGCAGCTCGGCACTGGATGACCACACGCACCACAGTCACCCCCTCTACGCGCACGGCGTGTGTAAATGGCCGGGATGTGAAGCAGTGTTCGACGACTTCCAGTCTTTCCTCAAGTAAGGACGAAATCTCTGCTCTAACATGAACACACACACACGTGCACACACACGTCTTCAAAAGTTCTGAAGGTGAAGCCAGTCGTATCGCACTAGTACACTGTGTGCTTCAATAGCACCTCTCCTTTCTCCTGCGCCCCCCTTTCATTTGGCTATTCAGCCACGCTACAGGTGGACCCTCCATGTGTGTGTGTGTGTGTGTGTGTGTGTGTGTGTGTGTGTGTGTGTGTATGCGATAAGTGCTGTTCCCATGGTGATTTCTACCACTTTGTCCCAAACAAACAAGAGAGGCATGTTTATCTGCAGCAGGCCGCACCACAAGAGCGCTGCAGGTTTGCCCTTGTCTTTGCTGAGCGGACAGAGAAAGGGGCCCTCTGTTTCCTTCTTCTGCTTTTTTTTTTTCTTTTTTTTCCTTTACACTTACAACTGATTGTTAAAGTGAGACAAGATCACACTTAAGTGCATGTAAGAACTGTGTACACAGGTTTCAGCAGAACAAAGCGAGTCAACGCCGATTATACTGGCAATCTGTTAGCACACGAATCCTACGGCTTAGCAGCTCAAGTCCTAGCACGCCGATGACACAAACGTCTACCACAGCTGTCTCTTTTACCTTCTGCCCTTATGTTAAGGCCGTGCGCTCCAAGCATGTCATGTGAGATATACACACAACCATATATATATAGAGAGAGAGAGAGACTTTAGTGGTGATTTTAGGACTCGGCACTAGTAGTGGCATAATGTAAAAATCAGGCAGCATATTAACAGCATATTTAAAGATTATGCATCAAGCCACATTATTAAAGCTTAAAAAGTTGCATGTAATGTTGCACACGGAGGTGCAAGGCCATGACTGCTGGCCTGCTCCTTATCCTTCTTTTTTTTTTTCCTTCCGTGCCCCTTTAAGTGTTTTACTGTACATGTTTCAGAGTCAGATTCTGCCACTTAGTGAAGTTCATAAAAAAGAACTGTTTAAAAGTACGATGCATGGAGCTGTAACCGTTTCTCCTGATCACACCGCACATAACATCGTAATCTTCCTCCTGTCTTCCGTTAGCCTGCAAAAGAAAGTGATAATGAGTACGTTTGCACTCTTTCAAGCCGTAAGTATAATGTATAACGTGTGCTTTTCCCACTTCACACGGCAAATATCTAAAGAGGAAGGCGAGCGACTGTTTCTCATGTGTTGCAGCAGGCTTCGGAGTGTCCTGCTTAATCCATTCCCGTTCTTCCTCCTACTCCCCCCCCCTCCTTCTCTGTGGCTTAGTTCATAGCTCCATCATTTGTTTACAAAAATGACTGGAATTAGCATCTGAGAGCTTGGCGAAGGAAAGAAGAAGAAAAAAAAATTCCCTCTCCTTAAAAAGGACCCAAGTGCACTCTGCAGTGTTTTCACAAGTGTTTTTATCATGGCAACATCTTGTTTACTTTACTTGCTTGCCCTAAACTGCTTGGAACATGTTAAGAAAACACTTGTAGAGGCACCACAAAAGCTGTCTTTGTTTAAAGCGAGGCAGGGTGAAGGTTCACCCGGCGGAGAGGAGGTGTTAGCGCTTGACGCCGTTAAACGTTACCACATGCGCCTCCTCCAGTCTGCTGCTCGACGGCCCAGAAGAATCGCGAATACAAACCACTAAAAAAAAGAAGAAGAAAAGATGAGCACCACATCAGGTCAGACGATAAGAGGCACTGAAAAGCTTCTTTGACCTGAAAGGGATAGAACGAGGAGCATGAAGGCAGAAGCATTTAGTCAGCAGAACCTGTGTATGTGAGCGCGGTGGGAAAAAAAAGCAGCGGCGCACTAACAGCGAGCAGATCTCTGCAGATTGTGCCAACAGCAACAACCAGCATCGGGCCAAGGTGTTGTTTTAAACCCGGAGGTTATTTATTCTGTCTGTGCGAGAAAATATCGCATACCTGGTTGTGCTGTCACAATAAATAAAACAAATGAAAAGACTAATTCCTGTTTGGGAGAGGAGGGCTTGGAGGGAGAGGTGGCTTGCACGTTTTTTGGGGAACAGCACGAAACGTTGTACAGGGAGTAAAGAGCTCTTTTGTGAAGAGAATACAAGCCTCATACTTTGTAAAACGTTTTAATATGAATGACTAGATTCCTTTAAATATTTCATACAACCTCGAGATAGGCGGCACGGTGGTGTAGTGGTTAGCACTGTCGCCTTGCACCTCCAGGGTCTGGGTTCGATTCCCCGGCCAGGCTCGATTCCCGTCTCTGTGTGCATGGAGTTTGCATGTTCTCCCCGTGCTTGGTGGGTTTCCTCCGGGTACTCCGGTTTTCTCCCACAGTCTAAAGATATGCAGGTTAGGCTAATTGGCGTTCCTAAATTGCCCGTAGTGTGTGATTGGGTGTGTGAGTGTGTGTATGTGTGTGTGCCCTGCGATGGATTGGCACGCTGTCCAGGGTGTACCCCGCCTAGTGCCCGAAGTCTCCTGGGATAGGCTCCAGGTCCCCCGCGACCCTGAACACAGGATTAAGCGGTATAGAAGATGAATGAATGAATGAACCTCGAGATACGTACGTGAATTCAAATGATCATCGTCACGCTCTGCTGAGTGATTATTTTAAATATCATTCCACGATTTTAGGTATGAAGATATTCTGAATGAATATGTGAGAACAGTTTTTTTTCTTTTTCTTTTTGTCATAGTCCTAGCATTTTATATTAAAACAATGAGGCAGACAGGGAGCTCTGCACATATGTTATTCACGTTTCTCCAAATCTATGTTGACTTTAGACCTGATATACAGTATTTACTAAAGAACTTGGTAGTTTGCATAAAAAAATAGATTCAGTCAAACATACATTTTAATATAATAATGGAGCATGAAGGCTTTCTTACCCTCAAGCGCACACAAAGGATATTTACTCAATTCCTGAGCAGTTACGGACAACACAAACCCATCCAAACAACACAAAGTCTTAGTCTTATTGTCAGATAAAATATGACTAAATAAATGATTACATGATCCTACGTTGTTGTTTTCTTTTCGTCTTCCTGGAGGACATATACTGTATTTGCACAAGTAAATGTCTACACGTCCATAGGGACAACAAACAATGAAAGTTATCTCTAGTTTGCCCAGAGATTGTTGTGATAGCTGTTCCCTCCGTGTGGCCGACACCAACACTCCTTCTCCACTCCTTCTTTTATATGTCTCAATGACATATAAAATGCTGACTGTTTAAGCAATGTCTATTGAACTTGTTTTATTGTGGCAATTTACATTACAGACTGTCATCCTGCTTTATAAAAACTCCTGCGCTCGAGGTCCGGAAAGTGACACATGCCAACGCCGGTAGTCCCTCCCGCTGTCAATTGTGCACGTAGATTTCCTCGTGTCCAGACACTCTTCTGCGAGGCTGATTTAAGGGCCATTTGAATATTTCATTTCCTATTAATTATGCACTCTTACTCTACATGTCATTAGAAGGGAAAGAGGAAGGGGGAGGAGGAGGAGGAGGGGGGAATCATCCAGTGTAACAAAGGATGAAAGGGAGAGGAGACGCCGCTTCTGCTTTTATGAACTGCGGATTCGCAAGCGTGTCACGTTGCTCCGTCTCGCTTTTTAAGGTGTGATTTTTGGATGGAAAAAAAGAAGAAGAAGAAAAAAACCTTATCTGCATAGTTTTAAAAATATACAAAAAGCAAGAACAAACAACAGCCACTTCTTGTTTATATCTTTTCTATTATGATTGGTCAGAAATGATTAGTTTACTTTGACAGGAAGAAATCAGTAGTGCTGGTTATAATTTAAATACTAGGTTTATGTTAATGCACTGGCTTTAATATGTTATCATTTCTATATTAACAGTCAATACACACAGACTTGTAATGAGGACAATCTAGATTACGCTAAGTTTTAAAAATTAATCTTATCAAAGAGTGGCATTTATTTATCATTTATAAAAGTTCAACAGGAAGAAAAAAAGTCAGGCCGGTGAGCGATCTCGGTATTATAGCTGCCATCATGTTGCTGATGTAAGTAACTGTCTTGTCTGTTGTTTATTCCTGAAGATTAAAAAGTTTGACAGGATTTAAATCCCAAAGTTATACAAGGTGCAAATCACTTTCCTGTCACTGAAAAACAATCAACTTTTACATCAAGCTCACTCCAACCCTCTGGGTTTACCTTTACTTATGTGTTAAAGAGTCTAAACAGGAAAAGTGATTTGTTTAACATCTGCAGCAGTGACGCTACCAACTTGTCCCTGCCAGCTTTGAGATGGATTGAGCCATCTCCGCTTTGGTTGCGGCCATCGTTCCCGCTCTTCAGATTAGCAATAAATGCCAAGAATGGTGGGTGCACTGGAAAAGAAGACAGAGCCCGACATGTGAATTGTGGTTCCTTTCCCTCCAACATCGCCGCTGTTCAGCTCCGCGAGCCCCATCTGGTGATAGTGACCTACATGGTCAGCAGCGATGTGATATAATTTATGATATATATAATATATTGGATCCATTAGCGGGCATAATGAAGTAGCGAAACGAAAGGGTATTTGTGAAATCGGTTCAAACATCCTGCCCGGCTTATGATTAAATGATTAATGAAATGCCCCTGCATAAGCATTTTTTTTTCCCAACCTGTAATTCATGCAGAGCCTGATAAAAATCCTCCAATCATATTTCCTTCACTGGCAAAAAAAAAAAAAAAAAAAAAACCTTATCTCCTCATTTTATATAAATCACCACAAAAAAGGAGGAAAGCGAAGGACTTGGTGGGGCCGGCTACTTATTTAGATTAGTTATAAATGTGGTGGGCGGGGGGGGGGAGGCGGGGGTGTCTGGAGTAGAAGAAGATCTTGGCAGTATAAAATAATCATGTGTAATTATATTCATAATTCAAGTTTATTACAGATTTCATCTCTTTTCTCCTTGTTGTCCTTTGGCTTTTTCTCCTAGCTTCATTTGGTTCCTCTTCATCTCAATGACATAATTAACTGGAAAAACCACCCAAACTAAGTAGATTCCATTTACATTTTGAAAAGGCGACGAGTGTTGCAGGACAGTCTGTATTTTCTCAGAGAATAGATAAGGTCACTGCATAAAAATGTCCTGTGCTACTTTTTTTTTTTTTTTAATGCGTGAGCAAACTTATTTGGATTTGAAATTTTCACACATTTATTTTTCATTGTAGAATGTGTGTTTACTCTGGTCCATTCTGTCTTTACCAATACAGAGAAAGAGATGATTGTACCATGGTGCATGTGAAAAATATAATTCAGTATTTCACTCCGAAATTTTATCAAATGTTTAATAGTCAGCTGTAAAATGTCATGCTTCTCACTCTCTCTCTCTCTCTCTCTCTCTCTCTCTCCCTAGGCATCTGAATAACGAGCATGCGTTAGACGACCGGAGTACGGCTCAGTGCCGGGTACAGATGCAAGTAGTGCAGCAGCTGGAACTGCAGGTACCCTGCCACTTTCTCTCACTCGTCTCCTTTCATGCTCCTCTTCAGTTCATCTCCGTCGGCCTCCTCTCTGCCCCCCTCTCCCCCCTCCCACCCCAGTCTCTCATTCTCTCTGACCAGTGGCTCAGACATGTGGGGAGGGAAAGTGCAGGAAACAAAAATGAAATTATTTTGTACATTTGTGAGTAACCAGTCATTAAAAATGTGTTATGTATGCATGACAGCCAGCCAAAGATATATGGGAAGCCTGGGGCCTTAGTCCAAAGATAATTACATTTTGAATTTTACTGGGTTTTAAAGTCATTTATGACTTTTAACTATTTGGTGGCCCAATAAAACATTCAGTGATGGCCATGCTATTAATAATGCTCGGTTTTTATGGAAAAATACGCATTTTAAGCGTCTCTTCAGTAAATACCACTTCTGCTGATTAATACATACGTTGAGTGTTTTTTTTTTCTTTGTTTTTTTTTTTTGCACCAGCAGTTGTAATGGCAGCTAATGTATATGCATAAGGATATTAGTTATGCATGTATTCAGGGACGAGAAGGTGATGTTCCATTAGAGCAGATTAGCAAGAACGAGGGACTGACACAACCCTGGAACATAAGAGCAGCGCAGCTCCTAACACATCCCCCCCCCCCCCCCCCCCCCATAGGCATCAAAGCGAATAAAACACGAACAATCAGTCGATTCATCATTGCGTTCGTACACTTTGTGTCTGTTTATCCGTGCTTACCCAGCAATGCGGCCTATTCAAAGCTCTCCACACAGCAGCTCAAACATCGTCAAGCGTTCACAGAAAAGAAGAGAAAAGCTGTAGTTTGTTTACGGGTGTGTCACAGACAGTGCTTACTGTAGCTGTTGCAGGTCTTTCTACTTCTATAATACGTACAGGTGTCCATTATAAGATTGGAAGACGACAACAACACAGTGGTCAGAGCTGTTTGGGTGATCAGTCATTTCAGTAACTATATTTTTGATTATGTGATAGGCCATTATTCTGTATTTAAAGACAGAGGAAAGTATCCAGGCTGTATGTGCAAACCTGACACATCGTTATCTTGTTTTTTATTTTGTGTGCAACAAAAAAATTATAAAAAGCGAGAGAGAAAAATGGCATTTTTGTTTGTACTTCAAATTAATGTCCTTTCCGTATTTTCTTCATTACAGTTATCAAAAGACAAAGAACGACTGCAAGCCATGATGACCCACCTACATGTCAAGTCCACAGAGCCTAAACCCACCCCACAGCCCGTAAGTAACACCCCTCCCGCTTGTTTCCTTGTTTATCTTCTTCATCATGTCCTTCTTTAATTGGAAAGTAAATTGCATTTTCATCAGTGCGACATCTCTTATAAAGTCAAAAGATAATGCCGAGCAGGCATAAATAGAAATCCTTGAATGTAACTGATTTTTTTTTTAATGGATATTTTATTCATCTAAAGATAACGTTCAAATCATGCAGTCATAACTAATAAATATGTCTTGCTTTGCAGAAACAAGCATAAGAAAGTTCAAAGTTTACTAGCATGCTGAATTTCACTTGCCTTTCAGTAGTGTTGAGTAGTGAATCCTACTTACTACTAGAAACACTTTAGACTATATAGATTAGTGCAAGATTTGTAAAAGTATTAAACACTAATCTTATGTATATGCACTTAAACAGGCTACTGTACCTGCACTATTGATCACTAATGGTGGTAGACGATAACTCTGTACTTGAGTAAATGCAGAGATATGTCAGGTAAATTATTACAAAATAGTTAAAGTATAAATTAATTAAGTATCAAATCTACCAAGGTTGTCATGGCTCACGGTAGCCATTAGGTCAGACTAAGCAAGAGTCTCTGCTTCCAAAAATGGAACGTGTTGTTTTAGTCGCTGTCCGAAACTGACCCTGCTTCTGTTTTCAAACAGCCGGTACGTACATAATTGAATGTTTTACAGAGAGAAGGTAACTCGCCCAATTATATGTAATAGTCAGCAGGTGGACATATTACCACTTCAGATGCTACACACTGCTATAATTACGTAACCCTATACTATACGCAAATGTAGCAAAGTAGAAAGTACAGATATTTGTTGTAGGATGTAATGGAGTAAAATTATCCACTAATCAATAAAAAATACTCATGTAAAGTACAGGCGCATGAAATGTGTACTTAAGTACATTTCCTTTTGCAAATATCCAATCCGCCAATCACATGGCAATAGGGGAATAACAAATAACCACCGTATTATATGTAATCAATTGATTAAAGTCACTGACCAAAATTTGATTATAACAGATGTAATTGTCAATTAGTTGGTTACATCATCGCATGTGTTTTTGGAGCAAGCAAAAAAAAACAAAAAAACATATATATATATATATATATATATATATATATATACACATGTTTTTTTTTTGTTTTTTTTTTGTACAGTATGATTGATTCTGTTGACTCATCAAAGGGGAAAACCACCTTTGTATAACCACCAATGTATAAAACCTTGAGGCGAATGTATTAAAAGACTAGAAGATCACATTACAGTCCTCTTTTCTCAGCCGAGGACAGGAGACTGACATGAAACTAAGCACTCTGTATATAGATGTGCATTCTGTGATTCTTTTCTGCTCACTACAGTTGTAAAGTTTTGCATGAGTTTTTGCATTGCACTGCTGCCACACTGATTGATTAGCTGGTGCCCGGACACACGGTGAAAGAAATATGGTCTGGGATAGCGATAGCATTGTTAGCTCATTGCCACATCCCGTTATACTGATAAGAGACGTGCAGATGGGTCGATCAGTGATATGTAGGGGAATGTCTCTAAGCCTGTTTATTGGTGTATCTGTGTGTTTACGATAAGTACATACAGTACATTTTATTTTTTTTAAATGTGACCTTTCCATGATCCATAATTAAGAGATTTTTGCTTAGTTGGTATTTTTGTTTGTTTTGTAGTAGCTTGATGAGTTAAAGGCAATATAATTAAATTACAAATGACCACCTAATTGCTTTCCGTCTGAGGTCTCATTTTAGGAGTGTGCTGGAAAGTACTGAAAAGGTGAAAGAAACAAAGAGTAGGCCATGGCACATCTGTCTGGCCTATCGTCAACATAGAAAACAAGGGAATAGCAATGACATACAAGCTATAAAGATCTGTTCTTGGACACAAGATACACCAAGAACAAATTATTTGTCCAACACATACATGTATGTACACATCTCTGTGTGAGAAGTGCGTAAATAATGGGAGGAAAATATATGTTTTTTTTCTCCTACAATAAATCTTTCTTATTACTTTTGTCAGTTACATACAGTACAACTGCCAGGTGAATTGCCTTTCTTGATGTGGCTGCACATACAGTATCAGTGCAAACGAACAACGTCCCGTCATTTAAACAGCAAAATAACCCTCGCCCCTTCCTGCACTGTAAATGAGTACAGGCACAGAAGCAGCCATAGGGAAGCTGGCCTGCGACAGCCTACTGGATTTCTTTATTATATACGTGTCCATCAAGTGGCACATCAGTATAATAATGAGTGTTAATAGGCTGTGGGATAATTGTGCTAGATGTGTGTGCTGAAGGTAGGGGGTGGAGATGAGGCAGGAGGGGTAGATTTGGAGCAGCGGGGTAGACACTGGGATGTATAAACCACTGTCTGTTGGCGTTAACCTGCCTTGCCCCTCATTCACAATGACAGCATCACATTGTAAAAATTCTGACATCTGATATGTGAAAGCAATTGACAGGGTTGACATTTCATTAATTTGTTAGCACAAATGCAACCATTTATGACCCAGACAACTGAAAATCAGGGTTTTCTCTCTCTCTCTCTCTCTCTCTCTCTCTCTCCCTGCCTTTCTCCCCTTTCCTCATCACACACCACACAGTAATCATGTTTAATTTAAAACCATGGCCTCCTTTGGCAAATTAGCAATTAAAACAGTTTGGTATGGAAATATGTATTTGTGTCATCAGCTGCACTGCACACACACACACACACACACACACACAGATTAATAACAGGAGCAGCAGGTCAGGCTTGCATTTTCCACTCTAGTGAAAGAGGAGCACAGCTGCCAGGAGATTCTCTCCACCACTTAGAGCTCCCTGCTTAATTAGTTTATTATAGTCATTATTACTTAATACCTCTTTATAAATCTTTTGTTTCTACTGCATAAAAAAGAGAACGCCCCTCTTTCGACCAGAACATTCTCCACCTATCTTTTAGCCAGCCCGTTCATGCTAAGGGCCCCTCGAATACACAATTTAATCATGATATCCCCTCCATAAGTAGCCACTAATTAGGATGCTTCTAATACAGATGCAGCCTGTAATTAGTTCAGTTTGGCCTCTTCATCTTTAGCTTATTAGACGCCTCTCAGTGGTGGGAAAACAAACTCTGTCAGATAGTAAGATTCAAAAGGACAACCTGAATGAAGAAGGGGGGGGGGGGGATGAATCTCTAAGACTGAATGTATGTCTGGTTCACAGCCGGAAAGATGAAAAGTGGCAGAGGTGGAATAAGGCTGTTTGTTTTTACTAACATTTGTGAACCACCCAGACACTTCAGTGCTCCCGAGGTTGATTCAAGGGTGTAAGTGCAATTAGGCAGGCAGTGATTAACGCATCAGTCCAATCCTTCTTCTTTTTTTGTGCCTTTCAGCTCAACCTGGTTTCCAATGCCACACTGTCCAAGACAGCTCCCGGAGCATCGCCCCCCCTCAGCCTGCCTCAAACCCCAACCACACCCACCACCCCGCTTACACCGCTCTCCCAAACCCACTCGGTCATCACACCCACCAGCCTGCACAGCGTCGGACCCATCCGCCGGCGCTACTCAGACAAATACAGCATGCCCATATCGCCAGGTAGCTCACTGATCATTTACACATGATGGCGTGGGGCTCGTACTATACAGTTACTTTATTAGCATTTAACGTATTAGTATTGTTTTAAATCCACTCAGCTTTTGTATATGTACTGTATTGGTTGTCGAACTGTTATATTGGTGTTGGTGTGAATTGTGTGTATATCTATTTCCCAATGCATCTCTGTGACAGATATAGGCCAAAACAAGGAGTTCTACATGAACACAGACGTGCGTCCTCCTTTCACATACGCGTCATTAATACGCCAGGTAAGAGCATGTGTGTTGCACAATGTACACCAAAGCATATCTGCTCTTCTGATTTAATTCAGCCTTACTCTACAGTATAAATGCATTTGTCTAGAATCCATCTGCATGCTATTTTCAGCATGGACACATTTGTTCCCTGTTTTTCTCCTCCCAACAAATGCTGTTCAAATTTCCAATACAATTTCGACCCATCTGCACTGAGCACAATGGTGTCTGAGAGCAGGGTGTGTAAAAGGGGGGGGGGGGGAATTGAAGAAGCTCATACACAGTATAACAATTGCTTTTGATGAAGCATCACAGCCTATGTGATTATTAGGAAATTCATTTCCCACAACAGCGGGGATGGAAAATCTTTAAGATGCCCAGTCAATTATCAGAGCCAGACGCTAATCTGCCATTGCACAAGCATTAATCTGGGCAGGGCGATAATTGGCGCCCTGTAATCTGTCCCCAGTAAAATAGTTTTCACTTGTTCTAGTTGCTTAGCAGGAAAGGGTGTATTCAAATGGATGCATTTGAATGAGGCCAGAACCAGAAGCATTCGGTAAACAAAGTAGCAGAGAGTGGAGCAGTAGAGGACTGTTTTACATGCTCCATTAAAGGGACACGCATCTCCCTTTGTTTAAATCCACGCCTGTAAAGGAAATGGAAAACAAATCGTGCTTATCAGCATTTGTGTGTGTGTGTGTGTGTGTTCTTTTTTTTTTTTCCAGGCGATAATTGAGTCACCAGAAAAACAGCTAACACTAAACGAGATATACAACTGGTTCACACGAATGTTTGCATATTTCAGGCGGAATGCAGCTACCTGGAAGGTAATCTCTTATTCCGCTCTCAGGTTGTTGGTCTGATAAAATGTACTTTAAGTATTTTATTATGTCCAAATTTTTGAGTATAGAAGGACAATTCCAAATTCAGGTGTTAATTGTTCAAAGGTTAAGTTCATTTTGTGTGGGTGTGGAAAATGTAGCATATGTGGTTCGTGCACACAGATATGGACAGAATAAAGGCAAAAGGAGATAAAGAAACAGGATGTGAGATTAAGATAGAAAGTGAATGAAACTTGAACGTGTGAGAAGGACTGGCTGCGACAGTAGCTTTGCCCTCTTTCAATCCGTACTCCAGCGCTCCCTGACGGCTCTGCCATGGAGGCACTTTGTCGTTATAACTGCCACTCTGAAACACTCACACCGAGGAAAGATCACAAGATAAATAATATACTTAAAGGCTAATAGGTTCTAACCATTAGATTATCTGAAACCTTTCATTGCGTTTCAGTCACTTTACCAAAACAATGAGCTCTGCTGTTTCCATTTGGCTTTTTATCCTTAGGGGAAAAATGTGTTTTCGCGAACGCAAATATAATTTAGCTTAACGATCCTCAAAAGGTGCCTGGAGAGGGTTTCTATTTAAACATATTTTTACATTTGTTCTAGACGCTTCACCAGCTTTCAGGGAATCCTTAGTCAGTTCTGTTTTTTTTTTTTTTTGTGTTGTTGTTGTTTTATTTATTTGCTTGATGTTTTTAGTGCTGAAGCATTAGAGTTTCCGCTTTGCATCAAGGCAGGAAACGATCAACTATCTCCTACTTTTACCACAAGGCAAATGATAAAGCACAGTGCTGACAGCGCTGCCATGCGAAGCCATTTGTCACTGAGCTCTTTATTTAGTAAATATTGGCTGTGTACTGTACAAATGGGCCTGATGAAAAGGTAAATTATGAACGCGGTAAAGCATGTTATAACTGTGTGGTTTCCCTCCATTGTTCTGTAATGTGGCTGAAAGCACAGCTCAAAGTGACGAGGCCAAAAAGTTGTGTTTATTTGATTAAATGTTTTTGCAGACTGGAATTTTGTTTGCCTTCTAAGGAGGTCCATTACAGTTGGCACCCTGATGACTGGTTCCTTTGTATTTTTTTTTTTTTTTTTTAAGTTTGGAAGTATAAGAATATTTTTAACTTGACAGATGAGAACTTTTTATGAGTGCAATTTTGCAACCTTAGGCCTGTGTAGTGTATTTTGCAACATTGCAGTGTATGTCTCTACATTTGGCTTATTTCTCTTTGTGCTGATAGATTTTTCTTTTCTTTTCTTTCACACCAACTGCAGAACGCAGTCCGGCATAACCTTAGTCTTCACAAGTGTTTTGTGCGAGTAGAAAACGTTAAAGGGGCGGTATGGACTGTTGATGAGCTAGAGTTCCAAAAGAGAAGGCCACAAAAGATCAGCGGGTAGGTCCAAAACCCCCCTCTCTCCTGCACGGCCAATCCTTCTGTCTCATGGTGTTGATTGATGGGAATGGTATCATCATCATCATCATCATCATCGTCGTCTTGTGTGCTGAGCTGCTGAACTGACTTGCTGCTAGCTTCGCTGTGCATCTATTTAAACCTGCAGCTGCTTGCTGGGACCCACAATGTCTTGTGTTTCGTCATGCATTCTCTAATCTTCTCACCTGACCATTTACTGTCTGTGTCTGTCTGTCTGTCTGTCCATCTGTCTGTCTGATCATTTGCATCTGCCCTGGCTGCTCCTCTCCTCCCCTACCTCCCTTCGGTGCCTCCTCCCCTTTCCAGGGTGCGGTGCGCACTAACCTCTCCCTGCACAAGTGCTTTGTAAGAGTCGAGGATGACTTTGGGTCCTTTTGGACCGTAGACGACGAAGAGTTTAAAAGGGGCCGCCACATTCAGCGAGGTCGCCCCCGGAAGCACGTTGTCGACAACGACTACGATGAGCTACTTGTACAGTAAGGATTGCCCCTTCCCTCCCCCACCCTTCTCCTTCCAACAATATCCCTTCATGCTTTGCTTAAATGTGGCACATGCTCATCCTGTGTGTAGCCTTGCATTCGTCACATTTTTGACAATGTCCCTTTCTTCTCTGAAATGATTTACCCGGCTAAACGAGTGTAATCTGCAATGCATAAATCTGTTGAGATCAGTCACATAAATAGAGCAGCAATACATTTGTGGGTATTGATTTTGTGTTACTTTTATTGGGCATTGCTGTCTTAATGCGAGTCATAAATCTACACACAGTTGAAGTACTACTGTGAGTCAGTCATTGGCAACCTGTGTGTGAGTGATTTATCATGAGCTGCATGTTCACACTCATGTGTAGGTGACTTTTACGAGTTTATCTCTTTTAAAAAGTTCTCTGTTTTTCCAGGAGTCCTTCTCTAGTGAAGAACATTCAGACAAGTTTGGGATACGGTCCTGTCCTCCCAGCTAGCTTCCAGGTAAATCTCACAGTAGGGCTGAGCGATATTAGGATATTAGGATCAATATAGTGATAAAGCATGATGCATTTTGCTGAAATATTATGGGTTTATTTAAAAAAAAAAAAAATTAGTTTAATGATTAAAATTTTTATTTTTTTATATTTTTTTGTTTAATATTAATTTGTTTCAGTATACATAAAATAAAGCATCAAATTAATTACACTATATACAGTAACACCATTTTGCATCTGGATAGCATGTTACTTTTTAAGAGCTTATGTGGTAAAATTATTATTATTATTAATAACAAATTAAAATGCCCATCATTATATTGCCTTAAAATTCTGCTTTCGTGATGTGGATAGTGATATTTAGAAATAAAAATAATAACAAGCCGTTTTTTAAATATTTTCAGAATAACACAGCATATTGAATATCACAACATATGTTACACAAAAATTAACAAATATGTTTAGAAGTGAGTAGTTTTTTTAAGTAACATTAATAGTAATAGTAATCACCTTTAACATATCAGCCTGGTAATATAGTCTCACATCATGTTAGAGATCAATATGCTGAAATATGCCTTGTAGGCTTTATACATTTTACCAACATGCTGTCACACAGAGTACATTTTTGTTTGTGTCTTGATCAATTGGCCACATCCACATGCTCACAGTTTCTGATGTGTTCAGTTAGGCAGCTAGAACTAAACTGATTGGTTGGTGAGCCCCTGTACTGTATATACTAGGGATGGAAATTACCAGGGACCAGCCGATACAATGTGACCACAATACCTAGATGCCAAATTCTGTTAGAATCACAGTTTTAAAAGTATTCCAATTTTTTATTATTCTTATTATTATTATTATTACTTTTTTGATTGTGTTATAATTTTAAACAATCTTACCAAATAATTCGCTTCTACCAAAAAGGATGCTTTGCTCGCTGCAAATGTATGACCAGTTTAGAGCATACCACCTGTAGGATTACACAGGAACTGCAACATATTACCACCTGAAATGCAAACATATGTAAATAAAATTTTTATTTTTTTTTAAATCGATTTTGAAGTCTGTGTGGTGATTTACAAATTGACACACAAAAGAATCTGATATGATTCTGATGAATCGATTTTCTAAAGTATATACTGTATATTACTGTAAAAAGTTCATGAAACTTCTTAAATGTTCACGAAAAACTCGATCAGCTACTCAGCACTGAATCTACCTGAAATGTTCTGGAAAATTGGTATATTTTAAAATTTCATTATCCACGCCTAGGTTATTATCCAAAGTTTGAAGAGCAAAACAGTTATTTTGCATTTACTTTAGGCATAAGCAATTTAGAATACTTTCTGCTCAGGAACGAGAGAAATGTTAACATTTTGTTATAAAGTGTTATTCAGCTCTGATGCTTTATTAGTGGTATCTGGGGAAGCCTTTATATGATGATATTATGTAGAAATGTCCTGAAAATTCATGAGATTTTTTTTTTCCATATTGCCTGCGCCATCACCCAGATGCCTGTCCTTTAATACCGATGTGTTATATAGCATTTACACCAGTATTACTCATGTAATATATAAAGTAGATCACTGTAGCTCCTCTTCCTCATTCTTACATTATGTCTGTACCTTTTTCCCCCCAAGGCTTCAATGGTAGAAAACAGCATACCTCTATACACTACCGCTTCCATTGGAAGCCCCACTCTTAACTCGCTTGCCAACGCTATCCGAGAGGAGATGAATGGGGCCATGGACCATAGTAACGGTAGTGACAGCAGTCCTGGGCGCTCCCCTCTTCCAGCTATGTGAGTGTTTTACCCTTTTAACCCCTCCACTGTGTGTGAGAACATACAGTACATGTTCATGTATGTATTTACAGTTCTGTGCAAAAGTCTTGAGCCACCACTTATTTCTTCATTTTAAATGAAATTAAGTGATGTACAGTAGTAAAGAAAGGGAAACACATTTTCTTACTGCAACAGGTTTCAAAGTGCCTAAAGATACCATTTAAAAATAGGCTGTTTATGAACGTTAACAGCCTCAGCAGCGACCTCTTCACTGTTCGAACCACTCAGCATTCAGCATCACCACGAAACTAATCACTGGCCTGATCATCTGTCATCATTTGCACCTATTTGTCACGGGTTCATGCTTTATGTTGGATGTTTTCAATATTTTGAATGATTCATACAGTAGGTCACTGTGCAGCTTAACAAACAACAAGACATTCTTCTAAAACTGGTCAGGTGGAGCGACTGGACTGAAAATGAGAACCAAAAATTGCCAAAACTGAGAGCCAAAACAGTCCTTCAGGAAGCCTGGAGAAATAATAAAGAAGTACAATAAGGTCAATTTAAGGTCTTAAATCTTTAATTAATATTTCAAACAATTATGAAGAAACAGGGTTTCCTCCGGGTACTCCGGTTTCCTCCCACAGTCCAAAGATATGCAGGTTAGGCTAATTGGCGTTCCTAAATTGCCCGTAGTGTGTGATTGGGTGTGTGAGTGTGTGTATGTGTGTGTGCCCTGCGATGGATTGGCACCCTGTCCAGGGTGTACCCCGCCTAGTGCCCGAAGTCTCCTGGGATAGGCTCCAGGTCCCCCGCGACCCTGAACACAGGATTAAGCGGTATAGAAAATGAATGAATGAATGAATATGAAGAAACATTTAATACCTCAATATGATAGGTTTAATTCTGCTCAGATGCAAAATGAGAACGGAAACTCCACCTTTCGGAAAATTCTCAGTCTGGGATGGATCATAAAAGGGTCTCTCTCTCTCTCTCTCTCACATTGTGAGATAGACTCACAATGTGCCTCATAGAGCTAAAAAGAAAAAAAGACATGTTCAAAATTGTGCCAAAACTTTCACACAGTTAATCAGTTAGTCTAACCTGTCCAGGAATAGGAGTCTATCATGTCCAGGAATAGGACAACAATTTCAGCAATGCTTTTAACAAACGAACAATGCTGTAACGACATTACATGATACAGGGGTGGAAAAGTGCTAGTGCTGGTGATTGGGGGCGTCGCTGCAGGCGCAGCTCCTTCGCAGGATAGAAACAACAGGATGTGTATGTTAGCCTCAAGGCTGCCTACCTTTAACGACTTTCTTGTCTTTTTTTTTCTTTAAATGCACTAGTCAAATAAAATAATTAGCTGAAAAAATTACTTTGACACATTATAAAAGCATGTATGATATTTTGATAAATGTTCTATAGCCCATGCCAGATGTGCTTTGTATGCCATTAGAAACAGTCCCCTATGTATATCTGTTTTCCATTACACTGGTACAAGGGAAGCCAGACTTAGTATTATTATTATTAATAATACTAAGTAAAATCCTACTGACCATTATGACAAGAGTTTAGACTTTTTTTTTTTTTTTCTTTTTTGCCAGATCCAGCTGTAGTTACAGGGTCAAGTAATGCAAAGCAGCATGTTGCTTCCTTAGTGACTCTGGCTACGCAAAGCTCAAACTGTTTGCATCTTGAAGGAGAATTTTTTTCTTAACCCAAACTGTCGGGAAGAAGATGAAAGAAAAAATATCAGTTTATCACTAATTAACACTTGGCAAACGTGCCGTACCAAAGAAACACAGTTTACAGTGCGCTCGAAACACTGATTAATTTAGAGATTCTCCTACAGCTGTTGTTAATGTTCCTTTTTTTTTTTTTCCTTCATCCTCTCTAAACCAGTCAGCACTAGCTATCTGGCTCGCTGTCCCCGCAGTGTTTCAACAATGAGCATTTGGCAGATCTCATCTCTTTGGAGAATCCCTTGCCCAGACTGTGGGCTGCAGGGTTGGGGGGTAAAAGGGGAGGGGGATTCGTGTTTTTCCTTGTTTACGACTGACAGTGTTATTATTCTCGTAAGGGCCCTGTTTCTTATCACCCGGCGTTTGTGTCGAGCCTTCTCGCCAACCCCAATCCGCCTCCGCCTTTTCTCTCTCACTTCCCTGCCAGCACTTTTTCCCTCTCTTATTGACACTGTGGTAAGGAGGCGCATTAATTTTGTGCGTATTTAAAGCGTGCGTGTCGCTGTCTGCTTTCCGTGTTGTTTTTCTTTTTTTTTTCTTCTTCTTTTTTCTTTTTTGCCAGCTTGAAGTTGATTAATGACGGAACCTCGTGCAAGGTCGTCCTCTTGGGACCCGCCTCACAGGTTGGGCATGTTAACGAGTGGGAAGAGGAACACACAGCGGTGCTGATCTAACGCCACTGGGAGCCTGACAGGCGGCCCTCTCTCTCTCTCTCTCTCTCAAAATTTCTCTCTCTGTCTTTCTTTCTCTCTCTATGCCTTTCAGTCGCCAGAGTCCATTCTCTCCTCTCCATGTCACGCATTGTTAATCTCCCTCATTTATCAATTCTGAGTGAATACCCTTGTTGTTAGTAGTTGTGGAAAATAAAGCTCTAACGTTTCCCTGATGGTGGAAAAGCAGAAAGGGAACTGAAGTTATCAAGAGCACTCTGTTAGCGTTTAATTAAAATGACTTAATAATATTTTTTTGCTCTGTGTTTTTTCCCCAAGTCATAGTGTATAATTAAAGTTGAGGACAAAAAATTTGTGGTTTAATATGCTAGAATATATTAAACCTGGTTTGTTTCATGTGTTTGTGTGTGTTCTCTCCATGTGCAGGCATCACATCAGCGTTAAAGAAGAACCACTGGACCCGGAGGAGCACGAAGGGCCGCTCTCTTTAGTGACAGCCAATCACAGTCCAGACTTTGATCACCATAGAGATTATGAGGACGACCATGGGAACGAGGACATGCTGTAAGGTTGCTTTCCTCCGGGTCCAGTCCAAAGGGGCCAAACTTAAACTGAAATCATCTGTGAGACCACTCCCAACCTAGCAAGTTCGACTGGATTCTCAGTCCCTTTTGTTGACAGCTATTGTAAAAATTAAAATAAAATAAAAATTCCAATTTACTCTTAGTGCCATTAATCATGAGATACACATGAGGTAAGAATCGAAAAACTGTTCCATTTGGGAGTATTTTTCAGTTATTTTTACTTTTTGGGTTAAAGACAAGATCAAGCACGTAATTTCTACTTGCGTCCAGTAAAGGAGCCATTTGGTACTGGGGGACTCTACTCTTTCACATCGCCTGGCATGGTGGCACTGAAACCAGAGTGGACACCAACCAGAAAGAAAAAAAAAAACACGCAGAGAAAAGACTGCAACTTTGCCCCTTCGAAGTTCAACACTGATTTACAAACTACACAAGAGTGCACACTTGAATCGTTAGCCCCCAAACGGACACGGACGCAGAGCACGTGGGCGCGGCTGTACGTGATTTCAGTTCAATGACACTGCCTTCAAATCAGCATGGGTTGCTTCCAACCTCAGTGTTGCCTCTAAACTCAGTCTGACGTTTTGATGGCAAATAATACCACGTTTGTTTTATTTTATTTTTATATTTTTTTTGTCCCCCTGATCGTCCTATGCTCTTACTTGTGATATTGTTTGACTTTGTTTCTCTGTACCTGATCAGACCTCATGCCCATTGTTGTAGAGATTCTGTACGATCTGCACTCGATGATGAATGTGTATAGTTTCTTTCCGTGATGTTTCATTTCTCTTTTTCCTTTCCATTATTTAATGGGAAACAGAATGTCAAATATACCGTGTAGTATTTTTCTGTCATTTATTCCACATTTCAGATCACCATCACACTGTCACATTGTGCTTTCGCTCTCTCTCTCTCACACACACACATACACGGAGTCCATCTGCATATGCACTCGTCGTAATGAAGGCTCTCTCCACGCATCAATGAAGTTTAATTTTCACAAGGGAATGAATGACAGAGAAATCGACGCAGGTTACGACTTGTCCTTATGAAATACCTTCTGAAATCCCCTTTCGTCGCTGTGTGTGTTAGCTGCAACCGAATCACTGATCAAAACACTGGTGCGAACGGGAGAAAAAATTAAATGTCAGAATAGAATGAAGCAGCAGCAGAGATAATTTTTTTTTTACTCTCTCCCCCCCCCCCCCCATTCTGTAATTCATGGACCGTCTGGTTAAGGCTAGAGGACTTTAAAGTGCATTCCCTGTTGTTTTAATGTCTTGTTTGCCCACATCAATGATCAGCCCACTCCCTCTCTTATTAGCAGTTGTTAGTAATTACACATGAGATGAAAAGGTTTAAGGGATTACAAGCCACAGTTGGCATTAGAAGCCATGACCACTAAGCATTACAGCATCGGGGGCAGCCCACTATGACCACATGTTTCCTGCCACATTACCTTGGAAACCAGTATGAAGTCAATTTCAGGCTCACATTAAAAACATCCACGGTACAGTGTCAGGGATGGGGGGGGGGCGGGGATGCGGGAGGCACAGGTTGAGGGGACATCAGGGGTGTGTGTGTGGGGGGGGGGTGTTGGACAGCAATAAGCAGCCACTCTCATTTCCAGCTGCCTGCGGTCTCATCTAAAAAGAAAATGTGTCCAATGTGCAACACCAAGAAGCAAATTTGGAGCAGCTTAAGCAAATTATTATTGTTTTATTTTTGCTTGTTGATTTATGACTGCAACCAACCACTTTTTTAATTTATTATTTCAGTTTTATTATGGCTTATATTTTTTTTTTTTCTGGTTTTGAGTTGTCTGTTACCTGTGACTACCAAAGATAAATGAGGAGTTTAAAAAATAAAATAAAAAAGTTCTATGTTCCATGCAATAGCAAAACAAGTCCAAATATCCTCCCCATATGATGCAGAAGAGGGAACAGAACAGTTTAAAACAAGTGAGCTGTTCACCATTGCTGAAGTTTAAAAGCCAAAGGGGTTGTTTAAGGCGAAGATGCAAGGTCTTTTTTATCTTTTTGTTTTTTTGGTGACCAAATGGGGGTGAGATTGGGATAAACACAATACTATATCATATCATATAGCACTGTTCTCTCTGTGCCGAGCTGAGCTTCAAATAAAAGAGTGTTTTAGCTTGACAGAGGGGTCTGGGGTAAGTAGATGGCAGTAACTGATACACAGGATGGGGAAAAGATTTAAAGAACACAATACTTGCAGTATGTGTTTGTTTTTTTCTTGTTGTTTTAGGGTTGTTGAAATCCTCTGATAAGATTGTATGCCACTTATTATGTGAATCCTTTTTTTTTTTTTTTTTGTTAAACATTACAAATGCTTTATGATTGTGTTTTAAGTCTACTTTTTATATCAACTTTGTTTTTATATTAAAAACCAAACACTCCTGTCAACTAATAAGCTGGTACAAGGTACTTTAATTTTTATTATTATTATTATTATAATCTCAGCCATGCATTTATTATAGAGAAAATTGTTTGGAAATGTTTGATCGACAGAAATTAAACCACGAGAGCCGGGCAGCTCTCGACGGGCTGAAAGCAGTCAGAGTGTTAAAGGACGTGCGCTGATCGTGCGCTAATCCAAATCTCTTGGCGGTAACGAGGGAGAAGGGGATAAGCAGGTAGATAAGATCATCTTCCGCATGTGTAGCTCGACATTACTAAAGCGAAGCAGCATGAGAAAACTGTTAGTACGCATACCTCAGTTCAGTCCTATAGGGAATGATTAAACAAAGAGGAAAAAAAAGATACCATTTCACTCTGTTGCACTTAGTCGTACGTCCTGCATGTTTAGTCTCAAAACTGTAGCAAATGATATTTTAAGAAAGAGTTTTAAAGAAAAAAAAGGGATTTTAAAATGCAAAAAAAAAAAAAAAAAACTTATTGTGAAGGTCTCTTTTTTTTTTTTTTTTTTTTTAAACCAATCCAAACCTCAGGCCTTTTTTTCCTAATGAAAAGTCACAAATCTTTCTCTCACTTTTTTGGAGGCACGTCTTAGACGGCTTCGCTCGTGTGGGCTTTTATTCCCATACTGTAGGTTGTACATACAACATGTTCTCCGTGTGTGCTTTCTTGTGCATTTTTTTTCTCTTTAAAAGAACAAAAATGTTTGTAATGCCATGTTTGCTTTATCATTTGAACTGCTTTGTACTGACTATTAAAAAAAAAAAGAAACAAAGCAATGACAAACTGCTGTATGTATTGGAATAGCAAAGTGCTGCAATAGTAACCCGGGCTTTGACACAAAGAATGAGAGAAGGTGGGATGAGGGTTGGGGATAATTACTCATTTTTGGATTTTGAAAACTGTTAAATAGAAAACAGACGTGGCTAAGCCTTTTTTTAGAATGACCTAAGCTTTTTTTTTTCCTTCTTCTTCTTTCCTTGTGCCAAGTTGTTTTTGATACGTCGATGTTTAGTGGTTCAGCATCTGCCTGCTCGGGTGGTCTGGTCTGGATAAGAAGCTCCTAGCAGACAGGTGTGTTGCGTCGAATGAAAAATGAAAAATACTCTTATTCCTAAAATCATAGCGTGCAGAGCTGATGAGCTCAGTAAGATACTGGGGTGTACTGACATAAAACAGGAGGGGGAAAAAATACACATTCAGTGCCAAGACTTTTTTTTTTTTTTTTCCTTTAAGCCCATTTATTTTTCAAATTCCTTCAGAACAAATCGTAGTGAACATTTTTTTTCTGATTTTAGTATTTAATAGTACTGATTTATATATATTTTTTATTTTCACTATTATTTTTTCTAAATTTTCTATCTAAACCCAAGCACAGTAAATATCAGAAGATGCAAAAGTCCCTCACTCCCATCACACACTTTTAAATCCTGCTTCCATTTCCTTTAGTTTTTATTTTGTATGTGATGTTCTACAATCTCCCATCATTAAACGTACAGTGAAGGAAAAACCACGAGTGACCCAACAGATCTATCAAGGCTGTCTTTTCTTTCTTTTTATTTTTTTTTGTTAGAAAACAGATTTTTCTCATCACCTGCTTCATCAGTCTGTAATCCCTCGTTCACTCTCATGTTTTATGCAGACTATCATGTTAAATCCGGTCTCAGTGACTGACTGGAACATTCAATAATAAAAAAGAAAATGCAATAAAAACACTGGTTGTTCACGGCTGTTTCTCGAAATGGTCATTTGCACGTTCTCGAAAGCTTATGAAAATCACTTGGAAGGAGAAGCATTTAGAAACGAAATTAAGAACAGTTCTCCATGATGCGTATGTCCGTGTGCGCGCTGAGGATTGGAGGCTGGTCAGTGGAACCGGCCTCCAGATGATGCAGGCTCTGCCGGTCGTGTGCACGGAGCGGCTGCAGCAGCCACGGCTCTGCTTGTGCATTAAATTCTCCTGTAATTAAAGAGACGGTTAAACATCCCTCCCACTGGCAATTTAGGTAACTGCGTTCGAACAGCTATAAATCGTGACTGCATTAAAATTCCCAAAATATTAGCGATATGGATTTCTGGATGGAGATAAACGCTGATGATGACGAGTCACTTTTTATGACGGAAAGAAAGTGCGAGGTCGTGTGCAGCCACTAAACAGCAGACAGAGATCAGGCTTAAGCACTTTTAATCTTGTGAAACAAGCAATTACAAATAGTCACATTGATTCGTTAAAAAGCTTTGGGTGACATAAATTGTTTCGGGCTTATCTCCGTGCTCAACATATAAATGCCATCAAGGTTATTATTAATTAAAGCCACTCAAAGGCAGGATTTAAAGGAAACAATATAAAAATCATTGATGGCCTTTTTAACTGCGGATATTTCACTTGGCTTTTCAGCTCGGGTATATCTGCCATTGGTACCTGTGTGGAATCATCTTACAGGAGTGAGCTGGCTTTTTGCTGTCCTGTGAAATCATGCATACAGTACAGTACTCTTTGGAAAGACATTGTACTATGTGGATTATTACTAATACGGGTTGAGATCTGATCGAGTGGCATCATGCAGCTTTCATCCCCCCATTAGCTATACGATTTATCCTGTGTAGGTTCACGGGGACCTGGAGCCTATCCCAGGGCACATACAGTACAGTAGTGTGGTACACCCTGGATGGTGTGCTAATCCTTCACACACATACCCAATCATGCACTACAGGCATTTTGAAAATGCCAATCAGTGTTTTGTAATGTGTGAGGAAACTGGAGTTCCTGGAGGAAACCCACCAAACACAGGGAGAAGATGTGACGATGCAAACCGCTGAGCTACTGTGAAATCCGCAATGCAGATTTCAATATAACAATGAGTAATAAATGATGCAATGAGATGAGGTTATCATAAGAATTCTTTGATGTTTTAATAAAACTTATTCTCAAGCACGTTGCGCTACATCCTGGTAGGAGCCGCCAAAAATAATCAAAAACCAGAGAGAGCTCTTTCTCGCATTCATAATTCATTCTAACTGCGCACTGATTTGTTCCCAAAATGGCTATGATTCTTTGTCGGCATTTTTTATGACTTATAAATGTCTGATTTCTTATATTTCTGTTTTTAATTTCTACGTCTAATAATTTCTAATGTCCTATAAATAATTTTTAACTTTATCATATTTTAACACAACTGTCACTGTGTATTATATCACACAGTGTTCTGCACAACCTCAATACTTTCAGTCATTTCTCATGATATTACATGAAGTTGTACGACACGACTTTTCAGATGAATTAATATTACCGCTAATATCATCTTCATGGAAATACTCAATTTCAGAAAATCACGCACGTTATTGTTCCAATTATAATGCCGAATAACAGAAGACGTGTTTCACTATTGCTCGGATAACATCAATGTACAGTAGTAAGTCGATTGAACTGCCTGCTTCCTGGCTGGCCTCCCAAGAACATCTTCAATGGCCCAAACATGTGGAAATGAGTGTGTGTTCAGGACTGTACGAGGCATGTGGCAATAACTCCCAGCTCAGAGTTCCTGTAGTGAGCGGATGGTGTTTGTGAATGATTGTGTGTGTACAGTTCCCACAGACAGAAGTCTGCCTTCTGCAAGTTGCTGACAAGTTACTGTATCTGTTGATTTTCAAAGATCAGCCGATTCACTCACTAAATATTGAGCGGAATGACTGCAGTGGTCTCCGAGCCACCTCAACCAGAATCACCTTTAACGGACATACAGTACAGTACAGCCTTCCTTAAAACGTTTGTACCATTTGCTCACCCGTTTACAAACATACTGTAAATGTCAAGATCAAAAAGGTTTTTTGAAAAATGCCTTGTGTTTTGTCGGTGATTTCATGAACATGAAGCGGACTTCATGTTAACTTCCTGTTATTCAATTGCACTTGCCAATGAGTGCATTATCTTATTTACATATATTGCGTTGCAGTCACAAAACTCTATTTCTGTTTCTCATTTCATTTTAATTAAAGCAACGCAATGTAACAGCAATCCACACAAGAGTCTCGTTTTAATAGTCAGAGCTGGCAAATCCCCAACATTGAAGCATAGCAATTAGCAAAGGCAGCAGCATTTGTTATTCAAGGGTTCAGAATAGATTACACACACACACACAAAAAAAAAAAAAAGGACTTTGTTTATTAAGATGGCCTGCTGCGGGCGCTGGCATGCAATAGACCTGGCTGCAATTAGATTCCAATTATTTGTCTGTTTTCTGATATTGCAAACAGGCACTTAGCACATCAGTTAATTTGACACACACTGCTGCTTGGATTAGCCAGTAATTAAAACACGTTCTGTTAATTAAATGATGACCACTTTATTTCAGGGCCTCTTATGTTTGGAGGCCTTTTTTTTTTTTTTGTGTGTGTGTAGCAAGCACTGTTTGGCTCATTGGTTGCCAGACGCTGCGCTAATCAGACCTTGTTTTGTTTCAATTAGCACCTGCTGTTGAAAAGATTGCCTGTCACTGCTCCTCAACCCCCACAGAGATGCAGCTCGAGTACACTGGCGGATAGTACGCAAACATGCATCTCTGCAAGCAGCATCTACATACGTAGACATGCAGAAAGTAAATAGATACCCAGAGTTTTAACATTTTTTACGACTTGACAAATGAGTCAAACATGAGTCGACTCATGTTTAAGCCTAGAAGTGAGAATTCGAAAAGAAAGGCCTGATTTTCAAAGAGGCTGGATTGTTGGTAGGTTGAAGGTGGACGGACGGACTGACTGACTGACTCACTGACGGACTCACTGACGGACTGACGGACTGACTGACTGACGGACTGACTGACTGACTCACTGACTGACGGACTGACTGACGGACTGACTGTCTGACTCACTGACGGACGGACTGACTGACGGACGGACTGACTGACTGACGGACTGACTGACGGACTGACTGACTGACTCACTGACGGACTGACTGACGGACTGACTGACTGACTCACTGACTGACGGACTGACTGACGGACTGACTGACTGACTCACTGACGGACTGACTGACTGACGGACTGACTGACGGACTGACGGACTGACTGACTGACGGACTGACTGACGGTCTGATAGCTGAGAATCTGGAAACAGACACCAAATTATTGATCATTTATTAACAAATGAATCTTTATTGCCCCCAAATTTCCCACATTACTGCATGTCTGTGTAGATTGAATAAAAGCGTAAAGAAATAAATGGAAGCATTTGATGAAACAGTGCGAACAGGACTTCAGCTGTTTTTATTTACTGGTAATCAGATGATTACTTTTGCATTACATGTAAATTTAAGGCTATTGTAAACAAGAACTATCGCACACTCGTGCTGCACAATTAATCGCATAAAAAAAGGACCTGTGCAATTATTTAATGGCAAACGTCTGCAGTTAATTACAGGTAATAAACACATAGTCAGGAATTGATGTAGAGCTTGTCAATAATTAACGTATTTGCGTTGAAAAATAATTATTAGTAAACATCTCTTAATGAGATCATCTGTGCCATAGGTGTACATACCTACGTTTGAATACAAATCGGTACATTTAAGAATTAAATATCACACTTTAAATCGCAATATGTCGAAATAATGTCATTCAGTGTCATTCATTTTTGAAAAATAAATGATCTATTCAGCCCTAATGCACAGCATACCAGTGGTTTAAAATGATTTATACACATTTAAAAGCAGGTGCCTTAAGCATCTTTATACTGTATTAATGTATTTTTGAAAACCATCCTGGTTAATTCCTTTTATACACTCCACGTTAAAAAAGAAGCATTTTTGAATAATTTAGGTGATGCTACAGACATGAATAATTACAAACTCACTGCTTTATATCACCACGCATTAACACCTATGCACTTGTTTTTTTTTATATATATCTTTATCATTTTACAAATGACACATACATATAATAATAATAATAATAATAATAATACATTTACCATTTAAACATGCAAAAGCAAAAGCTAATTTGAAATCAGCAAAAAAAAAAAAAGCATATTTTTCCTTGCACACCCCTTAACAGCTTCATCATTAAAGGTCCTAAAGAAGCACATTCGTACAACACGATCTCAGTGTTGCTGCATGTCTTTCCCTTAATTCGGCACGGATTTAAACTGTTTCCTCGGTGAGAGAAAAAGCAATGAGGAAAAAAGAAGAAAAAAGTCATTAAAATATGTCATGACCGCTGTTTACCTGCAGTTAACCTTTGATTGAAGCGGAGTCTGACTTTACACTGATCCTCCTTTAATCTGTATGACTGGCATGTTAATTTCCCTGACACTGCCATTCAAAAAAAAAAAAAAAAAAACACACACAAACATGAAATGTTGGTTTTAGGGACTAGAGACCTGCTAGAGTGAATTTCAAGCACTTATTCAAATATTTCATTAAAATGTAAATCTTACAATGGTCTAATGCCTAGCTGTGCACAAGCCATGACTTTAGAAGTTATGAAGTTATAACACTAATCTGTTTTTTCCCCTCGCTCTCTGATGCCAATTAACTTGGACTATAAATGTTCTTATGTTGTTTTATCTCTCATAACAGCATGCCAACAATTGCATCAAACGCAGTAGGAGTTTGAAGGGAATGTTATTGACTATTAAGGTGCGTGGGAGGTTGGCAGAAAAGTGGAGGGGGGGAAGAGAAGGCAATTAAACATCAAGCTTCTAGCAGACTGAAGACTGGTAACTCATCAATTCTCTTATCTTAATGTGCAAATGCACTGATTAAAATTGAGCCAGTGTAAGGGAGGGGGGGGGGCTTTGAGTGTGTGTGTGTGTGTGTGTGTGTGGGTGGGGGGGGTCTATTGGAATTGTAGGAGAACAAAATGCCACTGTGTAGGCACTAATCTAAGGGGTTAGCGTGTGAGTTGCGATGGCTAGTGGGCCACTCGCTGATAGATCTCGCTGTCACTCAGCAAAGTATTGATGCTATTATTTATACAGTACGCAGGCACAAAGTGTGGCTCCGGAGACCTCCGGGTGCCGTCGATACATTTATCTCACATAAGTAATACAAAAGCCAAGCGAGTTACTTCGAAAAGGTAAATAAAGGATGTTGGGTTGACTAGTCAGGAATATCAAATCTTAGGCTTCAAGGCATATTTGTAACCCGCTACAACAACCTGCAATAATCATAATCATAATCATAATAATAATAATAGCAATAACGATCGAGCTGTGAGTGATTTGTGCCTGTGACTAATCTAATAAATAAATACAATTCTATTTGTCACTCCTCAGAAGCTGCGCGCATCCTGACAGGTACAAACATGAAGACCTAAGAGTTTGTGAATCTTCGACGATCTAACTCCCTCAGCTTTATCTTTTCTTTTTCCCCCCTTTCTATGCCACAGACAACGCCCACCTCCTTTTTTTTTCTTTTTTCATTTTTAACATTCAGGGAAGAAGACAAAATGGTTGCAGGTGGTGATGAAAATAAAAGCCATCCATCATTATTTATTAGGCATGAAAAAGATACACAATAATGTAATTTAATCTCTCAGCAGACAATTATTTCCACATATTGATAATGCAATGAGAAAAGTGTCATGAATTCTAATATCATGTTTGCTTTTATTGGTGTATAATACAAGCAGAACAAATAATGTAATTGTATCAGGAGGGAAATGTAATTATTTGCACATGCTAACGCTATAATACCAATGTGGATCAGACCATGGCATCACATTATTTTGCTGTGCTTAACTAGTTACAATTTGCATTACGTCTCAGCGGCGGTAAAGACACACCCTGCCTGCGTTCTGGGTCCCGCTGAGCGGCTTCCTGTTACACTGGATCTATATTACAAAGCTCTTCTGAACTTGAACAGATCTTACAATATGGTTTGAGACTTTGCGAGAACCGGATCGTGCTTGGTCTGATTATAAGTTCTTTATGCTCACAGCTTATACGGTATACATGACTTAGGGCTAATATGTTAAAAATAGAAATAGGAGAAAATCTGTGATTTGCAATATAATCGGACCAGCTATAATGCGAGACATGCGATGCACGTCAAGCCTGTACGGCTTTAACTGACTTTTCTCAGATTTATTAAATGCTTTTTTGACGCATGCACAGTCGGGTCAGATAAAGCAAGGCCTTTCTTCCCTTCCTCGGTATATTTAGCAGAATGGTGTTGCTGCCATATTGAACTAATGACCAAGACAGTCGATGTGGAATGAGATCAAGCAGGCATACTTGTGTCGTCCTGACATTATGAAAATGTTTTATTGATGACTCATTATAGGCAGTCCGGCATGAGGTGAGGAATTTTTTATTATTATTTTTTATTTTTTTAGATTTGCCCTAATAGAAGATGCAAAGTCTAATAATGATAATGCCTCCTGAATAATTAATACCAAAACCTCATCCATCTCAGTGCAGGATATGTACATATTTTAGGCGCTCATTTGCATATTCAGAACAAACAGCAGCACAAAGCCATTAGAGGACCAACGAGCTTCTTCTGTGTGACGCATAATAATGAGAAGCTGTTGAGTGATTGGTTTTTGAGAATTAAGACAAGGAGGAAGGGGATGGGGGTGGAAGTGTGGTGCTGGACGTGGTGAGGGTGGTGCTGAGGGTGGTGGTGAGGGTGCCGGGGGGGTAACAGGCTTGATGCTTTAAAGCCGGAGAACCGGAATGCCTCACACTGGTTCTTATTTCAGTTCCTCGCACTCATACTGCGCATACTACAGCACGCTGCACCCGAGGCTAGAGGAGTGTTTGCAAGTCATTAGTGATTTGTAAATGATATTTGCTCCCTTGTGACATGTCATTTGAAATGCTATTTCTAACAATAATACCCAGTGATATTA
This sequence comes from Channallabes apus, assembly GCA_030522415.1. Taxonomy (NCBI): domain Eukaryota; kingdom Metazoa; phylum Chordata; class Actinopteri; order Siluriformes; family Clariidae; genus Channallabes; species Channallabes apus. The sequence continues at coordinate 24,457,743 of CM060112.1, forward strand.
AAAATAAGAGTTTAATTATCTTTGTTATTGCATCTTTCACAAATTCCGTCCTGAGAGTTTAAAAGACTTTCAATATTAGTTGTGATCCGGAGTCACATCTAACAAATATTAACTATTCCTAAGAAGTTTCGTCTTTTTTTTGTGTGTTTGTTTTGTCTTTTCTTTCATTTCAGCATTGAAGGCGTTACGAGAACAGGCCTCCACATTGAGTGAATCTTCAGCCATGTGTTTGTATTGAGCTTCCATTCATCATGCGACTGTGATGGCATTGTGGGTAACTTGATTCTTGGCGTAGCTTGGTGCATTTGAGGTGTGGTGGGATGGGCACCTTCTCTTTTGGCATTGTGCATGGCATTGTAACCAGCTCAAAGCTGCTCATTTGAACTGTCACCTCCTTCCTTAATGACTCCTTACAAATCCTGCTGCTTCCTGCAGTTAGTTTCCTGTCTTCCTCTTTATGAAAGGAAAAGTGTGTGTGTGTGTCTTGGGAGGGGGGGGACTGGGAGTTGGGTTGAGACCGAGCAAGCATGAGGATGGTGCACAGCTCTCTAAGCTGGCTCGACCAGGAACTAACACTGTTTTTGCAAAAATGAATCAGAGGCTCAGAGATCAATAGAGTCCCTGCGGTACTCATGGCTGATCACGCTGCCAAGCAGGAACCAGCGAAACCCGGGCAAACCTTCCCTAGACACGCCAATGGTCTCTGAAATTGAAGCTGGCATTGGTTAATCCTCCTAAATGGACCCCTTTGAATCAGTTCTGGTTTTCATTTCACCTCAGTTGATGATAAAGGCATGACAGAAATACAGAACACTATCTGCTTGTGGAGGATGATGGGTTCTGCCAGCTTATCATACAACATGCAGCGAACTTCCCTTTCCCCCTTTAGCGCCTGGCACCTAGACAGAACTGAGGAGTCAATTTCCATAAGCAAGTTGTGTTTAGTTGTAAATAAGACCCCCCCTACACACACACACACACACATACACACACACTCGTACATCCTTATACTCACCACAAAAAAAAAGAAAGACATGGGACAAAAGCAGCTGTGATTGGATGGAGCGTGAAAAAGTTTACATTTGCCCTCGTCTGCCGAAGCGGTGAGGCTGTGAGCAGTAGAGCGAATGCACGTAAATCCAAACGAGCCGCAGATTGACAGGGATCTAGCCAAGCTGGTTGCGCCTGTAGCAGGGAGGGATTAACAAGCTTAAAGAGGGGCTTAAACACCATCCTCCCAGTTTACCTGTTATACCATGGACGCTGCATCAAAGGATAGGTCGCACTAGTGCTTTTTAATACCCTTTTTATGTTTGTTCACAGTTGTCAGACTCAGGAATGAGCATGTTTCATTTTGCAGGGGTTAAGCCTGGTAATCGGTTTAAGGGAAAAGTTTAGCGTATAAGTATTATAGATGTCAAATTAGCCAATCTGCGGAAATCTCACCTACAGTACAGTAGCGCTTGCAATTACAGCTGAACGTCCAGTAGAACGACATGCTTCTATATACTGTACATGCCGCTGTGATCGTTTTAATGTTACAGAAAATGTTAAACTCCTACAGTATGTCTTAATATTGTTACATTGGAATACTAATAACTGATTATTTCAAGCTATAATCTCATTCATTTGACTCAATATTGTGTTATTTTAAAAAATAATCATTCTTTGTTTCCTGTTGTTACAGCCTGTCATTATCTTGACATATTATCTCATTTTCTATAATGGTTAGAGAGCAGATATTTTGACCGTTTAATTGTGATGTATTGCAGATGAACGCATTTCACATCTGCAAAGCAGCATAAGCTACTGTTCAGTCCAGTCAAAATAATGAAATAATCAAAGATGAATCTGAAATAATGAGATATTAAAATAAAACTGAAGACATTGGATTTGAATTGCTTTTACAACATGCAATTCAGAGCTTTACCTCTATAGACCTTTGGCACAGGACATAACAACATCTGTCCTCCATGATCCCGCCCACATCTGGGTAGTTATTTGCTGGATAGCTGTGCCAAAACCCACATCTAAAACAAGCCATGGAAGCACATTGAGTTGTGTTCCAAGCTACAACGCTAACTACTGATACGAGGTTCAATTCCAAATCCCCAGAACAGTTAAATAGCTATTAATTAGAAAGCTTGAAATGTCAGTATTAGTTATCTGCACATCATATGAAGCGTAAAGCGCGGTATATTCCATAGCATTGTCTCATTTGCAACAGAAACAATAAATACTGTACGTAACGCTAATGCTAGAAAATGGCACCAAATCCAGAAGACATCACATATTTGTACACCGTCTGAGATAATCACATCAAACCAAATTAAACTAAAGTTAACACCTCCTTCAATTTTCACACACTTGTTTCTCTTCTGAATAAGTTAGGAATTCCATCACAAAATATTGCATAGTCTGGAAATAGTCAGAACAGAAGTTTAAGTTACTCTTTTATCTGCATCTAGCAACCGAGAAGGTAATCAGATAATTCAATTCAATTCAATTCAATTTTATTTATATAGCGCTTTTAACAATGGTCATTGTCTCAAAGCAGCTTCACAAAAATTAAAGAAATGTAACAAATCATAATAATAATAATAGATAAATAAATAAAATAATAATAATAATAATAGAAAATAAATAAATAAAAACAAATAATAATAATAATTATAGAAAAGAAAATAATTGGAAGTGTGGATGTGTGAGAAAAATGTGCAGATAATAATGAGACGAATGAATGAAATTTCTCTGATGAGCAAGCCAAGGTTGACGGCGACGGTGGCAAGGAAAAACTCCCTGAGATGGCATTAGGAAGAAACCTTGAGAGGAACCAGACTCAACAGGGAACCCATCCTCATTTGGGCGACAACAGATAGAAATGATATAACATCTTGTGTGTTGTGCAGGTGAAAATTCAATATGACAGAAATTATTTAAATTGACATGAAGACCAGTTCAGCATAGGGACGAGTCAGTAGGTGCAGAGGGCAGATGAGGTCTGGATCACTGGAAGCACAGGAGCAGCATGTGTAGCTCCAACCATCATAAAGCTGAATCCAGCTGGAGCTGGTCCTTCTCTGGATGCCTCAGGAACCTCGCAGGATAATCATCAGGTAACATTTCTTATGTGTGAAATACACCTCCAATGTAATTATTAACACAAATGCTTAGTAGTTCATAATGGCTGTTAATGATACTTCTGGGATTTGAGTGATGTCAAATGAGTGGTTCATGTCAGTTAGTAAATAATGCCACCTGTGTGTAATTAAATCTCAATATAAATACAGCTGTTCTGTGAAGCCCTCAGAGGTTTGTTAGAGAACATTAGTGAATAAACAGCATCATGAAGCCCAAGTATCACACTAGGGATGATGTTGTGGAGAAGTTTAAAGCAGGGTTAGGTTATAAAAAATATCCCAAGCTCTGAACATCTCATGGAGCATTGTTCAATCCATCATTTGACAAGACATTGCTGTCCACCTAAACTGACAGGCCAGGCAAGGAGCGCATTAATCAGAGAAGCAACCAAGAGGTTCATGATAACTTTGGAGGAGCTGCTTAGATCAACAACTCAGGTGGGAGAATCTGTCCACAGGACTACTATAAGTTGAGGATTCCACAAAACTGGCCTTTAGGAAGAGTGGCAAGAAAAAAAAAGCCATTGTTGAAAGAAAGAAAGGCTTAAGATGTACCATTTGCAGTTTGCGACAAACTCTGTGGGGGACACAGCAAACATGTGGAAGAAGGTGGTTAGATGAGACCAAAATGTAAAACTTTTTGGCCTAAATGCAAAACAGCATGCGTGGCGGAAAACGCTGCACACCCCGAACACACCATCTCCATCATGAAACATGGTGGTGGCAGTATCATGTTGTGAGGATGCTTTTCTTCAGGTTCACCTTCTAGCCAGGCAATTATACATGTGGACTCTAATTACTAATTAGGTGACTTTTGAAGGCAGTTGGTTTCACTGGATTTTTAGTTAGGGTAACGGAGGCTGAATACAAATGAATGCGACACTTTTCACTTTTTTATTCTTTTTTTGAAAAGTATCATTTTCCTTCCACTTCACAATTATGTGCCACATTGTGTTAGTCTATCACATAAAATCCCAATAAAATAGATTTACATTTGTGGGGTATGAATACTTTTGCAAGGCACTGTACCTCACAAACCCACAACTATTTAAAACAATGTTAGAAATGAAGAAAGGTACAGTACAGAACAGGCATAGAATGATATTCGACCCTCCAGAATTACTATATGTAGAGCCGTCTACTATAAATGATCTAGAGTGGCTCAGTACAGACAGCGACATTAGCCAGTAATTATCTGTGACTGGCTGTGAGTAAAGATGAAAAACAGTTCTAGTGACAAATTACAGGTGTAGTGAGAGGTTTATTTTGCAGCAACTGTTTAAATACAGTAATTTCCAATTTTTCAAACATAGACATAGACCTTTCTGAGGAAGTGACCAAAAAAACCACTCTTTTTTTTATTTGGGTGTTTTCTCTTTTTAAACAATGATGATTTTTTTCTGCACCCGGTGTGTCTGCCAGGGAAATTAATGGGAGGGCTGTCAAGTGCATACAGGAAGTGGACCTTTTAAATAAACACATTGTTTCAAAAGCAGTCCACACCCTTAGTGTTTACAGCTGGAGTGCACAGTTTGTCAGCGACAGCTTGTCACTGGTCTCCAGTAATTAATCCTCCCTGACAAGGCCATTCGGCCATACGGAAGAGAAAGTAAAAGAGGTGGGAGAGTCAATAGACACGGCTTCTCTACCAAAGAGACAGAGAGAACTCAAAGACACTAAAAATCAATGTGGCACTTTCACCACTCTTTTATCATCTAGACAAGACAGACCTGGAGAGTATGTTTATATCAGCCCTGATCACATGACTGACGTCCAGCCAGTACCACTATCCATCTCATTTTAAACTATTTATTTCCATAATGTATATGCACATATCTAAATATACATATACCTCAAATTTGGACGTACGGTTGTAATCTTGATAATGTAGCAGTTTGAAATAAAATTCCAGAGCCTGTTTATGTTTTAGATATTAATGTTATGGAGTTTTTTTTTTTCTTTGGTTCTTCACATTTATAAGCTATTATGTTTGTACATTACCTGAATATAAAGCTTTCTGCATTTCTGAGAAAGCATGATGTATGAAAATCATGAATGAACAGCAGAATTCACAAAGGACAATTTTCTTGAGTATCTGCTAAAATGCGCTATAAGGTTTAACCTCTTGAGACCCAAATGTCCTCGAAAAAGGACATGACATTTTATCCCAACTACATTGGCTATCCTTATATGAGAAGCATTAGATATCATTCTTTTTCTGTTTGAAGACGATGATTACGTCCAATTTGGGAAACCACAACAGTACATCGAGTCAGGGTCTCAGGAGGTTAAACTATGAGGGATGTTCAAGTTAAACTTTAGATTGTCATTACATTTCTCATGAATGAAGGAATAAAAACTGATTGACATTTACAAAAGACTTCAAGCACAGTTCCATGATGAGACTCTTAGCTGTAGTAAAAGATTTGAATGATGGAAATGTTTTAAAGAAGACAGTAAGTCTTCTTTATGACCCTCCCAGCTGAGGTATCTCAGTCGTACGCCTGATTCTTGAATTATTTTTTTTTTTACTAACTTGTGGAAGAGATGCATCTAGATGTCTGTGGGAACTGTACTGTACACACACAGTCATTTGAGAATGAAACAATTTTTACTTTTCACAAAATTTGCTGTTTCTTTTAGATATTTTTGTCAGATGTTACTATGGTATACTGAAGTATAATTACGAGCGTTTCATAAGAGTCAAAGGCTTTTATTGACAATTCTTATTTAAAATTTTAATTCTTATTTATTAAAATCTGACCATTTTTACTGAATATCTGTTAAAAGATTGTAAAACACTGAAGCAGCAGACTTTGGAAAAAAAAAATATTTGTGTAGAAAACTTTCTACCTTGATGGTATTCAGGCATTAGTGAAACACTGGGATGCGTGCATTAATGTAGCAGGACATTGCATAGAGAGAAATAAAGGTACTGTAGTTTTTATTCTCATAACTGTGTTCCGTTACTCTGCGCTACTTATCCGTTACTATAAGTCCCATTTTGACCCCCCGTATTTTAACACAGGCATCGGTGTTGTGCTAATTTCTTTTATTAATTTCTTTTTTATTTTTTTAAGTTTAAAATGTTTAGCACCAGGTTTGCTTCTGTAAACTATCACAATATTCAATTCAAAAACCTCAGTTTGGCCTTTGGCATTTTGCATGCGGCATATCTTGTGTTATGTGTTTGAAGTGTTTAATAAACTGCCTACGTATAACAATATACTTGTTTAATATTATAACAATGTCCTATTCATAGTTTATTCTATCATCCCTAACTTTTATATTGTATATTACAAACTGTTTTTTTTTCCAGGGGCCCATTCAACACTTTTATTTTACTGACACACCTTTTCGTAGTTTTGCTTTTCTACAGGGTGGATAAAAGTCTGGATCCATTGGCCAGCATGCAATTAAAAGTCTAAATTCTAGCAAATCCTTAAACTGATAACTTGTGACTCGTGAATACAAGAACTGTGAACATTTCTTAATGTATCAGGACAGATCACATGTTACAGTTACTACGTGCAGGGACGATTGTCACCTTATGCACAGTAATTGTTCTGGGCTGATTCTGATAGACTACTGTAGGTCTGGTTCTATTTAGTCTTCTATTCTTTGTTTGCTATCTGGGGTCAAAAATAAAAATAAAAAGTTTCATGTGAGTTTAAAATGCCTATAAATCCAAGCTGTTGGGCACTCTGCATGATAAACTCACATCCAAGACTGCACAGTTCCTCAGGTGAATAAACTGAGGTCTTTCTTTATTCACATCTTTAGGTACAGGTGCAACGGTGGTTTTCTTTTAATTGTGGTTTCTGTATGCACACTTTAGAGAAAAATGTTTATTGTTGGTTTTGAAATATGACCAGAATGATTTACTACATGGTGCCCAGGGCCATTAACTCACATTTCTTTCTTTCCTTTTTTTTGTTTGTTCTTTTTTATGACTTTGCTTTTGTGGACAGGATTTATTTGCTTAGTAGATACAGTATTTCACAAACAGATGTCAGGAGGAATAAGAGAGAGAGAGAGAGAGAGAGAGAGAGAGAGAGAGAGAGATTGTACTTTTTGGGGTTACTTATCCTTGTTTTGCAAAGATGTTAATACAATATGAGGGGTTTTCCTTGTGAGTTATTGGTGTAACAAATAATTTCATTATTAAGTGCAATTATTTAGTGTAGGTATTAAATTTAAATTAAAATTCTATTTGTCACATACTGTACACAGTCATACAGAGTACGATATGCAGTGCTTAAACAACCGCCCGTGAACCAAAAAAAATTTTTTTTTCAAAGACTATATAAGAAATAAAAAAAAACTAATCTTTACAATGTAGAAAAAATATAAAGATGAATTTGAATGAAAATAAATGGAAGTGTGTATGTGTGTGTGTGTGTGTGTGTGTGTGTGTAGATATTTATTCCCATAAACATATTATGTATATGCATTAAATACCATCAGGTTGAGGTAAGTACTTAGGTTAATTATTTCTCTTGTCACAATACTATAAAAGTATTCAATACAAAATTAACAAAAGGTAGAATCTATACACGTGTACACAATTGCACACATACATTTGCTGTCATGCTATACATATAAGAATAATAGCAATTTAATATATATATATATTTATATTATATTATATTATATTATATTATATTATATTATAAAATAAACATGAACACATGATACATCATGATACCATTACCTTTATAGAGTGGTAGAACATTCTTTCCGAACCAGCCCAGGTTCCCAACGAACCCCAGTTACATAAAGTACTTAAGCAGAGTTTTTTCATCCTACCTAGCTGCTCAATACCGTGTGTAACAGCTGTATATTAGCAATGCCATGAGGAAAAGGACTTATGATCTTATGATGGCCCTTAAATGTGCTCAAATATGAATGCTGTGCATGCCGTACAAATGATGGCTGCACTGGGGGCATCCAGCTAGGAGCAGACCAGGAGTATCACTACATTAGGTCAATGAGGAGGAGAGGCTAATTGTAGTGTGGAATGGTACTATAAAACCTAGGCATCTGGTCCATCTATGGCTTAGGGTGACAACATCCACCATTTAGTGCTCTAACCTTTGTTCATACAAGGGAGCTATCTGAATAATGCTGTAGGCAGAGGTCCCAGGCAGAGCTCACTGTCAGGGCATGCAATTTCCCAGCTCTTTTGCCTGAAGTTATTGCTAGCAGGAAAGCATTGATCAAAGACATATAAACATAAGGGAAACATCACACACAAGCACTAAGAAGGCTATTTAGAAGATGTTAGCACAACAAGAAGACCCCACACCATAGCAGGTAGAAACCCATTGCTCTCCTTTCTCTTTTCAAAAGGCAGCAATAAGCTTATATGATCTCAAAGAGAGACCATTCATGACACTGGGATTAGTTAGAAAGGAACGTGCTGCTGTTTGACAACTGCTGGAAGTCGAAATCATGGTCGGAACCAAAAAATGAATAGTGAGGACCATTTAGAAAACAATTTTGTAGGAGCTCTTGCTTTTAGAAGTATCTCCTGCATGGCTCGATCACAGTCCTCAGTTCAAGTCCAAGCGGCTAGAGCCAAAGAAACAGGCGACTAGTTTATATTTATTATCAATCTGGGGCAGGATATCTGCTTTTGGAGGAAGCCGCCAGAGTGTTATAACATCTAATTAAAGCGGAATAGGGTTGTTGCTGAGCATCAGAAAACCACACATAAGGTTGTGTAGTTGCTGAGTCTTGCACAGAGGATTAAAAGAATATAATAAGTAGTGATGCCAGTTGTGATGCCAGCTGGTTGGCTGACTCTAAAAAGGATAACCACAAATGGGGCAGGGGTAGCTCTGTGGTTAAGGAGTTGGACTACTGTTCAGAAACTCTCTGAATTTTCTCTTCAGGAAGTACTATATCTATCTACTGTAACTGAAAATGAGTAAACTTAGTATTAGAAATCTACCTAAGCTGTGGAACAGTAAACCGTATTCTATACTGTATGTGGGCTATGACCTAAATTGCAAATCCTAGGGTGCTTATTGACATCGATTACATGTATGGGTGATGTGGCAGGAAACATTCTCAGTAAACATAGACCTATAGCAAAAAAAAAAAACCCTCTTTAACCAGATTTTTCTTTTTAGTCAGCATGTCTATGTTCTGCCCATCATGACTGTTTGATGACTGTAAATGATTGTAAGCAAGTATAAGCAATTTCCCTCTGGGATTAATAAAGTTCTTTGAATCTTGAATGAATTGAATCTTGAATCATAAGCCCAACCCTCTTTAATGAGGCACAATGTATGGCAAGATCATGATCCTTGTGGCCATCACAGGACAGGTCTGTTACCCTTGAAAAAAAAAAAATCATGCTACAGTAGGTTCCAGAGCACTGTCGCCTTGCACCTCCAGGGTCTGGGTTCGATTCCCCGGCCAGGCTCGATTCCCGTCTCTGTGTGCATGTAGTTTGCATGTTCTCCCCGTGCTTGGTGGGTTTCCTCCGGGTACTCCGGTTTCCTCCCACAGTCCAAAGATATGCAGGTTAGGCTAATTGGCGTTCCTAAATTGCCCGTAGTGTGTGACTGGGTGTGTGAGTGTGTATGTGTGTGTGCCCTGCGATGGATTGGCACCCTGTCCGGGGTGTACCCCGCCTAGTGCCCGAAGTCTCCTGGGATAGGCTCCAGGTCCCCCGCAACCCTGAACACAGGAGTAAGCGGTATAGAAGATGAATGAATGAATGAGTAGGTTCCAGGAAATGGAAAATGGGATAATTACCATTAACCACACTAGAACCAATCTTGTTTTTGTCTGATAAGGAAAAAAAAAATCCAAGTGTCTGTAGCAGATCTATAGTTTGTATCTAGCAAAGATTTTTTTGCTTAAGCCTAGCAAAGCAAATATACCATTTGAACAAATAGTTGCCCCATATTTTGGTCAAGGTGTCCTGCTACAAAAGTGTGAGGGACTCTCCAATGCTAGTAACACAGGGTTACAGGAACCCTGGAAGCTCAGAGCATGAGACCAATCCATTGCAGTAATTTGTAAATGTCAATTAGCATAACCTGTTTTGGACTGTGGTAAGAAATCAGAACACGCAGAGGAATCCCACCAAACATAGGGAAAACATGCTTCACATTCTCCACACACACACACCCAAGGCAGGAATCAAACCCTCAACCCTGGATGCCACCATGCCCTAAGCACTACGCCACCATGCTAGCAACAGAATATTGCCAGTGCATGCCACACCAAATCTATTGACTTCACAAATCTATAGTACAAATCTATTGACTGCGACTAGTGTTTCATACTGTATGTCCCACACTGGCTTGCTCATGTTTACCTACTGTATACAGTATGAGCCAGGACAGGGCACATATACACTGAACCAGACAGGACCAGGAGCAGAACCAAACCCTAGCCTAGGATGACTGACCACTGACCACTTAACAGCCACTGAGCTCAGGAATGCTATGGTTAGAGGTTTGCGCCCTTAAGACAAGAGTCTTATTTCTTAGATCATTGATTTGAACTGAGCCATGTTAGCAACCATGCCCTTAATGCATCTAGGCGGTTGTATGGTTTTCTTGCTTGCTTTGAAGATTGCACTAGGTCTTCGTTTTGGTGTGTAGATTGAGTTGCTTGTGGCAGGATTCAGTTGTGGGATGTAAGCATATTGAATTGAAATAAGCATCACTGTGCATTCAGATGTTTGTGTCAGACAGAGCTTTCTGAAGATGGTCAAATCACAGCGCTGTTGCTGATCTTTGATCCTGAGACATTACAACACAGGCTGAATGAGTGCAAGTCTTGCATATTTTACAGTGGCAGCGTCACTGGATTTTACAGAATCCAACCTGGATTTTAAGATGCTGCAAAATTTGAACTTACCAAGGCTTTCATTCATTGGCAGTGGTGGCTCAGTGGAAAATCTGAATAGTAATTATTTTATTAATTGTCATATGGTTTAACATACTGTATGTTTTTGGACATTTCTTTTAGACTGTCTCATTGTCTATACCGCTTTCTCCATGCACACAGACCCAAGATGGGAATCAAACACAGATCCTGGCAGTGCAAGGAGACAGTGCAGACCAATAAGCTACCGTGTTACCCATTTCTTTTAAAGTAAATAAATAAATAAATAAATAAAAATATTGCACAAATGGTCAAATCATGAGTAGATTGCAGTTTGACTGCAAGTTTCAATTGCATATTAGCTTTTCCTACACGTATTACAGCATAATGTATGGGAACAATTCAACCCAATTTTAGGGAAAAATGGATTTTTGTATGAAAGGTATATCTACTGCCAAACAAAGAGCTGTGAAATAACATGAATCCAGGTTCAGCAATTAACAGTACAGTATGTGGTATGCCAAGGGTGTACTACTCCATGGATTAGCATCAAGCTCCACTAGACAGCTAATTGGCAGAGAATGTCTGAGAATGAACAGTCGAGCATAAAAATATAGAACTGGCTTGGAAGGAAAACAATGAGATAAACAGCTAAGCATGAGCATCTGCATATGAGAATAACGTCTAGCTATACTGTATATAAAAGTATCTAGCTAAACTCAGCACAAAAATGCTCATCAGTAAGAAAAGCACACTCACACTTGCACTCAGTGTGCAAATAAAACGAGAAGAGACCATGCAACTTGTGGACACCTGTGACTCTGTCCATAATATCAAGTTACTAGTAGATACTTGTAAATATAGAACAATTGCATTATTTAATATTATAATTTAGCTGTTGTGTAGGTTTAAATCTTAATATTTACAGTCATTTGTAAAAGTTCATAATACCTCTTTTAATTCAATGTGTTTTTGAATGATGAAAATCATCTGGTGGTGTGTCTTAATATTATGCAAATACGATCAGATGATTTCTAAGATGTTTTTACACCAAAACAGATAATTAACTTTTAATTTAGGAGTCAATGAGAATGTGTATGCTTTTCTGCCGCTGCTGTTCCCCAAGAGTGGACCATTAATCCACAGAGGTTTTGTGCCGGATGCCCTTCCTAACACAACCCTTCCATTTTATCCAGGCTTGGGACTGGCATCCAGTGGCTGAGTAGTATGGGGTGTGGCAACCCACCAACGACAGGGCTCAAACCCAGATCCTCAGATCCCCAAACCAACAACCTAGAGCATTGGCCACCTGAGCTACTGTACCATTCCCTCACTTAATGTCTTCTTCAAGCCTAAACATGAAGTGGTATAAATAATACACAGAATCCTTTCTTAACTCTTGTCAGGTAAGTCCAAATGTCATCCCGTCCACAAAGGGTATTTCTTCACGCAACAGGAAAAATGACCTCAGCTGTCAGTTGTCCTGTGTAATAAATCTAATCCATTTTCTTTTAAAATTTTAGCTTATGTTTGTGTCTTTGGCCCACCTAGTAAGGATGCATCATGTATTGTTGTTTCATGTGTTTTTAGGTGTGTATTTACTGTACGTGTTTGGCTTATCTCTGTATATAGGCTTTTATTTTCAACCAGCCTCAGTGCTTGTTGGGATCTACAATTTGTGCTGAGTGAATAAAATTATGCATGAATAAAAAATAAATAAAAAGGAAATATAATCATCTCACCGCACCACAAACTGCTCTCTGAGGCCTTCTGTTTTCCAGGTCTGGCTATACATATGTTGGCCCGGTTTAAAATCTAACAGACATTTATAGCTAATAAATTAAGAGATGAATGCAAACCATATGGCACTAGGGTGGGGGGTGTATTTGTGAAAGGTCCTGCATCAAAGCCTATTCTGTGGATCACAGCATATTAACTCGCTTTTTCCAGTCCAGCAAAATTAGGAAAGGAACCACAAACTTGCTGGTGATGGGAAACACATGATTGTGGACAGGAGACCAGGAGCCTATTACATGGGTGAGGGTGCAGCTTTAAAGAGCATGAGTTAAAACAATTACAGGCTATGTGTGTGTATGGTTGCATGTTTATATTTGTGGCTGTAGCTGTGTGTAAGTAAGCTCTATTTGCAAGACACCATATCTGGTTCTACATGAATGTCAGTAGCAACATTAGTGATGCTTAAGTGGTTTGCTTATTGCAACATTTGACAATCATACTGTACATTGTATTGCGAGAGCTACAGTATAGCGTTGATTTATCAAAACAAAGTCAGAATGCCAACTAGAATGTGTAATGCTCTTGGTTATACTCTACTACTGGTTTAATGGATGACCTTTCACTCTTAAGTGCATACATATGTATTTCATTTGAGTGGACATTAAAAATACATTGATGAATGAGGTACGAATATCTAGAAAGTGATGAGGATTTGCAACTTTTTTTTTAAAGTGGCCTGTATAAAATAATGGAAACAGATTTGACTCAAGAATAAAAACAAACAAATGTAAAGCCAAATTAACAAAAAAGATTATAATCACTAATGATAAATTACGTCAACAGTTTATAATATGGCATGGATATTCTAAAAAAAAACAAAAAACAATAATAATAAAATTCATTACACAAACCACAAAAATGCCAAAAGCCCATGAACATAGCTGGCCCCTTTTAGGAACTCCTTAAACTCTGATTATTAATCTACAGTATAATTCATCTTGAAGTATAATGTTAAAAGCCTACGATGAATTATTTAATTACTACAGTAAAAAACTATGTGGCGGCGCGGTGGTGTAGTGGTTAGCACTGTCGCCTTGCACCTCCAGGGTCTGGGTTCGATTCCCCGGCCAGGCTCGATTCCCGTCTCTGTGTGCATGGAGTTTGCATGTTCTCCCCGTGCTTGGTGGGTTTCCTCCGGGTACTCCGGTTTCCTCCCACAGTCCAAAGACATGCAGCTTAGGCTAATTGGCGTTCCCAAATTGACCATAGTGTGTGAATGAATGAGTGTGAGTGTGTGTGTGTGTGTGTGCTCTGCGATGGATTGGCACCCTGTCCAGGGTGTACCCTGCCTCGTGCCCAGAGTCTCCTGGGATAGGCTCCAGGTCCCCGCGACCCTAAATACAGGATAAAGCGGTATAGAAAATGAATGGATGAAAAACTATGTTTTTGTTGTGTTTCTATGGGAGCGAAGAACGTATTGTATGCTTGCTAGTTTAATGGGTTAATATGTAGAATCATAATTCTGTTTCTGGAGCAAAGAAGCAGAAGATTCCTGAGGAGAGCCACAGGGCAAGTCAAACTTAACCCTGTAGAAAAAACACAACCAGGAGAAGAACAAAGTAGAGAGAGAGAGAGAGAAAAGACGAGGCATCAAAGCTTATGGCTTTAGGCCATAATTAACTACTGTTTTGTTTGAAATGATTTTTGCAGAAACATTGCTTTTATTTAGATATGGCCCTAATTTCAAACTTTAAATGAGAAAACTATTTCATGTTTGTAGAAATGCAGTTCATTTGGACCTGACATTTTAGTTGGAACTACCGATCTTCAGGATTTGAGTTGTTTCTACACGTTGACTTCAGCAGGCACACTTTATAACAGCCCAGCCAACAGGGGGCATCCCGTTTACATTCAGGGACATGAGGTTTGCATTTACAGTAGTTCCATTCAAACATTCTCTGTGTGAAGTTATTAGGACCGTTCTGCATTCCTTTAAGATGCCAGTTAGGTTCCAGTGTAACATTGCACATCAGACGTGTTTATAACTCTCTCAGAACTAGAGGGAGGATGCTTTAACTCCTCATAATGAAGTTTTTGCAGAGTGTCGACAGTGTGGGCAGAGGTGTGCAGATGTGCATTGCCATGCAAGATCACAACACCCTTGGATAGCAGTCCTCTGTGTTTAATCCAAAGTTTAGGCTTCAGTTCATTAATAAACATCTTACTGTAGCTCTGTTGATTGTTGAACCTTTTTCCTGATAATATTCCAGCCCTTGAGAAATTTTAAGCATAAAATTTTCAGCTGATGTTTGACTTTTGAACTTCCTTTTTTATACTCTATTTACTCTCAGGCTTGTAGTAATGAAGCCATGTCTCATCACCAGTAATGATTCTCTTTAAGAAATTTTCAGTATCCTTAGAGTTTTCCTTAGATTAAAAAAGAAAAACACACATACAGTACACACACACCTATACACACACTCAGGTATTTATATATATATATTGTATACAGTATATACTGTATATACTAATATACACTACCGTTCAAAAGTTTGGAGTCACTTTCTAACTCCATGATCGAATGCTGAAGGCTTCCAAAAAAAAGCATTAATCTCCTTTGAACAGTTGATATTGAGATGTGTCTGCTACTTCTGCTCTGTAAAGACTTCATAACATCTCTAATCTGAGGTGCCGTTAATTGGACATTTTTCAGGCTGATAACTCTAAATGAACTTCTCGTCTGCGGCAGAGGTAGGTTTTGGTCTCGTCCTCCTGGGACGGCCTTCATGAGAGCCAGTTTCATTATGGTGCTTGATTTTGCAAATGCACTTGACAATACTGTTCTTGCAAGAAGTATTACAGAAAGACTGACCTCTGTGTCTTACAATAACAACTAACTGTTGTTTTTGTTGTTGTTACATAATTACCTAATTCCATATGTGTTATTTTATAGTTTTGAAATCCCCAGTATTGTTGTACAGTAGAATGTAGAAAATAAATCACTAAACAAAAACAAAGACATTTGCAAGTGACCCCAAACTTTTGAACAGTAGTGTATATATATATATATATATATATATATATATATATATATATATATATATATATATTGCTAATTATATATGTATAAATAAATCCTCAAAAACTAGCAAAATTGTCTGTGAACAAAACAAGATATTTAGCATTTTTACTAACATCTGACTAGAAATAAGCTTACTGTATATTTGGTTTGTTGCACAACGTGACAGTGAATTGAGCTACTTTATACTTTATATTGCTTCAGTCAGCAACTGAGTGATGACAAAATCTTTATGTAAAGAAAAATTAAAATACTTTAGATCTCATTCAGTTTAATCAAAACAATGTAGCAGCTAGCAAAAGATAAAAAGTCCATCTGTGTTTTGGAGCTGCAGTAGTAACCTGTTAGACCAAAGTGAATATATTCATTCATTTTCTATACCGCTTAATCCTGTGTTCAGGGTCGCGGGGGACCTGGAGCCTATCCCAGGAGACTTCGGGCACTAGGCAGGGTACACCCTGGACAGGGTGCCAATCCATCGCAGGGCAATATATATATATATATATATATATATATATATATATATATATATATACATACAGAGGTGGAAAGTAACGAATTACATTTACTCGCGTTACTGTAATTGAGTAGCTTTTTTGTGTATTTCTACTTTTTAAAGTAGTTTTAAAAATCTGTAATTTTACTTTTACTTAAGTACGTTTTGTTTGAAGTATTGTAATTCGCTACATTTTAAATCATATTCGCTACTGAGTAAAAAATAAATGAATGAAAATGCTAAAATAATACAAATATTATGCTGTGTATAAATGCTCCGTTGCGCTCGCGTGTGTGTATCATGTCCTGGTCGCGCGCCGCTCCAGACTCCACTCCAGGTTTTCTGACATCGGCATCACCTGACCTTCCACACGGTCGCTTCCGCCCTGAGTGACGTCATCGACTAGCGCGACTGGAGAGAGACGCGCGAAAGATGAAAGAGGTTGTGATTTTGGCGTTTTGACATTTGGTTGTGTATTCTGGTTTGACTTTTTGCCTCCAATTGACTTTGATTATTGCTTTGTCCGTTTGGTTTGGTTGGTCTTTGTATATATTTATAGATAATTTCACTGTATGTCTGTGCACTCACTAGTAGCAGGGGCGTGGCTGCCATTTATTTTTGGAAGAGGGAATTTATTTGCTCAGGATGTTATGTGGCAATAAAATGAAGATAGCTGACTACCTTATTGTACGGAATGATGGGGGTGATAACCTTATATATATTATGTATATATAATTTTATCAAAGCAGTCCCACAGCTTAATCATAGCTAAAACAATCCAATGAAATATTAGACTGTGAGACTTTTTTGAGCCAGGTATTTTATATAGTTTAGCTTAGGTTTCTATTTTATATAGTTTATATAGTTTATATAGGTTTAGGGAGTCCGGGAAGGTACCTGTATTTTTGTTTGTGTTTTTTTTTTGTTTTTTGCAGGTAATCTAGCTACTAAATATAAATACCATTTTGTTTATTATTTTGGCCTGGGTCCAACCTGAATCTGATCCTCCTCCTGTTGTGTGTGTGTGTGTGTGTGTGTGTGTGTGTGTGTATACAAACCTCATTGTTTCATCAGTTAATGATTGGATCTAGTTCTTTCTGCCATATACCACCATTTCCATACAGTTTAAAATAGAACCCTGAACCATTCTTTTGCTGTATGACCCTAGACTGGGATGTAACACCATATTTAAGTGACTGCTTTGATTTTCAAGCACAAGAAAGACAACAGCTTTATTACGCAATGGTGTTCCTTCAGTTAAAAACAACTAGTTTGAGATTTTATATCTGCTCATCGTTTTTGAACTACGCTAGAATGCCTCATCCCACCCCCGCTGTTAAAAAAATAAAAATAAAAAAGTAACTCGGTAACTTTTACTCTGAGTAAATTTTTTAATGAGCTACTTTTTACTTTTACTTGAGTAGATTTTTATAATGGTAACTTTACTTGTACTTAAGTAAAATTTCACTGAAGTAACGGTACTTGTACTTGAGTACAAAATTTTATTACTCTTTCCACCTCTGTATATATATATATATATATATATATATATATACAATAATCCTGGAATAGACTCCACCTGACTTTTGATATAGAGAGACAAGGAGATCTCATATCTTTCTCCTCTAGTGAACTGCAAAGTTTGCTCTCTCTCTCCTTATCCTGTCCTTCTCCTAACTCTCAAAATACTTCTGCTTTTGCATCATTCTCCTGCTACACTTGCTTTATTCATGTTTTAAATGTTCTGCTGCAGTCAGGGATTTCAAAATTAAAAAGGTAAATAATGTCTTGGACATTAGATTGGATATTGTGGAAATTATTAAAATAATTAAGAGTATGTACAGTACACACAAAAAGACACAATACATGCTATTTATATTGACAGAAATCTTAATGTAATCGCAGCTTTTTTTTTAGCTTTGATATTGAAAAAGTTCTTTTCATGTAATAAATCTTCACAAGTAATTTGTCCTATATTGTATCTGTTGGCCATTGGTCGTGTCCCTGAAACGATTATGAATGTAATGCCTCTGATAACACAAATAATATCCCCTCCACTCCCTTTTGTTGCCGTTTCCAAATTGTTCCTTGACATTTTTCCTGACTTATTATGTTTAAATAACCTGTGTCTGCAACATTTTCTTAAACTCTCTGCAGATGGGATAATGATGTTTACGGTTTGCAAAAATATGGATGGAAAAATTGTCAGAGAAAGTACTCAGCACATTTGAAGATGTCTTTTAACTTTTAAACAGTTATAATTTGAAACAGGTATCCATGCTCGGGTAGAGAGCGAAGATCGGTTTATAAATTGTCTAGTTTGGTAATTCCATGTGCTGGGATTCATGAAGAGTGAATATTTGCTTCTGGTTTATGACTACTACAGCTGAAGGCAGTAGCAGACAGGGCTAGATAGTGGCTTGCCAAGCAAAATGCTTTTTTTGGTCAGGGCCCAAGTTTGCTTGTACTGTATATGGACAACTAGTTTTCAAGGTGAAAAACAGATGATTTTGTGAGCCAAAAGTTTGTTCCATTAAATATGCCTGCAAAGTGAATATGCCAATTAGACGTGAGTGTCTTACATTTAATAACCTGTTGGCCTTAGGAAGGAAAAAAAAAGCAATAAAAAGAGCCTGACATACGGGTTTAATGTGGGGCACAGTCTGAAGTTCAGCGGTTGCCAAGAGAAACAGACCCACTCCAAGTGTAACTGTGGATGTCAGTCATGTGCCTGAATGAAAATAAGCTCATATCGGCATTTCTAGACAGGAATCAAAGAAAACAAAGCAGCAGCTGGGGTTCTGAATTAAACAAGTCTCATCACATGATGCACGCTTAATATATGAGTACTGGGGCTTCATTATGGCTAAGGCAGCATGGATTTGCAATTTTTGAAAGAAAAAAAACAACAACTAAAAAACAAGACTGCAATCTTATTAGTCCTAAGGTTCTCATTAGACTGAATGATCAACAACACAACGCATGGAAAAATGCACTGTGTGTGTGTAAACCGAAACTGATTTTATCACTCGAGTTCAAGATATAGACTTCTGGAAATAAAGAAGTATTTTTAAGTGATCTAGAGATTATTTTAAAGTCAAAACCAGATCCAACTGACAGAATGAATTATTAAACCAGCAGTTGTTATTTGCAGATGCTAGCCTATGATGTTTTTGTTTCTTATTCTTGTGAATAAAAACTGCACAAATGTCAGTTAATTGCTGAAATGCTTCAACACTCCGTGGAATCAGATGCAGGAAAGCCTATTAAGACAATGCTGTCTAACATTTCGAATGTGCTTCTGTCTGTAGCAATTAGGTTGACCTGTATTTCTGATCATTACAAATTACACACAAGGAAAATACAAGCACACACACACACATACATATACTGTAGTACACACACACAAAATTTTGCAATATACTTTAGGCATTAGTACACATTAGTATTAAGACACATTAGTAGTATTACCTGGGTTCTCAAGTATTTTGGATCTTTCAGCATCAGACACCTTCACCTACGTGTCCCAGCCAAACACTGTGGAAATAAAGTGTTCGATTCATCTACTGTAGATCAGCACCCTAGATGTTGAAGGGGCCCAGGATCTGCAGTAGCACCTCAGGGCAAAGTATACAAATCCATACTTGAGTAAAAGTACTGTAGATACCCTAGGTAAAATATTACTGAAGTAAAATTAGAAGTCTCAAAAATACTGATATATTACAATACTTACAGTATAATAGCTTACACTTACCTTAGAATCGTGGTTAAAAAATCTGTCTACAGTATCTATCCATCCATCCATCCATCCATCCATCCATCCATCCATCCATCTATCTATCTATCTATCTATCTATCTATCTATCTACTGTATCTATCTATCTATCTATCTATCTATCTATCTATCTATCTATCTATCTATCTATCTATCTATCTATCTATCTATCCCCAACAATCTCCACTTCTAATTTCAAACACCTGCTACTTGATTAGAGAAGTCAAATAGTCAAATCATGTAATTATAATAGACAGCAGGTAGCAATATGACTGTACCGCAGTGGTTATGTAAGCAATGCCATGTGGAAATGTAGTGGAGCAGAAAGTACAAATATTTGTTGTAATATGTACTGGAGTCAAAGTTAAAAGTATCCACTTATAAAACTAAACTGACTTAATTACCTCCAACCTCTGTCTGTGACCACCTTCTAGGCCCTTCACATGCTGTCCATGTTGATGCCATAAACTCTTCTGCACCTTAAGTTAATGGGCATTCACAAATTGTGGCTGTGGTCCTATGGTTCTATTCAAGAACTTCCATGTAGTCCTTCCAAAGGCTATTTGTACTTACTTCTGACCTAGCTTTGGGTCTTGTCATAGTGTGGGTTTGATGGACTATAGATGTCTTCTTAAGCCTGGGTCAGTGTTTCATTTGCCTCTTGATCATCTTCCTATCATCACCTTGATGCCACAGAGTATTGCAGGGTCTGTTGAATGATTCCCTACCCATGAAATGGACTTACTTGGTAAAGTTTGCAGAGTCCTTCTAGAATGACTGAGTCACTCACAGGGTATATAACAAATACTGTATTATGAGAACAATTTGGCAGCAATTAAAAAAATTTATCTTTTTTGACTAAACATTTTCTTAAATGAAGCAAGAAGTGTTGCAAACAGATAATATTTGAGTTACAAGGGTAATAAAAAGCAAAAATGCTTTATGTTATACAGTATGGTGTAAATTTTCTGAGCTTTTGTAAAATGCTAGAGTAAATAAGCCTGTAGTTATGTTTGCAGTCATTATATTTAATATGCAATTTGTGTCAACAATATGCTATCTGAGTTAGTTGAGAAAAAATGTATAGCAAACCCATGCTTTGATTGTGATTTCTTCAGTAGGTCACTGGCAACAAATTATTTCAAGGAAAAACATTTTTTAATTCGGAGTAGTACCTACTGTAACCAGGTAGCAAACACAACAACTTCACATATCATTTCTATTTCATGTCACTTGAACTCAAAGTTTGCAGGTCTTCAGAGTTGTAACATTTTCTCTCTGCTAATTTTTCCTTAAAAAAAATATGACTGTGACATGCATCACATTATGCACCTTATTGCACAAAACCAGTAGTACTGATTGCAGGAGTAAAAGAGGTAAAAATGTTGATTTGGAAACAATATCCCACACAATGTATTATATGGTGTTTGTGCAACACCCAAACTGCATAATGCCCTATTTCACAGGCTGTGAATGTTAAGTGATGCATACCTGTAGTTAATTAATGCTACGGTAACTGCAAGGGCAAACACAATGCAAACGTCCTTTTTCTTGGCTTCAACATTCTCCAAAAATCCATTAAATGCATCCATTAACTCACAACAGCCAGTGATTTGCATAGCTGGTAGTTTTCCTTCACTGATCATATGGCTGAAAGGATGGATGTGATTGACTTTTCATGATGCGTCCACTTTTGCTAAGAAATTTGACTACTCTGATTTGTGGTCTGTTTAAAACATGAAAGTTTAAAATTTCTAAAAGAAGAGTATGTGGCCGTTTTTAAACTAAACATTTCATTAGAGACAGCCTTGGGTGCCAGAGGAAAGGGCAGTTATTGGTTTTTGCATGTCAAACTGTTCATGTACAAGCTAATGATGTATATCACAGTCTGTGTTGGTAGCATAACAGATATGTTGGAAGCTTATAAAAAAAATTAAATGAAATAAAATAATTTTAAAAAACAGTGACATACGGTAAAATTATGATGACCTCTATAAAAATAAAGGCAGTAGAATTTCACTTAATTAATTTACACCAATACCATCAAAGCTCTCACCCAAGGTGGACTGACACTGCGAAATATTAACAAACCTATAAACTAGGACTGTACAGTAATCTGACTAGAACCTGTTTAGTGCTCCAAATATTCATACACTACAGTATATGGCTAAAAGTTGCTTCTTACTTTATGTCTAAGACTTTAATTATGTTTCAGGTCATGTTTACAATATGTTATATTTAGAACTAATTCCAGCCTCTAACTGTTGTTGGATGTTCTGTGTAGCTATAAGTTTGCATTAAAAATGACTTTGATGATGCAGTATGTGACAATGTTCCCTTTCTATTGTCCCATGTCTTATAGTTCATAAACTGAAAAGTAGATCAAGACATATTACATACAGTATGTTGCCATTATGACAAACATTAATCGATCAGCTGTAAAAGCAAAATGGCTTTCTATAAATTATCAAGTCACAAACATGCAATATGTCAGCAGACCTTTAAAATGCACTTAAGGATCCAGCTCTAAAACAAGTGTGAACAGTCCCTAGACATTTTAAGGAAAGATCCTGATTATACATAATAATATTTCTTTGCTCGTAATGCATCCCTTATGTAGAATCAATGGATGATAGAAAGCACACATGCACACACAAATACACTATTGTTATACCATTGCCAGACATCACTGACAGATTTCACAAGGTATTACATAAACCAAGATGAAATTCAACAGTCAAGAGAAACCAATTTACAAACCAAGTTGAGATGAAAATCTAACAAAATGATTTGTTGGAAAATAAGTAGGACAAAAAATAATATACAGTGACGCCACTGTTATGCTCCAGCTGCCACAATCGTGTGAACAATTTATAAATTGTTAAACTGGTGGATTGCTCATGAGTAAGTACTACCAGTTGTAGGACAGAAGGTAGGATATGTCTGAACCCTGACCAGAATACAGATGTAAGGATAAATGATTGAATATGTATTGTCAATATATTTTTATCCCTGTACACTCTGAAACATACAGTAGCCCACACTAACTTTGCACTTTACAATTTATTTGCACTTTCAAAAATAAGAGTCTCCTTTTACATGTTTATAACTTGTAGCATAAATTTGTAACTGCCCCATTCCAGTTTTGGGATTTAAGGAATTATGGTTTGGAATGCATTTTTGAACAGAATGAGTGTTGTGGAATTTGGTGCTGATTACATTTACACTGTACTCACATTACGAGTGGCAAATTTCACAGTTGGTGTCCAGAGATGGAAAACTTAAAACAACCGAGACCCACGGTAATGCACTTGTATGCAATTCAAATTTGATTTAAGACAGACTACTGTTTAAACAAAAGTCCGCAGATTTGAACCCTGTTCACACTGAGGTCTTGTGCTCTGGTGAGTAGGAAAACTCCATTTTTGTGTTTTACAGTAACCACATCTTAAATATTCCCTATCTACACTCAAATGTGGAAACAAACCTCATGCTGGATGTTCCCACAGTATGTCTGTCATTTTCTTTGTTTCAACATCATGAACAACAACACAACAAAAATTCTTTCTTTATTTATTTATTTATTTATTTATTTATTTTTGCTGTATTAGTACGGACGGAAAAGTAAATGGATAAGAAATACTGTTTTAAATTTTCCACATGGACTAGGCCTAAATTCTTGAGCTGTTTGTATTTATTTATTTATTTTTTGCATGAATTTCTAATACATGTTAGCATTTCCAAAAATAAGTAAACATCCATCAATGGCTAAAGTTCAATCATTCATCCAGTGAAACTATTTAAATGATGTTTCTACAGTATATCAAATAGAATATATTTAATTTAGGATTTCATGTGTAGTGTCAAGGAAGTCAAATTCAAAAATGAAAACAAAACCCTAAAAAATGACATAAAAGAACAGTCATGAACCACAGCATCCCCCTAACCCAAACACTATCACTACACTATCTCTTACTTTTAGAGAAAACAGGCCTAATTAGTCTATGCAATGGATGCAAACTAGGTACAGGTTCATGTGTCACTGTTGATTCTTCACATCAAAAGTGCTTTTAATAAGACCATTATAAATACATCAGAAAAGAATCTACTGTGATATTCAGCAAACAGGTCGATACAGGATGCGCACCATTCAGTGTTCTCTTTTTTAGGCATGGTATCTGATCGTCTGAGGTGGAGGCATATAATGATGGGCTAGTGCGCTGGGCTCTGGGTCCCTGCTGTGTTCAAAGATGCCAGTCATAGCCAAAGTACTTTATAATGGAAATAAAGGTAATATTTTCAAGCCTTTGAGGTGGAACCTAGTAATTCTTCTCTTGTTTAGTGGGGAGAAAAGAACAAATATGATGCATGAATGAAGTGAGCAAACAAGATGAGAATGAGAACCTAGAGGAAATGCTCTTGTCATCTGATAAGGCATTGAGTAGTGGGTAGTGGGAGTAGTGAGTTTGAAAATTGAAGAGGGTTTTGTTCATGTACAGTACAGTATGTACATAATGTAATGTATGTAATTATTTATTGACAGAATTTAGGTTAGATGTAATAGCTATAAAGTAGATCACATGGCACTGCCCTTAGAACATGGCTATACCAAAATAATGTAGTTGGTGAAATTTGCTACTGATTGGCGGCTCGGTGGTGTAGTGGTTAGCACTGTCGCCTTGCACCGCCAGGGTCCGGGTTCGATTCCCGTCTCTGAGTTTGGATGTTCTCCCCGTGCTTGGTGGGTTTCCTCCGGGTACTCCGGTTTCCTCCCACAATCCAAAGACATGTAGGTTAGGTTAATTGACATTCCAAATTGCCTGTAGTGTGTGAATGAGTGTGTGTATGTGAGTATGTGTGTGTGTCCTGGGATGGATTGGCACCCTGTCCAGGGTGTACCCCGCCTTGTGCCCTAAGTTTCCTGGGATAGGCTCCAGGCCCCCGCGACCCTGTATATAAGGATAAAGCGGTACAGAAAATGAATGAATGAATGAATGAATGAATGCTACTGATTGGAATAAGTATCATCCATTTGGGTCAGACAATCTACAAATGCTATCTATGTACTGTACTAATAAGCACTTTAAGCACCTTTTACTTATGGAAGGATTTCATACCATATTTGTGCATAAGAATGTGAGCACAGTTCCATTCAGTATTAATATGAGGAGGATGATCTCAGAATAACAGGGTTCCTTAAAAGCTTGTATCAGTAAAGCATCATGGGGTGGGAGTGAGGGCTTCCCACTGACCCCCTTAGGGTTGCCATATGTACTGCAATGTTCAGCAATATATGAGAAGAGAAAAAGAGAATTAACTGTAATGTATGCCAAAAGCTGTCTTTGTTACTGCAATATAGAGGCTTTACTTTTATTCCATTGCATTTATCTGATTACATCATTTAAAAAAAGAAAAATGTTTTCAGATATTACTGTATATGTTTGTTGTAAGGAAAGCTGAAATATTTATACCAAATGCATTACATACTGGTGGTGATGGTGGTGGTGGTGAAATTCACTACTGGGTAACCTACTGCTGGGGATTTCGACTTGAACTGTTAAATGGCCTGTTATGACAGTTGTAAGGCTTAATTATTATTGATTAGTTAATGGCAGTAAATATTAATTATCTAGGCATCTTGTCCTGTGTGGGGTTGTGGGGGCCGAGAGTCTGTCCCAGGGAAAAATTATTCGAACCACGGACCCTGGAGTCATGATGCGACCCTGCTAACCACTAAGCCACTGTGCTGCCATGGTTATAAATATAACAATTAAATTTATTTAAAGTGGTATGTAAAACTGCAGTATTTGACTAAAGCTACAGACTCTGAGACATCATGCACAAAAAGCACATACTGCACATACTGTACTGTTGATGCATTTTCTTCAAACAACCAATGCCATCTGTAAGAGCAGAAAATATGGTAAAAAAAAAAAGAAAGAAAAAAAGAAGTAATTGTTTTTGTTTTACGGAAATCTGTCATTTATTTTCAGTTACCATTTGGAGTGTGACTTGGTGGCAGCATAAGTTAAGCAAGCTAATGAAGTGTTAGACTGTGCATTCACAGACTGGATACTTCTGCATGTCTTCCATATCTTAGAGGCATATCTTGATATGTAATAAAGCTTGTTTGGAGTGGCTTATTGTGGGTCCCAACAATCGGGGGGGAAAAAAAGTGCCACCCTAAGGGGGCCATATGGGTTTATTGACTTGCTGCTATGTTTTCAGCTTGTCTTCGCAGTTAATTGAGTCAGTGCAGAGGGCAGGAAAGTGGATCTGTGAGAAGTTCAATTAAAGTAAATATGCATTTACTGTATGTGTGTGCAGACCAGGCAGGGCTCTTCCATCCCATATTACTGGTGCTGTATTCCCCTGTGTTCCACTGGAATCCCAAGCTGACAGAACTGACTTGAAACTATGATCCAAGGGATTTTTTATGGCTTTGCTCCTAAGAAGTGTGCTATTTGGTAAAATGTTTTTGGGAGCATTTGTGTCGATGCTCATGTTTCAATTCTAAAACCTTTTGGAATTCTGAGTAATGCCAAACATAAAAACCTAACCTTTTAAGTTCTGTTGCACAGGAAGATAGCAAGAAGGGGAAAAAAGCTGTTTATGTTATTAAAAAAAAATATTGCATGCATTCGAGGCAGGTTAGATTAGCCAAGCTGTTTATCAAAATAAGCCTGGTCCAGGGTGGCCGAAGCATTGATTCTCCTGCCAAGTGTAATCTGTTTCACCATCATAAATCTGAGCTTGACATCTGCTCAGGCCTTTGCTTTGTCCAAACACTGCCAAATAAGAGTGTTTGTCGCCTGATTGGCTGATAGTCCCCATGACAACACACACCACAATTAGACAAGTGTAATCCCACCTTTAAACACTTGCATGGTTAATTACCCCAGCATACTGTAGGAGAGAGCCTGGAAAGACACACAAGGGGTATTTGTTGTTGTTGATGGATTTTTTCTTTCTTTTTTACTGTAAGTTGAAAATATGCCTCACAGCTGTGCAAGTAATCCTTAATGGAGCTAAAGCTGGACCAAATCTGAGCATGGTGAAAAGTGCACAGGAAAAAAAGACAAGAACAGACTACAGTTTTTATCACCTGCTAGCCAATGAGCAAAATAAGCAACAGCATTTGGCTGTGGAATACAGTACAAGTCTCAATGGATGTTCCAGATCAAAGTTTGCATTGGATAAATAAACAACTAGTGGATCATCAATCTAAGTATTTAATAAACCGCTGTCACAGTGTGTGTTAGAGAAAGTAGGTGAGCGTGAGAAAGATAATATTTACACACACACACACACACACACACACACGCGTGACACTTTTGCTCCCTTTCCTTCAAAAACAGCTTCTTTTTTTTCAAAGAAAAATGAAAAAGCATGACACTATTCCCCAAAAGCCCATCGCAGACACCATTTTCTCTCCTCTCTGTCATGTTAACAAAAAACCTCATTGAACATGTATCGTAAAATTTTTATTAATGGCAATTTGTGTCACTCTGGCAGACTTGTCTCATCAAAAACATCCAGCTCTCATACAAACTATTACTCAAGTTGTCAGAAAAAATGTGTTCTCATACTGTACAATATGAATAAGCAACGTGTGTGTGGGTGTGTGTGTGTGTGTGTGTGAAAGACTGAGAGATGCTACAGTATACAGAGACTTGATCATAAAACAAATAAAACACAAACAAATATTTGTTTGGAGCACAAGTGCTATAAAGTTTCATAGTTTTCTCTTTCTTAAATCACTATACAGTATGTTCTTCACTTTTGGGGAGACGTTAAAAACATTTTTGGGTTATGTTGTGAGATTTATTTATTAATTTTTTATTCATGTCTCTTGCGCAAAGAGTTTTACTCCAGATTTCTGACACAGCCCTCCTATTTTATCTAATCTTGGCACTGGCATTTAAGGATGCGCTGCTTCCCCAGTAGCTGTGTGTGTGGCATTGGCTGGTATACGACTCCAAGCCTTCGGCATGGCAAGCCTACCGCTGAGCCACCTGCGGCCCTCAGTACAATCCTCAGGGTACTACATCTTTAAGCTGTCTAATCTCATGTTGTAAATAAATGAGTTTGCAAAATAGCAGTAGAACTACATTAACCTCTAGCTTTCCTGTGCATTGCAATTACTTTCAAACACTGCAAGAGCGGAGGAGATATCTTGTAAAACATCACTAGTATAAAAACAAGCACTGAGTTACCACGTTGTTAGCATAGCAATTAAAAGCCATTGACTTTACAAGAGAGCAGTTCAACAGTGATGTCATGTTAGATCTTTGGGCGTATCGAAAAATATGTCAACAAGCTGTTCATTGGTTTTCCATGTAATGTACAGGGTAAGTGTAAAAGTAACAAGGTACAAATGCTTAGTCAGTAGAATCAATGTCTGAGAATCTGGAGATAGATAAGCAACCTTGTCCTACTGTAATATCCTCAATGCTTCCAAAGAAACATAATGATAATGATCCGCAAATGTTGTGAGCTCCAACTGTTTGAGAATTGTTTCATAACTTTAAACGCAAGCCCGAATTCCTGATCAAGGGCACTACTTGGTGTGTGGAACAAGGGATTGTATAAAGCGCACCAGCTTTCCATGTAACACTATTTGAGATTTAACCCCGGAAACCTGGAAGATAAAGTATCTGATACTCTAAAGCATAATAAGTGGAAATATAATAAGAAATATTTTTACAAGAGATTTACAGGACTGTCTATCATCTCTATTGTTTATACTTCCAAGCTTTTGCCTGCATAGTATCAGTAAGAATTTAAAACTACTTTCACCTCTGGTAACTACATGAATTGACGATCGCTAACTGTAATTAGCTCCCCCACTTGTAGTTCCTCCAGTCTCGTGTTGAAAATGTGTTAACGTAGCAAAATACCTGGTTAAGTAAAGAAACAAATCATAATCTGTTGATAATAAATTGGTGCTTGTTGAACTGTTGTATGAAGCAATATCACACTTGAAATTGTGCTGATTATCAGCATGGCTGTGATAACCTACTGTACCTACAGCCGCATCACAGCTGTGCTGATATTCAGCACAACAGCACTCCCTCTAATGTGATATCACTTAATTAATGGGCATTTAATAATAATAATAAGTAGAAGAAGAGGAAGAATTCATATACATGTATACTATGTAAAATGTGTACATTTGGGGTCTGTGTTTTCAGCAAGGGTTTGTAATACACTATTTAGCTTCGACTGAATGTGTTGAGTCTTGCACCAAGTGTAGTGTTTTGTATCGCCGTTTGGATCACTGTCAACTCCTTTAACAGCTGTCATTTATTTCAATTTGTCTCAGTCTCAGCTGATGCTTTTTCAACTGATCACCTCAGTGATACAAAGGTAATATCATTGATCATGCAATCACCAAGTCCATAAACACTAATAGACTAGCTGTCTGCAACACTTTCTTGCCTCTATTATTTTTCACCCTGACATTCTTCAGAACAAAAAAAAAAAAAAACAGAAAAAAAAAAAAATTAGGAACATTCTTACTCCCTGTGTCACTGTTGCCAGTGTCAATGTGAATACCAAGTAAACAAAAGGAAGATGTATAATAGAAACAGGACAAGAAGCGGGATAATAAGGTTTGGATCATTTTTATGTGACACCAACTAAATGCTGCTGGGCTGAGGAACATAAATAGAACACGATGGTGAACAAAACAGCTCTCCCTTTGAGGAGGTCATTAATCATGGAAATATGGCCAGGGCTTTGCTCTCCGGCTGGCTGAGTGGCATATCGCTGTTCCTCTGTGTTTTCCTGCTTTCTTTAATCGCTGACGTTTTCCCTGCTGCGCCATTGGTCGCAGGGCCGACGGATGGCGGGCATGGGGCGGGACTCCTGCAGGGTCTGAGCATTTTCCTGGCTGTCCTACTCCCTCAGCACCACCCCCGACAAACAAAATACACCACGACAAAGGTGAAGGAGAGGAAGTGGCTACAATTCTTCTTCACTTTTCCTCCTCGGAACTTTTCTCATCACACATTAGCTTTTCTTTCTTACCTTCTTTGTTCCATATTCCTCCTAATGTTATAAGAGTGAGCGGGACTTGAACCATTTGCCTAGAAAACTGGATTTCCATAGCTTTTCAATAGCTTTAACAACCAAACCAAGGGTGGTGCACGGGCAACACATCATGGATCTTGTACAGTTGTGCAGGAGCCAAGTTCATATCCTCCTAACACACACACACATTCAAAGGTAATTCTTAGCAAATAGAACACAAACTATACATGAAAGTGAGGACGAAAGTGTATAAGTGTGTGAGAGAGACAGACAGAACTGCCAAAGTACACATATAATTCGATTACACCTTACACTAACCCATCACATATGTGAGTTATTTACCAGCACGTCCCACTTCAGTGCTTGGAGATCATTTCACCAGTGAGTGAGTGAAGTCCATCTCTTGAGGCACACCAGCCTCTCTTTCCCCTCAGGCCAAAAAACATCATTAACATTATTATTGTTTGACTCTTTTTTTCTCCTCCCCCTCTCCGTTTTTCCCTGTTAATTCAAAGGACTTGCATTTACAATGCCCATTCTATTGACTGTATAATTTTCATAAAGCTTGCATATGCAAGTATGCAGTGGTTTCAAACACTAGAAAACACATAGCCTACGTGCAATTATGTAAATCATTTCGGGTATTCATGCAGCTTTCTGTAGCACATATTCACTCATGGATATGCACCATTAATGCATTGGATTTTCAGTGTTAATGCCTTAGCTGATGATCAGATTTTTTCAGAGACTCCATAGTCATCACCGTTTCATTTAGTACTACAACACCCTAAGCCTATAGCCAAGTCTTTGTTAGGTCCATGTTGTAGACAATATACTGTAACAGCATTAACCTGTTTTAAGTCACTTAGTTATAAACCTAGTTAACCCAGTGTAAGTATGTATCCAGTGATGTTAACTTTAAAGCACTTTTTTGTAAGTCGCTCTGGATAAGAGCGTCTGCCAAATGCCTAAATGTAAATGTAAATGTAAGTCATGCCGTCATGCTCTTTCTCTACTCTATTTCTATATCTCCTAAACCTCCTTAGACCTCAGCATGGGTCAGGTTTGACTAAAGTGCATAAGAAATTGGAGTTAAAAGCTAGCCAGGGACATGCTGTAAACTCCCCACAGAACAATAATCTTTCATAATTCAGAACATTGCGCAGGTCCTGTCGCTGTAGCGTCTGCTTGCATGATCATCAATGATATAAAGATGGCTGAGCGCAGGCTGTAAGCTTCTGTGCCCCAAAAGGGCAATAAAACACACAAGCTAGTGTTTCAGACTACAGCTTATAAATGAGATATTCTTACCACTGAATTGCAATTTCAGTTTTTTTTTCTGATAAATTAAAACATCCTTCACGCTGTGAAAAAAAAGTAAATGACTGATGAGTGTTTATGCCAAGTGTTTAAATGGGTTTTATGGACCTTCCTCTTTATAACCCTAATATAATATAATAATAATATTAGAATATAGGTATATGGGTTATACAGTACTGTATGGCATGATACTCAAAACAGGGGTATTGCATGGGGTGCAAATATGACCAACGTGAAAAATATCAAATAAAAGCACATAATAAATATTCAGGATAATAAACAAAGAAAACAGTGTGTTTAATAGACAAGATAACAGAATGCCTAGATAGAAAGATACGTAGATAGATAGATAGATAGATAGATAGATAGATAGATAGATAGATAGATAGATAGATAGATAGATAGATACATACATACATACATGCATGCATAAATACATACAAGTATTATAAATAATTAGAATATATTATCATTTTAAAAATATATTATAATACTAGAGTAAACAAAATATTGATAAAAATATGTTGAGCTTGACAACATATGTTGCCTTAAACCTTAAGTATTGGCTGTGTGAATCTTATTCTGGTTTGAGTGGATGGAATTTGCAAGTTTTTCCTGTAGCATGTATACGTCTGTGCTTGTGCTCCGCACCCCATTGTCTAAGACGGGATAAGTATGGAATAATTGTATGGAAAATGGATAAATTATTATTTTCATTTGATGATTTTATTTCATGTACACATATTTCATCCTGCTTAAAAAAACACAATCAAACCATGTGAATAAAAATTATTTGTTGACCTACAATACATTTTTTATATTGTGCATTTTATATGTGCATAATTGCACATAACTTTAAACCAGGTGCATTAATAAATTTACAGTGTAGATAGATAGATAGATAGATAGATAGATAGATAGATAGATAGATAGATAGATAGATAGATAGATAGAATGCAGTATATGCACTAGGTAGCAGCACTGTAGTGGAGTAAATGTTAAAATGCCTATATACTGTACAAGCATGAGTGTGTGAATATATGTGCATGTTGTCCTGTAGTGGAGTGTTCATTGGATCCACCAACTAAAAGACTAGCTATAAATCAAATAAAAACTAACACAGGTCAGTTACTGTTATTTTATTTGCGAATTGACTATTGGTCCTCAATTACCAGACGCGTTTGAAATTAATTGTATGTTTATCTATCTATCTGTGTGTGTGGAGTGTGTGTGTGTGTGAGAGTGTGTGTGTGTGTGTGTGTGTGTGTGTGTGTGTGTCTGTGTGTGTGATTATGCATAGGTAATTTTACTTACTGCTTCATAGATTCATGCCAGTTCTGGTAAATAAAAAAAAAAAATTTCAAATATATCGCTTTGCTGTAAAGAAAAACTAACTAAATTGCAGAGCGCAATAAACTTTTTACAAAAAAAAACTTTTATTAAAACAAAACCATTCTATTGACTCATAAAGCTTGCATATGCAAGTATGCAGTGGTTTCAAACACAAGAAAACACATAGCAACTATATTATACCAATGTAGTTATAACATAGGGTAAAAATAATACAGATTCAGTGGACATTCAGTATAAATTTCCACTTGTTTCCTTCTGCATTTTTAAATCTCTGCATCTTTCTAGGTCATTAATAAATCAAGCATGAAATGGAAGAAACAGAGTAGACTGATATGGCAAATGTTAGTGATGTGCAATATTGCTTATGCACTCGTGGATATCTTAATTATCTGGCCAATGGCCTCATTCAGCCAGCTTAATGATCGCCAATACAGGCTCAGTCTCGCTTAAGGAATACATTGTATTACTCAATCTCTCTCTCTCTCTCACTCTGCCCTTCCACCCGTCCACACATAAACACTCCTCTCCGCTCGTTCAGAGGCTACTCTGTCATATAGATCATTTCATCGCAGAGGTAATGGCCAACAGGAGCCTGCGTTTCATTATAACAATTGCTTGAATTTCATATCCTGCTCTCTCGCTCTCCCTCGTCTCTTTATCTTACTTTGTGAAATCAGCAGCCATGGGCTGAGTGCCACACACACACACACACACACACACACACACAGAGTTTATGATTTGGGATTGTGCAGAGAGCGACACTTGAGCCAAACTGCTATTCGCTCAGTTTGAGCTCTTTTTTTTCCCTCTCAAATATGAGTGTGGAAGACAGGAAACCCTCTGAAGAAGGGTTAGAAGGAAAACTATGAATGATACAGGCTGTGTGAGATGACCATAGTCTTGTTCATATACTTAAGAATCAGTTTAGAAACATTACAGAAATCTCATTGTGGCTGAACGGAAATGAGTAATAATGGATTTTATGAACAATGTATTACGATCTATAATGAAATGAATTTTCGAAATACAATACACTGGGTGTGCTTTCTAATGTCTAATGTTCTCGAGCAAATTAGAGCAACAATTAAACATATGTGCATGCAATGTACATCTGTTAGTGGGGGGGTGAATGTTTTTTTTCTGCAAATTTCACGAGAATGTGTCTTTCTCACTTTTTCACTTTTTGCTCAATACCTTTCCAACAGAACTTGAGCACTTTTGATCTACAGCCTGTTGTCATTCAAGTGATAATTAGGCCCGGGTCACGGGTCATGCTCTAATCCCTTTGAACATCTGGACAAGACTTCCTCAAGGACAATGCAAACAGCAGGACTCTGAACCGCTCTGAGCCTGCCTCTCTGCACTCCTTACAAATTATCTCATTTATTTCAACACTAGATCATGAGTTAGCTGGCACTTCATGAGCTACAGTTGATACAAAAAGTCAACACACTCCACTCTTTTTGTTTCAAAAACAAATAAACAAACAAATAAAAATGATAAATAATGTAAAATCAACAAAAATCGAAGGAAAAAAATTATAAAAACATTTTAGAGAGAGAAAAAAAAATATTGCACTCCTCCCTTGTACTGTATAATGGAGCATGTGACTGTGCTCAGAATGAAACGATCATTTTCATAATCATGTTCAAAAGTAATTACTACACATCTGTCATCGCTAAAGTGATTCTGATCAACCACAAATAAAGATCAGCTGTTTCAGCAGGATTTTCTTCATACTCTCGGTTTCATTTGACTGCTCGTGGTTTGCAAAGAGCTTGCAAAAAAAAAAAAAAATCCTAAATATTGGATGCATCATGGAACACCATGAAGGCTGTCATCGACAATAAAGAGGAGAAAATGGGGCACCACAGTGACATTACCAAGAACAGGACGTCTCTTCAAATAAAAAATGTACAAGAAGAAAAGTTTTCAGAGAGGCTGTCATGAGCTCTAGAGCAACATTAGCTCTAGATAATAATAATAGGCTGCAAAATAGGCTGGTAAATACTGTATACTCGATATGTGACAACATTCTCACATATTCACATATGTCTGGGCTATGGAGTAGGGTAAAAAAAAAAAAAAAGAAAACACCACAAACCATATGGCGAAATGGGTTGGATGAAACCAAGATCTAACATGTTTGGGCAGGATTCCAAAACATTGATTTGACACAAAAACAAGACTGTGTATAACCAGTTAAAAACACCTTACCAATGAGGCAGCATGGTGGTGGCAGCACCATGTTCTGGGATTGTTTTTTCTTGGGGCTCTAGTCAAGGTGAAGCATCAAATACTAATCTGGCCACTGTAAGACAGTCGACAATAATAATAATAATAATAATAATAATAATAATAATAATTTTATTATTATTATTATTATTATTATTATTATTATTATTATTATTATTAATAATGTTATTATTATTGTTGTTGTTGTTATTATTATTGTTATTATTATTATTAGTAGTATTATTAGTATTGTTAGTATTATTAGTATTAATATATTATAAAACAGAGGCTAACAAATGAACGGGTATAAAAGAACATAAATGTTTTGGAACAGCCTAGATGTACAGCAAATCCTACCAAACATCAGTGAAATGACTTGAAGGGAGCTGTTCACAAGAAAATCCCATCATAATTCAATACATCTGGTTCATTTTTGCAAGAAACATTGGTAGAAATTACAAAAATAAAACGTGTAGAATTGCAAGCAGAAAGTTGTTGCAAAGGGAAGTGCACACTTATGCAATCAGGTTTTTGTAATTTCATTCTTGTTCTTTTTTCTCCCCCCAAAACTGTATTTTCCACTTGAACTTTGTTGGTTGCTACATCACATTAAAGGTGGAGTGTAGATTTTTTCATATATATCAATTATACATATACTGTAGAAAAAAGCAAATTGTTCATATATCAGCAGCGCACATTATGCTGTAAAAGGGTTACCACACCAAAAAAGCATTTTCTCTCACACACCCATGTATCTGGGTACAACTGTGACGAGTGCATGAAAGGATTTAATTAGAAGTTGGAACAGTGTAAGACATTATATCCGTCCGAATGAATAAATCGTTGCAGCATATTTCATGCATGTTCGCGATCAGTGAGTTTAAGGCCTTGTAACAGATAAGCAGTCAGACTTACACAGACATTGATTATTCATTTCCTGCCCACACCCGGTTCTTAAGATGGTGTTCAAATAATTTGGTATTGAAATAATCATTTAGAAATACAAAAACTAGAAAAAGAACATTTAAGATTTAAATCTATTTTTTTTTCTGCAGACCTAAACCATACAATAAGAATTATAAAAGGAGGTAAATCTAACCAAATAGCAAAATTAGCTAAATTAGCAATACTACTTAATGTCCAATGTTTTTTTTTTTTGTGCTGTAAAACACATGAATTGTGTCACATGTTACATTGTAAATATGAAAATATCAGCATGCTGTTTAGTTACAGCCTTTTGGCTTTAATTTCATTAAATGAATTTCAAGATTAATTAATTCTTCTTCAATAGAAAATACAGATCAATGAAGAAAGTGCACTGAATTACCTCATGAATAATTATGTTCGCACATTAAAAAAAAAATCTGTTTATTGCAGAAGTTTATTGCAGAAGTCAGCTGAGCAAAACTGCAGATGCTTAACTCCTAAATAATGGAAGTGTTTAGAAGTATTTAAAAGAAAAGGAATTTTTTAAAATCTCAGAAGCGTGACAAAATGGGCAAAACATGTCTTTTAACAAAACAAAGCTTACATTATAGACTGGCCCATGTAAACAGAACCAGATGTAATTCTTTTTGTAAAATTACAAAGTTTCACATGTAAGTATTAAAACATGTCTGAGCATGGGAACGATAAAGGCATCTGTTTGTGGGAGTCGAAAGCAGTATCAAGTATTAGTACACAAATATCCACATCGACAAGATTCACATTCATGGTGACACACACACACACACACACACACACACACACACACAAAGGAAGCAGTTTTATCACTGGTTCTAAAACGCATCGTTTGCATGTTTTAAATGCACATGAACAAACCGAACTGTTTTTAATCCTCAAATGCAAATGCACAACACAAATGGAAATGAGAAGGCCCAGGGACAGCGTAGAGGCACAAGCAGTGCAAATGTTGCCCTCTTGTGGTTTCACTGCTGACAGATTGTGGTGTAGAGCATGATTCTCAATTTCTCTCCTTGAGACCACACTCACTTTCTAGTTTTCTATTTTGTCTGATCTAACACACCTAATTAACTTCACCGGCTAATTAGCATACCCTTCATGAGTCGGTTATGTTCGAGCAGCAAAAAACTTGAAGCAGTACACGATTCCGATAGCTATGAGAAGCTCTGTCGTAAGGGAGCTCTTTTGTTTCTTTAAAAAAAAGAAAAAGAAAAAAAAACCTATGATAAGAAAAGCCCTGAGGGATCTTCTGGGTTGAAAATCTAGGCTAGCAGGATAGAAACGATGATTTGTGACCTGGTACACTGATTTCATCTGTTTGAAAGAATTATGTCTTGAGCTGTCATGTACAAATCCCCAAACATTCTCTTCATGTACAGTCTGCGCTCAGATTTTAAATAGCTCAGTTCATACCACTGTAAGAAGCTTAAATGATTTCTGAAGTGACTTTTGCTCAATTAAGGCTATTATTAAAGAAGAGGTAAGTGCAAAAAGGCATATCAGTGATTGACGATCAGACGAGTTGGCCCTTACACATAATGAAACCTTGGTTCTCAGAAGCGTGGTGATTTTTCTGTGCCCTCCAGAAACTTTTTTTTTTTCCACAGGCATTAATTGTCTTAAGGGAGCGAAATTCAGGCTCCTTAATTGATCTGACCTTTTAGCGACGCTATTTAAAATCTCCAATCCTCCACTCATTGTTCCATCTGCCATTTTAAAACGACATCTGCTTAACGGTATTTTGCCTGGTGATCTCTGTTCAGTTATTAAAAAAATAATAATGTATGCCCCAACAGATGTTCAGTTTTTATAGATGGTGAAGCTATTCAAATATTGACTCCTAGAAATAAATACTGTGGTCCAAATGCTAGAACGCAAGCTTATTTCAGAATAGAACTGAATGCCACAATAGAAACCGAGAAACCATTTTAACTAAAGCGGCATGGTGTGGTTTGTTACACAGGCAGGTGGTAGTACTGTAATCTGTACTCCTGGTCAGGGCTATATACTGTACAGTGAGATCTCTGGAGGGTCTGCTTGTTTTAAAGCTGAAAGTAGACTAAATCTGAAACAAAATATGATGTGCAATGAAGAGACAAGAAAAGTTGTACAAACCTTCCTATACACCCAGAGGTTTCAGCTACAGTATAGTTCATGAAGCCTGAACTTTTACAAAGGTTTGATTTTGAACTTAGCAAAAAAAAAAAAGAAGGTACACTCACTTTTTAGTATGTGGAATATTTTGCTAGCTAAAACATTTATGATA
The DNA here is from genome assembly GCA_030522415.1 of Channallabes apus. Lineage (NCBI taxonomy): Eukaryota > Metazoa > Chordata > Actinopteri > Siluriformes > Clariidae > Channallabes > Channallabes apus. The sequence continues at coordinate 24,495,993 of CM060112.1, forward strand.
TTTCTGGTAAAAACTGGCATTACTTTTTCATTTCGTTTTAATTTGATTAGCTTTCATATGTTGAATAAATACACACATTTGTAGGAAATATACTGTAGGTAGTTATGTTCATCAGTGCAACAATGTTAACACCGATGAACACATCTATTATTAAAAAGAGTCATTTTTAGATTGATAGTGAAGCCCTGGCTTTTCTCTAACATCTCTTTATCTACTTTATCTATTAATTGTCCATTATACACAATGTGATTTCAATAAAACCAGTGGGACAGAGAACTGCAATATGAATTCTCCTAATATTATATATAAGGTTACCATTATTTAATTATAATCTTTTTTTTTTTTTTTTTTGGTAGAACTATTGTATTTAAACAACAGGTTGTTGACAATACTGCACACACGTTAAATTACAGCTTTTAAATACAACATAGAAAAAACTAAAATCAATGGAATATTTTGTAGAACTTTTTGCTGCTATTTAAGACCACAGGGGGCAGCAGGATATTACAGTTTCAAAAGAAGAAAAATGTATTTTAGAAAAACTTTGGAATATTATCTCTTTACAGCCCCTAGGTATGATATGATAAGTAGATTGTGATCAAAAGACACAACTTCGATTTAAGTCGTCTCAGAATTTTTCTGTAACCCATCATGGGCGTATATTCTGACCAGGTGCATTTATCTTCTGACCTTATTATTATTATTTTTGATGGATGTATATTTTACATGAATTCCATTTATTTCACCAAATCTCACAAATATCTGTCTGTATTCGCAATTAGGGCCCTGTGCTTTATTTGAAGTTCAGCTCAGCCTTCAGTTATAAATAACATAAGTAATTTGATCAATCTCACAAACCCACTCCTTTTTTTGTTTTTTTGTTTGGATTTTTCTCCCACATTGAGGCTACTACTACCAGTCAGTTGGGTTGGCCGAAGATTATCATATGTTTCCTCCGAACCACGCGACACCAGCCGACCGCATCTATTCAAACTGCTCGCTCACGAACTGTTGGGAGCGGTTTAACACACTCGGAGGACAGTGCTATCTGTTCTTCCACTTGCGTGAGCTCACACACATCCCTGATTGGCTGGAGAGCCATGATTAATGTGGGAGCACTAAGTACCTCTCATCCCGCCCCTCTGAGAGAGCTCGGCCAATCAGCTCTCCCTAGAGCTCCGGCTGCGAGAGGTCACTGGAATCGAACTCGAGATCTCCGGATGAGAGGGCGAGCACTTTACCACTGCGCCAACTTCTATTTTAGCAAAGTGTTCTATTAAACACATTCCTCTGGAATATACCCAGAATCTTTTAAGCAAAGAATCTATTAAGCAAAGATCAATTCAGCCTCTTATAGTACTGCTATGAAGCATAAATAATACATAGGATGTCAATATATTAAGCAGCAAACATGATGTAAACATTAAGGAGTATGCAGCTCATTCATATAAATGTGGCTATGGTCAGCAGGAAACAAGAGTTAATTTACTGAACAAATAACATAAAGGATATGAGATTTTGTCATGTGGTTTGCTTCTCAATAGGACAGGGGAACTGTAAAATTGTCATTGATGAAACTGATATGTCCAGGACATCTGTTTGAGTGATGATCCCAGCTAAATAAAGGCAGCTCTTAATTCTTTTCTGCTTAGAAGTAACTAAAGGGATGCTGTTTATGCAGGATCGGTCCTGTAGGACAGCTATAGCTAGTCAAATAATTAGTCCTTGGATTTCATGGGCTCTGTCTTATGTCCTTCCCTGGATATGTTGTCGATTTTTACATCCCACTTGAGAACTTAATTGTCTGCCTTGACATTTTCCAATAGATAAATTTCCCATAGCATGTAGTTTTCTGGGAGGTTATTATACCTGCAGGGTGTGAAATTAATGACATATAATTGGCTGATTAAACATTTATTGATTGGAGAATTCTTGGGTGATATGGAAGAAAGGATGTTACCCATTTTATCCCCTGTTCCTGAGCCACGTATCAATAATATGCACCAAGTCAATGGAAAACAAGTTTTATGCAGGAGACAGGGGGAAAATGCTTTTATAGTATTCCTTGATCACAATATGCCAAATAAGCAGTTGTTGGCAGTCAATCAATATGGAGTCTCAAACAACAGTCTTCAAAATATGTAAAACTGGATAGTAACTAACTGCAATTTTAAGATGTGACAATGTGACACCAACCCCCTTCTCAAACACAGTGCCAATCACATTTAAAAACCCTCTGAGAGTCTGTGTAAAGGTGTGTTTTTTCAACATTCGCAAACAGCCATTGGCACATTATCCTTATTCAAGGTCAGTGCTACGCTGCTCTCTTAGCTACTGATGGACGCCTGGTCCCTCCAGACACAGTGTGCAGAGCGCACTCAACCTGGAACATCTGTTCACCAGCGGCCCTAGCTGCTCTGATCTGACACACCGACCCAATTCCCTCTTCAGGGCCAGATGGCAGCCCGATCTTTCACTCTCTAGAGCGTAGTCCACCACAGCAGCCCTAACCTAGGCTAGAATCAGCCAAATAACCCTGTCTATGCTCACGCCTGCCCCATAGGAACCGCCCCAGGCCTGGGCACTGCCACTCACAGATGACCAGCCTCCAGTGTCTCCACCAGTCCCTCCTGTCAGAAGACAAATTGTCCGACAGCCTGCACTTTTATGAATTCACCCCCAGGTCCTGGGTGCAGAAAAGAGGTTAAGGAAAATCCTTGGCCCACTCAGCTTTGTGACAGAAATGGATTATTTTATTTAAAAGTTTTAATGGGTTGAGGACTCAGTATTATGCTATTTGCTTGGCAATATGGCTTCCATAGACTCATAATGGAGACCTGGGAGATTTCTAAGTGTTATGTGCCGCCAAGGATTTAGATTAGAAGTTCTATCTTTAGTGCATTTAATAGCTTATTTTTTTGCATTATAGAGAAGAACAACATTATATTAGCGCAACTTCATATTCATAAAATAATTAGAAAGAATGCATATAAAAAGTATGCTTGTCAGGTTTAAGTGTTCATTTTTTTTTTTTTTTGCAGTTTCAAAGAAAATCACCAATCACATATATTAGTATTAACATCATTAATACATTTCGCAATAAAAAGGTCCAATTGTGCCATTTAAGAAATATCATGTATAAAGATAGTTAGTTATGTAGGGTGTTAGTAGCTGAGTTGTAGGTGTCATGTCAAGCCATGCAAAATCACAGGTTTCATAACCAGCCAATATCAAAACCACTGCCACATTGGATCCATAAAGGTACAGTATATAATGTTATGTGTTATGTATAAATTCTGTATAAATATGCTTGAAACAGTGTGATCCTAAACAATCCCTCATCAAGATTAATCAATCTTCAATCTTTTTCTGTTTTTATGTATTATACAATTAAGTGAGATGGCAACTTAAACAATGATTTAAAACCGCAGCTGATGTCCTTCTCCATGTTTGTCCATTTGTTTCAGTTGTATAGCAGCATAAAAAATAAAGAAAAGCTAATGAGCTGTTATGATCACATATACTGCAGTTGAAAATTAAACCTTTACACCAAGAGCAATAATAACAATAATAATAATAATAATCATCATCATCATACTCTGTTACAAGTGTTCAGGTAAGTTCATGTTAAGCTTGGACAAGGTAATGTAGACAATAAAAAAATAAATAAAAAAAAACAGTTACTGTGATCAAGATTATAAGATCCCTGTCAGACACACCAAACACCGCACCACTAAGTACAAGACGTAACCATACAGCATTATAGCAATATAATAATTTTAAATACTTGATCCTATCAAGTTTGTTTTGAAACATTTCTGAAAGGTAATACAGCATGCTAATGTTTTCTCTTAAGTGAATACTTCTAAGGCCCTTGAAGAGATCATCTTGTTACAGTTCTCTAGAATCACTGCCATTGCAGCTATTCATCCAGATTAGTAGCCCTAATTAAGCACTCATTTTACAGAGAACACTGAAGTATGCTCTAGTTACAGCACTCTAGTTACGTGCATAACAGTGCAGAGAATCACAAATCCTTGACTTGAATTTTATCTAGCACGTATGCATAAACTGCCAATATCTGAGATCTGCCAAGATCACTTACGGCACGATTTTATCGAATAGACATTATGTACTTTACTCCTAACCAGAGAAGTTTAAGGGGGGTTAAAGTCATCCCAAAAAATATATTAAACATCAGCTTGTTTAAACTGTAAACGAGTTTAATTTTTGTTTTACGTGGGTCAATGCATTGATAATGTGTTTAATCGGACAATAGACTTTACTCATTGAAATATTGACCAGGGACTGTGTTTGAGAGCACTGTGTGACTTGCTTGGTTTGCAAAAAGTGCAGGACCTCCACTCCATGAGCACATCAAAAAGCACCAGCAATAAATTTCAATATAACTGTGTGCACATGGATTATAGATAATATTCAAATGAATACATGCTTGATATTAATTCATACTGATTGAATACATTACAATTACAATTATTCTGTCATGAATTTTACTTGGTTTTATTAAAGAACAGAAATTACTATGAACAACTATGCCAACAATAATCCAAAAGGCAGTGCAATACAACATGAAAGTCATATTACTGTATGATTTGATTTGTGAAGTGTCACAAGAGGTATAAAGACCAACAACTTTTCTGGTTTATTCATGCGTTGGATAACTTAAAATTAAAACCTTCACTGGCACAAATTAAATGCTAAAGTGGTTTTCCTTGGTGGGGCATTACTGCAGTTAATTAACCATCCATATAAAATTCCCACCTCCAGGTACAATTACCATAATTACCAAATATTCCACTTAAAATGTGAGACAATTAATTCATTCAAATGAATATATCCTGAACAAAGAGTACATGTCATGCAAACAGACAGAGGAATTTCAATTCCATATGTTCAACGCTGGGTCAGAGATTAATCGAATCTTTAACGATTCAGGTTAATTTGTTTAAACTGAAATAAAATTTATACACACACACACACACACACACACACACACACACACACACACACACACACACATACACACACATACTGTACACATGAACAGTTTAGAGGGAGAAAGATTTTGGAGTTCTTCTGTTTAGGTTCAACAGAACTGAGAAAGTCACAAGAGCAGATCCTTGGGTTTAATCTTACGGTTTAGTTATGAATCGCGCGCCAATTTCAGCAAGGTATTAAGCTTTTTTTGTTTTACTTGCGTTACCTGACGGTTGTTCTTGTTGGTTCGCCTTTGCTGATTGGTCGGTGCGCTGGATTGAGGTGACGTCTTTTGGGAAAGCCCTCGGTGGCGTGTGGGTTGCCTGGTTACCGATGACGACGCTCTGAGGCATCTTCTGCAGGCCTCTTCGTTGTACGGAGGCGGCGTTCAAGCGGCGTCTGAGTTCAATCCAAAGTTTCTTTACATGTTGAGGAGAGTGGAGTCTTCATCTCTGGGTGCCGCAGGTCAGAAGTCAAAGTTCAGGCATTGACAGCATAGGGTTGAGAGCAGAGAAAGAGAGGTGGTCAACCTGTTTGGACTTTGCGATTTTTATCTCATGGCGCAGGTTTGTCCCACAGTCGTTTGTTCCACTCAGAGATGGTTGTGGGTGTAGCCACTTCCTGCATGGTTCCTCTTTTTGTGCATACATTAAGTTAGTCCCTACATATCCCCCTTTTGCTCTGTGAGGTTCCCGTTAAGAACATCAGCAGGTACTGGAACAAAGGCAGAAAAAGAGAGAACAGACACGAGCAAGATACAAACAGCATGTTAATCCCAACTGAGTCATGGTGCAGGATTCGGTTAATTTTGGGGAAATGTCGGTTTAGGGACTTTTAAGCCAAGGGATACATTGTTTGGGGCGTTACGTAACTAGATTGGGAGTCTACCTAGATTTGTGTGTCATCGACTGGATGAATTCTCAGGGTTCGACGAGGTGATGCGGGCGTGATCTCAATCAAGTTTGTTGAGTTCTCAGGTCCAACTTCTTGGGTGGGTTTACTGTGTCGGAAAATGCGCTGGACGCCTAACGTGTACTTGTCAAGTGACTTGTCAGGTTAGGGGCCAAATACAACTGCTCGTTATTATGGTGATATGCAACGACTTCGGGAGTGTGTATTTTAACGTGAGTGTTCCCCTGCCAAATGCCTACGTTAATGACATCTTTGAATTGGTAAATGTTTTTAGAATCAATTATTGGAAAGCTGAGGAGAAAGACTAAATCGCCTGTTTCTGGGTTCTGTCATACACACACCGCGACCGGCACTAGGACCCGGAAGTAGTACGGTCGCAAAACAGGAAGCATAAAAGGAAACAAGATGGCGCTTCACATCACTTAGTCAATGAGTTCGCCCATGTCGGTTCAGATCATCCGTCTGCCATTTTGTGAGTACTCAGTTTCACACATAATAGAATAGAGCTGCCCAGAGAAAAAGCGAGGTGGGCTTGGATACAACTAGTGGGGGCGGTAGTGGCAGAGGACAGGATATTTTGGACCAGACTAAGGGGTATCAAGTAAGTAGGGACCCTACCCTTGGCTAAGCTATCGATCGAGGAGCTTACTTCTTGCAGCATGCCAGCCATAAGGGCCAGGTCACTTTGTATGACCGAAAACAATTTGTTGATGGATCTAATGGTTTGGTTTATGTGAGTGCTATGGGTATTTAAAACAGTAATGGTGCCATTTATGGACTTCCCAAAGGTTTGTAGTGCTTGGCTCTGCACTAGTAGCTGCTGTCGGATCTCAGGCAGTTTACCTAGGGTTACCCTAGTTTGGAAACGGGACACAAAGCTTGGTTGTGGTAGTTCTCTTAAGAGAGATAAGAGAGGAAGGGAACACAAAACATGAGAAGAGAAAAAAAACAATTGAAAGTAATAATAGTAGTATTATTAATAATAATAGGAGTGAGGTTAAGACAGCAATAGGAGTGAGGTTAAGACAGCACTAATCGGTGTCGAATGTATGGAGCACTTCTCTCTACTAGAGGTTGAACCTAGCAGTGCAGCGAAGGAGGGTGTACTGGTGATTGGATACGTAATAATTTTCTAGCTGGGTATGGATTATTTTTCTTCAGGTGCGAGTCGGAATGCTTCTTTATTTGATTTTGGTGGACACATCGGTGGACTGGCTTGCTGTGCCCTTGTTTGATTCTTATTCGGTAGGCGACAGATTAGAGCTTGTCCACAATCTCATGGGGGCCTGTCCAGTGAAGTAGGAATTTCTTTGACAGGCAATCAAGGCGTGAAGGCGAATGTCATGCTTAAGTGCCGATGCAACTCCTCCATGTACTGGTGGGTCGTGTAGGCAGTGACAATGTCGCCAGGTTGGCAGATGCAGAAGTAGTGTCATTTGTCACCCCATCATCATTTCAAACGGGGATTTTCCAGTAGACCGGGGAGGGGTGGCCCTGATGGCCATCAGTACCAGGGGAAGCTTCATGTCCCAATCCTTGTGATTGGTGGATACTTCTACAGCATGCTGGTCACTGTCCTGTTGACTTGCCCGAGGAGATGGGGTGATGACTTATGTGAAGCTTAGTTTGTATGCCCAGGGGTTTCCACACTTCCTGCATGACCTCGGCGGTGAAGTGGGTTCCTCGGTCAGAGTTGACCCTTAAAAGCAGTCGGAGCCTGGATAAAATGTGGTTCACCAACAAGCAGGCAGTTGTCTCTGCTGTGTCATTGGGGGCTGGGAGACCCTCTACCCATTTTGTAAATTCACAGACCAAGGTGAGGATGTACTTGTTACCTCGTGTTGATCACGGCAGAGGTCCTATCCAATCAATTTGCAGGTCATACCATGGGAGCTTATTCCTTTCCATTTCTGGGTGAAACTGGCAATACACTAAGCACACTTTTACGTATTCTGCCACGTCATGTTGCATACCAGTCCAATATGCAACCTGTTTAAGCATTTCATAGGTGGCTTTGGCACCATGGTGTCAGGCACATGGTGCATCATGGGCGAATATTAGCATCGCCCCCTCTTTGGTCATGAGGGACCATGAGCCTTGGCGTAGTGAGGGGCTCAGGGACATATGTGAGAATCTCTAAGATGCAACATGTGCTTAACATCGAGAAGTCGTTGGAGGTCGGGGAATTGGCCAGGTCAGACGTGGAGATTGGGTGGGCTGTGGGTCAGAGATGTAGGCCGCTATGGTCTGCAACACCAGATCAGGCTTGTTGTTAGCTGTTTTTCATGTTTTTCTATTTCCATCCTGGTAGGTGACACGTGAAGCTCAGCCGGGCGTAGTTCGAGTCGGTACAGATGAGCAGTTCTTTGATGCCGTGGGATGCAGCAAGTTGTTGGTTAATGAGGATGGCCTCTATTTCAGCGTACTGTGATGACTGAGGGACTAGTTTGAACTGTTGCGGTGTTCAAGGGTCGTCATTGAGCCAGACCATACCTGCTCCAGCTTTCAGGTTGCCCTGGTGAATAGACGAGCAGCCATCAACGTATGCTGTGGGGATCCCGTCGCACACATTCTTCTCACTTGCACACATTCTGGTTGTGGCTGGGCTGGTTCTGCCGGTGTGTCCAACTGTCCGTTGTACAGTTTTGACAGGCGGCTGACTGGAATAAGAATTCCCCAGAGCCAATTTGTGGTTCTGAGTATACATCCCGAACCACAACATACCGTTCTTGGAGCGCCATTAACCAGGTAGTTATGCATGCATTAGTTACTACACCATCCCTGATCCGTTGGCTGTTAAGGAAGGTGACAGGCTGGTGACATGTTTCCATGATGACTTTCTGTGCTCAGAAACTACGCTTTGTAGTTTGAAAAGCGTTGGATCGCCCATAAGGTGCACACGAGAGCTTTTTCACAGTCTGCGTATTTGCATTCTGGGGGTCTTCGCTAAGACAGTGATTGGAGAATCCAGCATCCAGGTAGAATTCTTTTCCTGGGTCCGGGTAGGCCAGGCATGGGGTGGAACACAGGCGTTGCTTGAGCTCGCTCATAGCTGTGTCCTGTGGTTCTGGCCACACAAAGGGTTTGTTTTTCTTCAGGAGGGCCATTAGTGGTCGTGCGAGATCAGGTTAGTTCTCTATGAATTGTCGTGAGTAATTGCACACTCCCAGAAAGCTCCATAGCTCTGAGATATTAGTGGATATTTCAATATTTTGGATTGCCTGGGGACAGCTGGACTGTGGTTCGGGGCCTTCTCGTCCGACAAGCAGGCCAACAGGCCAAAACATCTTGGTTTTGCACCACTGACCTTTGTGTAGGGCGATCTTTGCTCCTGCCGTTGTCAGCTGGCTCAGTGATCGATTTCTGCGAGGTGATCCATGACGTTAGAGATCTTGAGCAGAGCATCATCCACGTAAATCAGGTTGCCTCTAGTTCTGACATCAGGGCATGCTTTATTCAGGAAAATGTAGAACTCTTCCGGTAAGTAGGCATAGCCGAAGGGGCACCGTGTGAAGATGTATTGTCGGCTTCCAAAGGTGAATTCCAGCTTGTGTTGGTAATCAGGGTGGACCGGGATCGTCCAGAATCCGGAGGCGATGTCCAGTGTTGAGAGGATCGTTGAGCATTTGATTCCTGGTCCAGCTGGGTCATAGGCCACCGTGATAGGGGTGTCTGCTAATTCAATTTGCGATAGTCGACCGTGGGCCACCACTTGCTATTGGGCTTTAGGACTGGCCAACAGTACGTGCTGTTGCATGTGCGGATGACCCCCTTTTCCAACTTTGAGTCAATGATTTCTTGTACTGGCTCATATGATGCTATTGGAATCTTATACTGTCGCACGAATGTGGGTGGTGCATTTGGGTGAGTTGGGATGCGCACCGTGTGGATGCTGGTCAGGCCGCATTCCAGGGAATCCTTTGCAAAGGTAGAAACGAGGCTAGTCCTAGTTTCAGGCAGATTCTGGATGGTTGGAAGAAACCTAAGCTGTTGTTGAGAGTGTGGCCAGGTCGCATGTTGAGGCAGATGCTGACACTCTTGCTGTAAGCAGATATCGTGGCATGCCGCTCACTGATCATAGAGCATACCGGCGCCTGTGACTTGGCACTGCGACTCATCGGAGTCTACTGCCTGGTGGGGCAGAGGCTCATGGACTTGGGTCCATATCTTTAATTGCTTGAAATCTATGAGTGATTCGAAGCAATTAAGCAAGTCTTTGCTGATGAGAAGTGGATATGTGTTGAGTGGTGACACGTACATTGGGTGCACAAGGTCCATTGATCCCACCGTCAGGTGACTTGGGGCCCCATGTTTCAACTGTAGGCCAGTGTGTGAGTATGCTTGAAAGTTCAACACGCACCTTTGAAGCCTGAAGGCACATTAGTCCAAGAGTGCGTGGGAGGACAGGTAAGATATCGGGGCTGAGCTGATGTTCCTCGGAGATATGGAACGTGACCAGGACAGCAATTTCTGAGACTGGAGTTGTCTCGTTAGCAGGTGTTTGTTGGGTGCTGTTGGGCTTTGACAAGTTAGGTTTTGAGTCTGTATTCATTTCTGTCGTAGGTTGCTCATGTATAGTTTTCTCTACGTCTGAATATGGCGGTTATGGTACACTGAGAATGTGGTGTTGAGGTGCTGTTCTCTGTGTTTGGTTGGTTGATTTGTTGGGTACAGTCGTGGCTAGATCTCTGTCCGGCGGGAGGGAGGTTATGATTAATGCCAAAGTGCTAAACGAGTATGTGTTAGGAGGTAAGAGGGAAATAATCCACTGGTGTAAGTCAAATTTTAAATGGAAAGGGGTAAAGTCACTTAAACACTTTCGAACAGTGCATTCATAACCAAACAATGCTATATGCTAACTGCTAGCCTTCGATGCTACTAGCATAGATGCTACATGCACATAGACTACCATGTATACACGCTAGCCTTAACTAGTTTTGCTTATGCTAGGCTTTATTTGCATCTGATTCAAAATGGTGCTGGCTGACTGTGCATGTGCACTGAAAAGTTATCCCGGAAGACTCCACTCGACTCTAATCGACTTCACTCGAAATGAGTTATTAATACATAACAACATTGCTAAGATCTCAGCGGATCCCAGCCCTTTGTTAGACAAGACAAGCTAAGATACAAAACACATTGTGGGTTTTAACCACACAATTTACTTAATCAAGTTTAGCACTTCTCCCAAATAACGCATTTGGACACTCTGTCTGAGCACTGCGTCGAGTTTACTAGTTTCAGTGAATCAAGGGAGTATCGAGAGCTACTTTAAGCTCGGTACCGGGGAGATTTAATCACATACAGTAGATGAGTTAAATTTGGGACATGCACAAATAACTTATCTATGAAGACCTTATAAGGGAAAGAACAAGGAACACGATTGCTCTTTTCTCAGAGCGCATTTGTACTGTACCGAATAAAATATTCACTTCTACTTCAGTTTACTTTTAACACAACTAGTGTCATATTTCATTCATTCACAAGCCGGCATGCCGTAGTACAGTACCATATATAGTAAAAACAATTTCTCTGTCTCTAATCTATTTCCACTCAAATAGCCAAGATACACTAAAATGTCCTGGTTTTATGAATTTTTAAGACAAACAATTCTCACCTATTCAATTAAGCTCTCCGTGCCATTTCTTTCACCTGCCCCTTGTGGTCGGTATTGAAGGCAAATTTTAATTGTACAGGTAAATATCAGTCACCTTACTTGTGGCCTGATGAATTAATTATGCTGGCAGTATACGTACACCAGTTCCTTTCAAAATAAGTAATGTTACAGCTAAACTCAAACTCCACTGCACCCCTACCGTTGATCTTTTGTATTATCTGTGTATTTGTTGTTTCTCCCTAATGGTGGCCATGTGTCATAGAATGTGCATTTTTCTATGTGGGTCAAAGCAAAGGCATGTTTCAGTGGTGCTACAGAACAGTATGGAGGCCTAGAAGAACAAAAATAATTCTAGCATCGCTTTTTATGGAATAAATTATTTAGAACAAATATCTTAAGCACAAATATCGAATGATTTGTGGAGTGGAGCCGATTATATGTATGGCTTATATGTATGTGATTATATGTATGGACAACTACATCACTGTATTATTGTGGTACTAAATAGTTTATGACTACAATGAATGACAGGTATTCATTATAGTGAAATACTTATCATCACACATACTGTACTATGCAGTCACTGAAGCCATAGCTTGCTAACCCGCGATTGCTATAGTATAAGTATATTAGTTTTAAACCAAACAAAAAGACTGTAATACAGATCAAAAAGCTACAATCTTTTTGAATGCTGGCAAATTACAGATTTATGCGGCGCCTAGCACTCAATAGACTTCAGAATCAATGAGCTGGGTCGTTTTCAAAGACAAAAAGCCAATTAATAACAAAAGAAATCTGTGGAGTGCGGGGCTGAGCAATGAAGTAACAAACCCTTCATTAAGCCACAAATAGATATGATCACTTTTTCAGATAAAGATTTAAACAGTCCCATTAATTGTGGTCATTACTGCCCGAGCTTTATCGATTTAAACATTGCAATGGGTTAAAATAATGTATTGTGGAAGAGTTATTCTGCCAGCTTAGCCTCTATTTCGCCACTGAGTGTAATCAACAGATTGTTAGTCGTGCATTTTCTGGGTCTGCGACAATGTTTGATGGATGGGGTCAAAGAGAGCGTCTGTAACCCATCTATTGGCGGAATTTATTATCTTATTATAATTGTATACACAAACATTGTGGTGATTTACGTGACATAGTGAAAGATGAAATCCGATTATATTAAAAGGGTTGCTCACCCCTGAAGCACCTTTCAGTGCCTGCTTTTAACAACATGGTTATTGTTTTATTGATCAGGGTTTTATTAAGGATTTGACACCCATGTTATGTGTTAATCGAAAGGCGGATAATTTTTTGACACATATTTTATGAGATTATGACCACTATCAATTTTAGAACTATTTTTTTTTTCTTATCTCACAAGTCTGGGCCTTGACAAGGTTTGTAAGCACCCCCATTTCTCTTGAGTCTCTTTTCACTCCTGTACAGGCTTGTATGATGGCATTGTCCATGACCCGAGAGGGAGGAAAGGGTTTAACATGACGACAATGCTAACTCTGTGACCCTCCCCTCCTTTTCCACTGTCCTTACCTTCTTTCCTCTTTTGTTCGGGAAAGTGATGTAACTATTAGAGGAGCTTATTCATGGCACAATATTACCTTTGCACACTTAAAGTCTGTCCATTTATGAGAAAATTATACAATTGGAAAAGCTCAGCTAGTGAGATAATGACTTATTTTTCATGAAAAGTACATTTGATCATTTAGTAGAACCTAAGGATAACAAATCCCCTTTAAAGCAGAAAAAAATATCATCAATTAAATTATTTACAAAATCATCAGAGCAATGACAGTAATTCATAAACCATTTTGTGCATAAATAATACAAAAACATGTAATACATTTAAGCATTAAAAGCATTAAACAAAAACTTTATGTTAAATGTAGACATTAATCCAAAAAGTATAAATTCACAGAAATTACAATAAATACTGGATTAACTGAACTGACCCTCATGCCCATTTAAAGAACACATTTGCTGAATAAGGAAAAATGCATCAGAAGAAATATTAATTAATTTGTTCATCTTTATAATTGAAAGATCAAGAAATGGTATTACCATACTGTAGATAATAAATGTAGGGGTAGTCTTTACCTGCCTGAGCACATAGGGAATCCTTTTCTGGCTATTAAACTCTTAGGTGGCATTGTCAGCAAATGTATTTGTTGGCAAAGGACAGGAGTTAAGAACTTTTAAGTTTGTCGAACTCATTTTCAGCCTTTTTTGAAAATCTACATAGCAATTATCTTTCTGCATAATCAGTTTAAGACCTCCGTTGTCCGCAGGGCCTTGGGACATTCTTAGAATAATTGTTCGGCAGTCGATTTTGAAGTTTGGAGAAAATTGCTTAATAATCAGATCCCAGGAAGCTGGTATTTAGTGGGAATAACTGTATTTAGTGCAGGAAAAAAGTTTCATTTATCACTTGGCCTTAATATGGTCTATTAAGATTACACTATAACTGTTGATGAGAGGAACCTAGTAATTAAAAATTTTATTATTGAAGAAACCCAATATGTCAACAGTAATGAGGAGTTCAATTTGAGATATTTTGCAGACAAATTAGGTTATTGTCTGCAAAACTAACAATAACGTAAAAAGATGGAATTTTATTTTTTATTTTTTTGCACTTGCCACTGGTGAAGTTGCTATACTGAGATTCAATTACTCTGATCCTGAATGAGGAGCAGTCTTTCAACGAAAAAGAAAGAAGTCCCAATTAACCTTGCGATGAGGTATCAAAGGCCTTATTAATGAAGGTAATGAGAAAGATTGTATAAAAATAAAGTGCTGGCATGGAGATGAGTCTCCTTTACTGATGTCTAGAAAGAGATGCCTCTTAGAAATCTAGGACAAAAGACACCCTTACCAACAAGGGCAAATACATGGAATTGTGGGGCTAGAACTGTGTTACTCTTAACCTATTAAGTGTATATGAATCAAAGGCCTTTATTATCCACCTGACACCACAAGGGAGTGCTTCTTTTGCCAGTGTGACTTATAATGTGCTTTAGCTTAAACCCAATCATAATCTGTCTTACACAATAACAACAAGCTCATACTTTACTGAAAATATCTGATGTCGTATCATCATAAGGGTAAAAGCTTTTTTCTCGTTTTAGTCATCTGCAATTAGTCACTTGAAGCATCATTTGTCTAAGGAACAAATGTTCCATTTAAAATATTTAACTTATTATTATATGGCAGCTTGGTTTGTTCATGCTGAAAGCGTTATTTGCTCTGGCTTTCAACATGTTAAAATAAATAAAAATGAAAGTAGAATCAATAAATAAAAGTGTCTTTTCAATTCTGAAAAATAGTTTTGAAGAATAAGAATGGACATGGCAAAAAAGAAAAGTCTGTAATATATAAAGACATCAAATATAAAAATCACCATGAGGTCCAGATATCCTGCTACTTCTCTTTTTTGCTGCCAAAACAATGTTGTTATTGTCAGGAAGATCGAGAATTGGAAAATATTCATCAAGGATAATCATCCTGACAGTGACAGCTAATTAAATAAAATAAAAAAATAGCCAAATGGACTGCCTGAAACCAATATGGGGTGAGAAATGTGCAAAAGGAAATCAAAGTTAATAGAAAAAAAAATCTATTTAGTCATTTCACAGGCTTGAATAACTTCCAGGGTTTTTGAGCCCCCTTGGATTATCTCAGCAAATCCCAGGTGGAGGGATTGCCTTAGGAAACCTAGTCTTACTTTGCTATATAAAGAATCCCCTAGAGACATTATTCATATACTGTTACGCTTCTTCTTTAAGCTTCCTTCTTTTTTCAAAGTTCCATGATTCTTTTTACATTTATAGGTATTTTATCTGTAGTCTTAATTCTGAAATGCTAATATCTATTTGCATTTCCAAACTGATAGAATATTTTTCCTTTTTTTGCATCTGCAGTTGCAGTAGAGGTTACAAACATGTGTCTTATGTATACATAGTAAACATACAGTAGCAGTGAAAACTAAACAGCATGTAAAAAGTACAGTCAAGGTCAAAAGTTATATATACTAATCTAACGCTAGGCAGCTACTTTGTTCACCTCAAGGGCAGAAATATATAAGAATATATACAGTATAATAGAATATATAATATATAAGAATTCCAAAGGGTCAAAATTTTACATACTGTACATCAAGTTCACTGTCTCTATAAACAGTCTGGAAAATGTCAGAAATGGATTTAATGACTTTCTTGGAAGCAATTGTTGCCCTGCTGACATAAGTGGTTATAATAACATAAAACCAGTGTTTGCCCACATTTAAGCCTGAACCAAAACAAGAACAACAAAATAGCTTTTTAGGAATCTGGGGTAAGAGTGCAGGGTTTAGACATCATACTGGTCCCCTGGAGTAGATAGGGTTAAGATCCTTATTCAAAAGCTCAATAGTGACAGCTTGGCCCTATAGGGCGTGAATCTCATATTGCCATTTAGCCATAGCAAATTTGCTCTACAATACTGTGGTCACTGTAAAATACCAATACACATCAGTTTTAGATACGGAATCCATCTATTCACTTTAATTAATTTACTGCCTTTCCATTTTCCTGCTACGGTCATAGTCATACTATCCCTGACCATTTTTATCTCTATCCCTGGAAATTTTTTTGAGCTGCTCCTCAGAGAACCCCAAATCATCCCAAGACAAATGAACTGGAATAAATAACTGACCAGTCGAAGTTGGCATTGCTATGGTTGATGTGCCTGATGAAAATCTAGCAGTATCCAAACAAGAAGCAACTTTATAAGATGCCAGAGCCACCATAACAATATCCCACTTAATTTAACGATTTCCCAATTTTCAGAGCTCCAGAGAGTAAACCCAGCATGTTAGACATCCACTTTGGATCATGCCAAGAGACTAATAGTATCCGGCTGAAAAACAGGAGTGAAGATGAGACAAACCATTTAGGGTTTTCTAATATTTTGTGAACTTTCCCATGGCTCTTTCTTTTATACCTCTCTTTGTCCTCTGTTACAGTATATGTCTATAAAACAAACTCCTCCTCATTCTGCATGTGGTAATACTTCCTATGGCTTGCCGGAAACCTTTTGTCTACCCGGGAACATGCTAATGTGTTTCCTCTTGTCTTTATGTTCTCCACGGAACACATTAATGACAGGATGTACTGATACAGGACGACATGCTCTCTTTTTGACCATAAACAGAGATCATCAGACACGGTCATCATGTGTGCTGTGTGGTATCTCTCCTGGCCAGGAAGCATACTGAGGCACTGAGGACTTATCAAGCGATAATTCTACCTTTAATTAATTTTAAATTTCACAGTACCTTGCTTTGAAGGAGTCTGACACTCAATTTAAAAGAATGTGGACACAAGTCTCACTGCACTCATGATGATTCCAAACCAGCATGGTACACCATATTCCTTCCACAACAAAAATAAGACTTGAAGTTGCACACATCTACATGTAGACTGGATTACTGGATCACTCTTTCATGGGCTGGGTACAGACTTCATGGTTTAACTATCAGATGGAGTCTTCTTAGAATCTGACATTTTTTCAAAGCAAACACCTTCTGAAACACCATTCTAGTTTGCTTCAGATGTAATATTAAATAAGCCTTCTGGTTCTCCTACAGTATATCACCCAGGTCAATTAGAAGAACTCTCTTAAGCCATACTCAAAACATCTTCAACCTGATGGCTTACCTTGATAGTGGTGTATGCCACCCCATCCTAGAGTACCTGCCATGAGAGGAAGTACAATTCACAAAGTATTTTCTATAGTTTCCATTGCAAACGTCTAGTGTCCATCTAAATTCGTCCATTCTTGCATGCTGCTATCTCTGGCTACAAATATACATATACACTGTATACATCATTTTTGTCAATACATACTGGAGGATCTTTACAATCATTCTTTGTTTGACCACTTCCCTCTGATCTGTTCACAAAGCATGGTTCTACTTAAAGCTTAATGCTCCCAGTGACATGACTCTGAGATTCACTAAAGAGAGATGGGCATAGTGTACCCATTAATACTGCAACTTTACTCATTGGTGCTTTGGATGGAACCCCATACAAAAGAGTATGTCTCTAAAATCAAATTTCACATTCTAATGTCAGTTGACAAATTGACATCTATATCATTTAAATCACTTTAATGGCTTTATACATATTGTATAAAAGAAGAGCATTGCTATAACTCAACTGCTGATGAATGTTTTTTTTAATCCTTGCTTTATACAAATGAATTAGTCCATTTTGTCATTACACATAACATATTTTGTTACTCCAGGCTAAAGAAATGGGTTAAACCATAAATCATTCAGAGGCAGAAAAATCCAATTGCAGTATAATTAATATTAATCTAAATTTGAAATGTGATATCAAGGAAGTGCTATAAAAGCACATTTTATCTCATTTCACGTCTTCTGTAAAATTCTGCTTAATTCTCTGAAGCATAATGTATTTGTGGTGGAATATATCCACTGTATGTATTTCTAAATCACTTTTAGTCTAAGTCTCCCAGCTAGGAACTTTTAGGCTAAGATAGGAGCTATCTGAGAGAATTCTAAGAAGCTTTGTGAATATGGGCCCTGGCCTCCTGCTACACTGCACAGGATAAGCGTTATAGACAATGAGTGAGTGAGAGTGAATTTTATTGTTTTCCCATATTTTTTAAATAGCTTTTTGATTAGATTTACTGTTACACTGTATGTTTATTGTGTTTTATTATGTTCATGATTGATTTAATGGAAAGCACTTTGTGACACTAAAATGTATTTACTTACTTGTCTTTTCATTTATCCATACGTAAGTGAATCTATAAGTCTGCAGCTCACCTCAGTTGTGTTTCCTGTATGTGCAGTATTGTAATATTCCATGTTGTTCTTTCTCTCACCTTTTGCTTGTACTTTTTGTACGAATCTGACAAAAACCTATGGAACCTATCTGTCTCATAAATAATTCACACAAAAGACCATGTTCACATGTGTAACCAAATTCACATGCACGAAAAAAAAATATATTCACAAAAAAACATTCACGTGCATAAAAAAAATATATATACATATTCATAATATACAATTCACATATGCAGAACTGTGTAAAAAATTTAGAATGTTTAAAATTTACGAGTGCATCATGGGCTGTGCATGTGAAAATCGAAATCAATAATTTAAATATAATCCAGGCCTTTCCCAATTACACTTAATTAACATCAGATTTTTTTCTTCATGTAGTTCTGAATAAACCTATGGAAGCCCGAAAAGTCAAATTCTGGATAAAGATACATCGTATAGACAATGCATCATTTAACAGCTCAAACAGGCGATCTACAGACGATCAAAATACGACTATAATATTTAAAAAAAACGACGGCACTGTGGTGTGATTAGCACTGTCGCCTTGCACCTCCAGGGTCCGGGTTCGATTCCCGGCCAGACTCGATTCCCGTCTCTGTGTGCATGGAGTTTGCATGTTCTCCCCGTGCTTGGTGGGTTTCCTCCGGGTACTCCGGTTTCCTCCCACAGTCCAAATACATGCAGATTAGGCTAATTGGCGTTCCCAAATTGACCATAGTGTGTGTGTGCGTGCACTCTGCAATGGATTGGCATTGGTGAGTTCTTGGTGAGTTCAAGATAGTTCTTGTCCAGGGTGTACCCTGCCTCGTGCTCTGAGTATCCTGGGATAGGCTCCAGGTCCCCGCGACCCTAAATACAGGATAACGCAGTATAGAAGATGAATGAATAAAAAAAACGAACACGATGTTTACCAGATGATACGCTCTTTAGCAGACGTCTCTGCTAAATATGATTTCCTTACAATGATTAAAATTCAGAGGTACTGTGATAAGTTTGTATTTCTGAGATAAACACTAATGTCTATACAAACCAAAATAGAGTTTTTAAAAATTTTAAACATTTTTAAAAAAAGTTACTTTAGCTTTAAATAAAAGGTCATATCAATTATATCAGGAGGTGAAGACAAGTGGCTGCTAAAAATGTACTTCATTGTCATGATCTGTTAGGTGTTGGACTGTGGGCATGGTGTTGAGGCAGAGAGGGGATGAGGTGCTAATATACAGTACAGACATGGGATACAAAGCAGACGAGACAAGACACACCAAACAGACTAAACACTAGGGACTATACATGCAGGGGATAAACACACAAGACAGGCTTGGATAGGCCTGCTTGCTGTTATGCACATTAGCTGCTAAGCTAGCTAGTAGCTAAACAGACTAATTGGTAAACAGGCTAGTAGCCAGAGACCCAAGGGATGAACAGACTAGGTACACAACAGACTAGATATGAAGCAGACTAAGAACTATAAAAGGTTAGTGGCTAAACAGACGAGGAGACTAGACAGACTAAGATCTAAGCAGGTTCGTAGTGCACTGATTAGTATTTATACAGACTAAGAACTACACATGCAAAGGAGGTTACTCACACATGAGGGTAAACACAAAAGGCTAATTCTCCTAGAGGCTAATCCTGCTAGGAGACAAAGAGACATACTAAATTAAGACAAATATAAACTTAAAGCTCCAGAAACTAAAAGGCCAACTATAATTAAACAGACCATAATCAGCCATAACAAAGGCCCACTTAACAGAACTCACATTAATCAATGCTCGACCCAGTTTCCCAGAACAAACAGGTATTTATAACAAGGCTAATGAGCTTCCAGGTGCCTTCTGGGAAACTGAGTCTACAAACAACAACTACAAAATAACCACAGTGCCCTCTAGTGGGCAACCCTCACACATTCATTCATTCATTCATTCATTCAAGAGATTAGTTAAAATGTTGATTTATCCAGTAATGCAGTTAAGTAAAGCCTTCTGGGAGAATTATGTTTATTGTAAAGAATAAAAAAGCATGGCTCTCCATTTATCCATTCATGCAGCTTAGAGTGATTATCAATAATTATAAAAGACTGTTTCAACAGGTGACAAGAGTTAATTGATAAAATAAAATAACACCAGCATTACATAGCAGCTGGCAAATTTCTTTGTTTTTGTTTAGTGATTTATTTTCTAACATTCTACAACAATACTGGGGATTTAAAATCTATAAAATAACACATATGGAATTAGGTAATTACGTAACAACAACAAAAACAACAGTTAGTTGTTATTTTAAGACACAGAGGTCAGCCTTTCTGTGATAGTTCTTGCAAAATCCGTCAAGCACCATAATGAAACTGGCTCTCATGAAGGCCATCCCAGGAGGGCGAGACCAAAACCTACAGTACCTCTGCTGCATACGAGAACTTCATTTAGAATTATCAGATCGAATAATGACCAATTAACAGCACCTCAGATTAGAGGCGTTATGAAGTCTTTACAGAGCAGAAGTTGCAGACACATCTCAACTGTTCAAAGGAGATTAATGCATTTTTTGGATGTCTTCAGCATTCCTTTACAATGTAGAAAGAAATAAAACTCAGGAACCATCATGGAGTTAGAAAGTGACACCAAACTTTTGGACGGTAGTGTATACTGTAGTATATATAGTATACATACTGTATGTAGTTTATATATATTTATATATATATATATACAGTATATATTTATTTGTCTGATCCACTGACGTTGTATGAGGTTGCTTAGATTTGACAGGGCTGTCATGACATCTTCTGGAATATGTATAATTTCATCCAGGGCACCAATAACCACCAGCTCTTGTCTGCAAATGAAGTGTATGTAGTCAATATTCAGTGGCTGCGTCTCTCCAAGACATGAACCAAATGATCATGAAGTCATTAAAGAATGTACTACTGGAGAGATTCCTAAATTGTGAGAAAAACTGTGAGAAACATGTATTGAAGATGAATTGTGTTATTTCTGTTATTTTCGGCGAAGTTCATTAATTAAACATTATGAAATAAAGTAATAAACTTAGTCGGTAAAACTTGATTTCCGTTGTAATTAACTCAGACTGCGCAAAAGATGTGCAAAGTTGAGCTACTCGAGCGCTCCTGCAGGGCTGTGATTGGTTGAATGGTGAGGTCGCATCTGATGGGCTAAAGAGTATGAGTGCCGTATTTTTGAGACTTTGCTGGCACATTGGAGTCTGGAAAGTCTCAAAAACACACACACACATCCAGCGATATTCACACGTAAGTCGATTTTCACATGCACAGCCCATGATGCACTCGTAAATTTTAAACATTCAAATTTGTTGTACATGTATATTTTTTATGCACGTGTGTTTTTTTGTGAATATATTTTTTTTGTGCATGTGAATTATTTATGAGACCGATCTGCCTCCATAAAAACCTGACCTAAATACAGTATGAACACAATATAGTTCCTGAAACTCTTTTTGTCTAGTCTTTGGATGACACCATGCTCTAACAGCTAGGCCTTGAAGCCCAAGACGCAGAAGCTTGCAAAGTCATGCTCAAGGTAAAGGCAGTAGAGTCCCAAGCCAAGCATAGGGCTGAACAGACAACCTCTCATGCCAGAATCATCAACCAGGCTAGCGGAATGATCTATCGAGCCAAGCTCTAGCCATAAGCTCACATGGTGGTCTCTTAAGCCAAGCCTAAGGCTGATGAGGCAGCCATGTAAGCTCAATCTCATAATGCTTGTCTAGCTTGTGACTTGTTTTTAATAATTTTTTGTTTTTTTTATTCATTGCAAGACTTTTGTTGTTTCGTCTCAATTGTGCTTAGTCTTGGGTGTGGAGTTTACCATGTTGTTCTTACTCTCACCCTTTTCCCACTTTTTTTCCTTTAACTTCCCTTTGCCTTCCTGAATATGACAGTCACACTACTCATCTTTATGTACCTTAAATGGGCAAAAACGACTACAGACTAGCAAATAAGACATGCACATAAAAGTTTTATAAAAGCTATTTAAATAACTGAGAAACGTTTCAAATTTCATTGTTTAAATTTCACATATTTAACACGCTCTTAAACAAATATTAGTTATTGGGGTCTCTAAAATGTCTGTAAATTTTCACACTGATATTCAACTTAGATTCTATTTGCTGACGTGCTACGATTGTTTTTGGTTCACTGATTTTCCAAAGACGCTCTTCCAGTGTGCACAGTTTTCTGTTTTTGAAGTCCTATGCAATGTCCTACTGTAGCTAATTACAATGCAGAGACTGGAACTGTCCATGTTTAATCCATATTAAGCATGTCCCACCTGTTTTAGGCTTTTCCCTACCTACATGTCTCAAAAAATAAATACATAAATAAATAAAACTAAGAGCTGAAGAAGGCTAATTTATCTGCTAACTGCTAATCTAGCCCTTATAAATCACTAAACTGGACTAGGCTAGCTGTCGTCGGCTGTCGGATGATAACTCCAAATGGCTAACCTAGTGCTTTTTAATAAATAAAGAAGGATATGTTAATTACAAGCAACCTGCTAGCCTGGTCCAGCTCTAAAACATGATACCCAGAAAACAAACAGCAGATAAGAGTATACTGTATGAGGTCACGTTAAAGGAAATCTGACATGCTTGTCTAAAACATGATCCATAACAAAAAATGGAAAAAGGAGAAGAGAATGTTTTGTGTGTGTGCTTGCAGACTGGAGACCCATATGAATGTCTATAAATGATTTTGCATAATAGTTTCCCATTTTTACAGCTTATCAAGACCTTGTGCCATTGTATTCACAGATATTTGCTTAGGGAAGTTAATTTTATTCTGTTTGCAGTTATTTGCATTTGTCATAGTCGGTAATCAAACTGGGTATGCTGATATGGGAAGAACAATGCAACATTCAATTTCTGCTGGTGGCATTGGTTTTGTGCAATAAAGAATTTGATGGAGTCAAATAGATTAGCTTAGGATATTGAGGTAATTTAGTAAAGTGTCACTGAATTTTAAACCTTACCAGGATATCATTGATATACACTAGTTTACCATCACTCACCAGATACACACCTATGTAGTGAATACAAACTAAAAAAAAAAAATGCTATAATGCCTACAAGGAAATCTGTAGTGCTTTCTATACATGGTAATGAAAGAAAAATGTCTACCCAAATATAGCCTATTAAAGATTTCCCAGGCATAACATCTTTTGAGATATATTAGAAAATTAAACAAACTACAATGTTCGATACCTAGAAAAAATGTGTCAATATAATGCAGATAATATTCCAGATAACATATTATTCATAGCAACTGGAAAATTATTTTGAGCAAAAATATCTGCAAAAACAAGTACAATTAAACTGAGGTGTATTCAACCTGTTTATTCTGTACCAACTATTGTTTATGGAAAAATATGTTAAGCAATAATAATTTGCAAAAAGCTCATACAGCATGCAGCTTTGAAGCTTTGTGTGTCTTCATAGCTTAGGCCTTACACTTGCTCTCAAATGCTTTCAAAATCATCCCACTAATGCGATTCTAGGCAAACCTGGTTTGACCTAACAGCCCTAATCCAATAGATCGTCTATTGAATAAAACACCATAATGCTCTTATGATGCCTCTAACATTCATATTTACCAAGCACTTCACACTGAACATGGTATCTGTGGGCTGCTCCAACACACACACACACACACACACACACACACACACACACACACACACACACACACACACACACACCTTAATTTTTCAATTAAGCAGCCTCTTGTTCTCTAAGCATATGCAAACACAGTGGGGCATCCTTTAAAATGCAACACTAATGCACCAGCTAATTAGAGGACATTGGCATGCTTGTAAAATGACACCAATTTGAATACAATTTTGTATTAATCTGTTATTGCTTAAAATATTCTGTTCATGTAAGTACATTATTTTAGTCAACAGGTAAATATGATGCCTTTGAACCGAATGTCTTATTACATTGCTGAAGTTATAGTTAGTGTGCATAATTTATTTAAATCAACTCTATTCTGTTCTTTTAATTATTTTAAAGGTATATCTTATTTTTCTTTCTTTCAAAAAGCAAAGTCACCATCACCCTCTGATTTAAACAAATTTAGTGTACTTCACTATTAAAGTTAGGAATGTAAAAGTATCCAAAAGTATACATCTTCATCATATTCTATAATGCTTATCCTGTGTACATGGTCACGGGGGCCTGGAGCCAATCCCAGGAGACTTTGGGCATGAGGCAGGGTACATCCCAGACTGGATGTCTTTGGACTGTGGGAGGAAACCAGGGTACCCAGAGGAAACCCCCCAAGCACAGGTTGAACATTCACACACACTCATACCTGATGCGGGAATTGTATGTTTACCACCATGACATTACGCATCAACAATAATTACTACAGTAATTGCCATATTAAAATACTTCTTGTCCATTTAAGAAGAAACTCTCATGACACAGGAAACCCTATGAATTTTTTTTAGGCATTTGACATTTTTTGTCATTCTTGCCACTACAGTCTTCATGATCAAAATTGATCTTGTCATGTTCTTTAACAATGTGACTTGCATGCTGTCTTAAACTGTTAAAACCTGTTAAAACTGTTTTCTGTTACTGTTTTAATGATTTAAAGATATAATGTTTTATATCTTATGTGTTTTGCATTAACCATTATAGTAAGAAATAATGACAAAGTTGAATTGAACTAAACTGCCATGCTGGAGTTGCTTTTCTAGCTTAGGGGTCTTGGGACTGATTGCTTCTTGAGATTCCTTCTATTTGAACCCATAAATATCTAGCCCATAAAATGCAATACTTTTACATTTGCCATTAAGTAGCTGAGGAAAATCTTAGACCTACAGTAGAGGAAGCCTAGAGGATTTCTGGGAATAATTTAAAAGGTTTTCCATTAAGGATCTATATTGTCCACACTATGATTTTTTTTTCTAATTTAAGTTGTTCTCTTAGCGCCATAAAACATACCGGGAAAGCCTTACATAACTACCCAGGTTGGCACTATTTTAGTTCTTAACACAGAGTAGATTTTTTTAATTGCTCAGTGTACAGTAGATATACATACAGTACATACATACATACATACATACATACATACATATACATACATATATACATAAGATGATTAAAGGAGTTTGTTTATACATCATAGCCTGGAATTAACCACTGTAATCTGGGTCTGTCCACTAGTGACCATCACATTATGTGAAACTATAGCAACTTTTGAGTATCGTATTGTTTCGTATCATATCGTAAATCCCTGAATAATTTCTTACCTGCCAGGCTATATTTAGGTTAAACAGATACAATGATCAGCCACAACATTAAAACCCCCAGCCAAATAATGTGTAATGTGTAGGACTTGTCAAGGCGTACAGATACAAAGTGTATTGGTGCCAGATACAAGCGCACTCCACAAGGTGCACGCTTGTATCTAGCACCAATATGAAAGCAGCAGATCTCATAAGTCCTAAGTTTTGAGTTGGCCTCCATAAATCAAACTTGTTTGTCCAACACCTGCCACAAATTATTGATTGGATTAAGATCTTGGGAATTTCAAGGTACTCCTCAAACCATTCCTGAGCATTTTTCTCTAATGTGACAGATCACATTATCCTGCTGAAGGTGGTCTCTGTCATGAGGGAATATTATTGAAATGAAGGGGCATATTTAGTCTGCAGCATTGTTTAGGTAGGTAGTACTGTATGTGTCGAAGTAACATCCACATAAATTCAAGTTTTCCAGGAGAACTGCAAAGCATCACACTGTCTCCTCTGGCTTACCTCCTCTTACTCATCTCTTCCCCCGTTAAGGACGCACTCACACACATACACATACGTTAAAAGATTCATCAGACCAGATCACCTGCTTCCATTGCTTCGTGGTCCAGTTTTGATGCTCACACGCCCATCGTAGACGCTTTCAGCAGTGGACAAGGATCAACATGGATACTGTCACCAGTATGTGGCTACACAGACTCATACTGTACACAGCAAGCTGTGATGCTCTCTGTGTTTCTATCATAACTTCTTTAGCAATTTCTTCTACAGTACTGTAGCTCTGTATTGGACCTGGGATTGGACCAGACATTCTAGCCTTCATTCTTCATATGCATCACTATGATCCTGTCATTAGTTTACCAGTTGTCCTTCATTGGGCCACTTTTGGTACTGTTCACATAATATATCCCAATGCATGACGGTTTCACTGTAATGAGAAAATCATTGTTATTCACTTCACCTGTAAGTGTTTTTCTTTCTTTCTTTCTTTTTTTTAAAAATCTTTTTTGTCTCTTTTTTGTTCTTTTTTTTTGGTCTTCCTAACCCTGCAGGCAGCATGGTGGCACAGTGGTTAGCACTGTTGCCTTGTACCTCCAGTGTTTTCCCCATGCTTGATGGGGTTCCTCCAGGTACTCTGGTTTCCTCACACAGTCCAAAGACATGCAGAATAGGTTAACTGGCATTCCACGGAATTGGCACCACGTCCAGGGTGTACCTCGTGCCCTAAGTCTGGGATTGGCTCCAGGTCCCCTGTGAACCTGTACACATGATAAGCAGTATACTGTAGAAGATGAATGGATGACTGAATAAACTAATGAATATATGGCTGCAAAGTTTTTTTTTTTTTTTTTTTTTTTAATGAATACCTTCCTGATGGGTGGACATGCATAAAAGATTAAACTACATTTGGGGGTTTTATTAATTAGGTGAATTTAAGAATATTTAATTAGATGAGATGCAAGGTCCCCCCCCCCCCCCACACACACACACACATACACTACTTTTACATATGTATATAATATAATATAATATAATATAAGATAAGATAATATTTCCAAGATTGTACAATGTTTGATTCATTCGCTCGTGCGTATCGATTCAAGGAGTCGTTCAGTTTGAATGAATCGTTGGTGAATCGCTCGCCGGCGGTTTGATTTGAGGCGGCCGAATCGTCTGATAAACCAGTTGAATATTTGTTGTTATTTGTTGTCTGCTGAGCTCCGTTACTTTTTCCGTTCTTCTGCTTTAAACACATTTAATGTGTGTGTGTGTGCGTGTTTGTGTGCTTTTGGATAGAGCTGTGTGTGTGTGTGTGCTCACTAACGCTGTAAAACGGAGCTGAAGTAAGTGAGGGTGGATGGCTCGAGGAGATGCCCTCGCGCGCACCATAAGCTCATTATGAAGTGTGAGAAACCGGTTATAACCAATGTGATGACTTCTTACTCATCTTCAATGTAGCTTCATGGTAAGTTCTGAAGAATTTTCCTAAATTAAGGGACAATACTTACTTTCTGTTCAAACACACAGTGAAATGCACTGGTGTACTATTACTGGGCAAATCCAGCATTATGTGTGTGTGTGTGTGTGTGTGTATAAATAAAGTCCTGTGTGTAACCAGGGCTCTCTTATTCCTACTGCATCCTTTTCCACAGTTTGAATGTTTTCAAATGTTATGCATTTTGTTATTGATGCGGCTACTTATTAATATTTTTTATTACGTATCACTTTTATACAATGTTTCCAAAGCATGTATGTACAGGCTTGCTTTGTGTTATCAGTAGACTGTTACTAACGTGCTGGAGTGTTATGTATACTTTGTGCTTTGTTTATAATGGTGGAACTTCAGTCAGATTTCTGGTATTGTCTCGTGTCATGTTTCAACATTCTGTCCTGTATCATCTTTGTTTTATCATCAACACGGTGCAGATGGCTGAAAAAACTGACAGAAGCGATGAGGTGATTGAATCTGCTTTGGATAGAGATGAGCAGAATGACAGCATGGTTCAAGATGGTAAGCTGGAAAGCTGTGTTTTAGGATTTAGAGATTATTGCAAGTCATTCTGTAGTCTACTGTAAATCTGTAAGCGTCACTAAGTGGACAATTTAATTGAACCACTGAATAGAAGTTTACTACGCAATTGTCTTTTGTATCACTCAGCATTCTTTTCAAGATTCAAGATTCAAAGAACTTTATTGATCCCAAAGGGAAATTGCTTTTTGTAAGCAATTTGTAATTTGGAAATTACAAATTTGGAAATTTGTAAGGCCTCTTTGGAATAGGTTGGGATGTGGTCTGTCATGGACAAGTAACGCTTTCTACAAGGAAACATGTATTTTTAAGAATTTAACATTGCAGTTATTCTTAATCCTTACTCATTGGAGATCTTACTGGTTTTGTAGAAGATAACACAATGTGAATGATGTCTTCAGATTGTCCTGTCGTAAATCTTGTAGTTCGACTTTTATTATTTTGTTTCATATTTATATAATTTTATCAGTACAACAAATCCATTAGTAACGGAATGTACTGAGGCCATAAAACTTTCTGATAAATGACCATAAGCTCTTGCATTGTTAACAATTGGCTGTAATGGCACCAAAGTATTTCCATTGTTTTTAAACTTCCCTTATGAACAGTGCAGATAAATTTAGGAAGTCTATGTCTGGAATATTATTCAATAATAACACATTAAATGTTAAATAACAGAAAAGGAATCATCCACTGAATAATTCATATACAATATGTGGGAGGAAAATAAACAACCATGCTCAGTCAGGGCCATAATTCATTAATAGTTTGCATTCCATTCTGTCTGTGAAAAGCAGATTCATTATTGAAGGAGTTTCGGGTTCTGAGGCCAGTAGATGTATATAAACATTTTTCAGCTATGAAGTTGTACCAACTTTTGTGCATCTAAGCTTGAGGACAAATTCCAGGGCAAGTACTTGTCTGACAGTGAAAATGTTTCTGTATTCATTTAATTTACACTATATATGATTCATTACAGAACTTTTACGTCACTGTCTTTAAATGATTTGCAAAATACTTTACGTTCGTGTCTAACATCTCTAACACTATTACTTATCTTTCTTTTTATAAACTGGATGAAGTAATAGTTTGTAAATGCAAAGTTTCCCACAAAAAATTCACTTAAGAAAAAAATTACATGCACAAGATGGTCTTGCTTTAAGCATTTCATCTGCCAAAACCATAACAGAAGAACTATTTTTCTCAATTGTTTTAGGTTAGAATAGGCTTCCCATGTTTTTCAAGGATTATATTATATTATATATAGTGATATATTTTTCATACCCCTCCATATAAGGCAAGCATACACAGAAAGAATATACACCGATCAGCCATGACCTAAAACAAAAATCATTATACCCAGTACCGTGCAGGTTCCCCTTGTGCCTTCTGGGCAGCTCTGGCCTATTATATATTAATTCTTTTGATTGTGTAAAGCTGTTTTGAGACAATGTCAATTGTTAAAAGCGCTATACAAATAAAACTGAATTGAATTGAATTGGCCTCTTGGGGTATGTGTCAAGAAGACCTCTGTCGGTGTGTTGTGATGTCTGACACCAGGACATTTGGGTGCTGTGGCTTGTGAGGTGGGATTGGCCTCCATGGATTTGATTGGTTTGTCCAGTGCATCCCATGGGTGCCTGATCATATTGGGATCTGGGGAGTTTTGAGACCGGTTCGGCGACCTTGGGTTGTTGCCTGCCTGTGCCTGTGCATAGCCTTTCTATCATGGCAAGCATTGGCTTTTGTCCGCAAGTTGTGTTTATACTTTTCTGTGGGATCAGAAAGGACAGGCCTGTTACCGGTTTACTTGTATATAATTGATCCTCAGTTTTGATGTGTTAATGTTAATTGGTGTTAAAGTTATGGCTGATCGGTGTATTTATTGAACAAGAAAGAAACTGATTGTCTGAAGTGTTTATGTGGATAATAATTACATATTGAATGGATTTAAAAAGTTTTACATCACCGCGATCATTCTGATTTAAAAAAAATTTTGATCGGGTCAGACTGTTCCGATTGAGGTGATTACGTTATGCACTTGTATTCTGATTGGACTCTTATTCTGATTGTTAATGGATTATTAGGGACTAATATGTAATTTGCTACGGTACATTAAATGCCTATTTACAAATTGGCACTCGCGTTTCAATCTTCTAAGTACTTTTCGTTAAAGGGAACTAGTACCACTAGTACCAGTAAATAAGCAAGGTCATACACGGAAATGGCAGTCGAGAACAAAAGGCTCAAAATTTACAGAACATAAATAGTCATTAAGATTTGATGTTATTTCTAGATGCCATGTGGTTTATACTGTATACCATACAAAAGAAAAATGGATAGAGCCTTAAGAACTTGGTGGAGCATGCCCTCTGGGGCTTGATGGAGAACTGTCCATGACTGATGTGAAAATTATGATGAGAGAAAATTACCCCCCCCCCCCCAACTAATAGGCAAGGATCAGTTGGTTTTGTTTTAACAAAACAATGTATTATATTGTGCGACTTGAGCTTGGCTTCCATTTGTTACTTTTTTGCCAGTCGTACAAATGTCATAATTTGTATTTTGTCAGTGTTTTAAAAAGGGGAACAAAATATGGGTACTTTTATACTCATGACACAGTCTTCCCTCAGATTTACCAGGTAATATGGTGACTAACACAGCTCCAGGCAAAACCCTGCGGAAACTCAGTCCCATACTTGAGCTTGACCCGGGATCAGAAGCAGCTTCTACTGGATCCTCGGATGCGATCTCCTCTTCCACAACCTCCTTATCTGACACTCAGGATGCTGAAGGTGAATTAACTTCCTTTTCTGTTATTAATATTAGTGCAAAAATGGCATTTTCTTTATAGCTTGTATAAATTACAAATTAGGTATGGTAACCAACATTATATTAATGGGAAACTGTTCTGTATTTGTGTTATAATACGCAGTGAGCTACAAAGCACTAGAGTAACATTGAGGCACTTTTGTTAACTTTTTACATACTTTTGCCACTTTTTGCATTTTAGCTTTTGTTTTTTTGAGTAACAATGCCTGATTCATTCCACCGATCAACCATAACTTTAACACCGCCACCAGGTAAAGCAAATAGCATTTTATATACAGTATATAAATAAAATAAATGTTTTGTCTGTACATTGGTCAGAACTCGCTCCTTCAATCACATATTTATACATTGGACGACCCGAAACCAGTCTCCGAATAATTTCTGTCTGTATGTCTGTCCAGGCAATACTTGCTATTTGCCTGAAGTTAAACCTGTGCCATAAATGTAATCAAAATGTTGAGTAGCAAACTGCGAATGTGTCAAACTGTGGGCGTGTATTAAATTAACTGTGGACAGACTTCAAAGAAACTTTTGCATTATTTGGATTTCTGCCTCAAGTTTAACCTGCGCCATAAGTGTAATAAAAATAATTAGTAAATGATCGATATGTAAACAGTTATGTGTCAGATTTAATAATCTACTAAAATATATTAATAAAAAAATCTAAGTCATTTTAAGACAAAACTTAATCTTTATCTGATCTTTTTTAATTTCTCATCTGTGATTCTCTCTCCGATTATTCAACAGGGAGTGTATTTAGCTGATGACGAAAAAAGTACAACTTAGCTTACACAAGGTGTAAGATACTCACTCTTACTAAACTGTATTTCTTTGTAGTAAAAAGTTAGTTAGAAAGACAGACAGACATGTACATGGGACATACGTACAGTACGTATGGAGTGCATGGGACAAACACTCCACAGAGGCCCCACCCCATAACCCACAGCACTCAAAGGTTCCACTGCCAATATCCTGGTGCCAGACACCACAGAACACACACAGAGGTCTTGTGGAGCCCCTCCACACTGGGCCAGAGCCACTCCGGGAGCACAAGGGGAACACAAAACCCCTAAAGGTGGTTTTAATATTAAAAGTTTTAAAGTTGTGGCAGATCGGTAAGATGTAATCTTAAGATGTTTATACCTCACTTTCTTTTTACATGTTATGTTTCTAAATCAGATATTTGACACAGTTGCACAGTAAACATCAACATTCCACATATCGTAGTATTAATATTAATGTGGATGATGGTTTGTTTTGATGGTTTCTTTTTTCAAATGAACTCATGTTAATCTAAAGTTATTTGTAATTTAAACTATTATAATTTTATATATATTGATTTAATCTCAACTGGTGTGAACTGGTGTGAAAAGTTGAGGTGGCCTTTTGACTTAAATGAAGAAAAAGATCACCAATAGAGATGAATGTTAATTGATTAGGGATTCAAATGACTCCCTGAGTTCCCCCTATCTTAGGGATGAAAATGTGATTCTGTAAATTATGTATGTGTTAGGAAATGCCCTAGGAGAAAAAAAGGTGCTTTTAAACATTAGAAACAAGAGGTGCAGACAGATACCATTAAGGTACTTTGAGTGTCTCCCTAGAAGCCAAGATGTTTCTTTTAAGCTTTTAGTTTTTACTACATGTGTTATGATGTATTTAGTGTTCTTGTTACAAGTCATTAAGGATGATGTTTAGCTTTACAGTTTAATGATATTCATGTTTATGAAGGCTGCAATGACTCATTATAGTTAGTAATCTTTTCCATATGTATACTGTATATATATATATACACACGTGTGTGTGTGTGTGTGTATTTCCTGATGAATCAGATAGATATATAGATGGGTGTCACATGGAAGACAGAATAATATAAAATAATTCCAAGACAAACAAAGTCATGTATAGGCTAGGCCAAATATCTTGTATGTGAACACTTTCCTTCATATATCTGCATCAGTGTTCAAACCACCTGTTTATGATCACACTGTATGCAATTAGTATATATGGGCTGGCTCTTAAAAATTTTTGCTGACTAAAGTGATAAACTGCAAGACAACCCATTGTACACTCCATTAAGATGCCTTGAGACAGCTTATGTTTTCTGCACTGAGAGCTATGAATAAGGAATGACTTCCTTGCTTGTTGCCTGATACTGGCTTGATTACTTCTCCTCTGCTGATCAGATGCCTGTGCCGGGATCATACTCAACTGCCTCTTCTGCCAGTTCTATGATCTGTGCCTCACGCTGCCTGACACGTGTAAACGTGCCGCTTATCAAATCTGCCCAGCCTGCAGCTACTTGTTTGCTCCATTAGAACCGGTCCAAAGCAGCGATTGGAACTGTCACTGCGACATTGACTGTGATCTATTTGATGCTTGCCAAGAGACCAGCAATTGCCTGGAGTTAGCCATGGAGATCTCGGAGATTTGTTATCGTTAACCTGCTAACCATGGCAACAAAATGGATAGGAAAATTCAAGACTACAAGGGCAACTATGAAGCCAGTGGATGATGCATTGTCAGTATTACTGTATATTACAAGTTATGTTTATTGAGTGTAAGTTGCACTGCTACATCAACTTCGAATGCAGTACGTCTGTGGAGTTGCCTTTTGGTAAGTTTTGGTATGCTTAGGCACACCATTGCACAAGGTTACACAATAAATACAAAGTATGTGGAGTGGATTCTGTATAAGAATGACAGATGCTGACACATGCTCCTATGCATGCTCGTGGCCGTTTCTTCAAACACTGTGAATGTCCTGCGAAGGTGGAAGTGTCTTCATGTTATCCCTGAGCATGCAGCCTGCTTGAGCTGGAGTATGGTTGTTAACACAAACAACATGAGATGTTTCTGTAGGACACTTGTTTTTCTAGACCATATTAAACTTTGTTCCCTGTTCAGGAAGACAACTCACTTGAGTGCACTTAGTAGATCATTTCTGCCAGAGGTCAGGACTCATCATGTAATGGGAAAGCAGTGGGTACAGAATGTATGCATTTGTGAGTTCTGTTTATTCAGCCTAGAAAATGTATTAACAGAGAGACACTGTATGGCCAAAAGAATGAACATCTGACCATCAATCCCATATGTGCTTATTGAAGATCCCATTCCTAAAGGTGGCAGCCTCATTGACCTTATAAAAGCCTGTAGTCTTTTTAGGAATACTCTCCAAGAGCTGTGATCTGAAAAATTGTGTTGGGCAAAAAGGCCTGGTGGTGTTCCAGGTCATCCTGAAGGTGTTAAGTGGGGTTGAGGTCAGGGCTCTGTGCAGACAACTCAAGTTCTTCTGCCAGAAACTTGGCACCCCATGTCTTCATGGAGCTTAGATTATGCACAGGTGCACTGTTGTGCTGGAACATTTTTGGGCCGCTTTGTCCTAGAGGATGTAAATCTGTATGAATGATACAGTGTCCAAAGACATATTAGACAATTGTTTTTGGAGAAGAACCACATATCAGTGTGATGTTCAGGTGCCCACATACTTTTGGTCATGTAGTGTTGTACTAGTAATTCGTGCTAAAAAATGTTTTCTAAAATGTTTCACCACTTATTGTGGTGAAAAAGCAGGAGCTTTCAAAGGATTTGAATGACTGTGTGTGATTTCTACCAACCATGGCAAAAAACTCTTCAGGTTTATAACACTGAAGTCAGCAATTTACAATCTCCACCAAAAAAAACTGTACTTCTCAGGTATGCTGAAGTCTTCTTTATGCTATTATTTATTTAATAAGAATTAAACCAAAAAGAAAAAAACATGTGGGCAATACTAAGTACCCCCTTACTCCTTCAACAGGATTTAATAAGGTAAGTGGCAGCCAGGTGCTGCTAATCATCAGCCCTTGAGAAATTGATCATCAGCAGATGTGCAGACCTCCATTAAAGCAGAAGTTTTGGCAGCTTGCACTGAAGGTTTGGAGCATTCAGATGTGTGTTAACACAATGCCAAGAGGGAAAGACATAAGTAATGGTCTAAGAGAAGCTATTGTTGCTGCACATCTATCAGGAAAGGGTTATAAAACAATTTCCATACAATATGGCATTCAGTGTTCTACAGTGAGCATGATTATTCACACATGAAAAGCATTCAAGGCAGTTGCCAATCTTCTCAGACGTGAACATCTCAACACATTCACCACAAGGTCAGATTTTACTGACCTCTCAGTACTTAGACAAATACAAAAAACCCAAGGGCTAAATCTCAGACCCTACAGTTAAAGTCCATGGCAGCACAATTAGAAGAAGACTGAACAAATATGTTTTTTTGGAACATTTGCCATTTCTGTCTGAAACGAATATGGAACCACGATTGATGCATCTGAACAAACCATAAGACTTCTGGAGCAATGTCCTATGGACAGATGAGACCAAAGTGGAGTTATTTGGCCTTAATGCCCAGCACCATTTTGGTAAAATAACAAACACAGTATGTCAGTTAGACACATTTTATCCACTGCCAAGCATGGAGGGTGATGATTTGGGCTTGTTTTGTTGGGCACCTTGCAGTCATTGAGTCGCCCATGAGCTTCTCGATATACCCAAGCATTCTAGAGGCAAATGTGAGGCCATCTTAAATGCATTATTTTTTGACAGCTGAAGCTTGGTCTAAACTGGGTCATGCAACAGTAAAATTATTCGAAGCACACCAGTAAATCTACACTACATCAAAATGTCTGAAAAATAAAAGCATCATGGTTTTAAAATGGCCTAGTCAGACCTCAACCCAACTTAAATGCTGTGGTGGCACCTTAAGAGATCTGTGTAATGAACTGAAGCAACGCTGCAAAGCAGAATGTGCCAATTTTTTTTCACAATGATGAGAGACTGATGAAGTTATACAGAAAACAATTACCTCAAGTCTTTGCTGCTAAGGGTGAATCTACAGTACAAGCTATTGAATCATGGGGAGTACTTCGTATTGCCCACATGTTTTTTTTTCTTTTTGCTTTAATTTTTGTTAAATGAATAATGTCAGAGTGAAAAACGTCATACTGTATGTTTTTTTTTTGTCTGAGGTTATATTTGCCTAATATTAAGACCCACTACACAAAAACACATCGAATTTAAAAAAGGAGTATTAACTTTTACACATGACTGTATTACATACAGATGAATGAAATGTTGTTCTGATACATGATTGCAGTTTGCCTATTCCAGAGCTTTAAAATGGTTCTTTATCAACCTGTCCTTGTAGGAAAAACTGCCCAGTTGTTCCTCCACGCGTATCCTCAGCTCAACCTCTTTTCCAATGTGTAAAAGCATTTGTCAAAGAAAATGAACATTTCCCTTACAGATTCCAACTCATTGCCTAGTGTGTAAACCAGTATATGGCATGAAATTGTTCCTAAATTCCATTTTAACTCCAAAGAGGAATCGTCTCGATGCTCTCATCTTAAATAATTGAACATGAATGCTGCATAGCCTTACTGATGCATGTTCAACATTACAGGCAGAAAGCATTTCAAAAGAGTTCTCAGGTCATGTCCAATTTGCTTTTTGCTTAAGTAATTATAAAACCTAGCTTATTATGGTGCCATAAAATAACATATTGTGTCCCAGTGTGGTTTTTCCACACAAGTCATGCCTGTGCAAACAGATGCTTGGTTAAACCAAAAACATCTGTATGTCTTAAACTTTTTGGATCCTTGTCAAATTTCCTGATAGCTTTGGGAGTCAGATGGGCTGTTTAGGTTTTCTAACGGCTTTGCATATGGTGTGAATTTTCCTATCATCTGCTCAAATTTAATTCGTTGTGCCTATGTCGAGAGCAGTGTACAATCTCTGACTGCATCCCTGGGACTTGTTGTAGTACATTACAGTTTGCAAAGAAGAATGAAATGTAGAATGATGTCATTATTGTGTGGTAGTATTAAAAGAAGTAGATAGAGAATCTTTTGATTTATTTCACAATTTAAAAGCTGTCTTTGTTCATTGTGCTGTCATGTTTACATGTTTTTTTTTTAAACCTTAATTAGGCTTTTCCATTGCTACCCAGCTCTCTGCTGACCTCATTAATGATAGACAAGACAAGGCTTTTTTTCTGACATGTACAACACTTTTTTTTTTCTTTTTTGTTGTTTTGTTTTGTTCTTAATGCACAGCCCTCCTTACCATGTGGGGTAAGACTCAATTAAATATTAAAATGAACAATTTACAGCATTTGTGTCTAAACAAATATTTCCAAAGCCATGTTCTATATGGAAACACAATCTCAATGCTTTGTCACTCTGTGAATTTGACCATGAAGTTCTAATGAGCTTTTCGCAGTCACTATGTACAACACTTCCACAGCAATTTTGCCTGATGGTGTTGATGCACTCATACTGTAGTAGCAGTATAAGTAGTGGTTGAAATGCCGTTGTGGTTTTATCATATTGAAGTGCACAATATGAGTTATTTGATGAGATAAATGCTACTTGTTTTAATGTTCCTTTCAGGAAGGGTCACATTCAAACAATTCTGGAAAATGAAAGTTAGTTACAACAATGAAGAACATTGTGTTATCAGATGCTACTGAAAAAGCAAATATTGTGTTAATAAAAAACAAATATTGTTTTAATAAAGCAAATATTGTGTTAATTAAAAAACATCACAAATTAACCTATTACATTTTTTTTACATTATAATGATAATTCAAAGAATATCTGATTATATAGCACTCAAACCAGAGGATTACCATATTGCATTAAAGGCAGGACAAAATCGATTTTCAGCATTCCCTAAGATTATACTTGTAGCGATCTAAGAGAGACAGAGGGAGAGATTCCTAATCAACCTCCTCCTTTTTAAGTTGAGACATGTGCCTTTACGATCCAAACTTAATATACATTTTTTCCTTATCGGGTGCTTTGTTGCTGCCATGTGGGTTTGCATTAGAGATGCCTTTCAATCACCAAGCCATCTCTTTCTTGTGGCAGGTCATTTTCTTCTGTGTCCAATTAATAACCCCATTTTAACAATTAACACTGAAAGTTCTTTAAAAAACCCCAAAGACTTTTGTAGGTCTATAGGGATCACCAAGGATTTAACCCCTAACTAGTTCAATAACCTTTTAACCAGGTCAAATCAGGTTTAAAAGTTCAGCTTTATTCTCTTAGCTTACAAGCCTCCTGCACTCTTCCAGGTGTTATCGAATTTAAAATCATGTGGACTGGATCTGCCGAAGGCTCATATGGCAGGAAATGATGGAGCATGGTAGTGTATCTTGTGCCCCTACCCCCTGTGGAGGTGAGGAAATTAAAGAGGCACACAGCAGGAGGAGGGAATGGATGGGCCTTGACTGAGGGTGGAGTTAATTACTGCGTAATGAGGAGCAATTTATTGTGTTCTTGTTAGGCACATAAAAGTGCCGGATGCGCTATACAAAGGCTATGTGTTAATGTGTCCCTCTTAATGCTTAGCACTAAAGGTCCTGAGAGTTTGAGACATCTAGTGTGGAAAGTGACAGAGACATCCCCTTAAGGGTCCCGGAGCCATCAGATTAGCCTGGGTGCTTTTAGTGTCTGTCCCTGGGTCAGGAGGAATAATGAAAGCGTTGCATTAGTAGAGTATCGATCCCACACTCCATGGCCTCTGCTGATGAGGCTGCTATAACTCCTCATAGCCACCTTTCCACCCTGGTAAATCTCTATCTATTTAGCTCTAACTCTGCTGTTGCTCTTCAAAGTAACATTCTGCTTTTTGAAACTCTCTCCAACATTTCAATAATTACCAATGAAAAATAGTCAATTTTATTTTCTAAAATAATTTTAGCCTATTTCATAATTTGCATTAATATATAATTTAGTCTGACATATTGGAATATTCTAATATGATTAGTGTGCTGAGTGGCCTATTCAATGCCAAATTCTAATAAAAACGTTTCCTCTTTAAATGAATCTGAAATGGTCTCACTGGGCAAATGAGTACTGTAGCTTGTGGAATAACTGAATGGTAATAAAGCTTCCTTTAGACAGGAAACAAAAAAGTCACCACCTTGATTTAACTAAACAAGTAGTTAAGAGCCTTCCACTGAATAATTACTGCAGTGATTAATATGGTTCATCTGGCAACAAGTTATTTAACCCTAACTGATGCAGTGAGTAGCTTCTCATTTCTTAAATAACCATGTCCTGTGGTCATGGCAAAGATGTTACTCAGATGTTTCAGAAGGGTTGAAGGGTTTGCATCAAGCAAAGAAGACAACTGATGAGATTGCTGAAACTACTAAATTGGGTTAAGAACTGCAAAACACATTTTTAAAATCTAGAATAATAGTGGTTGATTAATTCATTAAATGTGGTCATAAAAACATAATGGTAGATTACTGAAAGAAAAAAAACAGTAATCGTGTTGTACCTGCTTAGCCTTATTTTAAAATAATCAATCAATGAAGCTAATCAGAAAGAAAGAGCTTAAATTTACTAGGAAGCAAAAAAATGAGCTTGTTTGTGGAGTCCAGATTTACAGTTTTCTAAAGTGATGATGTTCCATCATGCCTAGTGCCCTACTGTACAAGCATGCCCTCAGTGTTATGATCTGGGGTTGCTTCTGTAGGTCAGAACTTGGTTCAGCAACATTATGTTCCCAAAACATGAGGTCAGCTGGATACTGGAATATACTGAATGACCAGCATTTTTCATCAATGGGGTTTTTTCTTTCCTGGTGGCATGAGATTATTCCAAGATAATAATGCTAGGATTCACTGGGCTCAAATTGAGTGGTTCAGGGAGCATGAAACATCATTTGCACACATGGATGGGTCACCACATAGTACAGACCTTAACCCATAAAGAATGTAATGTGCTGGAGAAGGCTTTATCTAGCTGTTCGACTCTCCCATCATGATCTTGGAGAGAAATTAATGCAACTTTGGATGGAAATAAATGTTGACATTTCATGGGCCTTAAGCTTAGCAAAATTGTGCCACAAGCAATCAAAACAAAAGACACTCCAACAAAATATTAGTGTATATGACTTTTTTTTCCTCTGGCCAGTGTATTACCAGTCAAAAGATTGGACACACCTGCTCAAAGAACTGATGCATTTGTCTGTGTAAACTGTACACACAAGCATTTACGAACACCACTTGCACATTACAGGAACTCAGCTGGGAGTTATTACCACATCCCACGTACAGTCCTGGGAGTTTCTGGGAGGCGAGCATTTCATATTTGAAACAGGCCGTCTGATCATGGCTCTGGCCTACTCAGAAAACTTCTTATGTACATTAGTCCAGCAGGGGATTATATAGAGAAATAAAGGTAGGTTTCACCCCCACATACTGTACAGATGGCATTATGCAGTTAGCAAAGACTATTGATTATGCCATTTTTAAATGTTCTTATAATTTTTTTTTGTCTTAAGTCTTCCTAAAGAATCTTCACACTAAAATTCCCAAATAGGCCAAGCTTCTTAGTGCTTAGGTTTTAGTGCTATATATATACTCAGCAAAAAAAGAAACGTCCTCTGACTTTCAACTGTTTTTACTTTCAGTAAACTTAATGTGTAAATATTTGTATGAACACTAAAAGAGTCAACACCATGAGACATAAACTAAAAATGTTTCACAATGTGTCCCTGAATGAAGGGAGGCTCAAAATCAAAAGTACCAGTCAGTATCTGGTGTGGCCACCGGCTGCTTGAAGTACTGCAGTGCATCTCCTCCTCATGG
The DNA here is from genome assembly GCA_030522415.1 of Channallabes apus. Lineage (NCBI taxonomy): Eukaryota > Metazoa > Chordata > Actinopteri > Siluriformes > Clariidae > Channallabes > Channallabes apus. The sequence goes on from CM060112.1 coordinate 24,536,691, forward strand.
ACTGGACCAGGTTTGTCAGTTCTTGCTGTGAGATGGAGGGATTATGTGTTCCTGGTGTGACTCGGGCAGTTGTTGTGGCCATCCTGTACCTGTCACGCAGGTGTGATATTCGGATGTACCCATCTTGTGCAGGTGTTGTTACACGTGGTCTTCCACTGCGAGGATGATCAGCTGTGCTTCCTGTCTCCCTGTAGCGCTGTCTTAGGCGTCTCACAGTGCGGACATGGCGATTTATTGCCCTAGCCACATCAGCAGTCCTCATGCCTCCCTGCAGCATGCCTAATGCACGTTCACGCAGATGAGCAGGGACCCTGGGCATCTTTCTTTGGGTGTTTTTAACAGTCGGTAGACAAGTCTCTTTAGTGTCCTGCGTTTTTAGAACTGTGACCTTAAATGCCTACTTTCTGTAAGCTAAGGTCTTAACGACCATTCCACAGGTGCATGTTAATTAATTGATTATGGTTAATTGAACATGCATGGAAAACAACCCTTTATTATGAAGATCTGTAAAGTTATTTTGATTTTTACAACATTATTGTTGAAATACACAGTCCTGAAAAAGGGACGTTTCTTTTTTGCTGAGTATACATTTTTAATTTATATAAATAAAAATAAGAATGTATTATGTAAGGTGAAAATATATGAAACTACGATTTGGCAGGAAGAAGTATTATGACCTGATAGAGAATGTTTTGTGTTTTCCTTGATTCCTTGAGTGTTAAAAGCCCCAATATTTTGAGGTTTTCATGTCAAAACTGATGAGTATATGAGAAAAAATGAAAGGCCAAAAAAAAGGCATTTCTTGTGTTTAGCATTCTAGTACGGTATGTCCAAATTTTGACAGAGAAATGTATGTGTCTCAGGTTTGTCGAACAAAATAAAGGATTACAGTTTTTAGTAAAAGATGAAAATAAGGTTCACCTTGATGCTTTTCAATATAACATGCACATATAACTATTTAAATAAAAGCTTCAAGTCGGTATATCTGGAAATGTAAATATGCCGCACACATGGCCAGTGTTTTATATAAGATTATATAAAATTATAAATATATAAAAAAATTTATATATAAATTACTGGTGTGTGCTTGTAATACTTCTAAAAAGAAGAGGAGGTTTCGCATAATCACTTAGCCTACTTCTACTGATACATGATGCCGCATTGGGGCTATACGTTGGATCTATCCACTAAGCACACTTTCCGCTAAAACCTATTTTATGAATCTGCCTAGTTGTGTGGTGACTTTGTATATTCCCTAGACCCTTAGTGGTTTCTATTGTGGGGAAAAAAAACACATTTGCACCATGTGAGACAACGTTTTTTAATTCATCAAAATGGCACGAAACATGCTTCCGGTTCCCAACAGAATTCTTCCCCAAGGAGAAAATGTGTCTGTGTTAAAAACAAGTATACCAACAGCCTGTTAGGGAATCAGACTACCTCATTAATCAACATGAGTTATGTAATATCTGAACTATTTCTGCAGCAAATTAATACATTTGTGATGGATAAATTTACATAATGTTCAAAACATGCAGGAAGTTTTTGTAATTGAAGTACATAGCAATATAGCAGTAAATATTCCTCATTTAAAGGTAAAAAAAAAAGTGGTTTTCAAAAGCAATAATGACAAAAAGCATTTGTGTAAGGTGATACAGTGGTATAGTGGCTAGCATTGTGGCTGAAGGCGCAAAGGTTTTATTCCTGCCTCGCGTCTGTCTGTAAGAAGTTTGCATTTTTCTCACTTTGGTCCCTTCTGGGGACTGTGTTTTCCTTCCAGAGTCAAAAGACATGCAGAATAGTTTAGTTGGTATTTCCAAATTCATCGTAGTGTGTTTGAGTCCTGTACAGTGTGTACCTCACCTCATGCCCCTAGTCCCCTGAGATAGACTCCAGACATCCTGTGACCCTGTACAGCTTAAGTGAGTGGTTGTAAAGACACCAATTTCTACTGTACATCAACCAATAATGGAATCAAAATACGTAATGTGACTTATAAGAAATGTATGTACTATAAACATATTTTTGATTTTTAAAACATTGAACAAAGCAAATTGATTGTGCAGCGAACGGCCGGTCAGCATAAAAAAAGTCTGGTGTACATCACTAATCTACGTTTTATAATAAAATTATATATCTGTAATTCATGGAGTGTAACACCAAACAGGTTCATAATCACAAAAAATACAGACAGCAGGCAGACTGCAGGATGGATATGAATCAATAATGCACACCTAAGCACCCAGTTTCCTATATATATTCTCTGTCTGAATATTATGCAGGAATCCCGCACAAGTTGACAAAATGTCACCCTTTTTATTATTTATAGTAAATATGGCATTTGTACACACATTTGTCAGGGCGTGAAGTGCTGCCTGTCAGCAGGTGAGCCTGATCTGTGCAAATCGCATTAGATTTCTCTCATCAATAAGCCATTACAAATGGAATAAACAAAGCTTTCACTTCAGCAACTCATTCGTATCGTCCAGGCAAACAAATGACAAACAAAAATAAAATGTAACATTGCAGGGTGTAACAGAAACCATCCATTAGTGGCAAAACAGTTATTTCTGTCACTGGAAATGCAATTGAAATAAATGGACTTGATGAAGATTTAATAATTGAACTGGAATAAAGACGGACACTGAATCCCTCCACAGGTGTACTGTACCAATCTGGGTTTATCAATAATTGCTCATTATTAGACGCATATTATTAGACGCCACTGCTATTCCAAGTTTGAGTCAAGGTCCCTCAAATGTCAATTACTTGTTCCAGGCTGTTTGGATGCCTGTGTGTGTGTGTGTGTGTGTGTGTGTGTGTGTGTGTGTGTGTGTGTGTGTGTGTGTGTGTGTGTGTGAGAGAGAGAGAGAGAGAGATTTGTCCTGTTAGCGTTAAAAGCCAGACACCATATACTCCTCACTTGCATTTAATTAATACTGTAACTCATAGCTTCCAAGGTACATGGTATGTATATATATATATATATATATATATATATATATATATATAGAGAGAGAGAGAGAGAGAGAGAGAGAGAAATATTCAAATAAAATCTGTCCAAATAAGTTCCAAAGGACAACCTTCCCAAACTGTTCCCACTAACCGAGCTGCACCTCTGGTGTACTGTAGCTGTCTAATAGGACAAGCCTCTACATTAATCAAAGCTGATGTGAAGTATGTGTGTGAAAAAGAGAGAGAGAAAGAGAGAGCTGAAGACCGGTTTCGGTCACATGTCAGTGAGTAAGGCCGTTGCTTCTATCAGTAATTTGCAGCACAAGGAGTCATTAATAATGCATTCATGATCACTTATACCTCCGCATGCCAGAAGTTTTAAGAGTAACACTTTTCTCCTCAAGTCCTGGTTTGGCACGTCGAAGCTCCATGTTCGAGCGGGAAATGGCTCAAAATCAGCTTTATGAGAAAAAGCTACAAGACAAAAACAACAGTTCGTATGTCTGCCAAGTATCTGTCAAGCAACACTACCATTGCGCCCTGGTAAATGTCACACTGGTGTTTGTTCACCTTCCTGAACGTTTAGTTTAGCTGGGGCGCTGTCATCTCAGAGAACCAACACACTATTTATATGTGTCATTGTTGTTTTAGCTTAAACAAGTGCAGAAACTGTTTGGCCTCAAAAAAAAAAAATCAGGAACTCACATGAAGTGGAAGAACTGAGCTCTGGAATTTTTTATACGTTAAGTGTAGTCTTATATGATATATTTATTCCCCCCACATAGACAAAGAGCATATTACCCGCACACAAAAGATGGAAATTAACATGCTTGATACATGTACGCTACTCGTGTTCAGACCGAGCTAAGAGGAAAACTGACTGCACACTGCCCCTTGGTGGATAAAGAATTCAACAGCGGTAACCATTAGCTTCTATGACAGAGGATTAAAAAAAATTAACTAGCATTGTTAATGTAACACTGTAATAATTTATAACTTAATAATAATAATAATAATATCAGTAGTCTTTATTAATTACCTTTACTTAGCATCAAAATGCCTTTCCTAAAGCCATGAGATTTAAACGACAGCATTCTGGGTGTTTCTTTATGAGTTCTGAATCTGCCTATCACAAAATAATAAACATCTTCTTCACTAGCCTACTAATTTCCAATTCTCATTATGTAAATATGTGACCTGAAATATCACACATGCTCACCATCACTAATGACACTAATTGTCCTCTTCTTTAAAATAATGTCAGTGACCTGGGTCAAGCTCTCTGTCAACATTTTCCTTTCAATTAACGTTTTTTATTATTATTATTATTATTATTATTATTCTTGCTCTCCGCAAACAGAGCAGCAAGAATTGAGATGAAATTTTAGAGAGCAGGAGAAGGGCAGAAACAAAGAAAAGCAATGAGGAGATGTGGAAAGATAGGACACAAGAGAGAGAGAGAGAGATTTAAAAAAAGATTGTTGCATGCTAGTATTGTCTATAGGAAGAGCATAAAGATGTACAGTTATGCATATATTACTGCCTTGTTCACTTAAAGGACCAATGTGGAACTTTAAATGCACCTGAGCCATCTGATCAATTTTTTTAATTAACTGAATGAATGATGTCCAGTGTAAACACGTGATTGCAGCGCTGCAGTTCTGTTGTTTTTAAGCATGTTTATGTACTGAACCCTACTCTCCAGTTTCAGTAAGTCCAGATTAGGAGAAGACAGTATTTGGTTCATCGCCTAAAGCTTTATCATCTGGTCATAGATACAAAGAGAATATGTGACAATCAGTGGCGAATGCCAAGTCTTGGCTTTTTTTCCTTATTCCATTCTGATCTTATGCAGCGAACGCCAGGGTTTTCTCTTCAGACTTTGCCCATCCTCTATGACTAAGTTATGCCTCTGTCATGTCTTCGGAAGGCATCAGATGCCAAATAGACCACCGTCGCTTACAGGTCTGTCACTTAAGCCAGTCGTCCGGCTGGAATGCCTGACAGCCAGAACTGCACCAGAGGCTCCAGACTCTCCGAGTGGATAAGATCGGTGTCAACTGCTCCCTTGAAAGTGCGAGAGAAAAAGGAGTGAAGAAAAACAAGCACATGCATCTGGAATCAGAGGCGTCGAGTGACAGTACTGTCTCAGAGTCTCTGGCATCAGACACATGGATGCAGAAATAATACGAATTACCCTTGGAGTGCTTCAGAAATATGGTATCAGGCATGTTTGTCATTTAATCACTTGGTCAAGACTCTACAAAGGAGGCATCACTGAACACACAAAGTGATCTGACTTCATGTGCCCTAGTTATGTATGTATCCAAAACTCTTGTGCACATTCTTATATTCTACTACAGAATTAAGTCAGCTGGATGTCATTCACCTTCAGTGCTGCAAGGATCAGCAGCTGTGATGACCAGTTCCTGTGTTCTATGTGATTCTCTTGAAAATTCTATTTGATATCAATCTAAGACTATAAGTCATGTAAAGATGTCTATCCTTGCCTGAAAATTTCCAATCATGTGACAATAACATCCAACTGTGGGCATTTTGTATGTTGAGATATCCAGTCCAAGGATTTTTTTACTTTTAGCAGAAAGTTTGTTTTTTTTCTAAACCAGATAACCAGGCACGAGGCGGCACCCTGGGCACCCTGGACAGGGTGCCAATTCATCGCAGTAAATCAGATAATTAATATATTACGTTTTTCTCTTCATAGAAATGAAAGAAATACCCTACATTGTTACTGTAAAGAAAAGAATCTTGAAAACGTACAGGTTCTTTGACTTCTTCATTTTGGAAAATCCTTGAAGGTGTTTCAAGGAAATACCTTTAGGAAAGATATAAAAGCCTTTGGAAAGCTATTTTATTTTAACCAATAGTGCAAGAATAGTATTTCCTTGTTATACCTATAATTAAAAATGCAGAATAAATGGTAATCGCCTACTAACCCCACTGTATCTTGCACCTTCGGTTAACATATTTTAACTTCAACTTCAATTATATTTCTCTTCAGCACCACTTTATCTGCAAACCATTGCTGGCAATCAGAAGGCTTGCTGTTTTCCCTCGGCCAATTTTCTAGATAATGCGGCTTATCACCGCAGCGGCCAAAGTTTGCCAATGAAATCAGGAGGCAGTCAACCTCGTTCGTGCTAATTGTGTCCCCCCCTCCCTAACGTTTTTTATGCATATTTACCCACTGTCACTTCACAGGAACCAGAGGCCCATTGAGAGAGCCCACACAGGGGGAAGGGCATGCTTGCTTCATTGCAAAATAAAATTAGCAAACAGGCCTGTGATAAATAAGAATGAGCTGAGAGAGAGAATAATGGATTTGCTATGGGAATTACAAGGGCTTGTAGATGTACTGCAATGTGCATATTTCTGTACGCTCTTCCCTTTCCTCAGAACAGCAACAGCAACAAATAGATACAAACAACACTGCCATTGTTGTGCTGACACTTCTGCCAAGGAGACTAATTTGGATCCCTAATTGAATATAACAATTAAAGGAACTGTTTGCTTGATTCATCCCTCTAGACGGCGTCCAATTAAGCAGGATTGCAGTTTCGAACATAAATTAGTGCTTCATTCTCAATTGCATCCCTCCATGGAAAATAATGCATTTTTTGACCCTGTCAAAACAATTAAGGATTTACCATATAAATCAAACAATCTTATTTTTAATAAAAAAAAAAAGAAAAAAAAAATTGGCAGTCTCTGATAATTTCAAGCATATTTATTTATAGTGTCAAATTCGGCTCAGAAATGTGATAAAATCAGAGATACAGTTGATATTTTTTTTTATCAAGCCTTTTGTATGAATTCCATCACTCCAGCTGCAGATGTATGCTGTGTGCCAGCTGTTCCTGAGGGTGAGCTCCTGAGATCTGGAAACAAAACCGGCTGTCCATTTAATAAGACAAGTGTTTGGTTTCAAAACACTACTTTTGAAATAGGAAACATTTCAGTCAACATCAGGAAAAATGTTCTGTTCACTCCTCTGTAAGCTTTCTCTTGTCTTCTTATTCAATGCAAGAACATTACAAATTGACTCAGGATTTGGATGTGCAAAACAAGCAGGCGGCCAATTACTTCGTTCTCCTCATAACTCAGTACGTGGGCCCTGAACTCCGGTGCGACTCGAAAACACTTTCATTAGCTTTCGGGACCCTGCAGATGAGGCGATGTAAAATTAATTACTCTGGATGTTCAGTTATGCACCATCTTCGGGAACAAAGGCAACACACCATTTGTTTTGCCTTGACCGTCGCAGATGCTCTACGCCGCGTGTGATGCCGTCAAGAGGACCCTCATTCTCCATCGCCCGATTAATCATAGCGTGCGAGGCTCCAAGTTACATGCAACTTTAGTAGTTAACCTCATCACCCCGTGATCTCACTGCCAATTTGCTGGGATTGGGAGCGGGATGATAAATATGGCGCAGCTGTGCACTAGTCTTGTGGAGACGGAATATGCTCGCTGGACCCCGTGTGCTTTAAGAGAGACGTGCATGCAGCCTGGCCAACAGGCAATATCACACGGCCCAGAAAGGACTTACAGACAGTGCGAATGAAATTTCCAAAACCTTCTTATCTGTGCTCAGGAAAAGCCAGCATGCACTAATCCTCACTGATAGCAGCCGCTAGTCTTCATAATAGTATTGTTTAATACCTGAAATAAATCCACACTCATGTTGTTCTTAGAGAGTAGGAGGCCTAGCTGTGTGTGAACATAGGAAATTAATGTGTCTACGTGTGAGCAAGTGAGACACATCTTTTTTTTTTTAACATCCATCCAGCAATTTACTCCTCGATATCAAGATTTTGAATATTTTAGTGTAGAATATTCCTGCTACACAAAGGCCACTTTGAACTTGCTGGTGAGGACAAAGACACGATTGTGGGTTGTTGTTTTTTTTGCATGTTGTAATCTGCTCTTGCATTCTTAAGCCAGATGATATATCGGACCCATGAGCCCAAGTACACAGGTGTCACCTGTTTCATTTTAAGTGAAAGAAGTGTATAAACCTGCAACCAGGTCACATCCATTCATTCTCTGGAGACTTAACAGGAGAAGAGAAAACAAAAAGGGGCAGGAAAAAAACAAAAGTGTTCATTTTGCCAGATGGACAGAACTGCTGTCCCTGTGCGTTTTAATTGAACTTTCGTAGCTGTATTTTCTTCCCGGACTTGGCTACAACAGGCCCCATCTGATTACACATTATGACAATATTATAACAGATGTCCAGGCCAATAAAGCAAATTCCTGAAGGACTGCATGTAATGCGAGTAATTGATCACTTTTGTCCTCTCTCACTCTCTCTCTCTCTCTCTCTCTCTCTCTCTCTCCTTCTTGCAATGCTTCTCTCTGTAACAGCATGCTCCTGTTGTACAGATTGTCCCACAGTTGGAACTTGTGTACATATGGTAAGTTATTGGCTACTTGACTGCTCTGTTGATTGAGTGCTGATGTTCCACAGCATGGAACTGCAACACAGTGTAACCAATTAGATGTATGTTTAGGTATAAATACAAAATAGTGTCCATCTTTATAATAAACATCATTAATAATTAAGCTCTGAAACTGTAAAAATCATTCAGATTTGTTTCAACACAAACTACAAAACAGACTGTAGTTTAGAGCCTTATAACACTTTAACAGGTGCTATTGCAAAAGTATTCATACCTCTTGAACATTTCCATGTTTTGTCAAGGTACAACCAAAAACTTAAATGTATTTTATTGGGATTTTATTTGATACACCAACACAAAGTGTCACATAATTGTAAAGTGGAAGAAAAATAAAATGAAATAAAAAAATGTGAAAAGTGTGCTGTGCATTTGTAATCAGGCTCGAACTTAAATCTAGTGGAACCAGCTTCTGTCAGAAGTCACCTTATTAGTAAATAGAGTCAACCTGTGTGTAATTTAATCTCGGTATAAATTCTGCTCTTCTTTGAAGCCCTCAGAGGTTTGTTAGAGAACATAAGGGAATAAACACCATAATGAAGCCCAAGGAACACACCAGGCAGGTCAGGGATAAAGTTGTGGAGAAGTTTAAAGCAGGGTTTGGTTATAAATTAAAAAATGTCCTAAGCTTTGAACATCTCTCAAAGCACTGTTCAATCCATCAGCCAAAAATGGAAAGAGTATGATACAACTGCAAACCTACCAAGACATGGTCGGCAACCTAAACTGACAGGCTGAGCAAGGAGGACATCAACCAGACAACAGCCAAGTGGACGATGGTGACTTTGGAAGAGCTGCAGAGGTGGGAGAATCTGTCCACAGGATAACTATTAGTGTGCACTCCACAAATCTGGCCTTTATGGAAGAGTGGCAAGAAAAAAGCCATTATTTAAAGAAAGCCTGAAGAAGTCCCATTTGCAGTTTACAACAAGCCATGTTGTAACATGGACACAGCAAACATGTGGGAGAATGTCTTCTGGTCAAATGGGACCAAATCAAACCTTTGTCCTAAATGCAAAATGCTATGCTTGACGGAAAACTAACACTGCACGGTGGTGGTAGCATCATGTGGGGACGACCCTAAACATGCAGCCAGAGCCACACTAGAATGATTTAGATCAAAACTTACTCATGTGTTAGAATGGCCGAGGCAAGGTCCAGACCTAAATCCAGTTGAGAATCTGTGATCTGTTCACTGATGCTCTCTATCCAATCTGACTGAGCTTGAGCTATTTTGCAAAGAAGAATGTGCAAAGTTTTCACTCTATAGATGTGCAAAGCTGGTAGGGGGGGGGGGGCATGCATTGAATATAAATGCATGCCACACTTTTCAGATGTTTATTTGTAAAAAAAAAAAAAAGTTTGAAAACAATTTACAATTTTCTTTCCACTGTACAATTATGTGTCATTTTGTGTTGATCTATCACATGTTTGTGCAACCCACATTACTCTCTCGATAATCTAATGGCAGAAAAACATGACTTTTACGTTCTTGGACAGGCACTGGTCCATCTATTATTTATAAATATGCTATTGCTGATGAGTTCTTGATCAGAAGGTTCTTAACCACTTTTTAGTGTATGTTTAAGGCATCAGCACAGCTGACCAGTTTGAGATGTCAAAAATTTCCTCAATGTCTTTAGATCACATAGGCCCGGTTCGGTGTCGATTGCATAATTCCCTAGGAAGAGTGTATTTTGGCAGACAAAATAACTGACTTCCTGTTGAGTTGAGCCTATGACATGCAATGTGAAATTTGTTTAGATTAATGAGCTGTCACTCATGCAAGTGTGTATGAGCTATGTAGCAAAATCTCGTGTGAGGGTCCCGAGCCACGCCCAGGGCCAGACTTTCTGCTATCCTAATGTAAAAATTTCAATGTCTGCCAATTTTTTTTTTAAGTTTTTGAGCATGTTGATACCCCCAATAAGACATAAATGGGCTCTTCACACATTATGATGACATAGTGCTGATGTCATAGTGCTTGGGCCCTAATAAGATACATATGTATACAAAAAGTCTGATCTTTTGCCAGTTTCCCAGAGGCCTGGTGATCTGATCTGTACTGGATCCAACTGTTTGTGGCAGCCAGTTCAAAGCAACATAGGATGGTGCGGACAGTCCATTTCCTTGTGCAGCTTGACATTGGATAGAGGCTGGTCACGTGGTCCACTCCGCCCATGTTTTTATTAAATTCTGTTACAACAACAGGTCTAGATGCAGTAATATGGCGCTTGTCTTTTGTTAACCATCTTGGCCAGATATCCTGAGGATGGATCCATGGATGGAAGATGCCAAAGGACCTTTTTGTTGTCCAGCCATTTTGTTATAGCAATCTCTGAGTGTTTCCTGACTATCATCTCTGATGTGCCTCTCTCCTGTTCATTGTCACTGGACATTTAAGACTTACAGATCTAAAAAAAAAAAAAAAGATGAAGGCTCCTTTAAGCGATACGGCTCTTTGATAGAGGTGAAATACTGGTGAAGGTATAGGTGGAATCCTCCTGGTAGTGTAAAATGTGTATTTTTAAAGGCTTAAAATTAACATGCCCTTATAAAATTGTATTATAATGTAGTTAAAATCTTCACAAATCAAAAACAATATCATTAGAAATAACTACATGCTGTATTTAAAAATTTGATCAATTAAACCTCATACTGCCATAGAATGTGCTTACTGCAGTCGCTGCCAATTTAGAAAGACAGAACATGTGATCTGTTGGCTACACCTCCACTTGTGTGACATCAATAGAAAGCCCAATATGTACTCTTTACAGTACATTAGGAAACAAACACACTGCGTGCATGGTGTTTGAAATAAAGACCACAGTATCATGTCCCTCACAGAGGACAAAAATTAATTGCTGGGTCTCAGGAAGACAAATGTATGTCACCCTTTATCATAAATTAATGACATTGACAAGAGAATATATCATTTAAATATTTTTTTCTTATTTATAATCTGAGCCATTTTAATTCTATTCTACTTAATAATAAATTTTATTTTTCCTTTACCTATTTAGTCTAGTCTGTCAAATTATTCTTAATTGTGCCAGGATCTTTTAAAACTCAATACAGTATTTAAATGAAAGAGTCAGTCAAACTTGTACACTGATATTAGAGCTCCATCTGCTGGCCTGACTTGGAAGTAACATAAAAGACACTATGTTTGTTGTCTACATAAAAGTAATTAAGTTTTTGTTTACTTTTAATTACTATATTTACAAATAAGTAGTTTTGCTTTGGAAGCCTACATGGAAGCAGATTAATTAGCACTCTATGATCAAAAAGCTTTGTACAATCATGCTGTATTTTTTTAAGCCAGCTTCGGGCACAACACAAGTGATAAAGTGTCTCTTGATGTAATATTAAATATATTTCTAAAGTAAATATACTGTAAAGGCTTACACCAAGAAGGGGCGAAAGTGGAGGAATAGAAGAACATAAGCTTGGTCATTTAGGAATACTTTAAATATAAACAGTATATGGCCTGATCCTGATCTGTCTATATTTGAGCTTGATCTAGCCAATTTGTGACAAGACTGCTAGATTTGAACTAGTTCACATTGGTTTAAAAACACTGATTTATTCTTTTATTTGTGATTATTTCTTATTGTATAGTTTTGTAAGTTTGGATTTTTTTTGTATTTTAGAGTATTTTACAGTTGTTTTACTATAATAACCCATAGCAGACACATGGCAAGTCTAATCACAAATGTAGATACTGTATTTCATACAGTAGCTCTTACTTTTTGCTATGGTTAACTATTACAACTTTCAACTTTAATTTCAAAACAGTTAGAAATTAAATAACAATTTAAAGCAAAACAAATATATAGCATTTTTTATGCAGTCATTTATTAATACTTTTTGGTGACACCAGGTTGATAACTTTAGCCTTTTCTAATTATTCATTCATTCATTTTCTATACAGCTTAATCCTGTGTTCAGGGTCGCGGGGGACCTGGAGCCTATCCTAGGAGACTTCGGGCACTAGGCGGGGTACACCCTGGACAGGGTGCCAATCCATCGCAGGGCACACACACATACACACACTCACACACCCAATCACACACTATGGGCAATTTAGGAACGCCAATTAGCCTAACCTGCATATCTTTGGACTGTGGGAGGAAACCGGAGTCTTTTCTAATTATTCATGTTGAATTTTAATATTTACATTTGACAAGTCACATATCTGTATATGCCTTCTCATGACTCATAAACTAGATAATTAGTCGTATCTATGCATTAGATTCCCATTTAAGGATAAACGACCAACAACTTAGTATTTTTAGCCCTGAGTTATTGTTTTTATCTTCTGTAATAAAGTTAATTCCTGAATTGAGGTTTTTCTGTGAACATGGATATACATACCCTATAGTGCCTCAAAGTCTTTTTTGTGATTTTAAAGATTGGGACTTTAGCTAGAGATTCAGTTAGATAGAGCTTTCTGTCTGTCCTTTGATAAGTTAAAATGCCCCTGGACATAATGCGCATGTTGTTGGACTGATCACGTGCGTTAACTGAACACAAGTGAACATTCTTATATGTAACCGTGTTGACTGAAATGTTTGAATATTGTGACCTACTTTGATTTTTTTTTTTTATTAGTTTGATAACTTTATAGACATTTTATTTTAACCAAAACTCTAATTTATGGTGGAGTGTTTAAGAAAGAGTGGACTGAATAACAATATACTGTAATATCAGTGTATTAATGTGAAACTAAAAATCACGAAGGAATACTTGAATAGTCTTCAATGCTGCAAATACATCTTTTGTGATAGAAATGCACTTGACCTCTTATAAATTGAAAATGGCCTAGTTATTTGTTTAGAGTGACAGTTTTATACTATATATACCGTATACAGTACACTATATACAATATAATTATTAGACTTATTTGGACAAGTGTTTTTTTTTTTAATGAAGGTGCATGCAATGACAGAATTTCTACATCTTGAATTTCCACTAAAGTTTCGTCAGGATCAAGCACTCTTAGCGTATATGACATTAGCGTATTTGTGTATTCAGGATAACAAAGCTTCTATGGTGCAAATATGCATAGACCAAACAGGCAAGTCAGATAATTCAGTGCAAATGTATGATAGATATTTATTTTGTATTAAAAACAGTGGAACGCTTCAGAAGCAAAAAGCTTACCATTTTTATTTTCATCTAGCTCTATATGACCAGCTTAATGAGTAATGTCATGAGCAACAACTATAACATCAAGCATGTCAGGATTTTTATTTTTAATTAAAACATGATTAGACATTACAATTAACATTACAATTAACTAATAAAAGTATGTTTAGTGTACTTTTTACTTTTTTTCTTCTTTTTGTGTACATTTTTTCTTTTCTTTTGTTTGTTTTGTGTGTGTGTGTGTGTGTGTGTGTGTGTGTGTGTGTGTGTGTGTGTGTGTGTGTGTGTGTGTGTGTGTGTGTGTATGTGTGTGTGTGTGTGTGTGTGTGTGTGTTCATCTGTGTGTATATATGTCTATATATGTTTATTCATAAGAAATATTGTTTTTTTTTATTGTAAATTCCGTTTTAAAAAATCTGACAATTAAACTAATAAATTCCCGAAAATGAAACATCACAACCCTTTTTTCTGGTCATTGAGGAAAAGTGTTAATAAAGCAATATTTTAATATAAGCTTGTAGTACAGTATGAAACTCTTAAATTAACTTAATGCTTCAAATAATGCAAGTGGAAATTTTTATTGTGTATATATGTGAAAGTTTATTTCTTAAATTGAAGGCACTTCAGTGGTGAACTAATTATTCATATCTATATAACTATTAAAATTACTATATTTTGTATAGTTGTGTTGTGTTTGTGAAGTTTCTGAGTAGAAGCATAAAACAGAGTGTTTGGAATTATTCGAAATTAAACCCAGTATATGAATCTAAAAACTTCCTAAAAATGGATCGTTTTTCTTTTTTTTTAATAAACTGAGGAAGAAAAATCAACATTCTGTCATTACAGTACATAAAATCACATAACAACCGAATGGGTTAATAATGAGCAAATACTTCAAATTCCAATTGTGTGTGTGTACCATGTAATAAATATTTCACTGGGAGTTATCAGAAGTCCGCTTTTCTAATAAAATATATCAGAAAAAAAGATTTTACAATATTGCATAAAGACATTGCATAAATAATGAAATTTGGATAAGCGTTATATCAGTTTCTAATCACGTGACTCTAATAATTTGTTCTTAAAGTATAAGAAATTACATGTATATTGGTTGGTTCCTAATTGATACACTACAGATTGAAGGAAATCCTATTAAATATTAGTCTATTTGTTATTACTAGTTTATACATTCTTTAGGACTAATTAATTTTTCCTAACTTTGGTACGAAAATTTATTTAGCAGTATAAGGGGTATTATTATTATTATTATTATTATTATTATTATTATTATTATTTATTTTGAAACAAAAATTAGTGACATAATTTTACTTCTGATTAAATGGCAGATCAGAGATATGCTAATAATAAATAAATTTGAGGAGTAATGTTTCTTTTTTTTTTTTTGTAGTGTCCATATTTTTTTTTTTGTCATAAATAATATAAATCGAAAATGGTAGATAAACTGGAATCCAACTTGTTAAAAAAATTATGTAAAT
Organism: Channallabes apus; assembly: GCA_030522415.1. Lineage (NCBI taxonomy): Eukaryota > Metazoa > Chordata > Actinopteri > Siluriformes > Clariidae > Channallabes > Channallabes apus. The sequence continues at coordinate 24,551,773 of CM060112.1, forward strand.
AAATTATTTGAATGATACAAATGAATGAATAAAACTTTAAAAGTTCTGGAAAATCCCAGCTGTTCCAAATCCTTGCATATCTTTAGAAGTGCACAAAAATATCTTTGAATGCACTGCTACCTCAATAAATAAAAAAAGTGGGCATATTTGCAATCAGAATTTAGACAGACAACACTATAGTACTGTCAGTACAATCAAGCCAACAACAAAAACAAAAATGACCATAAAGAGTTATTGAAAGTTCCTTAATAGTGCTAACAGGTTTTGTCTTGCTCCTCTGTGCTTGTGCTGCTTCTACTGCTGTCATTGGAGTGTGTGGGGGAACCTGAAGAGAGCAGTAGCTTAGCGGTGCCCACTGGTGACATCGTGTTGTCCAGAAACCTGTCGTCTAGCTTGGCTGAGTGATCTTTGTGGCTGGTGTAGAGCTCTGCATCTGTTTCATCTGTGGTGCTGTCACTGTAGCTAATGGTACCATTGTTGAGGTCCAGAGTGGTGGGCCGAGAATGATCCGGGCTGTGGGGATGTGGATGAGTGTACAGTTCAGATGAGCAAGTTGTGTAGCTGATAGGTTCTTCCTTTATGGCGCAGGCAATGACCTCAGTGGAGCAGAGTGACGAGGAACCTCCTATAGCCAGGCCATGAGCACGAGCTTGCATCTCCAGCTCCTGACCCATAAACACATGTTCATATTCATTATGCAAAACCTGAAATGTCTTTCTACACAAATCAGTAAATGAGCTGTGAAAGGGTAAAATATTTATAAGGGTATAATATATTATGTATTCCTCCTGTATATATGTTTTAATTTCACATTATCTATCACTGAAGTGTAACATTCTTCCTACTTTAGTACTATCACAAGCTCATGCTGCTTCAAAACTTTAGTATGGCTACCAGTACAAAGCCATTTTCAGTAGTGAATAATTCACTTTGTGTACCTGAATGCGAAGTAAGAGGTGTCGGTTGGTGTGTTCCAGTCTCTTCTGCCTGCTCTCCAGCTCTTTTGCTCTCTGCTGCTCTCTCTGTAGCTTCCTGATGTAATCCACCGAAGCCTTCAAAATAGTTCCTTTGTTCCACCTCATGTCTCTATAAAATCCATAGTAGATGTGTTTCTTTCAATTAATATTCAGAAATCGTGGTTTACTTTTAGGTAGTCGTACTGTGATTTTTAATGCTGGCAATTATAACCAGCTCCTCGACTTACGGATCATTTGATTTGGGAATTAATGTCCCAAGTTCTTTAATTCTGTCATTTATGTTAAAGCGCCGTCGTCGTTCAACTAGGTAGGAAGAAAAAGTAAGTAGCATGCTTGTTAGACATGAAGCGTATTAAAGGTTTGTTTAACAACACTGAGCAGATTGTGTTTAAATGAGAGAAGAATTATTTTTACTTAGGTTATGGTTGTCCTTTTTTTGCCTCTCTTTTGCCAAAGCTCTAACTTCTGCTTCTGAAAAAAAAAATGCATACATAAGTAAATAAATAAATTATTAACAACATGTACAATTATCGTATGCATTTACAATTCCTCTCCAGGAACCATCACCTTATCGCGGTGGAGAGGTTTGCGTGCCTTTATGAACCTGTGAGCGGTCTTGTCTGGAGCCATGTGCTCCTGGTAGGGTCTCCCAAGGCAAAGTGGTCTCAGGCGAGGGGCCAGACTAAGTATGGTTTAAAAAACCCCATGCCCGGAGGAAGCCTGGTGCCATGTCTGGATGTCTGGAGCCAGGCCTGGACAGAGGGCGTATCAGCGAGCGCCTATGGATTGTCTAATCCAGGTACAATTGTTACCCCAAGTGAAGGAGTTTACAGTAAGTATCTCAGGGTCTTATTTATGAGTGATGAAACATTGGAACGTGAGGTTGGCCGGAGAATTGGAGCAGCGGGGGCGTTATTGCAGACGCTTTACCGCACTGTTGTGACGAAAAGAGAGCTGTGTCAAAAGGCAAAGCTCTCAATCTACCAGTTGATCTTCATTCCAACCCTCACCTATGGTCATGTGCATTGGGTCCTGACCGAAAGGACAAGTTCGCGAATACAGGCGGCCAAAATAGGTTTTTCTCAGAAGGATAGCTGGCTTTTCGCTTAGAAATAAGATGAGAAGCTCAGTCATATGTGAGAAACGCAGAGTAGAGCCGCTACAGTACTCCTTTGTATGGAAAGGAGTCAGTTGAGGTGGTTCAAGCATCTAGTAAGGATGTCACCAGGACGCCTCCCTAGAGAGGTGTTCTTGGCACGTCTAGCTGGAAGGAGACCATGGGGAAGATCAAGGACTAGATGGAGAGATTATATCTCCACACTGGCCTGGGAACACCTCAGGATTCCCCAGTCAGAGTTAGCTGAGGGGGCTGGGGAAGTTTGGGGTTCCCTGCGGGAACTGCTACCCCCGCGACCCGACTTTGGATAAGCAGTTGAAGATGGATGGATGAATGAACAAAAACTCAAATCTTCAAATTTATTTCTAATTTAAAAAAAAATTTTTTCAATACATGAATAATCATAATAATAATAGATGAATAATTGTATATATACTCAGCAAAAGAAGAAACGCCCCTTTTTCAGGACTGTGTATTTCAACAATAATGTTGTAAAAATTCTAATAACTTTACAGATCTTCATTGTAACAACAACTTGCAGATGCCTTGGTGGAAGAGTGGGGTAACATCTCACAGCAAGAACTGACAACTCTGGTCCAGTCTATGAGGAGGAGATGCACTGCAGTACTTCAAGTATATATATATATATATTTTTTTTTTTTTTTTTTTTTTTTTTTTTTACATATATACAATTATTCATCTATTATTATTATTCATGTATTGAAATAATAACATAATAATATATAATAAATAATAATAATAATAACATGTACATTCAATTATTCTATACTGTATATTCAAATATACTTTATGGTATAATTTACAATTTATGAAACACTTACTCTGCTATTTTATGTTTATCTGTGTTCTCATAATCAAGCATCCGAATTGTGTGTCATTTTTAATTAATTATAATTTACTTCACTACTATAAATGCACAAACATAAAATGCATGTAACATGTACTATCCAGATTGAAATGTGTTTTCTTTTTGCCAGTGCAGTACAGGAATGCATGTGGAAACACATCATTTGGTCAATTCTAATGGAAAACATACCTACTGGAAGGCCTTCGGGCCTCTGATAAGAGTCAAACTTTCCACATGGTCCAGGTTGGTCCACGTGCATCATGTCAGGAGCTGGAGTCATTTGGTACAATATAGATTTAATTTATCATTGCAACTGTGCACTTAAAATTGCATCCAATGGGTATAGCTTAATTAAAAATTATAATAACAATAAAAATAATTCAAATTCAATATTACTGTGTATTGTTTATGGGAGGCTTATGAGTTATTAAAATTCTGACTTATGATTAAATAGCTTTGTAGGTACTCTATTATGGAATATTACAGATTTAACGGAAGCTATATACCTGAGAATTCCCTTTTGACGTTGGGTAAACTAGACGGGCAGGAATTCCCAATGGTGACTCCAGCTGGAGGAAGTGCATGATTACTGTAGATGTCAAGGAGATTTGCTGACACTGGGATCTAAAAATTCAAGATTCAAGATTCTTTATTTGTCACCTGCATAGTTATACAAGTACAACACGCAGTGAAATGTATCCTGAACCGCTCCTACTTTGTGCAAATGACAGAAGAAACAAAAGATATTATATAATCTATTAAATAAAAATTTTTTAAAAAGAAGTCAAATGTAACAATTAAATATAAACAAACACAAAAATTCTTTAAACTATTGAAAAATCAGTAATATATTTGTGCTTTAGTTTACTGTATTTGGTATTTGAAGTCCCGCATCCATCAATCCAAGGATGTCATCATTATAACTTGACTCCAAACTGATAATGTCCTCAATTACATCATCCATCTGGAGCATATAAGCAAAATAATATTTATTAAGATCACTTTATGATTCATATTCATGACTGAATATGCAGTTGCAATACAGTTATAATGTAAATGGGTTTTCTATGAGGATGAATTGCATACCGAATTGCAAATCTCTCTTACTTCATTTATTATATCTAACATTTTTTTCGTGTTAAGGAACAAGTGTAGATCATGTGATAGGAATTACAAATCTAATTTGTTGCTTTATACTTAAACAGACCAGTAACTTTTAAACATCTCAGCATGTTGGTCTCAGGTTAAATCAAACATAATCTTTGCAGAATAAATATGATTTGTCCATGTTTACTTTCATGAGTTGCCTCTGGTGAGTTACCTCTTTCTCGCAGTTGTTGCTGAGGGTGAGCAGTGCCATAGGGCTGTTAGGGGTTCTGGCTCCGGGGCCGGGGGGCATGCCGTGCTCTGGATGCTGGATGCTTAATGGAGGGCTGATGTTAGCCCCAAGTGTGCCGGATAGATAATGTTTCACCTGCTGCCTTGGACTCTGCTGGAGGTGAAACTCATTGGGGTTCTCCAGATGAGTCTGTACCTGCAGGAAGAAGAAAAGTCCAAAAGTCCATCATGTACTGTACAAGACACATGCCACAGAAAATATTTACATCTTTCATCTGAATAAATAGTTTTGTATCTTATTAAAGAAATGTTGGAATAAGATTAATGAAAATGGCATTTTGGCTCAATTATAAGCAAATTGAAAAGTCTAAACAACAAGGTCCTGGTTCAAATGCTGTCATTTCAACTTGACTAAAATACAGGGTCAAGCCTTAATGATCTCTCTCACCTGGTAATGACTGTACTCAAGCATGTCCAACATGTTGTTACACGTAACAGATTAACACAGAGAACGTAATAAATAATCACTTTGTGACATAAACTAAACCAGGTAAAAATGACCAAATGAAAGCAAAACTCAGGAGCAAGGGTTTACACTCAGCTGCCAAAATTTGTTTGCCTTTTATTGAGTGCCCCTAAATGATGACTTTTGTAGAGCTTATTTGACGTCACAATTCCCCTTCCACAAAAGACTCTTTTTAACTGATTTGCTCGTCTCTAAACTGAAATTGGCTTAGGGCTAACTACTGTTTCATCTTTAGTTCCACTCTGCCTGCATAAAACATTATTTGTTCTAAAAAACCCATGAAACAATTACTGCTACTGTTGCTTCAATAAAAAAAAAATAGAAAAACAGTGTAAATTCTAAATGTTGGCGCGAGATGACCATATCTCCCAGAGAGAGAGAGAGAGAGAGAGAGAGAGTACCCAGATGTATGTAACTTATTAATTATATTATCTTAACTACTTAGATAACTAATTAGATACATGGCTTACCTAAAAGCTAGACCATCTTTTTAAATAGGTAGCAATTAAGGAGTATCAAAATACTTTGGCATAATATTTTAAATGGATTTCATGTATTCTAATGGTTGTGCAGCTTGTTATTTTACTTTATGGGAGAAATTTTTGATACCATATCTTCAATTATTTTATTCTTTACCTTATGATATATGAGGCGCATATCATTGACATCATCGCAGCATTAAAATCAGCAAAGCAGTGCATAATTTAAGCAAACTGAAATCATAGATTTGAGTTCCCTATTTATCTAAATAACAAGAAAATTGATGTGGACGTTATCATATAGTAAATGTGATACCAAAGCTTTATGTGTGAATTGTAAACAAAATGCCTTTGGAAAATGTATTCGAAGTCATAGTAAAGTATTTATCCCCAGTTAATCTAAAAATCCACGAGTGGAACATTGTTTTTTTTCTGCATTTATGTGCAATTACACATACGATCATGTTTTTTTGCATGTGGAAACATGTCTAAACACAAATCTTAATGCAGTCTGCTACAATGTAATTAAGTAAAGAATGTGCATCCACTCTAGATTCACACCCATGTCTAAGAATTGCCCCAGGGTTTTTTTCCTGCCACTACTTGAAAATGTAATTTTATAATCAATGCATGATTTCAACTGTATTGTTATATTAAGAAAGAACACTGAAGATTCAATGCTCCTCTGAGTAATTCTTTGAAAGATTTTTTTTCTCTTTCCAAATATTTCAAGTATCATTCAGTTGTGTTAACAAAGCTCATCTGTTGTTCCTTGGACTAACAGAGGAGCGATTAAGACGTCTTTGCTGTTAGTGCCCGAAGCAAGAGACATGTTCACATTCAACACGTGTGGAATTGAGGTCTGCACTCAAGTCCTGACTTACCAGTCTTAGCGTTTTATAATGCTACTTAAATGCTTCCTAATTTTCACTTTGATTGCGTGATTACAGGATGCGCTGGTGATGACCTGATTTCTGTCATGTTTGTAACACCTTGACGAGGATTTTGGGTTGTTGCGATTAGGCTATTTTGTGGTTTATGCCAGCTAATTAGTTTAATTTAGCAGAATGTTTTCAGAACATTATGATTGTAATACTTTTGTATTAATGTGCAGTCTACTGAGCAGTCTGGATGTTCTAAGGACATGATATTTTTAATTCTACCTTTTCTTTCTTCCTACCACTGCTTCAACTTCATTTTCCACTTCATTTTGTCAGTTTCCACTACGAGCAAAGAGTTACTTTAGTAGATGTTTATATATAAACAAACTAATAGTAATAGAGTTTGCAGGGTAAAGGTAGCTCTAACACCCAGGGGCATAGAGCTGATGCTCATCAGAGTATACAAGCGTCTTTATCATAACAAGGTTTTCATCCGTTGGCCATACAGTAGATACTTTAGCAAAGTTAACAAATTTTTATTTAAACATATTTCACACAGTACACATTTACTCTTGACTTATTGATGACTAACATAAAAGAACTATATTATAACAACTACAGTATATTATGGAGTAAAATTAATAAAAGTACTAATTAAACCCTGCATCATAGGCTTATGTAAATGCTGTAAACATTTGGTATATGTAAATGCAGCAAAATGTATTATTATAGAAAATAGAGGAATTTACATTTTAAGAAAATCATTTCCCTAAACACATAGTTTGTGAGTTGGCTTTCATAAATAAATTGATATCTTCATGTATGCTACCTAGTCTATAATGTAAATTATTTGTATATACACAAATGACCTTCTGAAATGTCTAGTGTTCAGTGGTTCTCTATGGATGGCCTGTTGTGAGAAGAGTGTGCAGATGGACAAACTGAAAGGTGATGTATGCAACAGACAGTTCCCTCCAGCCTAGAAGGATGCTGGCTTAAAAAAAAATAGAAAGAAAGAATGCTCCCCTTGTTCCTCCTTATCTTTTTTCCACATTTTGAAAGTTTGTGGCATCTTCCTTTGGCCTGAAGTCTTTGGGATAAGAAGAGTGCACTCTAAATAAAAAGAAGCTATGTTCTCAACCAAAAAAAAAAAAAAAAAGTTAGTCAGTGTAAGGCAGTACATGCAGTACCTAAATACCAGAAAAGTTAACATATCCTTGAGTGCTTGGTGACATTAATGGTATCTTGAGGCAGCTGAGTTTAAATCATATTTTTTGAAGAAAAACTTCTGTTCAATACATTGCGTTTTTAAAATTTTTTAAATATATTATTTACTAATTTTCATCAGAACAAAACACTGTATCTAACAACAAGAGGAGGAAAAGAAAAGAAAAAAACTGTAGTAATAATAATAATAATAATAATAATAATAATAATAAAGAAATGTACAAACAAAAGAATTTAACTACACCTGTTAATTATTAAATTCAGTTATTTCAATCAGGTCCCTTATTCCCAGTGAAGGTCCCTTATTCCCAGTGAAGGTCCCTTATTCCCAGTGTTTCTAGGCAATCTTAATGCTATCAAGAAATACCAAGACATCTTGGACAATGCTAAGCTTCCAACTTTGTTCCGGTGTATATATACACTTTATGGCCAAAAGTATTGCTTGCCTGCCTTCACATGCATATGAACTTGAATAACATTGAATTCTTAATCCACAAGGTTTAATATGATGTTGGCTCACCCTTTTAGCGCAGCTATAACAGCTTCAACACTTCTAGGAAGGCTTTCCACAAGGTTTAGGAATGTGTTTATGGGAATGTTTTCACCATTCTTTCTGTAGTGCAATTGTGAGGTCAGACACTGATGTTGGATGAGAAGGCCAGACTCGAAGTCTCTAAATTCATCCGAAAGGAGTTCTATCAGGTTGAGTTCAGGTCACATGCCAGTCAAGTTCTTCCACACCAAACTCACTCATCCATATCTTTATGGACCTTGCTTTGTGTACTGTGTGCAGTCATGTTGGAACAGGAAGGGGTCATTCCCAAACTGTTCCCACAAAGTTGGGAGCATGAAATTGTCCAAAATTCACTGAGCTCCTGAGAGCAACCCATTATTTCACAAATGTTTGTCTTCATGCCTAGGTGCTTAATTTTATACACCTGTAACCACGGAAGTAAGTGGAGTACCTGAATTCAATTATTTGGATGGGTGAGTGAATACTTTTGTCAATAGTGTAGATGGATGGATGGATGGATGGATATATTAATTAATGAAATCAATTACATTATTACATTAAATAATAAAAACATATAATTGCAGATGTGTCATGTTTTTACTATGACTTTTTTATATAAAGAAAGTAGCATGGAAAATAAGTGAATGATTTAACAGACAACTGAAATTAAAGAAATAAAAAAATATGAAGCAGCTTCTATCTGCTTGGTATTACTGCATTGTTTGAGATATACATTTTATAAGCATTTTGATTTAGGCAATATATTAACAACTGCCACATGGTGGTATATGTTGTGGAAGAACTTGACTGTAAAGAAAATATAATTTTTTTATATTTTAATTTATTTTAAATAGTACATGGAGTTCATTCCAGGATATTTAAGATATTATGGTTAAGACATTATGTAAAATATAAATAGTGACTCAAATAATTGGCATAATTGGTATACTAGTTTATTCATTGGATTTAGATTTAAGTTACTATGTTTAAAAAAATCCCAATGAACATTCAGAACTTTACATGTTATATTTAGTTCTAATTAAAACTTTTATTGAACCCTTTTTTCCCCTTGAAGTTTAAATCTTGGTACATATTTTAGACTTCAGATTTTCAGATATGATGATTGTTATTGTGCTTTATGTTTGTTTTATGGCACACGGTCTTATCTTCTTAATTTCAGCTTCTTGCATTAAAAGAACAACTATGTACTGTAGAAAAAGATTTTAGAAATATATATTTTATTTGTAGTGCTCAGCTTTGCCGTTGAGACATAAATATCAGACTCATAAGTTGCATGCATGACTGGTCATGCAATCACCACCAACCCATTCTGTACATTTTAGTCACAGCTCATTTTGTCAAAGCAACCAGGACTGTCTTTTTTTTTTTTTTTTAAGACAGCTTTACCAACTATAACCGTTTTTTTTTTTTTTTTTTTTTTGGGGGGGGGGGGGGATAGATTTAACCATAGCATCCTCTTCCCCTCTATATCTCACACAAGCAAGAAGAGGATAAACAGAGGTTCTTTTTAAACTAAGATTCATGCTATGTGCTTCTCAGCCTATGGCAATAAGACATTAAAAAAAATGTTGCGCTGACATGCCAGAAGGGCTTACATGAACTGACTTGCAAGGAGATGAACCACTTGCAGTTGCTTATGTGACTAAACAGTTGTAGTGTTTATGTGTTCCACTGGGCTAGCGCAGTTATCAAAAGTAAAGACTCTGACACCATGAACATATTTGATGCCCAGCCAGAAAATATTTGTTGCACCCAAATGGGGATGTGGAGACAGAGACAGATTTGTCACAGTGTCGCAAAAGCCACAAACACCAAAAACAGAATGAATGAATTCTATCTAGGACCAGGAGAGAAAGACCAGGCAATTAGTCACTCTGTCCAAGCAGGCAATGAATTAATCATACACGTTTTATACCAAAAATAAGGTTAAAGTTCAATCTAAAAATGACTTGCATAAAAGAGAATAGAACTGACTTGAGACAACAACAATCTCTATAATTTCAAAACTATAAATGAAACATGTTTTAGAAATTCACCTCACTCTGGGGCAAAAGAACCAGACATACACCATGTAAAGAATAGTTAAATTTAATCTATCCAGGAAAACAAAACAAAACAAAAACATTTTCCTAGCCCATCAGATCTGCTTTCAAACTAAATTATTTTCCTCCAGTTCTCAGAAAAACTCATATCTTTTTTTTTTTTTTTTTTTTTTTACAGAACAGAGGGACTGTTTCTAGGGTCAGGGATTTGATAGAGTACTTTATCTCTGAAAGCTGGCACACAAAGCAGGAGTTGTTTGGGCCTGAAGCAGTGTGATTTAAAGGGCAAATCGACCACCAACAAGTCGAATAAGCAACCGTGAGCCACATCTACATGTGGAGCTCCAATCTGATGACATTTAAACGTCAGCTAGTTAGCAGTGAGGCAATTTCATGGATATTTATTTATCTAATTTTTTATTATTTTATTTTTTTTTTGCTAATTTGTTGTTATTTGCAACATAGCCTAGGAGACAAGAGAACAAGACAATATACAGTACAGTATTTGATTCAAAAATCTTCAAATAAATCTGCGCTACTGTTATAATATGATAATCATAATGTGTCACAATTATTGTGTCACAGATTTTGAATCAACATAGTGCGGACAGTGATACACAACATGGCAAAACAAACATTGAATGTGATTCTGTCACAGGATAATTGCACTAAGGTTCAATAAAGATTGTGGATTCCCTAATATCATTGAATATTGTATTCACATGACAAGGCAAACAATCATACGCCTTCTCCAAATCCATGTAGAATTCATGTTGAACATGTAGATTAGCACCTCATAAGTAAAGAGCCTCTATGGCCTGGTCAGAACTGCACTGTTCCATTTTAATTTCCAAATAACTATCAGACAAAGTCTCCTCTATAAAACTTTGAACTAAACTGTTCCAGGAAAGGGTGAAGAGTGTGATTTTTAAAGAGTGTGTGAAACACATTCTTCAAAAATGATCTTTATCTATCACATGTCTGTCACACATGTGACACAACTATTCATCTTGAATGTCTTGAGCCCACAAACCCAAAAATGGCTCCCTGTCTGCATTTCAGGCTGAGAAAAAAAACCTACCAGGATATCAGGTTGGTCTGATCAGCGGCCCTCATCTTCAGACCTTATTCCAGGCCTGATTCCACAGATCAGCACCAGGTATTTATTTTGGGCAGGATTTATATTATATTATTACTTTATATTAGGGTTGCTCTTGTGTGGTCTTTTCTTTAAAATCTGTTTGCCATGAATGGCTCTTACTTCTGATGGTATATATCTGACTACTAGACCAGAGTAAACCCCTTTATCATAACATGGTTTTAATCCAATGGTCATTATTGTTTTAATGGCTTAATGGCTTCTTTAAATTCATTAGGGAAGATGATTTAAAATCCACTTTCAATACCACCAACAGACAATATGAAGAGTTGGTCATGCCATATGGTTTGCCATTGGTTGTTGAGGTAATCAGTACATGCTTGGAAATTTAGTCATAGAATTTGTGAAAAGCTTCCTTTTGCTAAAGGACACATTATTGTATGCAACAAGTACTCTTAAATAACTACTTTTTATAACTACTTCTTGCATACTTTGTACAACAGATTTGTGCTTTGACACATTCCTGTCTCACAGGGGTAAGATACAGATATAGATAATTCTCTACACCTCAGGGCTTTGTTTTCACTCTGACATACATCATGTACTGTGAGACAGATGGATGGATATAGATGGATGTGTGCATTTCCTAATGATGTCCAATTAATTCAATTAGGTGCAGGTGGATTCCAGGCAAGTGACACCCGAATATTTAATTTTGAATGTATTAATTTTGAATGTATTAATAAAACACTAAAAACTATTTGTATTTTATCATGGTTTTTCAACCCAAATGATTAAACATAGGAACTAAATAAATTTTAAGAAGAAATGTACAATTTAAAAAATCTTTAAGGGTCTTAAAATTTCTGTATGCAATTGGCTTGATGTCATAGGAAAATACAATGCTGATACGTCGTTCTAAACCCATAATGTTTTTACAAAATATGAATGGTTCTTTAAAAGTTTTTGGTAGATTTTAACATTCTGAGATGTGGGAGACATGCTTAAACCGTCATCTACTAAAGCTTTCTATTCATGCAGCACTGTCTACCATCATACCATGCCTGCTCTAAGAACCCTGAAGCATTTTTCCTTATGCTGGTACTCAACTCTATAGGAATCCTATAACCACATACAGTAGTCTATTCTCCCTGAATTATGTTTTACAGTGTCATTTGGGATGTACTGTATAATAAACAATTCCTCAGTCCAGAAAAAAAAACCTTCTTCTCTGCTATGTTCTGAGTGCATGTGGTCCCCTAATATTTCCAACAGATGATTTACTTGGGCCCATTTGTAAGTAGCCACAGGTTCATCCAGGACTCATCAAGACACATCAACTACCTAGCACCACATTCTGGTGGAAATTCAGATGCTCACCAAATGCACAAAATCTTGTTCCACATATGCAAAAGCAAATGTCTATATAAACTAATCAGCCTGTAACCTTTATTTGCTCTCCATTGCGTAATGTGGTTGGTCACATACAGCAATATGAAGCCAGTCTGGTAGACTAGACAAAGGTTGGTTAGCCAAGTCCTGACAACTAATTCTTCTGCTTGCTCTGCCTACTGAAGTGATTTAACTAATTTTCAGATAGTTACCATCCCTTAAAGATTTTACATCCCAGGTCAGGAAGGCATTAATGAAGATTTGGAGGGGTCTGATCACAGGGTATAAACTAGAGGCAAATGGCAGAGTAAAACATGTTAAAGAAGCCAAGATGTTGACTGATTCCTAAGAAGAACTTGTTACATGACTCAAGATCCTCTTTCAGTATGCACGACTGTTTATCCTGACTTTTCCCTTTAAATGCAACAGACATGCCAGTAATTGATGACTGGTTCAGGAAAGGGAGTCAAATTGAACTGCATGTTTGAAGCCATTTGTGGTATTTATTTATTTATTCATTATTTAGAAAAAAAAACTTTTTGATAAATTTGCTATCAAGCCTAGTCTTTAAACATGAAACTGTTGAATTAATATGAATTAATTTACTAAACAAGTCAAACAAAACTAGTAGGATTCCTAGATAAAGAGTTGCTGGTGCTTCAGTGATCTGGTGGAAGGATCGTGGTATATTTCACATTGTACTAATATTTTTTTCAACAGTATGATGTAAGCATATTTTTGCAAGAATGTTGTATCTTTTTTTCCATTCACTGTAAAAAAAGAAGCTTTACACAATCTTGAATTTCCTTATCTTTACATAGAAAAGACCAGACCCACAATGAATCCTCATTACAAAAACATATGACTTGGGTTTGACTAGAAACTCAACATAGCATGCAGAAATGAGTTTCACACTGTTAATCATGACATTAAATCCGACAGATCTGCCTGACACCATTTCAATGGAGTTTTTTTTCTACTAAATATGTTCTAGTATGAGAATAGCATGTGGAATTATAGGCATTCTTGCTTGAATTAGCTGGGTGTGTAGGTACGTGTGTGTAGTAAAACCATGTTCGAATTTGTCATCTTGAGCTGCTTCTTTGCTAGACAGGTCATAGGTGCCTATACTAATTAAAGGCTCACCAAGCATTTGGTCTGGACCATTGTGGCTTAATGTTTTCGCTTAAATGCTTAACCACTCTCTCCCTGGTACCGAATAGGCAATTTTGCCTACTTTGTAAAGACAAGCTAATCTATTTATCAAAGCTCAAAGTGCCACATAACTATTGCAGGTAATAGTTAGTCTGGTAATTAAGATAGACATTAAAAAGGCACTTCTGAATGAGAACGTTTTTTTTTTTTATTAACGTGATAACAATGTGTCTGGGGAGGTTTTTTTCATCTAAACAATGTAACATGCAAGACAAAAACTATAAATGACAAAAGCCAGAACTACAGCATTCAGCATAAAAACCCATAGTCTGCTTTTACTGCATAGCATATATGCACTTCATACTAACATATTAAAGTAAGACTAAATAAATAAATAAATATATATAATATATTGTTTATAATATATATAAAATAATGTTTATTTTATTGTAATTGCATGTCCTGGAGGAAATGAATAACAGAACAACCGTTTGCAAAATAAACCATACATCAATATTATAGCCATTCAGCCACAGCAACCACACGTCCCAACAAAAACGCCCAACAAAACCCAGAATTTATGTTTGTGCTGACTAGAACCATGTCCAATTTCCCCTCAACATAATTGCAGTTACTATGCAAACAAATATGTGCTCTCTCTGGATCTCATAGAAAGTCATTATAAGTCATTAGAAACACTTACACCAGCCAGACTGTCTAATTTCTCATGGACTCTTTCAGTTCTTACTGCAAATGTGGTACAATCCCTCTAATAACTTAGCCTCATAAAGGTTATTTCATATAAATAAAGACATCTTACCAGAGCTTTTTAGATGGTTGATGTCTTGCAGAATTAATCATTTTATAAGCAGTAAGACCATGTTGTCTCCCTCACATTTAGTTTAGGCAGTCCACTCAGACCAACCAGAAAATCAAAGCCATGAAAAATACGTCAGTGTAGTGGAGAAAATAGGATTAAACATGCTGAACGCCAAAAGTCTGGAAACACAGCGCGAATTAAAGGAGGAATTCTCTGAGTAGAGATAATCCCCCTTATGGATTTAACACAGTTTGGTCGCAAAGAGCAATATTCTTTACCCCAGGACTGACACGGGCTACAGAATTCACATGGGGATTTTAGGATGCCACAAGTACAATCTTGCTTTGAATCCATCATCTCAGTATTTTTAATGTTTGATTAACATAGGCAGATTTATCACACAACAGGTAATTTAAACAGAAATATTCTGGTGTAGGATATTCCTCTATCACAGACTTATCCGCTTGGCTTTACTTGGATTTTAGCTTTCAACCAAGCAGCGGTTTGAGTCATCAATCTTATTCATAACATACTGTATAGTACACTCTGTTCAACTGTATACTGTATGTAAATGAGTAAGAAAAAATAAACTTGACAAATTCTCACCTTCAGTAGTATAAGGTCAACAGGATGTATGGTGCATCTCAGCCTCTATAATGATTGCACTCTTGCTCTTTTTTCTCCTTCTGTGACTGTTCCTTCGTCCGCTGTGATTGGACCAATGATGATTCCGTCACCAATGATGATTGAAACTGATCTTAATTATAGCAGTGGTTTAGTGCTCCCACATCCATTAAGAAACTTCTGTGACAGTACTGGGATGTTCTACTAACATAAGACAGCTAATTCTATTAGTTTAAGCTTAGTTTAGGTAACAATTCACCCGACAAACTAACGGACTAAACTAAGTGAGAGAATAGGGAAATATCACAAAAGCAGCCAAAAAGGGAAGGATGGTATTGCACATTTAGTAGTAAGAAGGAAGTAGGAAAACAGTAATGGGTGAATGCTTTATAAGTGTCTAAAGACCAGTGAATTAGAATATTTTTCAATATCAATAACTGGGACAATGACTGTAGAGGCTTGCCAACAGCAGCCTAATCACCTAATCCACCACCTGGACATCTTAAAACAATGCCCCCTTATAATAAACCCCTTCACAGCTTAATATATGCCATAGTATTTCTCATAACAGAGTCTATTGTCCTCCATAAACCCAAAAATTAAGCCACCAAACATACTAAAAAGGCACACCAAGGGGAAAAAAATATGCAGATTTTTATACCTTTGTTGAGTGGGTTGCAAAATCAGTTGAAATCAGGTTCGGACATGTACTTTATGCATGTTATTTTTTTCAAACCTTGTTTACAGATATTTCACTTATTGTATAATCCACTGTATAACAATTGCAGTCTGTTATAAGTTTACATACACTCTGCTGACTGCCTTTAAACAGCTTGCAACATTCCAGAAAATTATGTCATATAGAAGCTTCTGATAGGATAATTGACATCATTTGAGTCAATTGGTGGTGTATCTCTGGATGTCTTTTAAGGCCTACTTTCAAATTCAGTGCCTCTTTGCTTGACATCATGGCAAACTCAGAAGAAATAAAAACAAATTTGGGAGCAATTTTTAAATGCTTATGTTCTATGTTCATCTGTACAAACAATATAATATAAAAATACTACTAAGTATAAACAACATATCATCACCATATCATTCAAGAAAGAGATACATACTTTGGTACAAAAAAGTACAAATCAATCCCAGAATAACAGCAAATGACCTTGTTACTACATTGGAGGAAACAGGTACAAACGTATTTATATTCTCTCTTAACTCTTAACCTCAACAAAAAAGAAGCCATTTCTTAAAAAGTGACAAAATAGCCAGTGTATGGTTTGCAGCTACACGTGAGCACAACAGTCTTGCTTTTTGGAGAAATGTCCTCTGGTTTGAACAAAAAACTGTTTGGCCATAATGACGTTTGACGTTACAGTATGTCTTGAGGAAAAAGGGTGAGGCTTGCTAGCTGAAGAACACCATCTTATCTGTGAAGCATGGGGATGGCAGCACGAGAGACTGGTGCACCTAACAAAATAGATGCCATCATGATTAAGGAAGATTAAGTTGAAGCATATTCAGGCAACATCTCAAGATATTAGCAAGGAAGTTAAAGTCACAAATGGTTCTTCCAAATGGACAACGTTCCCAAGCATACAGTGAAATTTATGGCAAAAGGGCTTAAGAAAAACAAAATTGAGGTATTCTATTGACCATCAAGCCATCTGAAAATGTGTATGTAGAACTGGAAAAAAAAATTGTGAGCAAGGAGAGTATAGATACACCAGTTCTGCCAAGAGAAATGGGCTAAAATAAAATTTAAAGGCAATATTACTTAATACTAATTAAGTGTACTGTGTGTAAACATCTGATCCAATGAGAAACTAACATTTCAATGAGAACTAACCGAAGACATGGAAGGTTTACTAGGATTAAATGTCAGGAATTGTGAAAAACAGAGTTTAAATGTTTTTCAGGTGCAAATAAATAAATAAACAAACAGGCCTGATTGACAGACTGACACATTTTATTTAATTACTTTTTAATATATGCAGTGGTAAGCAGGCTGTATTGGAGGCTAATCACATGGTGTTTATGTACAATACTTCATAAATTTCGGAGCTAACATTTGCCAACATTGAACTAGCATTTACCCACCACTGACTAGAGTTTACCCACCACTGACTAGAGTTTATCCACCACTGACTAGGGTTTATCCACCACTGACTAGAGTTTATCCACCTCTGACTAGCGTTTATCCACCTCTGACTAGGGTTTATCCACCTCTGACTAGGGTTTATCCACCTCTGACTAGGGTTTATCCACCTCTGACTAGAGTTTATCCACCTCTGACTAGGGTTTATCCATCTCTGACTAGAGTTTATCCACCTCTGACTAGAGTTTATCCACCTCTGACTATGGTTTATCCACCACTGACTAGAGTTTATCCACCTCTGACTAGAGTTTATCCACCTCTGACTAGCGTTTATCCACCTCTGACTAGGGTTTATCCACCTCTGACTAGGGTTTATCCACCTCTGACTAGAGTTTATCCACCTCTGACTAGAGTTTATCCACCTCTGACTAGAGTTTATCCACCTCTGACTAGCGTTTATCCACCTCTGACTAGGGTTTATCCACCTCTGACTAGAGTTTATCCACCTCTGACTAGGGTTTATCCACCTCTGACTAGGGTTTATCCACCTCTGACTAGGGTTTATCCACCTCTGACTAGAGTTTATCCACCTCTGACTAGGGTTTATCCACCTCTGACTAGGGTTTATCCACCTCTGACTAGAGTTTATCCACCTCTGACTAGGGTTTATCCACCTCTGACTAGGATTTATCCACCTCTGACTAGCATTAAATCAGTTTCAAAATTTGCTTATGTTATTCCTAGATCAGCCTTTCAACAACTTGGGTCAGTCATATTGTTTTTTGCCAGATCAATTGATAGCGTGTTCTAGATTGTGCTGTTTCATCTGTATTTACCTGACTGTCTGCTGTGACTAATCACATTGTTTCCTGTGTTGATCAGTTAAAGTTTGACATCATGAATATATATATAAAAAATTGACATATATTGACATATATATAACGTAAAAATGACAAGCCTCCTCCTGCTGATGCTGGCAAGAAACCAGCAACAAAAATGAAAAGAAAAAATATATATTATTATAGGGCTAGCCAGGTAGTAATGTCATTTATAGTTTTTAGAATTTTTTTTCTTATTGAAATGCATGATGTTCAGTTCTTTAAATGGTGGCTAATGTTAAAAAATCTTCCATACTGTCTTTCATTGTTGTATACACTTAATAAACTTCAACCAAAGAACTTCAATTCATGTTTTTTTTTTTTCAAGAAATATTCCTAATATTTATTTTACTGGTATGTTGTGATCAGTGGCGGCTGCTAGCTTTGGAAACAGGGGAAACTCATATTATGCCTTCATCATAAAATTCATTATGTTATTTGTACGTAAATTCTGGCTAGTTTGCCCTTCCACGAGCTCCTTTAATTATATGAACGAACTAACTTTACAATGCTGAACCAAAGAGCAAAGTCAAGAACGCTATAATCTTTTTTTTTTTTTTTTTTTAAAGAACGATTTGTACGAACAAAAATGGTTTATATCACCAGCAAACAATACAGAGTGCAGCAGTTCGTCGTACCACTTCACCTGCGAATCCGCATGGACCTGAAGCCGAATCTCTGTAGCGCTGATGTATTCTTAAGACATGCTGTCAATCAAAAAAGTGGTTCCGCCCTTTAAACAGCGCCTCCAATCATCATGCAGCAGCCCAGCGTCCTGGCCCGCCCACTGCTTCATTCACTCCTAGAGAAGCTGAGCTTCCCTGGAAGTGACGATTTTGGTCCGTTTATCCAATTACCGTCCAGCTTTACTGCAGTGAAAAAAGCTTCTCTGTGCTTCCCCATAGAGCTCCAGTGAAGCTGGGCTTCAGGAGGGTTTAACGCGCTGTGCTGCACGGAAATGTATGACAAGAAAATCGCGTCAAACAATCTACAATAAATACCTGATTCTGAACAAGCTAGTCATGAAGTTGAACGCGTTCTAGCGCACTTTTATTAAAACCAATATAAATACGACAGTGCATATATGAGCATTTATTTTCTGTCAGCGGAGCTTCCCTTGTAGTCTTAGAGCAGCCGCCACTGGTTGTGATCACATAATTCGAAATTTAAACATTCAACGTTCAAACATATAAACAATTTCTTATACTAAAGCAAATTAAAGACACATCAGAATTACAATAATACTCATGTCTGTCTCCATGATTTGTCAATATTACATACAAAAACTTTTAGAAAGTAAGTCCCCTAATTCACATTCCTCTTTTATTGTTTTTACTTGCGTTATTGCAAAAATACATGTCAACCCTCAGGCCGAAATTTACAATATTGATTCTTTGGTAATGAACCAAGATTTCCATTTAACAGTTACCTACCAGAGATGGTGCCAAGTTTTTCAACATCAGTGGAAACTCAGTAATTATAGTATGTGTTGTGCTACAGGTGAAACAACTTTGGATATGTTCAGACTGCTACATGTAACAACCAACACTACACTCCATCCAAAAAACACATTTAAACCTAGTTAACTGGGCCACAATAAAAAAAAATACTTGTTTGTTTGTTTGTTTGTTTGTTTGTTTGTTTGTTTGTTTGTTTGTTTGTTTGTTTGTTTGTTTGTTTGTTTTGGGTAAAAGTTTTAATATAATTTGATCTAAAATTAACCTGCTAATGTCAGTCATATCAGTCAGTCAGTTATATATAATCATATATTATATTATCCATTTTGAAAGTTTTATTTTTCAGGCTATTTGGTTACAATGACCAAATATCACAAGTATCACTTAAAAGCACAAAGGCTGTATAATGGAAAATATGGAAATATGTTCAACCTAAAGAAAAAAACATGTTCTATATCAGGATATACGGTGCAAACACAGAAACGTGGCTCATGCATGGAAATTTCCACTCATTCTAGTCTTTCCATTTCGAAAGCTCGACTATGAGCGTAGCCATCTTGGTGCCCATGGCTGGTTCAAAAAAGGAAGAATGGGACATGATGATTTGTCTCCAGGCTCTAACTGAATCCAAAAATATTCCTCTTTTGTAAATGGTTCCTGCTTTATCACACCCACCCTGTTCTCCTCAGTGTAAAAGAATGCAGAATGGCTGTATAAGAATTTTATGGTTCTTATGTATATATTTTTTTCTGTAATAACATGCAGACCACTACTTAGAAATAAAAGGCCACTACAATAATTTTGCTATTTTTTTCCAAATTGCTTTTGGAGGTTGGACCGTGTAAATTAGTTTTGTGTGTGCACAAATGTTAAAAGGACTTGTATATTTATGTATAATCCAGTTCCCAGTATGTGGTTTTAAGACACTGCTATAAAAGGACCAGATATGTCTGGGGGGAAAATACAACCTCACAGTGAGGCTCACAATGTTTTCACTAAGACAAGACTTCCTAGGTTAATTATGTACATATTCTTGTTCCCATTTCCCTGGTTTCTACATCCTCTTACTCTGTATTTCAAACATACCTAATTATATGTTTTGTCCTGATGTGTTGTGTCTATGAGAACTGGTTGAATACTAATGAATCATATGTTGATCCTGCTCAAGCTGAAATAAAGAAAGCAACAGCAAAAGGCTTAAAATGACAAAACAAGAACAGAAGACATTAATTGCACATTTCATATCAGATTTATCTAATCACGCAAGCCTTGCTGTTACAATTTGCTGCTAATTTAATGAGGACTATTGAAACATGTTGTAGGATCTAATGAAACATTGAAGCCAGTGTGATTGAAATAATGCAAAAATCAGTGTGCACTCGAATCACAATTATAATCAGCACTATATTTTTGGTTGTCATAAACAAAATAAGTAATAGTCATCTACTTTAAATGTAGATATGTGCTTTATGTAATTTATATATTGTTAACTCAATAATTCAGCAGCATGGGGGCTTAGTGGTTGGCCTTGTCACCCTACACCACCAGAATTCAGGGGTCAAATTACATCTCCTGTCTGCATATGTGAAGTTTGCATGTTCTCCCTGTGCTTGGTGGGTTTCCGCCAGCTACTCTAGTTTCCTCCAAAAACATGCATTGTAGGCTGACTGCCATTTCCAAATTGTGTGTAGTCTATAATGTGTGATGGGTTGGGGCCGTATTTAGTGTGTACCCTGCCTTGTGCTCAATGTTCTCTAGGATAGGCTCCCTTGCAATAGATGGTGAATGGATAGAATTTAAGATGTGAAACACACCTAAAATAATCTAAAAGAAATGTTTTTTGGGGTAAACGACCTGACATATTTGCATAGAGTGAATGTTTTCTTTTTACTGTACCATATTTGTTGTACTTCATTATTATTCTGTACAATAGTTTCCCTAATGGCAGTGGCCTGTTTCTGGTAACAATCAAGCAAGTGACAAATTTACATTTATGTTTAGGCATTTGGCAGACACTCTTATCCAGAGTGACTTACTAAAGTGCTTTGAAGTTTCTGTCATTGGATAGATCCTTACACTGGGTTAATAGGCTACAAAATAAGTGCCATCAAACACTGTTGGGAGAGTACCGTAGTGTACCAGACCCTGTTACACCAGACTACCAGAATACGCTAGACATCTTTTTGTCTCTGCCCAACTGAATTCAGCTACAGGATACAGTATACTGCTGTTAACAATTCTATTGTAGGAAATAACAAATTATTCTTATTATCTTGATCTCCGAATACTTTTGGCCACCACTGTACAATCAATCATGCAAACTTTATTTTAGCATGATATCATACATATGCTATATTATTGCTCCTTGTCTGTTTTTAAAGGGGAGTCTATGGGCAGTAATATATTAAATCAAAATCAAGAATAGTCTATTTCACACCTTTTTTGATAAATGAACAGACTGATGATACCAGATATTCTATATATTCCAGTGGACGCTATTGACCCCTTTTTTTTTCATTCTGATTTGATTTTACACAGTAAATGTTCTGCTGCCTCCTTTTGGTTGACATCCTGCATGCTGTTTGATTTTCTGGGATGGTTTTCCACTGTTTTGGAGCCTGACTGTGGGGATTCAGTCACATTAGTGAGTTCAACAACTTATGTCATGATGGTCTGGTTCAGCATTCCAGTGCATTCCAAAGGTGTTCAAGTGGGGTTAAAGTCGAGGCTCTGTTCTGCTTTGACCTTGGCAAATTATGTCTTCATGGAATTCACTTTATGACCAGTAGCACTGTCACGCTGAAGCAAGCATGTTTAGTTCTTAATGAAAGGAAATTTACATTCTATATCATATAAAGACATCCCAAGCAATTACACGCTTCAAACTTAGTAGAACCAGTTTGGAGAAGGCCAACATGTGGGTGTGACACTCAGGTGTCTGCAAACAACAGACCATGTAGTGCTGTATATGTATTTTAATGACTGTTTCTGTTCACAAAGACTATGTAGGATTTTTCTCATTCTAAAACCATGCAGCAGCAATATGTCAAGGATACTGGTTGGCCTATGTGTTAAACAAGGATAATAGATCATTCTTTATATTTTCATTTGTCAGTGACTTGGCCTAATGACTATCAACAACTTTCACACCAGACTACGGTGATTCTTTCTTTGTCCTGATCAGAATTAACGTGGACCTGGGCTCACACCACCAGAAACACCACTAGAGGTCAGTATGCTGTAGGTCTATTCAGACCCAGTGACCATGCGGAAAGTCTAGCACAATTAGATATTTGCGTTTAACACCCCTGTCTCAGTGATCAGTTAATTACTAGGTTTAATATGTATGGAGCTGCATGGAAATCACTCAATCTGTGCTAGACTGTGGTCCTGCAGGATGTTGGATAAAGCAGTAGAATTGGGGCGCCTTGAAATTTGATTTT
This sequence comes from Channallabes apus, assembly GCA_030522415.1. NCBI lineage: Eukaryota > Metazoa > Chordata > Actinopteri > Siluriformes > Clariidae > Channallabes > Channallabes apus. The sequence continues at coordinate 24,574,729 of CM060112.1, forward strand.
CCAGAAATCATAGAAAGCCATTTTTATCTTAATATCACCAATAGGTTTTTATAAAGTAAAATGTGAAGAGTTGTTAATTCAGATACATTTTTGTTTGTACAAATTGTTTTACAGTAGCAGAACCAAACCAAGACGTTTCCTTAAGATTACTGATGATCCTTATCTTATCTTATCTTATCTTATCTTATCTTATCTTATCTTATCTTGTAATGGCTAAAGTGTATCTATTGTAGCTAAGAATGGACATCCATCCCAAAATATACAAAACACAGTCTCTTTTATGAATACCTGAAAAAAGCATTTTCCATAACAAGTCAAACAGGATGTAAACTCAATCAAGAGAATGTACCTGAAGCATTTTACATTTCACCATTTTGAAACCACTGCATACCAACAATCTTTTTTTTATAATTTCTGATCAGAAGGGTATGAATGTGTCATTTAAGGCAATTATGCAGGAATGACAGATAATTTGTCATGATATTATCTGCTACACATGCATTATTTTACAATCTACACAAGACTGAGTTATTACCCTTGGGGTATCATATTAGACATGCTGTATAATAAGAGATCAGGATGTTGGGTGACGATAATGTGCTGGTGAAAAAGCTGGTGATGGCTTTGCTTTTGACAGGTAATTTCCCCATGTTAACATTTGCTACATGGGAGGCAGAGGTTAATACAGAATCAACTATATAATCAATTGTGAATATAATCAGGTACATACATTTTGGAACAAGGATATGTTGTTTTTGGCATTTAATTTGAAAGGAAACACTCAAGATGTGAGCAAAATCAGGACTTTCTGGTTTAATTCAAGGGGTTTGACAAAAGCATTAACCCAATGTTCTGATGATTCTATCATGCTGTATTTATTATTTTTTCTATTCCAAATGAAAAAATATTGTCATCATAGTTTAAAAAAAAAAGTCTGTTTCTAATATTTTTAAAAATTTGCTTCATCACCCTTGATGTATGTACACAATTTAAATCAGATCATCCTTTAAATTCATCATGATTAACATCCTGCAAACATAATCCTGGACAAAGTGCTTGCCTACTACATTAGCATTTTCATGTAAATGGATGCAAATGACAGAGCAGCAGAGGAATGGTAGGCACAGAAATTACATGTCTGTGATAATCCCTAGGGTCGATAAGGCCAATAGAAGATTTTAGGGGGCACCGAGATGCACACTGCACACATGGCACTGGAAAAGGAGGAGGAGGAGGATGCGGAGGAGGAGGAGGAGGAGGAGGATAATATGAAGTCTTTCCCAAAGTCCCAATCATTGGGGGATGGAAGGGTAAAATTGGATGGAGGGCAATCCTTACTGTATGTCAACTAGTGTTAGGTTTAGTTTTAAAAACGTGTGCTCAATTTGATCACAATATTATTGACGTGCATCAATCTTGGTATGCCTAATGTACTTATATGAATTAGAATTACAGACTGTAGGGTAGCTAATAATTCTAGTACATGCATACAGCGATTTACTTTTTTTTTTTTTCAGAAGTATTTATTGATATACAATATATTCAAGACAAAATTTCTCTGTATACTGTATGGTGCAATAATAGAAAACATGGACATCTTTTTGTGTAGTGTGTGGTTCAGATGGGTGTGTTTTTTCAAGGTGTGTGGTTCTAATTAACATCCTGAAACTGCGCGTACCAAACCCCTCCTCCTACTGTTTTCCTTATTGCTGTACAAGCAGCTTTAAAAGAAATGATCAGTGAGCACGTGTGCAGCAAGAATGGTATTCCTTTGTTGTATCTATTGTATTTAGACAGAATCCCTTTGTTGTACCTGTCTTTGTCGACTATTTTCATATTGTAAATGCGTTCGATACTTATGTCTAATCTGTAAATGTGTAAAAGGTATGGACAATAATGCTTTTTTTTTTTTGCCATTCCTTCCTTTTTCCTGCAGCAATGGATTTAATTATTTCGGGAGTGTTTCCATTGTTTCAAATGCTATGGAGTCCCAAAGCTCTGACACTCCCTTCCTTCCCCCATCTCTCCCTCCTTCTCTCTTCCTTCCCCATCTCTCCCTCCTCTCTCTCTCTCTATCTCTCTCTCCCTATGGCCTAGCCCACAAGTTTTGCCTTTTAGAGCAAAGCCATGGTCACACACACCTCCACACGCAAATAAGCTCTCATTCAGCTGTAGTTTTCTAAAAGGCTTTTCCATGAGGAAAAATAAAAGGGAGTGGCACAAAAAAAAGCAAACCTGTATAATGCATGGAAGATATAGACAATACGGAATGTTAGAAGTGGTTTAAAGACCTTTAGACAAATAAGACCTTTGTTAGTTTTAAACCACAGTTATGTACAAAACAGCAGATTCTTATTCCAGTTGCTAGCTGAACTGTTCCTCCCTCTCTTTACTCATTTCTGATAAGGTGAGCAGTGGAAATTTTATGTGGGTTGTGAGTCACAAGAAAGTAATTATTACGTTATCAGGCCAGTGGTTATGGACGTGAGAGAGAGAGAGAGAGAGAGAGAGAGAGAGAGAGAGAGAACGGGCTATGCATTGCTATTACAAACAAACTCAGATGTGAAATCACAGAGCTGGAACAGTCACGGCTGCCAATTCTTATACACATATAACTGCACTAAGCAGTTTTTGCACTGTAAATGTATATAAATGCAGTTTCATGAAATGTGTGTTGGGCTGGGGATATTTATTTATCTTTTTATATATATATTCATTCCACTATATTGTATAGTTATGAAAACTACAGACATTTCTTGAACAAAAATGTGTTTTATTTGCATATATAATACCCAGAACTTAAGTATTGTATATTCATTTAAAACCTCGTGACCACAAGAAACTGCATTTCTACATTAAGTTTGATTCTGATTCCACATTTATAATGGAATCAGATCATCTAAGTTCATCTAACTTAAGCATACCTGTTTATAATTACAGTCACTGCCGATATCTAAACTTCCAGCTAAGTCTCGCTCCTGTCTTTGGCGTTAGACATTATAGAGCCTTATTTTCCTATGTTTTGTATATCCGGGTCAGACTCTGTTCGTGCCTCTTTCTAGTTTTGTCCTTGTTGAGATCATGTGTGTAGATCACTCAAATCTTTGCCTGTTTATTGAGTCAGATTACTGCTTTTGGTTTGTTTGTGCTGGTTTGTTTCATAAAACTTCTATTCAAGGTTTCTCCTTTCTGGCACAAAGTGAAGTAAATTACTTCGAAATGCACTACATGGAAACAACAAATACTAAGAAACTCTGAAATTTATGTAAATATTTTAGGATTTTGTTTTTCAATCAAGTTGGTCATTACAAAAATGCAAAAAAGTAGTGCTGTCATTTAGTCTGCAGACGTGTACATACTGTATGTCCTGCCTTTTCCTACTAGATTTTTGCAATAAAATGAAATCACAAACATTTGCCAGTTCACCTTTTTTTGACCTGACATTAACTAATTCTATAGTAATTATAGAATAATATAGTATAGTAATAGTAAAAAGAATGAATAATGTTATGCTCAACCTGAAGCTTTTTTTATCCTGTCAATACAGTATTTTCAGTAAAGTTCTTATATGATTGTGTGTACAGTTCCCACAGACAGAGGCATCCCTTCCACAAGCTGGTGACGACTGGTAAAGTTATTCACCGATTTCAAGAACCAGACATTCTGCTTACTGAATGTTCACAGAAACGACTGCAGCGGGTCTGAGCCACGTCATTCACAACGTACGGTCTGTAAAATATTTTCACTATTCAAAAGTTTTACTGGGGGTAAGAGTCTCGTCACCATACAGTGCTTGATGTCTTTTTTCTGACAATTACATTCATTAATATTGGTTGCTTTTAGAAGATATACTACATTGTTTAAACTCCTAGACTCCATCATTTACAGTACATTGCTTGTTATACCATACACTACAGGCAGCAGTTTGGAAGCACTGATTAACCTAGACCTTTGGACACGTTTTTGTTCACATGGAAACCAGGAAACCAGAGTACCCAGAAAAACCTCAGCAAGCATGCGAAAAACATGCAAATTCAACACACAAAGCAGACTCTGTTTGGTGCCCTTTTCTTTGATGCAGCTTTAAAGACAACAAATACCTTACTTACCTTAAAATCAGGAAATAACAACTTGATGAACAGCAATGCAATCGGAGCCAGAAATCTAATCAGCAAATTAGTTCAGGCTGAACTCCTCAGACAAAAAGACCGGATCTCATAATCTCATAAATGACAAGCTGCCCAAAAAATGGTTTAAAAAAAATTAACTAATGTTTTACATAAGATGAAATCTTAATTTTATAAACTAAATGGACTTAGTATATTTATATTTTTTATTTGCGTCTACTACAACATTGTTTTTTTCTTCTTCACAATGACCTCTTTTATTTATTTTAAACGTTACTAATGTGAAACAACTCCCACAAAAACACGTATTTGCTCAACATTCTCAAACAAAAGATTTGTTACATAACCTCATTTCAAGGACCTTGTTTGACAGTTTTGAACCACTTCCATACAAAGTTGGTAGAATACATCTACTTCAAATGCCTGGGACAATAGGTCAAGAAAAGGAGGACAGATCCCTTTAAGTCCTTTGATGACTTGCACAGCCACAATAATAATTCCATTATTTGTGGTAGCCTTATACAGGAGCTCCACACTTAGACACGAAGTGTGTCTTATTACATTAGACTGTACCCACTCATCTTCTATACCGCTTTATCCTGTATTTAGGATCGCAGGAGGCCTGGAGCCTATCCTAGGAGACTTAGGACACAAGGCAGGGTACACCCTGAACAAGGTGCCAATCCATCGCTGGGCACACACACATACACAATTTTGGAAAACCCATTAGCCTAATCTACATGTCTTTGGACTGTGGGATGAAACTGGAGTACCAGGAGGAAACCCACTAAACACGGGGAGAACATGCAAACTCCAAGCACACAGAGACAGGAATCAAGCTCCGTTGATCAGCTTATGTTAGACAAATCATACTTTAAATAATTCAATCTAGTGATTAGAAACTGTTTAAATGAAATTTATCTTTAAATGAGGTCAATGAAATCATATTTTGATAAGAACCTTAATCAAAACTCTGTTATTTTTTTTATCTGACTGACATATTCATTTTGTGAAGGTACATATCTACAGTAGGTATTGGCAGACAAGCAGTAAACAAATAGTCACGCTTAATTTTAAGATAAAATGCCTTCACCAAAATTTGTAAATTTTTTTGAGCAAGTATACATTAATACATTATTAATAACATGCTTACTTTCCTTTGATGGTTTTAAGAGCAACAACTCGCCTAGGCAGAGAATGATATTTCAGAAGGCCCAGGTCATAACTCCATTAATGTTTAACAGTTTTCTTAAAAAAAGAAAAACTATGATTTTGTTTAAATTAGGAATGGGAATTTTAAGATTCCTACCTATTTGTCACTGGGCAATCTACTCTCAGATTGACCAATAATTGACTTGCTCCTGGAAGTGTTCCTGTCTGACAGTAGGCAATTCACCACAACCTTGACTTAAAAGGATAAGGCTGTTAGTAAAGATCAATGAATGCATAAATAGATGAGTGTTCTATTTAGTGTAGGATAGTTAAGCAGGGGACATGGTGGCTCAGGGGTTAGCATGGTTGGGGGAATTCACCAAGATCAGGATTAATCATACGAGGTGTGATTCAAGTTCAAGTCAAAGTGGGACTTTTTTATTTTTAATTGCTTGAGTGAGGTCAATACTGTATGTTGGATGTGGCCATATTCAAATCCTGTAATGCGTAAGTGGTGAACATGAATGACTGTATATACAGTTTCCATAGACAGATGTGTCTCTTCTGAAAGCTGGTGACAGGTTATCTGTTGATTTTCAAGGAACTAGAGACCCTGGAGGCCAATGGTGACCATTGTATTTATTCCCATTTTTATGGCCATGGTAGGACCTCCAGTCAACTTTTACACACTAAGGGTAATATGGCATGTCTTTGGACTGTGGGAAGAAAAGGAATCCTACCAAACACAGGGAGAAGATCCAACATACTGTATATATGTATATATATATATATATATATATATATATATATATATATATATATGTGTGTGTGTGTGTGTGTGTGTGTGTGTGTGTGTGTGTGTGTGCAGCTTGTATAGCAGAACAAATGTTTTGTTCTCTAAGAATTACTCAACATGCAGATGTTATTTGTGTATATAACAATGAAAATGAGTAAACCCTAAGTGAACATGTCAAAACTTTGTCCAATACGTCAAAATTTTGTGTGAGCACCATTGTTATCTAGCGCTGCCTTAATCCTCCGGGGCATGGAATTCGCCAGAGCTGCCCATGTTGTTGCTTGGATCCTCCTCAGTAATTAGATCACGAAGCTGCTCTATGTTAGACACATGGTGCTTCGTCACCTTCCTCTTGAGGATGCCCCACAGGTGCCCGATAGGGTTCAGGTCTGGAGACATATAAGGCCACTTACAAACACATGAACATGATGAATAGGACATGTGACTTTGCATGGTTGAAGATGTAAAGCTGTTATCACTTAGGGTGTTCTAACGTTTGTTGCTGGTTATTTTGACAATATGTTGAGTTCATTCCAGAGGACAGTACGTTTATACTGTTATACAAGGTGCACACTGACTACTCTAAAGCATATCCAAGTTTCATTTCTACAGTATTGTCCTTATACTAAAATTATTGCTGAGATTAGAGGGGTATATACAGTACCCCTGGGACGGATACAGAATACGGATAGATAGTAGAGCATCCGTACCACAAAACACACACACGAACACACACACACACACACACACACACACACACACACACACACAGTCCAGAGATGTATTTATTTATTTATTTATTTATTTATTTTTCAAAATTGCCAGTACTGTTTGATTAGATGTATGAATGCGTGTGCACTTGTATCATTGTTTTTCATGCCTAGTTAGGCTAATTTGTGTTTACTCATCACTCATCTTCTATACCGCTTTTAACCCTGAATAAGGGTTACGGGGACCTGGAGCCTGTCCTAGGAGACTTTTAGGGCATGAGGCGGGGTATACCCTGGACAGAGTACCAATCCACCACAGGGCACACAGACATGACACGGTTCAGTTCAACTCACTTCGGTTCGACGCAGTTTGGCTCGGTTTGCGCTTCCACTGCAATGTAGTAACGCTTTAGCGTTTACTCACGTGTCGTTTAGTCGCGGCGCCGCTACTGCTGTGACGTCATCGTCAACACACAACAATGGAGCATATCGACGACATGGTGTTCTTCATTCTCGGCACGTGGATGTTTTTAACAGCGAGACGAAGGAGTTTGTTTCAAAAGAGGCCGACGGTTAATACATAAAGGTGCGTCCGATCCTTCTCTGGCTGTTCTAAATATAGCGGTTCTGTTGTGTCTCGTGTCGCAAGTTCGGTGACGCAGTAATGACGATTTTCTCCGGCTAATCAGTGACCAGCCGTGTTTACACGTCACGTTTTGGTAACGATTCGGCGCGCTTGGAACCTCGGCTGAGGTGGTACTAAAAAAAGGACCAGGTACCAGGTACTGTTCCCAGTGGAAAACCCCCCAAAAGTGAGTAGAACTGAACCGTGCCGTGCTATGCAATGGAAAAGCGCCAATACACTCTCTCAAACACACACTACGGCCAATTTGGGAACGCCAATTTAGCCTAACATGCATATCTTTGGACTGTGGGAGGAAACCAGAGAACCCGGAGGAAACCCACCAAGCACGTGAACCAACATGCAAACCACACACACACACACACACAGACACACAGAGACTTTATTTTATTTATAATTATACCGCTTTTTCCCCGAGTGTGCTGCTGTCACTCAGTCAGTCGGGATAGGAGAGCGGTTTGTTAGTGTGGGCTGGTCTGTGTGTGTGTGTGTGTGTGGAGGTAAAGGGGCGGAGGAGAAGTGCGCTTTTGTGTGTGAATGGGACGCGACCGCGGCGGCGGGATCCCACGTCCTGACAACAACAACAGGAGAGCGGGGGGGAAAGGACGTAACGCGTGTAAAGACCGCGTGTGTGTGTGTGTGTGTGTGTGTTTCCATCGCTTCTACATCAGCATTAACGGCTTCACGCTTTTGTTCCGTGCTGGAAATGAGGCTGTAGTGTCGCGCAGAGCGACGAGGCTCGGGCTTTAGGAACAGCGGCGGGAACCTGACGCTGGACTGAGAGGTGAGCTCGCTTTGTCACTTCCACTCTTCACTCCGGTCTCTCTGCGCGAAAGAGACACTTCGGCTTTGTGTCTTGTTGTGTGTGCAGTTTAAGTGCGTTCAACTTCACCGCTTTTGTCGCGTGCCGTGTTCTTTTTCCCACCCGTTATCGTTATTAACGTGTTCTACAAGTGCTGACTCTCAACAAAATACTGTTTGTTTGTGTGTTTATTTTAATTATCTATCCATAGTAAGGAGAAGTTCGGGACACATGGGAGTTGCCGGGAAACATGACACAATGACACAACTAACACAAAAGCTGTACAGTGCTTTCCTTACACTTCTATTCGAATATTTTATTGTTTTCTTGTAAAATTGTATCTGGATCAAAAAACATAATCTGATACAAAGACATACTGTTCACATAATCCAAGACAAAAAACAGATTTTAATATGAAATATGGCACGAGTTCAAATCATTCAATAAATGATCTTGTGCCAGGCTGCCAATCACAGAGTGCTTGGCACATCTTAAGGAAAAACCTGTGGTGCACCTGGAGACGTGCACGTTCCTGTTTCTTTTCCTGTACTGACACATGGTAGGTGCTGATTAAACCTCTTGTCTGGGTGTCTTGAAGAGTGCTTTTAAAGCCCCCCGACTCTATCAAACAGCACGTTGTTTCCCTTTCGTGTTCCTGGCTGTGGTGGTGAACTTCCCGTTTCCTGGGAAAGACAAACAATGGGAGAACGGAGGACATGTGACGTCCGGGCTGTGTCTAAAGCTGACAGAAGGCAGACCAGATTTAGACCGGGTGCCCTCCCATCTAATAGAGCTGATCTTTATGGAAAGTGTTAAGGAGGATTCAGCTATTTGAAGAAGATGACGTTGACAACACTGATGTTTGTGCAATCAGAAGGAAGTACAAGCACTTCACGAGGGAAAACAGAAAGTCTCGTGTCAGACAAGAAGGGTCATGGGTTGTGAATTAACAGGTGATGTGTTCCTTAAGGGCAGACACAGTGTTCTGTACATTTCCTGCAGGCTTGTTATGAGGCCAGTATTGCAATGATGAAAAAAGCAAACATGCATACCCCGCACACACCTTGCGCACACCCAAACAAACAGAACAAAAGCAGACGAGCATTGTGCTGAGTTTTGGTCTCGGTTGTTCACTTGCCTTTAATGCGGTCAGCTGTTCCAATTCAATAAAGCTATTAACAGACACAAAGGATTGAAGCACAGCCAACACATGAGAGTCATTTGACTCTCAGGCTACATTAATGGTGTTATACATAGAAGCCATGCTTTTAATTAGGCTTGCACGATTTGATAAAAGAAAAATCACATTGTTGTTATTATTTTGACACATATTGTGATTGCGATTTAAACTACGATATTTAACTATTAAATGTACCATTTTGTATTCAAACATATGTATCTAGACTTACACCAAATAACTGCACAAATGATCTCACTGAGAGGATGCTTGCTAATATGTATAACTGACGCTTAAATTGTTGACAAATGCTATAAAAATTCCAGGTGTAATAAATTGCATGCTTTTATGATAAAACATTTTTTTGCACAGGTCCATATTGCGATTTAGATTTTTATGTGATTCATTGTGCAGCATTCATTTTATGTAAATGCTCAAATACCTTAAAACCATTTATATCTAGAGTTTACTGTATGCCTAATTTAGCCTGGGGGGTATTTGTTCGATTTGACTTCGTATGCAGCTTCATTTGCAATTTTTCTCTCGTATCACATTTCACACTTTTTCTTTCACACATATAAGATTAGTGAATGTTGTCATATGATACAGTTGTAAATCCAGACCAGTTTATGATGACTAATGTGACAGATGGTCGAATTTATGTTGATATCTCGTTGAACAGGTTTTTTTAAGGCAGGCGCTGCTCAAACTATCTCATCATTCTTGTGTACTGACAACATATTGTAGTATAATCATGATTTTTAAAAGTTCACTATTACACCATGTGTGTCTTTTTTTTAAATACAGACTTGATCAGCTTAAAAGCTTGAGTTTTTTTAGAGTTGTAAAGTCAGTGCCTGTTACTGAAATGACAGGAGGCTTTCAGGTTTATAATGAAAATCAATTGTAGCGAGTGGTCACAGCAGGAATGGCCTAAAGGGACACGGAAATGAGGAGTCAGTTAAAACAAATCAGTTAAAGTGTGACCGAGGCACGTTACGAAATAAAGAGGTTTGTCAGTAGTGGTGGACAGTGTGGTCCTACAACAGGAGTGGAAAAACAAGATGATTGAGTGGGTTGCGGTTATATTATGCCCTCGAGTAATTCTAGAAGATGAAGTCCTGCTGCATATCATTTGAGCTGTTGGGCTTTTTCTTTGCTTTTTGTAGAACTGACCACATTGTGGACAACTAACAGTCATTGGTTCATGAGAAAGTCTCTTGAGTCTGGCTTTTGAGTAGACTAAAATAAAAAATAAGGATAATCTGTTATAACTCAGTAATCCAAATGTGAACCATTTATAATCACCCAATAATCCAAACATAATCCAAATAAGGATAAAGGAACATTTTAACTAAATCCCTGCTGCATGACATGCACAGAGGTTGTTTTTGTATTTCAATATCCATCTAATGTCTAACTGGACATATATATTTTAGTAAAATACAGCTGGTGTTGCTGTAGTCTATGTTTGGTAGACATATGTACAGTGATATCATGGACACATGAATATTTTCTCAAAAACCCTCCCACATACAGTATGTGAGACTATTGAGCTGCATTAATCACTCAAATGATTCCTAGTGACACTGTCGTTCACCTTGTGTGCACACGTGTGTTAGGAGAATCTGATGGCAGATGCTTCAAGTGCTTTCTTCTGCTGTGGGATCCCTCTGGGAGGCAGTACTTCTTTTCACTGAGACCTTTCTGGAACAATAAATGGCACTATTTTGTTTTTAACCCCCCAAAAATTGCACATTCTCTAATGAAATCAATGAAATTATTTGCCTAATGGATTTCAGTGCACTGCCTTTTTTGGCCATTAGTGTTGTGCATTAAGAACAAATGTGATTCTGCAATGGAAAGCTGGTTGCTTGTAACGCAGCGTAACAGACCAAACATTCACAATATGCTGTGGGTCTTTGTTTTGGTACTTGTTGATCTCTGATGTCTATTTAAAGGCTTTAAAAAAAAAGTTTTCCATTGTATTTTTTTCCTGGTTTACATTCTTGGAGCTGCTTTGAAACAGGTTTCGCTGCCTTTTTCTGAGTCAAAAGATCTTATGTGTAGCTGCTGTAGCCGTGAGCATTATGGCCTTTCCGAGTGGTGGGTTAGTCTGTTCTTATAGAGCTTCAGGTGCTCGCTTTTTTGGCATCTTTTTTACTTCATTTACTTGTCTATATAAATCTCAGGCAGAAAGCCCTGAGAACAAAGCATGCTGTTCTGATTCATACAGCACACTGCAGCTTCCCTGCTGCTCGGCTAATGTGCTAGAGGGGAAAATTGAAGATGATTTGTTCAGTAATTACCTCATCAATCACACACACAGACGCAGACGCGGACACAGACATAAGTACTGTACATACACAAACGTACACCTAATGCCGCTGCAGAGACTCAATAATAGTGGCTGTTAATTTAATTAAACAGTACCTGGTATTGGAAGGATGGGTCATTGGTGATTGGTTGGATCTCTGTGTGTTTATTTGTGCGTGTGTTTCCTCTCTAGAGAGACATTAGTATGGAGTATATAGAAATACAAGGGCACCAGGGAGCAGTCATGACCTACAGTCTGGAAATGGCAGAAATCAATAGAGCAGCGTGGGTAAAATGCAAAGTCCCAGATGAATAGGCCTAGTTGAATGTGGGGGAGGAGAGGTAAACTGTAGTGAGTGAGTGAGAGAAAGAGGGAGAGTGTATGAGATAGAGGATCCCTCCTAGCTTTTCCTGTATTCCCTTGTTTCTGTCTGAGCCTGTGTGTGTATGTGTGTGTGAATCAGGGGAAAAGAAGCACGCAGAAGTGTCATGCTCACTGGTCTCAAGGTCTTTTGGCCATTTCAGATTGCTGTATAATCTCACCATTAGTCAGACAACATGGTAAGGTGATTCAAAAGCCAAAGAGATAGAGGAAGTGCTGGTAGTTTAAGCATTTGTTGTTTTAGTTCAGTCAAAATTCAACAGAAACTGACCAGTGCCACTGTACATCATTGTAGCTTTTAAAGAGACATGACAACTTTCATTCATTCATCTTCTATACCACTTTATCCTGTATTTAGGGTCGCGGGGACCTGGAGCCTATCCCAGGAGACTCTGGGCATGAGGCAGGGTACACCCTGGACAGCGTGCCAATCCACATGACAACTCTTTAAATAATTAAAATCCATGTCTTCGGCGCCGATAAAGAGTGTGTAAGGGGACATCACCTTGTCAGTTGAATTGTCTCGCACTGTGAAACAGGCATTCTGACATATTGCAGTTAAACTCCCGTGGACTTTTATTTAATTAAATAAATAACTGGAAACTGTCTGTGCCTTGGTTACATCTCAGAATCAAGACTCAAGAAAAAGGACTGACGAGAAAGATAATCCGTGTCTAACAACCTCATTGACCTCATATAGGGCTTAATGTATGACCAAAGTGAGCTAGATAACTAGTCCTGCCCTTCATTAGAAGGTATAGATATAGAGTTCGGCTCACTGTGAACTTTTTCAGTTCAGTTTAGAGAAGAGAATTGCACAACAGCATATGACATTTGCATTCTCTTCTGCTGAATGAGATGTCCAGAGAGGTGATGAGACAGGATTTCCTGCTGTGACTCAGCCCTTCTTCTGTTGTCTGACTCTGTCTACACAACTGGACCATCACATTTGTAAATGACCGTAATGTTGCAATAGCAGACAGTCTTGGATAAAAAAACAAACAAATGGAACTTAAAAAAAAAAAATAGTCTACATTTAAAATGCTCTGTGAAAATGCTGTTGCTGTGTGTGGTGTACCTCAGGTCTACTCCATATGTATTGTGTTCTTCTGCCATCTTTCACTGACCTTTAATAAAGCTCTGTGTTATGTTATAGCCTCATCTACAAATGACCTGTCTCAGCACAATGGTGTCAGTCACACCAACAATATGACCTGAGCTCGAGCTGAAACCTGACGCTTTCGTAGTGTGTATGTTTCCCAGAAAACTGCTGAAAGCTCATAGCTGTCTTCTTTAGCTCACTGTATAGACAGTGGGATTGACCTGGGGATGCTGAGGTAATAAGTAGGTATAAAGAAAGATGATGACTATGAGCTAATGGATGCGAAACAAAGAGGTTCAGATGTATGCGAACGTAAATAGATACCGATATGACACATTTATATGCCCCATTCCTATCCTGCTAATTCAAGAGGTTATGAAGTAATTGTATCGTAAAGGTACGAAAATGAATAACACAAAGCTGGGTCAACATACATACTGCTAATATTTACAGCCCTCATGGTTGTTGAGTGAGTGGAAAAGGGAAAATGAATTTTGGAAGAATTTATGTACAAACAGTGATTCAGAGATATTAAAATGAAAACACGGGTGTATCCTCGAGCAGGACAGCAGTGCAAAAGCTAAAGACAAAAACTATTCTGGTAAGACATGATTAAATGAAGAGACTGATATAATAGGAAAAAATGGTGAGCTGAACATAACTTATTATAAGTTATTTAGATTATACAAAAGAGGGTGTTGACAATCATAAATATTATTCCTGACTGCATATCCTAATCTGTGAACTGTAAAATGCAATAAAACGTAATGGGAGTTTTCCAGTACAAGCAAGGTCTATATACACCCACATCTACACCCAAAGTAATAAAGGATGAACGGTGCTTAACTCTTGACTGATTGGTTGTAACATGATGTACAGTATCTTTGACCTTATTCTTCCCATGAGCACATTTACTACAAAATGGAAAATGTCAAGCTTATTAAATATGAATGGTAGACATAATGGGACGGTTCCTTTAAGTCCAATCCACTGAGAATGAATTTAATTAGGTTAAAATTTGTTAGAAATTGATTCAGGTTGATGCCATACACCGTTTTAGCCAATGATTAAACATGATGTGTTGTAACAGAGGTGTTGCGTAGTAATGTTTGGCGTTTTGTCAATGCTTCCTCATTTCCAAATAGCATTCTGTCTGAGTCAACAGGAAAGATCATAGAGGAGCACATGAGTAGTTCTTGGAAGTAACACATAATGACGTCAAATCAAAGAAGAGAAACGTGTTAGAAATTGAGATTGATAATGGATCTAAAAGTGAGTCACTTATTAATTAGAATTGCTTTTGTTGGTTTTGTTATTTATTACAGGTTAATACAACATTTCTGAATATGTTAAAATAAGCCCAAACTGATTATTTTGCTTTTTGAAAGAGCTGGTTTTGGCAGGTTTTCCACTAAGTAAATGCGGGTTAGTCGGTTACTGGGACACCAGATCCGCATCACAGGTTTTACACCTGATGCGCTTTCTGACGCAACCCTACCCAATTTATGCGTGCTTGGGACCAGCACTGACTCATGTGACACTTCATTCTCTGGCATGCTGACATGTTTAAACCTGACGATTTATTTATTTTTTGGCAACCTCATACTGATCCAGGTGGTAAACTCTTATATAATTAATATAAAATATTTGTATAACCAAGTATTATATACTGGAGAAATAATTTCTACTAAATAAATGTTGGTCAGGAAGTCAGATGTTCGGCTTCTACTGTATGGAAGTAAAAGTTCAATTACAGTATAATCTTGTCACAGATACTGCATGTGTCTGAGCTTAACTGTGGTGTACGTGTGTGTGTGCCACACACTCGCGTTCATCAGTATCATCAACTTCAACACGCTATTTCAGTGACTCAGCAGACATTCAAATTATGTATTGAGGAAACATATTGTTCTTATGATTCAGACAAAAAGGTGTTTTAAGAGATTTTAGTGATAAATAGGTGCAGCTGCCCATGTCATTTCCTGGTCTTAAGGTTACACAGAATATTTAATGCTAATTCATGTATTTTAATACCACAAGGATTGTGTATCGTTGTGGTTGGTTTTGCAGAGAGGTATATTATATTTGCTCATGCAAGGAAGATAAAGGGAAGCTTTTCACACTGGTCATCTAATGCATGTGATATTTAAACCCAGCACCCTCTTTTCTCCTTCTCTCTATTCTGTCTTTCTTTCTCTCTGAAGCTCAGCATCTGTGCTGTGCCTCAGAGACCTTATTAGTGGGGGGCAGACAGACAGCATGCAAGTGACGTTAGACAGTGGCATCGTTTACCTCCCCCTTCTGCTCCGCAGCATCTGTGTTAGGCACACACGCATACTGTTTACCACAGTTCAGAGCCTGCTCTGTGGGGTGCTGCCTTGTAGCCCAGTGCTAGCAACAAAACCCCAAATCTTAGTCCACATGGACATCTCAGTGGTTTAGTAGCGGCGGGGACTGACATGCTATCGGGACTCTCAAAGCAGGGGCGGCCTGTGCTGCTGAAATCTTTCTCCCTGTTTTGTTGTTGTTTATTTCAGTGGTTCGTTTCACTGACAGTGTCCCAAAAATGGACTCCAATAAACGTTTGTAATAAGCTTCATTAAAATGATGTTTAGTGATTGGAGTTTATCACTACTGGACTAATATCGGTTAATATTAACTCTTCATCCAATCCAACTTGAATTTCATGTGATTTTTAAATGTAATAAACAGTTCTTGTTCATTGAGTTATTTGTAGTTCTGGATGCCCAAACTAGTATTTTAAGATAAACAGAGGTTGTAGTCAGATTGGACCTAGGACGTATGCCTTTATCTAGGTTTAATGTGTGGATATTAGTTATCATATAGCTGCTGGAACATCGGATTTGTGTGAGCCATCTGGATTTAGTTCTGGTCTTTCTCACCTCTGTGAAATCTTCACACATTTAACTTTGTGTGAATGTGATTATGAGAGAGAGAGAGAGAGAGAGAGAGAGAGCCTTTTAATTGCATGGCTTTTATTAGCGAGAGTGCCGAAAAAGGATCAACTGCCACTAGAAACATTAAATATTTAATGTGTGCGTACATGTCTTAAGTCCACTTGTAAACTTTAGCAATCAACTATAAATAAATTATGAATGTGTTTTAAAAAAAACTAAACTTTTGTACCCATCATTTCCAGATTCCCTGAAGCCACCTGTTCTCTGCAGCTTTAGTCTGTACAATAACAGTAGGTTCTTGAGTGAGTGATTTTTGTGATCATTGTGGGTGTTCTCTAAAACAGTATGCAATTGAAAACCAGACAATAAGTGCTTAAGTATTAGCAGTATCTCTCTTGGAGAGTAATTGCTATTGCACTGGAGCGATATGTCTTTACAGCCCCTGATGCATCGTCTTCACAATGCAGAGGTCACGCAGATTACACCAGGCTGCTATGAGTCAGGCTATGAGGTCATCATGAATTGTCCAGCTGAAGGAAGAATGCTAGACAAAAATGGGACCATGAATTGACAGACAATGTAACCGGTGTTCCTAATGCAGGCTCTAATTCTTGCCGTGGGTTATGCCGTGGTTAATGTTAGACACAGCATATGCCTATAATATTTGTAGTTACATATATTGTAGTTCTCTCATGTGTATTTATTATAGAATTTTTGGCTTTTCTAACATAAGGCTTAGATTGGAATTCAATTCTTCTTCTTAGGAAGTGTTGCAAAGAAAAATTTTGGACAATTGCCATTAGGGGTGGGCGATATAACCAAAATCTTCTATCACGGTAGAAGCAATTTTCTACCTATATAACGATATATATCACAATATAGCAATTTGTATCTGAAAATGCAGAAATAAAAATCCAAACACAAAGAAACTGTTTTACATAATGTAATTTTATTTAAACTGTGAATTGCAGATCACGTTCGTCTCATTCGTATCACTTTTCTTATACCACAGACGATGCACCTTTTTTCTTTACAATCTCCTCGTTGTCGGTTTTGTCACATGTAAGCAAACTCACTGCTGCTGCACCGTCTTCTTCCATTGTCGAATTGTATGTGAAGCCAAACACATCAAAAGTAGGATGAAACCGCGGCACCCGATTGAACCAAATATCTGCGCGGCCCAGTGGACAGCGCAGCGCGACTATCTGAATAGCGCAGAGATGATCTGGTGGATCACACAGCACGGATTAACTTGAGCAGCGCCGCTCGAATCACAAACCTGCACGACCCGCTGTTTATTTATTTAAAAACAATTTATTTAAAATGTCAGGACTGTTTAATATTGTTTCCGCCTTGCCATGCCTGGTTTGTACGTGCGCATCCCAGCGAGGTAAAATGTATTTTGATGGTCAACGCGGTCTATTTCTATCAGCATCGCGCAGGTTTGTGATTCGAGCAGCGCTGCTCAAGTTGGTCCGTGCTGTGCGATCCACCGGGTCTGAATATTTGATGTGCACACGCCAGCTCAATGTCACGGTTTCGTCCCACTTTAGATGTGTTTGGCTTCCCATAGAAGTGAATGTGTATTGCATGGTTACGTAACATGCAACATCTCGTGATCTCACCCTTAAGACCAAAATCTCTATCGGTTGACAAATTTCTACCGGTTAACCGTGTATTATCCCTAATTGCCATTTAGGAGGGCTGTTCGAGATGAAACTTTTCTTGAATTAAGGTGTAAAATGGATTTGTGAGACTTTAGTACGGTACGGTAATAAGATTTTTAGCTGCAGTAAAATATTTGAATGGTGCAAACATTTTAAAGAAGGTCATACATACTGTACGTGAATGGCGATTCCGAGAGGGCTCAGAGCCCATTACAGTCGTTCCAGTGAACCTTCAGCGACAGATAACTTGGCACCAACATGCGGAAGAGACGCATCTGTCTGTGGGAAATGTACACACAATCATTCAACCGCTTGCACATTACAGGAACTCGGCTGCAAATTATTGCCACATACCCCGTATAATTTTGACCTAGATTTCCACAGGCATGATTCAAGGAGTTCCTGGGAGGCCAGCATTTCAGACGTGAAGCTGGCAGTCCGATCATGGCTATGGTGTGCTGAGAAAACGTTCTATATATAGAAATAAAGGAAGTTTTAACTCTTATATCTATATTACATTATTCTGTTTCGGATTTTTATTTTGATACACAATCAAAAGTGCAGCACGGTGTCTTAGTGGTTGAATGCTGCGCAGAGTCTGTGAGCTGGGGATGTGGGGGTGTTTGTTTTGGTCTGTGCTCACTACTGTGCTGTCTGCTACTCCAAGCAGAATCCTCAAATAACTGATACAGTGCTGACACAGGCTCGTTTTGTACTGAAGCAAACAGTCCTTTTCCTGCTCCTCCTTCTTCACACGCTGTCTCTCACCCTGTTAAGCTGGAATGCTGAGCCAGATATTTGCTTAGTTCCAAACTCCTGAATGAATGCAATCAAATATGTCTCCAGTGATTAGGAAAAGGGTTGGCGGTGGTCCACTTTGTCGTCTACTGTGCTGTGTTCCGAACCTGTGTTAATTAACATCCGTCAATTCAATGCCTATGCTTGGATACACTAGCCAGAATATAGCAATTGAGTGGAGAAGAGAGTTATTAAAGAAAAAAAGGCCCATTGTGTATAATAACATGAACTACTGTCTTATACCTGCATTTATTATGCAATCGATCACCTACTATGTTCATACTTATCTATTTCATATTTAAATACAGTAAAAAGGGACCAACAATATGTATATATTGTACATAAAAGCTTGGTACAGTATATGTAATAAGATGACAGCTCATTGTATTTATCATTACCCAGTCGATTAAATTTGATATCTGATAGTTCTAATGGTGACAGATGTTTAAACAGTCCCAGAGTCCCAGAAGGTCGATCCTGATTAGCAAGTAGCAAGTGTGAGCGTCTTCCCAGAACGGTAACCTGCTTCAGGGTAGATCCTGTTTTGATCCTCTGCTCCTGTGTTTGAACGCTGAACATAATGATTGGTGTTGGTTTACACACAGCGACATGTTGAAGCCTGCTGAAGCGTACACCTTGGCTTTCTGTGCATTCCAGTAAGTGAAGAAAACACATTCCTTTATTATACCTTGTTTACTATAGTTGTCGTTTGGAGAGTAGATGTTGACTTTGTCCGAGTAAGAAGCCAGAAAATAGTCGGTGGAATGTGCCTAAGTCCAGATGTGTACATTTACATTTACTCATTTGGTTGACGTTTTTATCCAAAACAATGAGGATTCTCTTCAGTAGGTATATACAGTGCAGACGAAAGGTTTTGACTATTTTAAGTTTTCCACATTTTGTTTCACACTCATGAAATTCTCAGTTGTTCATAATTCCACACATAAGTGAAAACATGTTTGTTTTTTTCGTTTTTTGTTAATTTATTCAAAAATAAAGACTGAAATATTTCCTTTATGTAAGTATTCATACCCTTTGTGACACTTGAAGTTAAACTCTGGCGCATCCTACTCTGATCAGCAGACCAGTGCCTAATTGACTTCATTGGACATAATTAGGAAAGGTATGCACCTGTCTGTATAAGGTTTCACAGTAGATTGTGTATGTCAGAGTGAAAACAAAACCATGAGGTCGAGAGAATCATCTGTAGACCCGCGAGACAGGATCATACCAAGATACACATCTAGGGAAGGATGCAAGAAAATTTCTCGATCAATAAAAGCAACCCAAGAGCAAGATAGCCTCTAACATTTTTAAATGGAAAAGATTTGGAACAACCAACAGTCTTTCCAGATGTGGCAACCAAACCAAACCAAGCAATTGGGGATGAAGGGCCTTGGCTAGATAGTTAATCAAGAACCTAAGATAGGAGAGACTTTCAGAAGAACATCCATCACTGCAGCACTCCACCAATCAGGCGCCTATAATGGAGTGGCAAGACAGAAACCATTCCTCGCTAAAAGTCACATGACTTTGCCAAAAAGCACCCGAAGGACTCTCAGTACATAGAGATTGAACTATTTGGAATTAGCAAATCAGGCACTGCCCATCACCGTAACTATCCATCCATTCATCTAGGAATCTCTGTAGTCCGACTAGTGGTGTTTGGAGAAGTGAAATAATGGGAGCTTGAGACATGAAAAAATGCATTATATGCGGCTGAAGAATTAACCTGCTTACTCTTTCGGGTAGCTCTGAGACCTGTGTTAACTTGTTGACCCTGTTTTTTATAACTGGGTTATGTGGCAATGGGTTATTATCCAATTTGGGGCAAATCAAATTCGAGCTGTCAAGCTGTTCATTTATATTGATTGGCCTGGTTTCAAAAGCAGCCTGATGCACTGATTTACCCTAGATGCTGATAGCTGATAGTTTTTACTTCTACTTAGATCTGTTCAAATTCAAATTTTATTTGTAACATACACAGTCACACACAGTACGCTTTGCAGTGAACTGCTTATTCTTTTTATTTCACTCGATCTGAAGGTATGTATCGTGTGAAGTCAGAAGTTACAAAGCAGTGCATGAGCCATTCTTCTTAATTTCTTAGTTTGTTATTTTTAACATCATATTAAAATGCTCTTAGAGACTGTATTTTCACAAAAGAAGGGAGGAAAAGGGTTTGCACCTGCAGCCCATGACAGCTGTGTGTGTTGCTGTTCTTTTATGTGAGTCCCTGCTTAATTTATTCATCTGAGGGAAGTAGTCACAATGAAATGAAAGGAAAGATCTATAACAAAACCTTTAATGGTTTGCGAGATGCCTCCAAAAGAATATTTGTTTCAAATGTACGTACGACCAATCTAACCGAATCAGGTCGAACAGTCAAACAGTTTAGTACTGCACTGTGGTCAATAGGATGCAGTAGGTGAAATGTATAAAATTTTCAATTTTGGCAAAAATCTTTTGACACATATCTTGATAAAAATTAAGCAGACTTTCAACCGTGAAAAGGTTGTTTTAGAGCACTTTCCAAGCTTGTTACTCCAGGTGCAAAAGAAAAACATCCCTTTTCTTCACTATAAAACTACACTACTGGCAAAGCTATTTTTAGGGTCAGCACGAAAATCCTGGTATCAAAATGAGGCGGAGAGTTCCCTATTTCTTACAACATCAAAAAAATATTTATTTCAATAGCCTATCTTTATTTAAATAGACACATTTTTTTCGGCCTTCCTCATAAACAAATATCTCAGCAACAGAACATGTTACGGTTATAAATTTGGTATCATAATGGAGCTTATTTAAAAAGGAATCTTAAATTGTACTCAAAACACCCAAATGCTACTTAATATCTGATTTGATGTGATGGGACACACAAAAGTCTCTCTTCCCAGGAAGTTCCTGAAATCCTTGATCTATTGAATAAATATTCAATTTAATTTAGTTTATTTCAATTAAATTCAAATAAATTCAGTGTAGTATCTGTGTAGTGCGTTTAACCATACATTGTCACAAACTAGCTTTATTGAAATCTAACCTTAAGGGTGCTTTCACACATATAGTTCGATTGCTTTAGTCCGCACCAGTCAGAAAAATGTTACAATGTAGTAAACAGACGTTGGTACGGTTTGCTTTCACATATGTAGAGTTCTAAACGAACCAAAATAGACCGCGAAGCCCATCGGCACCGGAAACACTATTTTCAGAAAAGCCACTTTCAATAATCATGGAGGAACAGCTTTGCTTTGCGCTCATGGTGCTGATCCTCGCGCACTGCATTGTACGTGCAAATCATTATTTTCAGATAATTAATTTCGAACACGATTCGCGGCTGCGACTCCAAACCAGCTTCCCGGTTTATTCATCTCGCCGACTGCGCATCGCCGCCACTTCAGGGAGAGACGTGCCCTCCTCCTGAATGATCATTTTGTTATTAGCCGGCGATCTTCCTGCTGATCCATCAGGTAATCCGTTGGCTGATCGAAACAGCCCAGCCACACATTTTTTCATCTTTAATGTGAATACAGAGAGGCACTTAATTTCTTCGGCACTCCACGTTTCTCCGCGGTTTAATTTCATCGCGAGTCGAGCTTGAAAAATTTAAGCGAGTCATCAGGAAGGGAAAATAATTTTACCCGCAACCCCGTATCTTATACCCAAAGTGCATTAAACTATACCATTTCATCAGATTTGGTTTGGTTGCTTTCACACCAGGCGAACTGCACCAAAGTAGAGCGGATAAAGCGGTCCGAGACCACCCCTTCAGGCAGGTCTCGGATCGAATGATTTGGTGCGCACCAAAGTACCGAGATTGCATTCACATCAACGCAAACGAACCAACCAAGGGACCAAACACGTTTGGTGCGCACCAAATGCTGTAGGTGTGAAAGCACCCTTAGATCTCTAAAGTGCAATTCAGCGGTCATCCAACCTCCTTGAGACAACATGTGGAAGAAATTTTGAGAGGAAAGGGGAACCGTTGGTTATACCAGGTAACAGGCTTATAAATCATTACTCCTTTATAACTGTCTACCATAAAGTCAAATCTATTTAAAATATATTGAATGGATATCCATATGCCTTTATTTTGAATATGAGACCTGACATAAGCAGAGGAAAAGCTTTATACAATTCTGGAGTATTTACAGTCATGTCCAAAAGTTAGTATCCTCTTTTAATTCCATGTGTTTTTGTGTAAAGACATAATAAAAACCATCTTCTCATAGCAGGTCTTAGTATTAGGCAAAAACAACCTCAAATGAACAACATATAACTTTTTCCTTACAGTGCAATTATTTATTTAACAAAAATGAAGGGAAAAAATGTGGACAGTACTACGGCTCTTAATGCTTCTATAGGATTTAAAAGGGTAAGTTGCAGATAGGTAGCTACTCGTTAGCCCTTGATTAACTGATCGGCAGCAGGGTTTGCAGACCTCTATAAAAGTTTTGGCAGTTTGCTGGTCTGGAGCATTCAGGTGTGTGTAACACAATGACAAGAGGAAAATACATAAGTAATGGTCTTAAAGAAGCAATTGTTGCTTCATATCAACCTGTAAATGGTTATAAAACCATTCCCAAACAAATTGGAGTTCAACATTCTACAGTGAGAGATTATTTGCAAGTGGAAAGCTTTCAAGACAGTTACCAATCTTCCCAGGAGTGGATGTTCCAGCACATTTAACCCCAGGGTTTTTTTTTCCTGACTCTGTCTGAGAAAACATCTCAGACCCTACAGGCCTCACTGAACATGTTAAACGTTAAAGTATACGACAACACACTTATAAGAAGACTGAACAAGTATGGTTTGTTTGGAAGGTTTGGAAGGAGAAAGCCACTTTTGTCTAAAAAGAACATGGAAGCATGACTGAGGTTCGTAAAACTGCATCTGAACGAACCACATGACTTCTGAAACAATGTCCAATGGAGAGATGAATCCAAAGTGCAGTTGTTTGGCCATAATGCCCAGCACCATGTTTGGTGAAAACCAAACAGCATTTCAGCAGAAACTATTCACACCCACTGTCGAGCACGACAGTGGAGGGGTGATGAATTGGGATTAGTTTGCAAGCCACAAAAACTTTACAGTCACCTGTACGGGCAGCTTACAGTCATTGAGATTGAGTTGACCATAAGAACCATATTAAGTTGACCATATAGAAGAATGGGCCAAAATTTCTCCACAATGATGTGAGAGACTGATAAAGTCATGCAGGAAACAATTACTTTAAGTTATTGCTGCTAATGTTAGATCTACCAGCAATTGAATCATGCGGGGTACTTAGAGTAGTATTGCCACTGTTTTTTTTTTTTGGCTTCGTTCTAGTTATATAAATAAAATATTTAATAAAATAATGCTACAGTGAAAAAGCAATATTTTCTTGTTTGTCTGATGTTGTATTATAATACAACAATACAATAATACTGACACCCACTATGATCAGATGCATTTCTTTTAGTTGTTTATGAGAGACTATCCACATTTTTTTAATGAGAGACTATCCATATGTTTAAATAGGTCTTTTTTTTACCCTGCAGTCTATTGTACAATATTTTCCATAGTCAGAGTGCAGACAGAACCACGTGCCACTTTCGTGTCATGGATGGACGAAATAAAGTTTATTTTTAAAAGGATTTCCTTTGGAATATACCAAGCGGTGTCGTCTGATTCCTGAAGGAAATGTCTCCCTGTGGAAGCTCAGAAACCTTCATAAAGCATCTTCAAACTGTAAAGTACCCCTTCAGTAGGCATGTTTGCTCAGCAGCAGTGTATGGCAACTTTATACACTGTTATTATATATGAAAGGACATCAAGATGTTTTTAAAAGGCCTGGATAAGGGCTGTTGCTATTGGAGTCACCAGTCTACATTTTTATCTGCTAATCAGTGTAAGCCCCGAAACAGCTCTTCATTTTGTGCATGTACATCTCTGCATAATGTCTGGCCGTAGTGCAGGGTTTTGAGTAAGAGGGTTTGGAAAGACATGAAAATAGCAGAGTAAGAAACCACAATGCCTGTTTATGTGGACAAAACGGAAAGACTGGGGCAGTCATTGTGTCTACTTGTGTGTGTGTGTGTTTATATTCTTTGAGTCTGCATGTGTGTGTGTGTGTGTGTGTGTGTGTGTGTGTGTGTGTGTGTGTGTGTGTGTGTGTGTGTGAGTGCATGTGTGCATAAAGTGGGCAGAACGGGTAAGCTCTGGGGCCTGCCCTCCAGCTCTCTCCCCCAAATAGGGAACGTCTTGGATTTGAGCTTGTTTATGCAGTATTGAGCCCAGCTACTTGCATTCAGACCCAAACCTTATTTTAGGTTCCAGTTAGTTTTGGAGAATTCCCACAGGAGTCTTGCTTCTTGGCTTCTAGAAAAACATGGCTCTGGGCTTCCTGTGTGGCATGGAGGACATGCTGGCTTCAGGGAGTCAGTTAGTATGGACTGTTGCTGAGCAGGCCCTGAGGAGATGCTACAGCGATGCACTGGTGCCATGCAGGAGGTTGATTCAATCATGGTGGCATATCGGAGATGTTTATCAGGTATGAGAGCAAAGGTCATGATAGTTACAGTTTGTTGTTAGATAGCTCTGTGTACCACATAGATTATAATCATTAAAATACTGGACTTATACTGGATTTCTAATGTAAGCTCTTTGGGAAATGGCTTGAGGCAGATCTGGACCACTAGTGTTGTGTGATGTACTGTGCTGTGTGATGTTGAGTGTGAGTCTTTGACAGGGGAAATATTGAGCTGACCTGTTTACAACATCATGAGCATCACATTGGCTCTGAGTTAATGTTCTTCATTTCAGACTGTGTGAAGGGGGAAGGGTTTGTGTATACATGTATGTTATTTATAAGAGGTTCTATAAGAGGCACATCTTTGAAGATGCTCAAGATATGCCTCTTATGGTCCTGAGAAGTTCTGTGGAGAAAAAAAAATGCTTTCCATGTCAGTTTGAATGATTTGAATGACCAGTTTGCATCCCACTACCAAGGATTATTTGTCACTTTTAGAACATTAAAAATGTACATTTAAAAAGTAGTCGTTGGTTTGTAGGGTAATTGAACTTGATTGTCAGAAGTACAGGTGAATATTTCAACTTTTATGTCTGGGAGAGTTAATAAACCACTTTTAGACAATGTTATTGAACTATGTTCTTTTGTCATAAATAGATATTTTTAAAACCTGACTTTTCTATATATCTTTTATAATCACATTTTACAGCCCAGTAATTCAGACTGTTCTTGTCGTCATAGTCTTTACTTGGATACTCATAAGTCCAGATAATGGCCTCTCCAGATGTTGTATTTGGCGTCAGACTTTTATAGTAGTTTCTGGAGCTGGTCGATCTGAGTCACTGCCAGTCCATTATATTTGTTCCATGATGACTCTAGTGGTGACTCTGTTTTTGTGTCTGTGTTTAGTGTAGAGCTGAAGAAATAGCTGGCTTTTTTTTAGCAAGGATCTGAAAATGATGATTGACGTCCCTCTTTATTGCATACTTAATCAAAATCAGTAAGCAGGTTAGGGCTTTTGCAGTGTCACTAGACCTTGACTACAGAAAGTACTCAAGTTTTAAGCTGAAGAGACTTTTGAGGGGGGGTTGACTGAAGTCTATAACCATGAGATCGGGCCTCAGCGGATGTCATCCCCTGTGTCATAACCTCTGAACATCGCATGACCCTTTCCTGTTTTTTACTCAGAGACCCCCACACACACACTCACATATGCACGTTAAAAACAATGGATTGTTTTAGACCTGTTTATCATTAACAATTAAGAGACCGTTCTTTATGTGCATGGGTTTGTGACAGAGTACAACTAGATAAAGTGTTCTCCTTGTGGCACGATGGTCCCTGGTGATGCAAAAACCACTCTGAACCAGGCAGAGCCACTGCCTCATAGACGGAGAGACAACAGCACAAAGAAGCTGCTGTGCTGAGCGAATACATACAGATTCATAGTGACCAAACAGGCACTTGTCAGTGAAGGAGAAGTGTGAGTGGTGGATAAGGACAATAGAGTGGGGGTAGGGTGTTGGGGCCACACTGAGCTTACATAATAGGAATACTGCCAGGATTACCTCAGAATTTTGTCTGTTGGTTAAGGTAAAGTTGCTCCATCTATACTGATGTTTTATCTACATTTAATGATTGTTGAATGATGTAATTCCTTGTCATGTTTATTTAAATATCCAAATGTCGGCTTTTTAGAGCTTCATGCTGAGCAAGTTGTCAGTGGTTAAACATCCCTAAAATTCCCAGTGGAGCATTACATTTGAATTAGTTATAAAAGACTGTGGTATTGATCTGTGGTATCAGATAGAGCTCTCAATAATATGATGTAGGTGCTTAAAGACACTACTCTTGTTAACCTGTACATGTACTATAAATAACAACAATAATAATAATAATTATAATTATAATTATAATTATAATAATAATAATAATTATTATTATTATTATTATTATTATTATTATTATTTTGAAAACCAGTGCTGTCTAATGCATTATTCCGACTGGCCAGGAGGTGCTAATTAATTTTTTAAAACAGATGCTCTGTCTCTAGCTCTGGTTTCAAGGTTTATGTTTAAGCGCTCATTCTAATATACTGTAGTAGAAAGTTTAACAAGCTCTTGTATTGAAAGTGTGGCACATATTCAGAAAGTGTAATCTAGTTATCTGTTTATCATTTTTGGATGGAGTTAGCAGTGCATAGTTGATCATAAAAATCAATGGACCATTGCAGTTATTTAACCACAAAAGACTGCAATTTATTACAGGTAATATACATATTGTCTGGAATGTACTGTATGTTAACTATTATGTTAGTTCGCATAAATTCCAGACGATATGTTTACTTTTTCCAGACAATAAGTTTATTTTTTATTATTTTTTAAATTATTTTATGTTAGTTAAACTACTATCATTTTTAACTAACTTTTTTAAGTGCTAAATAAATATTAGCAAAGACCCTCTGTATGTGATCAGTTGTGGTATTTATTTACAGTGAGTCTAGATAATTACATTTGCATGCTAAGTGGTGCATTTAATACAGCGTTTAAGTCAAACCAGGACTTTTAATAGTGCCTGCTTCTCACTCTTTTGGTGTTGTACGAAAAATATGCGTGATATGTAACTAAGAGGACTGTTCGAGTCAAACTGGGACTTTTGACACCACACCAAAAAAGTGAGAAGCAGGCCCTAGTAAAACACTGGGATAAGTGCATTAGTGTAGCAGGGGATTATATTATAGAGAAATAATGGTAGTTTTTACTCTTATAAATGTCTTCTGTAATTGTGCACAATTAAAAGTCCTGGTTTGACTTAAACGCTGTATTAAATGCACCACAAAATGTAATTATGTAGACTCACTGTAAATAAATATCACAATTGATTATATACAGAGGATCTTTGCTAATATTTATTTTTTCTCAAATTGTTTAGAACTATAAAGAGTTTATTTTATGGAACATATGACACTATGGGGTAATTGGAAAACAATCTTTTGTTTGTTGTGACACAGCTTCATAACGTCACCCTGTTGCTGATCATTT
Source organism: Channallabes apus (assembly GCA_030522415.1). Lineage (NCBI taxonomy): Eukaryota > Metazoa > Chordata > Actinopteri > Siluriformes > Clariidae > Channallabes > Channallabes apus. Next base: position 24,602,871 of record CM060112.1, read on the forward strand.
TCCTATTATAACATTCCAGGTCGTATTTTTTTCCTTATTCAATAATAAGGACAACATAAGAACATAGACCAAAACTGTCCTTATGTAGTTTGTTGTAGATGTATTGTATAAGTCAGGGTAACTTTGTCATTACAATGCAGCTTTGATTAAGTTGTTCAATTCAGTCCGTTAAGGGTTTACTATAGTGAGTAATTCCTGCTTAGACAATACAGCTTTGTAATTATCAGTGACAATAATTCTCTTGATTAAGATGGATTAAGCACAATAGCAATCGTGTTTATAAGAACTGAGCGTGCTCTAATATAAAAGGGAATGTGATATGAAATGAGTTTCATATGTTGGCAGCAAAGCAACCATTATCCCTAAACATTAAGATACTTTGGACTAATCAGTTTCTTTGAAAGTGTAAAGAGGGTCGATGATGATTAAATATGGACCGTGTAAACTTCATGTAAATCTTGGCATCGCCAGTTAATTAACAGAACGCACACAGTCTCTATATACTCATCCACTGAGCTCATTAAATTCTAATTAATTTATAGGACAAAATGTACTAGAGATATTGCACCCAGCTTGTTATTCCTAATCATACAATTTGCTAAAAATCGAGACATCGTGTCAGACAAACAGTCTGTGCCAGGCAGACAAGGTGGCTAACATCTTAAGGTCTTTGATTGTAATATATCTCTGAAAGACTTGTATTAGATCAAAAACAGGTCACAGGTGACAATTAAAACATTTCTGTGGTGTTCCTTAAAAGAGCATAATGTGTTCTTATCAAGTCAAGTTTACATCAGTGTCATTTATTGCAGCTCTTGTTGTGGGGGGGGGGGGGTTGTATTGTGTGTGTGTGTGAGTGTGTAAGAGTAGGCGCCCAGATCTTCCATCAGGGGGACTCATTAATTTAATATAACAGTGTGTTTGAGTATTTATGGATTATGAATTGTGTATCTATGACTCTCCATTCACTTGCTTTTATGCATTTTTTTATTTGCACATTAGAGAAAATTTTATTAAAAGGCCTAGAATGACTACATACGTTGGATTATACATTTGTATAAGGTGGAAAAGTTGTTTCACTAAGAAGGTAGTGTGATAAATGAGTGGCACTAAACCACATAGCAAGTGTGCTCTTTCATTCTAATGAACAAGTGTTTGGCTGGAGCTCTTTTATTGATGTAGTCTTGTTTCCCCTTTTCAAATTTGTCCCAAAAATAGAAGTCGAACCACGTTTTTCTTTGCTGACTTTTTGGTAACCCACTTTTTAAAGACTTTCCATGCATTTGGAATGCAGTGCATTTGGATTGAAATGAATCTGGAAACATTTTCCTGTAATATGGTTTCTCTCTTGCAGATTAATAACAATATTCATGTGACAAAAAACAAAGGTTAAATCTGGACTGAATGTGTGTACTTTGTTGTACTTTTGTGCAAGTTGTACATATGCACAGCGTTGCTCAAGGCCTAGCATTGCTGTTTGGGTCCTGGGTTTAATCCAGATCATAGCTTACAGTATATTCTGTGTGAAGTTTCATCACACAGATCATTTTCTTATCATGTTCATATAGGTTTCCTCTTGGTTTCCTTTCACTGACCTCTGTGCATGGGTGCTAATTTAAGGATCAAACAACAGGACCTTTGGATGTATGCTGTGGTGTCTGGCACTGTGAGGTTAGCAGCAGATCCTTTTGGGTACTGCGGGTGTGTGTTCGGCATGCGATGGATGCTTGGTTGGTTGAGATCTGGGGAGTTTGGAGACCAGTTCAACAGCCTTGAACTCTTTGCCTGCTAAACCCAATATGCAGCAGGTTGTGATGTGCTGGCTGATGCTTTTCTATCATAGCCAGCATTAATTTAAGCAATATCTTTTGTGAGGGATCGGACTAGACAGGCTGGACTAGATGAGCATTTGGTGACCATGATCCTGTCACCAGTTAACTGGTATATAATTGGTAATTCAATGTCATTCAAATCACCTGGCGGTGGTATTATGGCAAATCAGTGTTTACCAAAGTAAGGTGTAACATAACACGTCCTATACATTAAGTATACAGTACAACAAGTTTTTTTTGTTTGTTTATGATTCCATCCCCCTCTTCATTTTCTCACCTACCTGACAGATCACCACTGGACAGAGTAAGGCCTAACATGCCTTCTGAGACACTTGAGACCAGCAAAGCACATCTTGTAGAACTGGTGGTCATGCACTGTGATTGACAGGGGAGAGAGTAGAACATCACACATAGCCAGAGAGCATGGCCAGTTTTGCTGTTCGACTCTACAGGGCGAATACTTTTCTATTGCACCTTTCTTGCCCCTTCCCTTACTAATGAATGGTTTAACAATGAATAACTTATTATATCTAAACTTAACTACTATATAAGATAAAGAGCTAAATGAACATTTTGTGCGGTAGGAAATTATTTTGAACTCATCACATCATGTCCTAAAATTCCATCACTATTACCGTCTTACATCTTGAACTTTTTTTTTTTTTACGCAAGATATTTTGCACAGTAATCTAGATGCAATGTTATGTTATGATTATGACTCTTTAACATAAGCTGTTCTGTGTAAATAAATGAAATAGCATTGAAAATTGACTTTGCTTCATCTGATTCATTTGAAATCCTGGAGTATTAATAGCTATTTTATATCAGCCATTCCTTTAAAAATATGTTCAGGAGCTGAGTACATCACACACCTTAGATGTTCTGAAATCTGGACAAGTTGTACCTTTAAATTATTAGATAAGTTGTTAATCTAGTTTATGCCTATTAAATGGCTGTGAGTTGTGCGCTGTCTCAAAGATCACATGAGAGCACACAAAGATCATCACTGTATTCAATGCAAAACGGCATCAGTAAAACACCGTCTGTTCCTTTTCCAGATGACGGAGGGCAGGCAGTGTCAGGTGCTTCTGCTGGACGAGAGGCAGCTGGATCTGCTAGTCCAGGTGAGACTTTTACTGTAAATCTTTAAACGCTTGTTTTACGAGTGAATATTATGTGTGACTGCTTGTGCAATATTACTTTCAAAAGCACAATGTTGAAAGTGTAAAAAAAAAAATCGAGGGCCTGATTGAACAGTGGATTTGGAAACTAGGTTTGTTCATTATAAAAGATAATTATCAACAGCCTGTTTTTCTTTTCTTTTCTCAGCCGAAGCTGTTGTCTAAAGATCTCTTAGACATGGTGTCATCCCATTTCAGCCTGAAGGAGAAGGATTATTTTGGAATTTCTTACACTGACACAAAGTACGTGTGCTGACTGAATGAAATAGCTATTATATGGATATGTATCTAGACATAGTAGACTAGACATAATGTGTGTGTATGCAGATATGTATGGTATGTGTGTATATTTATGTGGATTTATGTTCCTTATATATTATTTTTACAATACTTATATCTCTTCTACAAATTGTCAATATCAATATCTTTCAAAATATCAATTTCATAGTGATATCTATTCTATAGCCACTGCACATAATTATTTTTTTTATACCTGCAATTTGTTTGTTGCACAATGCCAATATTTTCACTGATGTATATACTGTACGCTATTACTTCTGGGTGATGGTAAACTGCATTTTGTTGCTAAGTACAGTACCTGTACTATGTAATGGCAATAAAGTTGCATCTATCTATCTATCTATCTATCTATCTATCTATCTATCTATCTGTCTGTCTGTCTGTCTGTCTGTCTAAGCTGAATGAATGCAAGTCATGTTGATTTGCTCGAAAGGCTTGTGTGTGATGTATACTAAATAAATGATTTCTTTTAAAAGTGGTCAGACTAGCTGGCTGCAGCTAACCCGGAGAGTCTTGGAGCACAACTTCTCCAAAAAGACTGGACCGCTCGAGCTTAAATTCCAAGTTAGGTGAGTGTGGACATTTCAGCTTGTGCTCCTCTCACAGACATTACATGTCACATCTACCAGAGGGCACTATTGTGCAACATACAGAAAAAGTTGAAAGTGGTACTATGTGGACAATTGAAAGTGTTTCCAAAGGCGGATCTAATAATGTATTAGTAATAATGTATCAGCCATGTGATTAGTGTGTTTATAATGATTATGCTACAGGAAAATTACAATAACCTGGGAGTGCTGTTTGTGTCCATGTATTGTAGCATCTTGTGTTCTCTGACAGGTTTTACGTCGACAGTATCAAATTTTTGAAGGATTCAACTACAGTGGAACTGTTTTACTGGAATGCAAAGACTTCTGTCTACAATGTGAGTATTTCATGTGTCATAACTGGAAAAAAATGTTTTCATGCTTTATGATTGTTTTTTTTCCTTTACAACTTCCTAACAATTTATTATTATCATATATAAACTTTAAATAAAAAACATGTAATCTTCTTTATCCATTGCATTTTTTTATATGCAGGACCCATTGTGAAATTTTATGTTCAAATAATTATTTATTTGGGACATGTCGATTATATTTATCCAAAGCAGAATACAATGCAAATGCAAAGCTGTTAAAAGAGTGTGCTGTAATACAAGAATAACATTTTGTAAACATGAGTAGTTGGTAAAACTATAAATCTCAGTCTTTATAGTAGTGAAAGAAAACAAGCTTTTTATAATAATGAAATATTAAACAATAATGGGAATAAGATGAAAGTTATACTGTACATGCCATCATAGACAACAAGGCAGCAAGAGGTGCCAGCACACTATGTCTTGCTCCAAGACCAGCTGAAATTTTAATCTTTGTTCAGCTTTTCATTTTAGTGCCTGATGCTACATTGCCTCTTGTTAAACAATGCCGGCATTCAGCTCTAGTACAAAGTATCAACTGATTCTGTAATCCTCCAAAAATATCACTTGACTGCATGGATTTTGTACCGTGCCCCTGTAATAACAGTGGGAGCAAAAAAAGGGAATAAATTGAATAAAAGGTCTAAAGTAAGCTGAAGCTTATGCCACACACATAGACACACACATAGGTCAGAAGGTTGTTAATTAAAAAAGGGGAGTGCAGCAATGCATTGCCAAGAACTGTGAGGAGAACTCTCTGTGCACACGTGCTGCACTAGACACACACACACACACACACACACACACACACACATACTGTACATACAAGCACAAACTGTTACAGAGGTCAGGTTCACCAAATTTATCAGGCATTCAAATAAAAAAATGTTAAAACATAATAATCATTTTGGATTTTACAGGATATCCTAATTGAGTTATTGACCGCTGTGTTCTCTAGATTCTCAAAACAGCCTCACATCTTCATTCTCAAAATGTCAAAAGCCGTTCTTTGAGATTCTGGTTCATGTTGCTTGCATCATGCAATTCCTGCAGATTTTTCAGGTTCACTTTCATGATGCGTACAGGTGTCTCCTTTTCTACCACGTCACAAAAGTGTTCTGTTGGATTCAGCTTTGGTGATGGGTACGGCTACTGAAGAACACTAAACGCATTGTCATGTTCATGAAACCTGTTTGAGTTGTCTTTTTCTTCTTGGACGTAGCCATTAGAAAATGGGAAAATTGTGGCAATAAAGGGATGCACATGGTCAGCAAAAATTAGCAAATAGGCGGTGGCAAGTGATGATAAGTATTAATTGCCAGGAACACATTCCCCACACCATTAGACCACCTCCACCAGCCAGGACTGTTGACACAAGGCCAAGTGGAATCATGAATTTGTTGAATTGATAGCATCTGTAAGACTCAGCAGAAATCAGGATGCATCAGACCACTCTATGCTTTTCCAGCCTTCAGCTCTATAGTTTATGTGAGCCTGTTCCCATTCCAAGGTCAGGTTTGTGTTCTTGGATGACAAAAACAGCTAAGTCATGAACCTGAAGTTGTCTTCTGCTTTAAGTGGCCCGTCCATCTTAAGGTCTGACATGTTGTGCGCTCTGAGATGCTTTATTCATCTTCACAGTTATACTGAGTGGTCTTCTGAGTTACTGTAGGCTTTCAGTCAGTTTGAACCAGTCTGCACATTCTCTTGGGACCCATTTCATCAACACGGCATTTCTATCCTGACACTGCCACTTACTGGATATTTTTTGTTTATTTTGCCATTCTGAGTAAACTCTTGTTACAGCTGTAAATATACACACGTTATAAATAGGAGGAACATAGTTCATGTATGACATTCATGCTTTTGTGTATTTATTTCATGGTTTTATGAAATCAAGTAAACATTGGTAGTTGGAAGTCTTGATGCTGTCTGGACACAAATCCCATGGCATTAAGGTACACTTAGAGAGATACAGAAAAGGGATTTTCCCACATTCCAGAATTTGATCCAGACAAATGGGCCTTAAGATTGTAAAAAAAATCAAAGAACCTTTATCAAAAATGCTGTCTGAGTTCATCATGGTGTTGGAGAAATCATTGGCGACAAAGAAATTTCCTCCATTTACATGAGAACTTGAGATGGAAAGTTATTTACCGTGGATGTTTGCAAGTCATTTGTAAACTTCATACTGTAGGTGGTGAGCAGTTGGGGATTAAGGGCCTTACTTAAGGACCCAACAGGGGCAATTTGGTTGTGGTGGGATTTGAACCTGGGGCCTTCCTGACCGTAGTTCAATGCCTTAACCATTGACTACCCCTGCCCTACAGATCCAATCATGCACGCTACACTACTCAATAATCATAATATATAAATTTGATACTATGTCTGGTGATGCTTATTATGGAAGTGCATAGATGGTTCATAGCTTCTGTAGTCAGAGGTGTCAAGAACATGAGTATTTAGATTGTTGTTAACAGGTGACTCATTATAGGAGTCTAAAAATTCACAGCAAATTGTGAGGTGTAGTAAGTACTTTGTAAGTTAACAGTGCAAGTACATAGACAGTTTGTGATGGCTCAGTGTGAGTTGAGCATGGTTTGTAGTGTAGTTGTGGGGGATTACATAATAATTGGAAATACATAGTACCATTTCATTGACCATACATACCTAGTTTTTTGTGATTTAAGACATGTGACATTACAGAGTTCAACGAGTATTTTAATTCATGACAATTCAGGAGGTTCTAACAAACAGTTTGGAAATGTAGGAACGCGATCTAGGGTATTGAGGGTCCGGGTTTGATTACAGACCGGTTTGTGTGGTTGTTTTTCCACATGCTTGGTGGGTTTCCTCTGGGTGCTCTGGTTTCTTCCTGTAGTCCAAAGACTGTAGTGGGTGAATGGGCCTGTGTATGTTTATGTCTGAACCATGCGATATATTGGCACCCTGTCCCCAACTCTATATACAGGATAAAATAGTATAGATGATGAGTGACAAAATGCAGACTAGGCTAATTGGGTGTTCTAATTGCCTGTTGTGTGTGAATTAGAGCTGAAACGATTCCTAGAGTAATTTGATTACAAAAAATCTTCTGCCTCAAAGTTTGGCGTACACAGCGCGCTTCCGGATGCAAGCCGCCAGTAAATACAGATGAAGAAGTGCTTACGTCACCCACAAAGCGGAAGGAGATACAAGTTAGCTGCGTATTGATTTGAGGGAGCGGGCTGCAAAATGGAAGGGAACGATAAAATTATATTAAACTTTATTTTAATGTGTACCTTAGTTTTATGGATACTTAAAATAATTTAAAATACCTTTTTTAGCTTTTGCATCTGAGAAAAGGCTTTAAAATAAGGATGTATGGCACTGTAATGCACTTAATTCATCTCAGTCAACTTTAAGCTTTTCCTTGTATTGTGAATAGTGACATTGTTTATTAAAAAATAAAAGTTGATTCTTCTAAATCTATTATGATATCTATAATGATATATGTTACATTGCTGTTTAAGTAACCAAAAATCAATCCGATTACTCGATTAATCAATTACATTGGGGGGGGGATGGGGGTAGAATACTCGATTACTAAAATATTGATAGCTACAGTGTGAATCAGGGTGATGGATTGGCCCCGTGTCCAGGGTGTCCCCCGCCTCATGCCCTATGTCTCCTGGGATCAGCTCCAGCCCTGCAGGCGACCCTGTATACTACTGCTATAGCCTTAAGTGTTAGAGGGTGAACGGCTTAAATGTTGGGTTAATTACAGAAAACGTTGAAGTTCGAATAATAATGCTGTCAGGTTATCTGAGCTCACTCGAAATTATCACTTTTTGACCATAGTGGAGTCGAATAATTTCTTCTAGTATTAAGAAGCTTTAATTTCTTTCTTCTTCTTCTTTTTTTGACGCTACTTGAAGACCGCTGAACCTGTTAGCAGACCCGACCAACTCGGCGCAGGGGTTCCCTGAGGTGTACTTATCAGGAGCAAAGAACCTGTTTTAGGCTTAGTAAACTATATATTTGTGATTATGTGTCTATTGTTGTGTGATAATAACGTTTTAAAAGTGTGGTTTTAGCGTTTTATGTTTTTATTTTTTTCAAAAACAAAGGAACAATAATACCCCGAGTGTTGCGGTGGATGGTTTGTCCCTGGTGGAAACCTGCGAGGGGACGGGTGGGACTGAAATAGTTTCAAACATACCGGAGCCGCAGGTTTACACTCTTTTTTGTATTTTTTTTTCTACTACAGGGAGCTATTGAGCTGGAGAGTGAGCATGTGTTTAAGCTAGCAGCGTTCACGTTGCAGGTAAGTGTGCTACAAGCGGCTCACACAAACACGCAGCGTAGCGCGAGCTTGAATCAAAACTGAGCGAACTGCGCGCTCGCGACGCAGCATGCAAAGCAACACTTGTACCGTGTTTGTGAAACGCAGTTTAGGCACGAATGCATCATATAAAGTTACCTATTACTCGTGCACTCGAGGGAGAATTTCAAAACCAAGCTTATTCGTGCTCAAAGGAGTATCTTGAACGTTTTGCATGTGAGAGGGAGAGAGAGAGAGAGTTAAGCTTCTTAAAGATAAAGTTTAAGAAGATAATTAGAAAGCATCATGTGCTTTATCGGAAGCAGGCAGAACCCTTCCTTGAAATCGATAAATGAATTGAGATTTTGTCATGGTGCACATGCACAGCAAATGCTTTTGGCTGCTTCAGCTATTATTCTATCATGAATAAGCAGTGCACCTACGCAACCACAGTGTGGCAGTCGGCAGGATGATTAATTTCAACGTAACAATAAAACTACTGTATCAAATACTGTGTGGTGGAGTTTGCAGTGGATAGGTATCATGTGGGAGTGCACAATGTACTGTGATTAAGGCAAAAGTTAGTATACAGGAGGAATGTGAGGAAAGTGTTCACTAATACTTGTGTGTTTTATGTTTTTCAGGAGGCAAAAGGGGACTACACAAGGTAAAGCCCTGGATCTTGATTTATGGAAAAGTTTAGTGTAGTTGTATATAGTTTATGAATTGCTGTGGATATGTCTATAAAATGTATGCCACTATGACAGTACAGTCATATGCTTTTCTTTTCATACTCAACTGTCCTGTCTCAATAAGGTAGAAAAATTTCTTAGTACACCGGAGCCATGATCAGACTGCTTGCTGGCCTCCCAGGAAATCCATTAATGGCCCAAGTATGTGGAAATCGGAAAAGGGAGGTCAGGACTGTACCAGGGATATGGCAATAACTCGCAGCCGAGTGATTAATGTGCTAGGGGTGTGTGTACAGTTCACACAGACTGATGTGTCGGTGACAAATTAATTACTTTAAAGGAGGCCATACCTCAAGGATCAGGCGTTTCACTTGCTGGGTGTTCACAGAAAAGACTGAAGTGTGCTCTGAGCCACCTCAGCCCGGATTATCATTCAGCGAATTGTGGGCTTCTTATAAACGTTTTCACTATTTAGATGTTTTACTGCCAAGAGTCTCACCGTACTGTGCTTGACGTCTTCTGTAAATGTCAAATCAAATTAAAATGTTGTCACATACTGTACACAATCAAACACAGTACGATGTGCAGTGAAATGCGTATACAGACGCTCATGACCTTTAAAGTCTAAATTATCAATAGAAATTAGGGAATGGGAATAAAGAATAAAATATAGAGACCCATCGGATTTACGCCTTCATTCACAAGAATTTTCATCACAAATAAGGGTTTGGCTTGATCACCCATTGTATTTTACTTTAAAGGATCATGTTAAATGTATAATCATGATTAAATGATTTAAACAAAAGAAAGATTTCAGTCATTTGTACAATATTATGAATTCCCCCCAAAATTAATGTGGTAAATAAAAAAAATAAAAAAAACACACACACTCCCGGTTCTTATGTTTTCATGCATAGTTGAGTCGCTTAGCCTTGTTTCCACATTAGAGGTATGAATTTTGTCTCACAATTCTTCCATGGAGACCACTTCTGGCCAGACTTCTCCGTACATTACATGGGTGTACCTTGTCCTGTTGGTTTCCGCCAGCTCTTTGCTGATTGCAGTTCTAAACATCTGATGTTGAGGGGTAATAAGCAAGATGTGTTTTTCATCTGTTGCATTAAGTTTCCTTGTCCGACCACTTGCCTGAGAGAGACCTTCTGATGCAGTATCTTCTTACTATGCTCAGTCTTGGTGTATAAGCTGTGCCATAAAAATGTCTTTCATAACCTCATAGCAGAGTTTGTCTGTTTCTCACCCAGGTTTAAGGCTTCTACACCGCTGTTTCTGTTTCAGTTAATCACTGTCTTTCAATCTACATATGAAATGTATTATCATTAGCACCTGCTTTTTGTAATTGGTTAATCATACACCTGATTATAAAAAAAAAGTTCTGTATAGTGTTAGATAGTTTAAACAGATAATATAACTATCTCAACCCTAGTGGAGGTATAGTTGCAGTTCCACAAATACCCATGAATGGGTGCGTTGGGAAAATATCTCTGGTTTGAGTCATCTGATGTCTGTTATCACTTGTGTGTTAAAGGTAAATGGGCAGATTGTATCATCTCTAAAAAGAACGCACCTGCACCAAGTTTTTTCAGCCAGTGAAAGTTTTATTGAGTCTACAGAGGGCTTTTCTGAGCAATATGTGAACTACCAGGCTATGTGATTTTGATTATAGTACTGTTTTGGATTTTACGAAAATAAATTCCTTAAATAGAAGTATCTGGAATTGTTTCCAAGTATTGCCTTACTGTAACTCTAATGCATGATTGTGAATGAACGTGTTTTTCCTTAAGCAAGCATTGATGCATGCTTTCTGGACCTGATGTTTCTGGTTAATATTTATGGTTGGTTTTGCTTGTGGGGGGTCAAGTCTAGTTGATTATTCCTGTAAGTGTACCACAGAGCAGTCGGCAACCTCAATCCAGTGTTGCCTTGGGTTTTATACAATAAGAATAGGCATTAAAAGAATTTATATTCGTTCTAACTGCATGCATTAATACATTAAGGATGAATGACAATGCTGATCAAACAACTGCTGTTGGTTATGTTTGTAAAGAATATATTGGTAATGGAATAATTATTGTAGACATATTTTAAACCCAAACCTCTGTACAGTTTAGCTTCTTTGTTCATGCTCTACCTTCTCTGTACCTTCATGCTTCTTTCGCATGTATAAAATATGCTTCTATGTCTGTGACTGTATGTATCTCTTAAGGTGCTAGCCTCTGTGATCACAGTACATGATTGCGTAACCTGTAAGCGAGTGTGTAGGTTAATGCCAAACCAACCCGTTTGTTTGCTTCTGTCCCTCCCCTGGTCCCATGAGCCACTGGAGCTGGAAAACAAAGCTTTGTACACTTTTTTTCGTCACGTGAAGTGAAAGCAAAGCTGTTTGTATGCTCTACACTGGCCTCTTTTCACTCTGGATAAACAATTTGTCTTACAGCAATGACCTTTACATCTCCAGTTAACTGGAGACCTCGATCTGTGAAGTGATGTGCAAGTTCTTAAGAAACTATAACCATCACATGCACACTGCAGGCATTAAAATACAAACGTTATAGGAGCATGGAACAGAGGGTCTTTTTAGTTTTCTTTAGTGTATTCACAGTTGTTGCATAAAAAAAAAAGTTGTTACATAATCTGAAGGGCAGTATATACAGTATATTGACAGTTTTGTTATTCTCTCTTAGTCAATGCACTGAAGTATTCCAAATAGTTCTATGGGCACCATATTAAAACTGAAACTTTTCCCACCAGGCTTTAAGTGAATCTCTTCTCTTTGTTTTCAGATAAGTTTTTATTTCCCTCATATAACTTAAAATCTTAAATCCGTTCCATAAAGTACAAACATTAGACACTAGCATGCCAAGAGATTAAGCCCCCATCCTCTCTTCCTACCTCTCGCTCTCATCTGTAAGCCTGAGTGGATGTAAAGCTTGAAGGAGTAAAGATATTGTTCCCTGGCAGACACTCAGGCGTCAGGCTGGTTAGTGATGTGTCAGTGAGGGGTGTCTTTAAAGATATAATGGACCACTCATTTAAGCATCCTATCATGCGGACTTGAAAAAGAAGGTTTGATTGTAATGGGTATGGTTTTGTATGGGTATGACCAACACTAACGTTTTGTAATAGAACATGTAATGTAACAAAATGTCAGTGTAGATTAAAAAATATCACAACTATCCGCTCTACTGGAAAAAACTACATGGTAGACAACTTGGCCCTGATGATCTGTTTACAAGATATCCACACCAAACGTATGCACATACCAGGAGAGGCAAGTAATGTTGGCACTGCCATACCAATGGGAAGCTTAAGTGTTGAAACAAATTATTGACTCTAGATATTAGTTAATCTATGGCTCTTCATCAGTTTTTAAATATAGCTTGGTTATTTTAAAGGGCACCTACGGTGCTACATGGACTTTTTCAAGCTGTTTGGACTGCATTGTGTGTTAGGAGAGTGTGTACACAACCACTCTACAGTGATAAAGAGCCGCCCAGCGATTTTCTTTTAATTTAATAATATAAGATGCCCCTTCTGAAATCAGCCCGTTTTCAAAAGCCTGTCGGTGTGAAGTCACACCGACAGAGGCCGCTCCTACTACAGTTGATTGACACTGGTGTTTTAGCAAAGACTCGCCCCGAGTGAAAAAAAGAGCCGTCAGCCATTGTTTTTCTACACTGGAGCAAAATGGCACCTACATGAGTGTGGTGTGCTGTTTGTTGCAGTATTGTGGTGGTTAGGATTCGGCGCTTTAACGTGGGAGACCCGGGTTCGATTCCTGCTTAAGGTACATGCTTTTTTTTGCACTACATATTTATAAAGTTTTTCTAAAGTTCGTTTAGTAACGAGGTGAGTGCGCTATGCTTCGGTAAGCTTTTCTGACATAAGGAGAGGCTCAGTCAAACACGCACGCACACACACACACACAATGCTTCGCGTATATGATGTCCTATTCCCGGCATCTATATGACTCATTCACACACACAGACACACACACACACACACGTTGTCTGTCAGAAAGGTCTCTGTTTATTAACAGCAAAAGATCGGTATAAATGTTTGACTAAACGCCTGTGCTATAGACATATGTTACTACAAATGAACCATTGTAAATGTCCTGGTGAGATCCCGAAAAAAACAATGCTTCGCGTGTATAAGGTCGCGGGTTGAATAGCCGGCATTTCCGCGATGGTAACCGTTAATCCTTCGTGGTCTAGTGGTTAGGATTCTGCGCTCTAACGCGGTAGCCCCGGGTTCGATTCCCCCTCAAGGCACATGCTTTTTGCACTACATATTTATAAAGTTTTTCTAAAAGTTCGTTTAGTAACGAGGCGAGTGCGCTATGCTTCGGTAAGCTTTTCTGACATAAGGAGAGACTCACACACACACACAATGCTTCGCGTGTATAATGTCCTATTCCCGGCATCTATATGACAGTCAGACACACACACACACACACACGTTGTCTGTCAGAAAGGTCTCTGTTTATTAACAGCAAAAGATCGGTATAAATATGTTTGACTAAACGCCTGTGCTATAGACATATGTTACTACAAATTAACCATTGTAAATGTCCTGGTGGGATCCCGAAAAAAACAATGCTTCGCGTGTATAAGGTCGCGGGTTGAATAGCCGGCATTTCCAAGCGGCAGCCATTAATCCTCCGTGGTCTAGTGGTTAGGATACGGCGCTCTCAGCGCAGCAACTCGAGTTCGATTCCCGGTCTGGGAAGTCAAAAAAGTTTTACAACCAGATTCACATGTAAAATTTTATATACATATATAACTATATATATATATATATATAAATATGAGTGCATAATAAAAATCTTACAAAATATAGGGGATATATATATATATATCCCCTATATTTTGTAAGATTTTTATTATGCACTCATTTGTACATTGTATATTTGTACAACTATTTTACTAGTTGAATTTATTTTCTTTAGTATTTCTTTTTATTGATATTTATTCCTTGCGTATAAGCTTTTATTTTATTTTTAAGGTCACTGGCTGTCGTATAAGCATTTCACTGCATATCATACTGTGTATGACTGTGTATGTGACAAATAAAATTTGAATTTGGATCAAAGGAGAGGAAGATAAGTGGAAGGAGACAGAGAGGGAGAGAGAGACAGAGTATGGGAAGGTGAGCATGAATGAACAGATGCAAGAGGAGACAGGAAGATAGCAGCAGGGAAGATTTAACACGTTAATATCAGATCTATGAGGAAGAGAGTAGAAATAATTCCTTTATATATAAAATAATTCTAACATCATGTAAAATTATTTTTAACTGTTTTTTAAATATTTTTAACTGTTGTCAAAGCTATACCCCACTTGTATTGTGAAGACACGCCCCACAGAACTGGGGGGCGGGTTCAGTAGAGGTCATTAACATTTAAAGGAGCATGTACTGAAACAGGTTGCTGAGAACAGAGCTACTTTTTACCAGGTAAAAGTAATGTTTTTTTTACACAACAATTGAGAATTTTTAATTAAAGTATATTACAAACTTTTCATTAGGACCCTAAAGAATCATATTAACTTATGCAAAATTGAGTCTGTATGGCTCCTTTAAGGAATGTGCTAAGTAACAATAAAGCGTAGTTCGTTAAAAAAATGCCTATTTAGATGAACATTTCCACTGATACAAAAGAGAGAAAAAAAATCAGTGTTGAAATTTACAAGTTAAAGGATAAGCGGCAACAAAAATATGGAAATTGGCCGCTCGATTGCAAACTACATGGATTAGCTGTTTCTGTATTGTAGTTTTGAGTGTATAGCTAATGTAGGTGTGTGATTTAATTGATTATACAGTTTAATTGATCCTTTCAATTCAGATAATTAATTCGACGGATCAGTTCCTGATTCAGAATTGATTCAGATTTTTTTAACTGTTTGGGTAAGCTTTGGTAATCAGTTCAGATTGTGGTAATCTCAACACGGATCTCAACTGCTGGAACTGTTCAACTCCACATGTTCTAATATTCTGGACTCAGTAGCTCCTATGAGGATTAAACGCTCTAAACCAGTGACTGAACCGTGGCTGAATGAGACCACACATGCTCTCAGTCGCTCTTGTAGGCGGACTGAGAGGAAGTGGAAAAAGGACAATCTTCAGGTCTCACTGTACATCTTCAAAAACAGCCTTCAGGAATATCAGAGAGCAGTTAAAACAGCGAAATCACATTACTTCTCAGAGGTTGTGTCAAACAATAGTAAAAAACCGCATGTTCTTTTTAATACTCTGAATACTTTAATTAATCTTCTGATTCTGCTGCTATTGAACCTTCACCTGCACTTTGTGAACAATTTCTTCACGTTTTTAAAGATAAAATTGTAAATGCCAGATGTGTACCATTTATCTCTATTTTAGACCCCTCCATTTCTTCTACTTGCCAAGCTGTTTTTCATCAGTTTTAACCAGTTTCTCTCCCTACCCTAAGTGAAATTAAGCATTAAGCATCTGCGTCCATCTTTTTGTCCGTTTGACACCATTCCGTACATTGTGGACTTAATTAATTCATCTTTGATGTCCGGTTGTGTTCCAGCTGCTTTTAAACATGCTGTAGTACAACCGCTGATCAAAAAGAGCAATCTGGATCACTCTGTTCTTTCTAACTTCAGGCCCATTTCTAAGCTCCCCTTTTTATCAAAAGTTTTAGAAAAGGTTGTTTATAATCAGTTACAGGCACACCTTGATTTTAATGGGATCTCTGAAAAATTTCAGTCTGGTTTTAAGGCACGACATAGCACTGAAACTGCTCTCATAAGAGTGTTGAACGATTTGCTTTTAGCTGCAGACTCTGGTGATTCTGCCATTCTGGTTTTATTGGACCTGACTGCAGCTTTTGACACAGTAGACCATAACATCCTTTTATCACGCCTCGAGACATGCGTTGGAATTAAAGGTTCTGTTCTTAAATGGTTCCAATCATATTTGTCAGACAGGAGTTTCTCAGTCCATCTAGGGAAGTATTCATCTTCAGTGTCTTCTCTTGGCTGTGGGGTACCACAAGGCTCCATTTTAGGTCCAATTCTCTTCTCACTGTATATGCTTCCATTGGGGTCCATTTTCAGGAAGCATAAAATCGCCTTCCACTGTTTTGCTGATGATATTCAAATGTATCTGTCTATCCCAACAAATTGTCATCCATCTATTCAGACCTTGTTGAACTGTCTCAGAGATGTTGAAACATGGATGGGGAGAAACTTTCTCACTCTGAACAAAAATAAAACAGAAATTATTGTTTTTGGAAAGTCTAATCTCCTCAGTGGTTATGACCGTGTCATTGGATCGCTGGAATCTTTTTCTCATCAGTTTGCCAGAAATCTTGGGGTCATTTTTGACTCTGCCTTTAAGCTGAATGAACAGGTAAGCTCAGTTGTAAGGTCCAGCTTTTTCCAACTTCGACTTCTTAGTAAAGTTAAGCACTATATCCCCCCTGAACAGTTTGAGACATGCTTTCATCACATCACACCTTGACTACTGTAACTCGTTATATATACAGTGGTGTGAAAAACTATTTGCCCCCTTCCTGATTTCTTATTCTTTTGCATGTTTGTCACACTTAAATGTTTCTGCTCATCAAAAACCGTTAACTATTAGTCAAAGATAACATAATTGAACACAAACTGCCGTTTTTAAATAAAGGTTTACGTTATTAAGCGAGAGAAAAAACTCCAAATCTACATGGCCCTGTGTGAAAAAGTGATTTCCCCCCTTGTTAAAAAATAACTTAACTGTGGTTTATCACACCTGAGTTCAATTTCTGTAGTCACCCCCAGGCCTGATTACTGCCACACCTGTTTCAATCAAGAAATCACTTAAATAGGAGCTACCTGACACAGAGAAGTAGACCAAAAGCACCTCAAAAGCTAGACATCATGCCAAGATCCAAAGAAATTCAGGAACAAATGAGAACAAAAGTAATTGAGATCTATCAGGCTGGTAAAGGTTATAAAGCCATTTCTGAAGCTTTGGGACTCCAGCGAACCACAGTGAGAGCCATTATCCACAAATGGCAAAAACATGGAACTGTGGTGAACCTTCCCAGGAGTGGCCGGCTGACCAGAATTACCCCAAGAGCGCAGAGACGACTCATCCGAGAGGCCACAAAAGACCCCAGGACAACATCTAAAGAACTGCAGGCCTCACTTGCCTCAATTAAGGTCAGTGATCACGACTCCACCATAAGAAAGAGACTGGGCAAAAACGGCCTGCATGGCAGATTTCCAAGGCGCAAACCACTTTTAAGCAAAAAGAACATTAAGGCTCGTCTCAATTTTGCTAAAAAACATCTCAATGATTGCCAAGACTTTTGTGAAAATACCTTGTGGACCGACGAGACAAAAGTTGAACTTTTTGGAAGGTGCGTGTCCCGTTACATCTGGCGTAAAAGTAACACAGCATTTCAGAAAAAGAACATCGTACCAACAGTAAAATATGGTGATGGTAGTGTGATGGTCTGGGGTTGTTTTGCTGCTTCAGGACCTGGAAGGCTTGCTGTGATAGATGGAACCATGAATTCTACTGTCTACCAAAAAATCCTGAAGGAGAATGTCCGGCCATCTGTTCGTCAACTCAAGCTGAAGCGATCTTGGGTGCTGCAGCAGGACAATGACCCAAAACACACCAGCAAATCCACCTCTGAATGGCTGAAGAAAAACAAAATGAAGACTTTGGAGTGGCCTAGTCAAAGTCCTGACCTGAATCCTATTGAGATGTTGTGGCATGACCTTAAAAAGGCGGTTCATGCTAGAAAACCCTCAAATAAAGCTGAATTACAACAATTCTGCAAAGATGAGTGGGCCAAAATTCCTCCAGAGCGCTGTAAAAGACTCGTTGCAAGTTATCGCAAACGCTTGATTGCAGTTATTGCTGCTAAGGGTGGCCCAACCAGTTATTAGGTTCAGGGGGCAATTACTTTTTCACACAGGGCCATGTAGGTTTGGATTTTTTTTTCTCCCTAAATAATAAAACCCCTCATTTAAAAACTGCATTTTGTGTTTACTTGTGTTATCTTTGACTAATAGTTAAATGTGTTTGATGATCAGAAACATTTTGTGTGACAAACATGCAAAAGAATCAGAAATAGTTTTTCACACCACTGTAGGTCTCAGTCAGTCACAACTTCAACAGCTACAAGCCGTTCAAAATGCAGCAGCTCGCCTTTTGACTGGGAAAAGAAAACGTGATCATATTACACCCATATACTGGCTTCCTGTACATTTCAGGATCCAGTTTAAAATATTACTTCTTGTTTTTAAAAGCCTAAATAATTTGGCACCTTCCTATCTGTCGGAGCTTCTTTTCCCGTACTCCCCTTCCAGAGATTTGCGATCCTCTGATCATCATTTACTGCACATCCCCAGAACAAAGCTCAAAACCAGAGGTGGCAGAGCCTTTTCGGTGGTAGCCCCCATCCTGTGGAACAGCATCCCTTTGCAGTTGAGAGCCACCCAAAATCTTAATCATTTTAAAACCATGCTTAAAATACATCTGTTTTCATGTGCATTTTCCTTTTGATTTATTAAGCTAGTTTTATTTTATTTATTACTATTATGATTATTTTATTTTATCCAATGGATTTCTGTTTCATGGTTTGTAATAGTGAGCGATAAATATTAAGTAGATACGCGGTATAGTACCTGCTGATTTATTGTTTTATACTTGTACAGCACTTTGGTCAGCGGAAGTTGTTTTAAATGTGCTTTATAAATAAATTTGATTGATTGATGTAAGCTTTAAAATGTTAAATTCTCTAAAAATATACCACAGTCTCTGCAGAAAATTCAAACCACTTCCATCTTCTGCATTTTACGAGAGCATCACTTCTACTAATTTTAGCTTTATGGCTTTTTGGTGCAATACTGCAACCTAATGGACTGGAGTTTGCCACAGTAGGTAATTACAGGAGAAAAAAAAAACCCTCATCGCTTTCTATGATATTAAACGAAACACAAGTTAGACAGCATTTCAATGCATGTTAAATATTTGTACTAGTTTTAATACATTACGACCTGTAAGAAATAAAGAGAGGCCCAAAAAATGTATTTACACAGTTCAACATGAAAAATATATGCCTCTCTTCTCACAGCCACATAAAAGCATCTCAAATGGTGTTACGACTGACATCTTTAGAGGAGAATATTACACATTGCTACGATAATTCAATTCAAGTTTTCTAAAAGGGCATAGATAACACCTGTATACATATTTTGCGCACCTCTGTAAATTTGCCTAAGGCAAATCAGACAGTAAAACATTAAATGCTACCGAAATATATTGAATCGAAATTGGCAATGCCTAAAAATCAAACTGATTTAATTGACCGCCTACTTATGATTTCACAGCTTTAATTAGGAATAATTAATAACTAAGAACCGTAAATTGTTTTTTTAAAATACCAGTCTGATTATCAATAAATTATGAGAAAGCACATCCACATGGCAGTTGTATTAAAACAACTTGCTTGTTTTCACTTTCCTCTCTGCGGGAGGTGGTTGAGTCTCCAGTGAAATAGCTGACACATTAGTGTTTCGTTCTGACACGTTGCCTCCTGCAGCCATCTGTTTGATAGTACAGACGTTATAATGAATTCCAAGTTGCTGACTGGGTGTTGTGGTGAGAGTAGAGCTGCGCTGTACTTTAACACATGATCCAGTCGCCCAGCACAGCAGGCAAATTAATGCCATTAAACATTAACCGTGAGTCAGTGAACTAGTAAAGACTGCTTTCAAACGATCTCCTGTTCTATTAAGCTATCAAGGAAGCATTGCATTAAGAAATGTAAAGCCTTACACCTGCCACACGTTTTTATTAATCTTTTGGCTAAAGACTATTAGTTTAGATTTACATTATTGAGTTTATTGATACTACGAACTTGCTCAGTGCTGTCATGTTTCTTTTGTATATTATCTTAAAAAGTTTAGCAATACATTTGTTTGTGTGACTTGCTGCTAGGTTTCATGGATTCGTTTACACAGACACGGACATTGCCGCACTGTTTGAGTGTGTGAGCTTGTGTCACTACCTCTCAGCACTGTAGAGCAGACCAAAACCTCTTGAATGGCTTTTGTCTACATTCACTCGTAACCTTGACAAGGAGCACTTCTCTTCGTGGCATTATAATTGCAAAGGACTTGGCACTGCATATGTTTTAAGTGATGTGTACTCATCCTGACCAGCTCAATCCAGTGAGAGAAATTAGTATTAATACTGAATTTTGCCGACTAAACAGACTCTCTATTTACTCTGTTGATCTCCTGGCAAATTCTATATGTTCAACCTATTTTCAGGTAGCTGTGTGTCTATTGTCATTCAGTTTAAAACAGTTTTAAAGTTTCTTTTTTTATTATTATTTTATAAATATAGTACATATGATCTGCTTTTCTGTTAATCCTTTTTTTCAGCGATGAAGATGCAGCATCAGACTTGAAAAAGCTTCCCGTGTTTCCCACAGCCGTGTTAAAGGAGCACCCGTCCCTGGCCTATTGGTAAGAAACGTGCCAACGTTTAAAGCACCGTTAAGCAAATTTAAACTCTGCTTACAGGTTTACTGTCAAGTAACATCAAATTTTGCCGTAAAGGCCCCTGTAATTATCATTTCCAACGTGTTTAATTGTAGTCTGGGCTCCAGTGATGGAAGTTTTTTAGTGCAACCAGATGCAGTGGTCATAGAACATGTGAAAAAAGAGACAAACGATCCTGGTTGGTTGCAGTAATTTCTGGTTGTAGACTTTTTTTTTTTTAGAAATAGCTTCTGATCTAGTTTTTTTTATTTAACTTTCCTCCATTCTGAATCATGATCAGGAGTGTGTGTTGAGGAACACCTGTGTGGGTATGTGTGCAGAAACAGCTGTGAAGGCAAGGTTGTGTGTGTGTGTGTGTGTGTGTGTGTGTGTGTGTGTGTGTGTGTGTGTGTGTGTGTGTGTGTGTGTGTAATTAGAGAATAGGATGAATGTGTGATGGGACAGTTGGCCAGATGGCATTTCACGGATGAGTGTGCTGAACTCGTGTCTAAAGAGTACACTCTTTACAAATGGCACATTCACAATTCAGCCGAGCGTTCAATTACTATTCATTTTGCATTTGTGGATATAAATACCCCCACCCCCCCCCTCACATACTGTTTTGCTCTTTCCTTTCTCTTGGTTTATAGTGAAGCCCAAGTCATTGAGCATTATAAAACCCTCAAAGGACTCACCCGAGGAAAGGCCATCATACAGTAAGTACCTGATAATTTCTCACTAACGCAAGAAGTACATTAGAGATCCCGAAACGAAGCAGACGAACCTCAGTCAACATCAGTCAGTTTGATCCGATGAACCTCTGGTGTAAGGCTGTGTTAAACCATGCCTAAACGAGTTAAATATAGTAGCCTGTTGTATTATAAACAAAACATTTTTGCTTGCCTGACTGCCCATTTCTGACGAAACTTACTTTATCCACAGGTACCTCTTGTTAGTGGAATCCTTACCTTCATATGGTGTTCATTATTATGAAGTAAAGGTAGGATAATGTTTAGCTGGTGGAATTTTATTTAATTTGTTTTTCTGACATGAGAAGCCAGCTTTATAGTACAAATTGATAATGCTTATTATAGCTGACTTAAGAGCCCAATTGATTTATTGACACGTTCAATCTTTTTATTTAGAAAATGCAATTTAACGACCAGGTGAATGAACCTGAAGCGTACCTGACTTCCTTTTAAAATCTTTTTATATATATATATAGGCTATATAGGCTATATATAAAAAATATTATTATTTTTATAATTTATTTTTTTTTTACTCCCCTCTCTCAGGACAAACAAGGAATTCCATGGTGGTTGGGAATTAGCTACAAAGGCATTGCCCAGTATGACCAACAAGACAAGCTAAAACCCAGGAAGGTAGGTTCCCGCAAACAGAGGAAACTGTGACATTTTTTTCCCTTTCACCTCTCAGATGCTTTATCATAACCATGAGTTAATGTTTCACCCGTATCAAGGCAAATCTGTGAAAGCTTCAGACAAGGCAGAGAATGTTTCCGTCTCTCACATCACACAAGTGCATAATATCTTAGATTATGTTGAGTATATGCAAATGTCAAATGAAAAATAGATATTTTTAATAGAATTGTTTTAAAAAAAAAAAAAAGATATACGTTTGTGTTTTATAACTTGTACAATGTTCCACATGAGCATCTGAATACACTGCTATAAGGTATCACTTGAAAATAGAAAGAACAGACTTGTTGGAAACGAATATTTATGCAATTTCGCACACGTTAGTGTCATAGGAAGTTTGATGTTAAAAGTCTCTGATTTTGTATCCGATAAGAATTATTTTGCTATTTTTTTTATTAAAATTTTTTTGGGATATGATTTTGTTGACAATCTGAGATATTCAAATGGGATCACTAATGCTCCTGCCAGTCTTAAAGGCTTAAACCAAAGTCAAAGAATTACATAGGGACATATAAAGGACATATGAATCTGGAATTAAAGACAGTGGTGCATGTCTTCTGAATTCTGGAAACCTCACGCCTCCTTGCTCCTTTTTCATATTGCTAGCTACTACTTGTCTGTTTTACTCTAGATGTAAACAGCACTATCACAGATTAGGAAAAAACAAGTATGCATGACCGTTTTTGCATCCTGGTGTGCAAAAACCTGGCCAAATAAAGGTAATTCATGAACAGAACGACTTTTTTCACCTCCATCTTAAATCTGTCATTGTCATTAAGCTATAAAAATTCTACTTAAAGTAATCCACATTAATAATATTATCATAATGTTTACCTCATTTTCCTTAAGTACAATAGTTATTCTGAGTTTAAGCACCATTTTAGTTGGTAGCATGGGGTGTAAGACACGGCTTGTGAGAATCACAGGGAGGAGTCAAAGCCCTAGTTAAATAAGAGAAACTATGTGGTGTTAATATAAACAGCGAGAAGTGTGTGTGTGTTTGTTCCAGCATGAGCCTCACTAAAGTTCTGCGTTGTTATTTTGCCTGCTGGCTAAAAGAACCACACCTCATCTGTATACGTACCAGACTGCACTCGGATCGCATGCTCTAGGAATATGTGCTTCATTAGCAGCTTCATCTTATTTATACAGAATTTCTGTTAAACTGTTTTTGGCTTCCTGCCCCTCCATTTAAGGTCCATATAAACCTTGCTCTTTTTCATTTGGTGGCTGTTCTGCGATTTTTTTCCTGCAGAGCCCATGTCATTACAGTTAAAGATTTCTGGCGTTTGTAGCTGGGTGTGTATCTGGTGGCAGAGCGTTAATGGGCATCTCCCTGTCTACAACCCAAACCTTTAGAGACTTGGTGTAATTGTGGAGCTTGAAGGCAGAGCAGGGACTAATGCTGGCGACGTGCCAGTCAGAGACAACGTTTCTGAAAGGGGTCTTGGCTCATTCGGTGCTTCCCTACCAGCCTAGTTTTCCTCAGGCAAAGCTGAGGTATAGATGAAAGGGAGTGGAAATGTCCCAGAAGCACATCCTTTTCTCGCTCTCATTTTCTAGCTCATCTCTTGGCAAAGTTATAGCAAGGACGTGTAAAAGTGGGAGTGACTTGCCCCTCGTTTTCCTGTCTTCTATTATGCCTTTCTCTATGGCCGTTTTTTTTCTGTACATTCTTTTTAAAAGTACCCCCTCACCCTGTTGTCAAAGTGCATCCCATCAGCCTGCCAGTATTGATTGTGCTTGCTGTCAACACTGGCTGCCTTTGTATCTTCCCAGCTCACTACCAACAGACTGCTCTCATTATGCAAATCCAGCCCAGTCTTTGTGCTCTTCACTCAGCCCAAACAATTGATCAAGCAATAAAACACAATTAGTCTGGCAGGGGGGCTAAGAGAAGAGAGGCTGGGCGTCACGGCTCGGCCCATGTCACGTGAACAGCGTATTGGGGGTCGTTAGATTTAAAATCTTATAAAAAGCGCTTTTCCCGCACTGTAAAATCACAAGAAAGCAACCACTGTAGAACGAATGCATTTCTCTTTCAATAGTAAGTGCATTTCAATAGAAATGTGAAATAAACAAATTAATTAATTAAAATGAAATGCAGTTAGTCCTTAAAAACAGTTGTGTAGTGTTGTTCCCATCACAGTTTTCAGTGTAAACATTTTCATAATTACCCAGAACTATGGGAAAGGATCATTTACCATTTCTGTCTTATGTGAAGTAGACATGTGAAGATATCAGATGTGCAATTGGGAACTGTATTACGGAAGCAATGCTGCATAAAAAATAAATATAAAAAACTTTTTATATAATTTAGTTTTTAAATAAATATTCCAAATAAACATATCAATATAATATTGTATAAGCTATGAAAAGTTTAACAGCAAAAACGTGATAAATTCCATTTTCCATATTTTAACAAATATTTTTTTCTTGGGCACTGGTGGCTCAGTGGTAAGTGTTTCGCCTGCCATGCGGACGGCCCGGGTTCGATTCCAGCCAGTGCCCACACCCCAGCCACTGGATACAGTGCCGGTCCCAAGCCCGGATAAAATGGGAGGGTTGCGTCAGGAAGGGCATCCGGCGTAAAACCTGTGCCAAGTTGTAGCACGCCTTGTCGGGAGCAGCCGAAAGACCAACAACAACAACATAAGCACAATAACGTCATAGTACATCAAGCAGAACATAATATTTAGCTTCACTTAATGTGCTTAATTTAGCCTCACTGGCTAATAAAACCAGATTGGTGAATAAATGCATTCTTGACATCAGCAGTTAAAGATTATATGGCATTTGGTAACATTTTTAACTAAAGCCAAATAAAATATTAAGAGCGTTGAAGACATCAAGTCAATTCTTGATTACGAATTATCCTCGACGTTTGGGTGTTCGGTTATGCATGGTTGCATTGGTTTGCAATAAATCTATCACATTATGACAAACACATTTCAACAAGCTGTACAAAGGATATTATAATGATTGATCAGAGAATTAGTCGTTAGTTTTTAGCTTCATTGGTTATGACTGGTGATCAGTGAATGACACCACAGAAACGCATTTACCCGAGCAACTGAAGACTAGTTTTATTCCTGCCCCTAAAGGGTGCGTGGGCATCAGTTCAAGAAGCTGGCATTTGGGAGGTTGAAAACTAAATATACAAGTATTGTGTGTAGTGTCAAATATTACATTTCCTTAAATAAGTCTTCTACCAAGCATTTAAAATGGTCTTCAGTGCATTGGCTAATGTCACTGGAGAATGGTTTGGCACTTTGTATGTATGACCCATGGTGCATGTTTCCTAGATTTAATTACATTTCCCAGTTGCAGAATTTGATTAATATAACAAGAAACAATCTCGTTCCAATATACAAATCCAGGTCATGCGAAATGTTGTTATAACATCTGTTTACCAGGAGAGTGTGCAGAGACATGTAGGCTTACAGGAAATTCTACTCTATGTATTCATAGAATCAGATTACTTTGAGTGTAGCTATGTTACAGTGACCTTTTTATGTTCTGAGGTTTTTTTTTTGTTTTTTTCTGTAGCCAACACATTTTTTTTATTCAGGATTAAGAATATGGTCTTTAAAACACGCCGGTGATTAAGAGTTATGGTTCTAATCTCATTGCTGAGGTTTTGGGGTGTGTGTCCTCCTGGATTAGGGCCCATTATGCAAAATTTTAGTTCTAGTAATTGCCTTAGCTTTTGTAAGGATCACAAAAAAAGAGAGGCACCGGTGTTCGGTACACAACCCTAATTGGGTTACTGATCAGAAGATCAGTGGATAAAGCCTCGGCTCCACCAGGATGTCTCTGTTGGACCCTTAAGCAAGGCCCTTAACTCTGTTTATTCCAGGAACGCTGTACCATTTCTGACCCTGACCCCAGCTTCCCAAGCTGGGATATACAAAGAAAAGATTTCACTGCTAAAAATATGTATGTGACAAATAAAAAGGCATCTTCTTCTAGCAAAATAAACAAAATAAAATTAACCACTAAAAAAGTTTTTGAAGGAATAAGGAATGCCAAAATCTTTAAATAAACACTCGCAAAACGATTCCACAAATCACTACAAGATTGCCATTTTGTGTCAAAATATTTCATTCATTTATTTATTTATTTATTTTGTCCTTCAGAACTCTTAATTATCGAATTCCTTAAAGAATATCTTCTCTAACAGTGCAGGGTCAGAATTTGACAAACACACAGAATTTTGGACTGACGTAAGCCAAGATTCTGTGGTGGTTGTTAAAGCCTGCCATCTTCGTGTGACCTGAATCGTCATGTAATGTTTGCTTCATAAACACCGTGCAGCAATGTAATGTTTTCGGGAGGCTGACTGAAGTACTTTTTCAGTCAACAAGTTTATTTCAGAAACATTAGAGGTTAGTTGCATTAGATGTGTAGCACCACTCGCTCGTTTACACCCCCTGACTCCTCTAGCTAAAAGCACTCCTTTGAAATGTAATTAGCCTGCTTAATTCTAGGTTGAGGAAGTCTGTAAAGTAATTTACTTGTGCTTTAGCCTTGTTTTTTTTTTTTTCAGATTCATGATAAAATAGTTATCCTTTAATTGAATTATGTGTGAAGCATCTTTTAAATTGCTCGACAAAGACTAATTTGTCTAATTGGATAAACCTTAGATGTCCCATACTAAGAGATGATCAGCAATCCTGAGTCCTTTGAGTAAATGGCTCTTATGCGGAAATAAACTCTAGAAGCGTCACATTACACACTTGTTTTCCCTGCTTTATCTTCCCGGTGTTGTGAATACCAGCTCTAACAATGTTTAGAACTATTTTTTTTTTCCCACCAGGTTTACATTATTTTGTGCATTGCTTCCACTTTTATCTTTCTGTAGTGTCTACATTCTATCTGTGTATTGTGGCATCTAGTAGAGAGATATGATTTCTGAAGCTTCTGATAAGGGGTGAAACATTTTCTTTTGTCAGGTTGAGCAGTGGTTAAAGGGGCCGTCTTGTTTTTATTAAGAGGTTAGGAGTGCCATGGCCAGCGATTAATGATTAAATATAAGTAGTAGATTCCATGCATATTTGCCCTGGGAAGCTTTGGGAGGGGCGTCTGGATCTGCTGTAACTGTTGGAGCCAATTTAGGCTTTGGAGGAAAAAAAAAAAAAAATTAAGCATAAAAATTAAGCATAAAGTTGAATGGTATCATGTGCTATATCTGCTGCATGCTAGAAAGTATTAAAGGAAGCAGCAAAGGTTTTAGTGTGTAACCAGTAAATCTGGTTTGAGGATGGAGTTGAAGCCAAAAATACAAAAGGGAGCGGTAGATAGAAGGAAGAGAATGAGTGTAGGCTTAGTCAGGACAGGACCGAGAAAAGAAGAAGAAAGGGAGGGGTGAAAAAATGTGTATTCTACTCAGAGTTGTCAACCTGCCGCAAATGGGATAGGTCGGAGTAAGATTTTAATGATGTCACACATAGGAGGGGTGTATGGGAGGGACCTACTGAGCTGAAACTCTTGCAACACCTTTTGCGTTTCTCTGAGAACAGACAAGAGTGTATTGTTCAAGGGAGCCTCAACCCTGTGGGAAACTTGAGCATACGACTCTACAGAGCCGGTTTGATACACCAGGGACTTTATGGAGGCTTGTTAATCTCACTGGTAAGAGCTCCATTTGGATCTGTACGTTACGGCACAATAATTTAGTAATTAGGTATTCTGTCTGATGTATTTCAACTTATTTTATTAACGTTTTTTATTCGATCTGAATAAAATGAATCACATTAAATATTAGATTTCTCGAATGTTTGTGCGAGAAAATATGGGCAAGCCTTTTAGTGCATTCGAAATAGTTACCACATTATATTTAGTTTCAGCTGTCTACCGTCATTTAATGTCCTTCATTCTGCGCGTGTTTGAAAGAGGCGAAGTGTGTTTCCTGGTTGTGGGTTTGTCCACTTGCGTTTCCGCCTTTTTTCTAGGTAATCTGTCATCATGATTACATGCACTGAATACATAGTGTTTTATAGCTGTTGTGAGTCTGACAGAGCTGGAGATGAGTTCCCAGGAAAAGTTTTCAAGCACTTTGTCTATCGGTAGCAGATGTTTTGCAGTGACCATATCCTGGGCCTTGTTTTGAGCTCCCTTCCTTTAGGGCAGATTTGGAAATAAGCTGTCGCTTTGAACATGGCTCATCTCCTGTAGTTTCATTATAGCAGCAGTGGTGTTAAATTGACCTTGTAGCAGATCCCTTTTGTCATCTGTTTCCAGCTAAATGTACACCACCAAGTCCTGTTTGTTTTGGTTTGGTTATTTCTCCATCATTCTCAGAAGAATTAACGAAAGATTGTTTAAAAAAAATTTAAACACACGTCTGTCTGAGTTCTAAATGATATCATGCTTTGTGAAATAATGAGAATGTAAATATTATTTTATCTGCTATGTGTAAAACATCTCGTGTACAATACTGTGTTTATCTGCTCATTTTCCGAATCATTTACCTGAAGCTGATATCCTTCTGTAGGTCTTTCACTGGAAGCAGTTAGAGAACTTGTATTTCCGTGAGAAGAAGTTTGCAGTCGAGGTCAACGACCCTCCCAGGTAAAACATCTGAGCCATGGCACATTTTTACCTTGTATATCCTCCCTAGCTCTTCACACTATTTAAGTAATTTTGATGCTCTACGTTCTTTGGAGAATGAATGCAAACTATTAAAAAAGCCTGTTTCTACAGTTTAGGAGTAGTGCAGTTGAAACATTTCTGCTGTGTGCTTCAGTCTTTCTCAGATTTTAAAAATGCTTCATCTTGCAACACTAGTCATGCGTGATAGTCGTCTATCCATGGCTCTTGATTGAAGCTGTCTGGCTTTGAAAATTTTAAATGCCATTTTATCAAAACTCTTCACAGCATCAAGGTCAATGTTGATATCCATGCTGAAGGATTTGATATGTAATGGGGGTTTAAGTTGATGTGTAAACACAAATGACATTACTGCTTGACTTTTTTTTTTTTTTTTTAATAATGTCATGCGACCTGTGAAATAGCCAGTTACAGCTTACTGACTTGCACCATTGTCTTCACATATCCTACCTGACACATTGCTAGACCTTTGTACTGCTTGGGTGTGCTGATTTATGGAGCTTGATTGTGGTCATTGATCATTGTTTTTTGTTTTGTTTTTTAATGTGTGGATATGTTGATCCTCAGGAGAGCATCGTCCAAGTCCACTTTCGGCCAGTCCGGACAGGCTATCCACACCTGGTATGCCAGCCACTCATTGATCAAAACCATCTGGGCGATGGCCATCAGCCAGCACCAGTTCTATCTCGACTGCAAACAGAGCAAAGTGAGTCTGTCAGCATTATCTTCATCGCGCTTTCTCGATGTAGACATGGAGCTCATGCAGCTGTGTAATGATTTTGCTTTTAAGTTTGATTTTGAAGTTTTCTTCAGTTTTAGTAGTAATAACTAAAAACAGATAGACTTTTGGTATAATTTTGTATACAAGTTTGAGAGATCAGATGTCTAGATAATAAAAAAACATCCTATATCGTTGGTATGCTTTGCATTTTCTTATGTTGTCTTGAATTGATCTGTCTAGTCTACTAGCTGATCTTCATATTTTCATCCAAGTCTAAAACAGGCACATCAAAGAACTTAGGGGACCTCGCCATGGACCTTACGGAAATTAGATCCTCCAGAATGAGTAGGCTGGTGAGCGGAGACAGCAAAGACCATCTCATCATGGCCAGCAGCGGAAGCTTGGCCTCTGCAGGTAATAAATCTAAGATTTATTATTTCTTCTTTATTAAAGCCTTTAACCTGATGGTCCTGTTTTTATTAGGTGTAGTCAGCTGAAGCTGAACACCTGCGTATGATGTAATTTTCATTTTCATAAACCTGGGGTTTGTTGATGTGTTTAGGTTCTGCAGATTCTGAGGTAAATGAGGAACTGAAGAAAGAGAAAATTGCCGAGTTAAAGAAGAAAGAGCAAAGCCTTCAAGATCTTCTGGCTGAGAAATTGAGTGAGCTTAAGAAGATTTGCCTCAGAGAAGCAGTGAGTGTTTTCTTTTAACTTAAGATCACTGATAGTAGATTGATAACTTGCAAATTGTCTAATAATCTTTTTCCCCTCTAGGAAATTACAGGTAAATTGCCTAAAGAGTACCCCTTAGCATCAGGAGAGGAGCCTCCTACTGTAAGAAGACGTGTAGGAACTGCTTTCAAACTAGATGACCTTTTCCCTTATGATGCGGTATGTTGCATTTATATTTATCTGCCTTTCAGTACCATGGCTACATTAAATGGTACTTAATGGCATTTATTAAATGCCCTTTTTTTCTATCCCCAGGACCCTCACTTAAGGAATTTAGAAAGCCGGTTTGCTCTACAGCGAAAGATCGTAGAAGCAGCAAAGAAGCTTGCCAATGAAGCAGAACTCTGTAAAACTGTGAAGAAGAAAAGGAGGAGGAATTTTGAAGATGCTATGAAGATACTTCAAACGATTGAGAATGAAATTAATGAATACAGAGTGCTGAAGGGGAAGAAACCCACACAAAGGGCCTCGCTGATTATCACTGGTACACCTTATTTTAGTTTATTTCTAAAAAACTATTTGGATGTGAACGAACTTGTTTTTTTAATTATTATTATTAATATTCTACTATACATTTATTTAGACTGCATATGTTCATATTAGTTTAATTAAATTATTGTATGTGGCTAGGGATAGTAATCAGGATGATTGTGTTTAACGAAAATCTTGGTCTTTGTTATAGATGACATAAATGCAGCAGAACTCAGCTCGTTGTCTGACAGCTTAAATCTGGATGATGGTAAAAGTTTTACACAGTTCACATGCTTAGTCGTATGAAAAATTTAAACGTCTCTATACGTTTGAACCTGCGTCTTCTAACGCTTTCTGTTTGCTGTGTATCACAGACGAGGCGTTTGTCATGCAACGGCAGCGTTCCCGTTCAGTTCAGTGTTCGCCACGGCCTTCTGACAACCTCGGCGTTCCATATCCGTCGAATCGCAGGGGATCCGAAGAACCGCACAACTCCGACAGGTGAGACGTCCTCCAAGCTGTAATAGTCTTCTGTCTCTGCGTCTCTCTTAACCGGGGTTTTCCTTTGCATTTGGGGCTTTGGTTGGTTCACGCTTGTAAAATCGTGTTAAGGCTTGTTAGGAACCAGACATACATTCCAGCTTCGGTTTCTACCTCTGTCTATACCTCTTATCATATCTAGCACACTCGGTGTGTTAAAAATAGTGCAAGACAAGCTTGTTCTTGAATGACTGCTAAACAACAAATTTAGTAGGCAGTAAAGGAAAAGGGGTTGTTACAGAGATGGCTTTCATGGAATTATTTCTTTTAAAATGGTAGTGTGTGTTACTGGTGCAGTGTGATGAACAGGTTTTACAGACAAAATCTCTTTCAGCTGCTGTGGTTAAGTTTGATTAATGATGTGCTCATTTAGGTGTTAATCATAAGTGTAGCAGGTTTTTATTTATTGAATGTTTTCCCATTAGCCATTAAAGCAGCAGTTTCCGTAATGGAAAGTGCTTTAGAGGAAGTCGACGTTTTGAAAGCAATCTCCTTATCTGCATTACAGATTAAACTATGCTGAAGTCCAAGAACCTTATTCCTACGTCCCTCAGGATGGTTTATCACCGCATAGTAGCCCCTATTACGCTCCCGCCAGGCAAGCAGGGAACTCGCGCAGCATGCCGCCAACACCCCAGCTGACGCGCAACGCCTTCAGCAGCATACAGCTGAGGTACTGATCGCCTCAACACTGTACAGACACCCTTCTCCAGTCCTACAACATGCCTCTATATCTGTCTCACTTTAACATGCATCCATGTCAACCCCATTAACATCAACACTCATCATTTAGTTTAGCCTCCACTTTGCTGGAACAAATTTACACCATGCATACGTGTGTAATATATGGAGTAGAGATGCGGGGAAAATGATTCAGTGAAGTATTGTGATTCTTTTGTGTACTGTAGCACCACACTAACTCGAATGTTTTTTTTTTTTTTTTTGCATTTGAGGTGGTAAAATGTAGCCATTCCTCTGTAATCCTATATGTTTTTTGCACTCAATTAGTCACACATTGGCAAGTAGCACGGCGTCTTATGTGGTACAAGCAAATTATTTGTTCAATTTGTTTAAAATTGTAAAAATAAAAATTAAAAACACCCACATCAGGATCTTTATAAAATCAAATAGAATCTGAATCCAAATTAAATTGACACCTAGGTATCGTGATAATGTATTTGGTGGTCAGGTGATTTCTGTCCCTAATATTTTGCAACATCTAATTACGTCTGCAGCCATTAGTTTTGTCAGTGTGATCATGCGTGAGCCTGCTAGTCTTGTTAAAATATTTACTCAGACTTTCTATTTAAAACCTTCTTTATAATGATGTGCAAACACCCTTTTTTTTTTTTTTTGTAACGCATACAGGTGTGAGGACGACCCACCTGAGCACTTCCGCCAACGCAGTGGCAGTCTGGAGTCTCAGTCCCTCTTTGCCTCAGAGTGTGACGGCCCCGAGCCTGTATTCACAATCACCCCTGCCGCACGGAGGAGCAACAGCACCGAAGTACTCGATGATGTCTCCTCACACACCAGCCAGTCGAGCACGGAATACTGCGCCCATTCGCGCGCTCGGAACCGCCATCGTCGCCAGAGGAACTGCAACTACGCTAATACGGGCAGCATGCCCAACCTGGCACAGAATAATCCTCTGTGCCACAACTACAGAGCACAGCCGATGCCCACCCCAAAAGCCTACTACGTCGCTGGATACCCCTGCTATGCAGAACCGTACACCAACGGCAGCTATGAGTACGAGGATGAGGCGGCTGGTCACTATAGTGTAAATCCTTCCTACCAGACTATGTCTTACCATGCACAAGATCAATACTGTGACTATAGTCACACTGAGATGGACAGCATGAGCCAGAATCCTTACGCTACACTGAGGCAGGCAAGGAGTCGTCCGCCATCGAGGAACGAAAACCTAACAAAGAACATGCAGAAAGCAATAGTGGCTGAGCACTTACGGGGCTGGTATAATCGGAACACAATACACAAGCCCATGTCGTACGAGTACGAGAGGGAGTCCCAGCAAAGCCTGGACTACAGGATGGCACACCATGCTTACAGCTATAATGACCGTGGTTCCCCATACGCCTCAGGTTAGTCATTTCTGCTTTGACATAGTACAAATGGTCCTAAAAATAAAACTTATTGGAGCTGTCAGGATTTTGAGCAGCAAATAAAAGAACCTGGAGTGGGGGGGGTGTCATGGTTTAGGCTGGTTGTCTTAGCAACGGCTCTCGCTGCGCTGCGGACGTGGACAGAGCAAGTGTAACCTGATCTCTTTCAAAGACTTATGAAATGGCAACGTGAATGTGTGTGCTGCTTCTGACAGATATACCCAGAACAGTTAGTGCTAGGGTGTTAATTTTGAGTGTTCTGAAAACCTTTGGTCCTAACCCTTAGAAAAGTAATTGCGAGCCATTCCTGGGAGGTTTCTGAAATAGATAACACCGTAAGATGTAGTATATAAAAGTCACTAAAGGTTAAGAAAGGAAATGTGCATTTTTAATTAAATGCACTCCATACAAATACATTTGTTATATGTTTCTCCACCGACTTGATTTGCATTGTTCTTGATTTCCAGTATCTGCAGTACCCAACACGGGAAATTGGCGTGATCACTTGTCCGTGGGTATATCAGACTACAGCATGGGTCTTCATCCACATCATGCCTATGGCTACAACTCAGTCCATCAAAGTCACCTTCCACAGAGTCGGTAAGAGCCTCTAGACTTTAATCACCTTGTAGTCCATTACAGGAATTGTCTTAACCACAGTGTCGCGCACCTTATGCCTCAGGAATGCACTAATTGCAGAGGATCGGTTCACTGTTTATTTGTGCAGTGAACCTGTACTCAAAATACATTTTGCTGATTCCCGCTCATTACATCTTTTGTGATTGGAGATTATTACTGTTGGTGTTCTACAATTCAGGAGAGCGTAGGACTTCACTCTTGTACTATGTTCTCTACAATGCCTGCATTTCCTCTCTCCCACTGCTTTTCTCCCATCCTCTTTTCCCGTAGACATGCCTTCAGTCCGCCCCCTGCACCCTCCTGGCACTACCCACCTCCTTCCTTCTTACCCAGTGCTTGTTCTTCCTCATCCTCTTACTTCTCCCTCCCTCCACCTCCTCCTTCCCGCTATCGTGTGGAGCACTCGGGCTGTGATGGTTCTGAAACTGACATGGTTAATAAAGCCTCCTTGCTAAATGTAGCCCTTGATAGTAAGTAAAATGTGCTTAGTTCTATGTGTTTTCTTTTCTGTTTTGTAAGTCGAGTTATAGAAGTCTATGGTTGTCTGTCTTCCATGTTTGTGGTTTGTGTGGTATTTCTGGGTTTGTCCTTCCATCAAAGGAAAGTTGCATGGCTTTAAATGTATCTGTTTCTCTAGATAGAAAGGTCTTAACATCATGTCCTTGGTGCACATAATCCTAGATGTGTGTGCAGAGAAAACACACACAGGTTTCTGCTTTATCTGACTAACCACCATTACTTTCATGCCAGCCACCAGCCCCATCTTCTAGCTCCGCCCCCCGGCCCCAGAGCTCCGTCTCCGTTTGCTAGGAGGAGCCCAGCTCCAGGAACTTTAGACATGCCTGGTGCTGTTGCCAGTGGTTATGACCAGGACTATTATTACACTCAGTGCTAGTGCATCTTGCAGCACTAAACAATGTGGTGAGCTGCATACAAAAACCCCACACTGCTTCTCTAACCTGTGTGCTTAATTAACTTCTGTCATTCGTAACAATAATTTCTCTGATGCACATAACCTGTCTAGTGGCTCAGCTTTATTGCTGCGCACTGCTGTATAGGTTTGTGTGTTCAGTGGTGGTGGGTTGGTCCTGTGTGCCGGGCATCAAGCTAGACGGGTGGCGTCTTGTTCTGAGGACGATCATGTGACGTCTTGATTGCTATGCGTTGTACTTGTGATTGTGCACGCTTTTCATCAGATGTCTGAATGTTTTAACCCCATTTGTTTGTTGAACAAACCTACTCATAACCATTTATTGAGAACACGGTTCAGTCCTCTTAATTATTACAATTCATTCCCATAAAACCTGAGGAAGAAAAGCTTACTGCACACCATCGTAATGCAGCTGTTTCTGGCCTTTGATTTAATTTAATGTCGACAAAGCAGGGGTTAAAAGATTCAGAACTATTTGGGCAAAAATCTTATTTCCTGATGCACTTTTCTCATGCCATGTTTTCTGTTTCAGGTCATACGTAGACGTAAACCAAATGGATTCATACATGAGTAGCCCTGTGGACAGTTTTGACTCTGAGGATCAGACACTTTACTGGCATGCGGACTCCAAGCCTGGAACTATAGTATAGGAAATTAAGAACTTCATGCTTTGTGCCTTTTTCAGATCCCTGTTTTTCGTTAGTTTTTTACCCGAGTGAAAAGTTCAAGCATCAGTGTTTTTTAAAGGAATGTTACCCAACCAGGAATGTACAATGCCGGCATTCAGAGAGCACAAGTACCCATTCCCTTTGCAACAGAACCGAAATTGGCCTTTGGGACACTCTGGAAAACAACGCATTTTGAGTGTGTGTTTGGTGCTAGCACTTCTGGAACTTGGTCTGCTCTAATAAATGCCTGCTGTGGAGTTTCTTTGAGAGGTTTTTAATATATGGTAATAGCGATTCAGCCAATGTGGTATTCAAGCCAAATCGCCTGGACCATTCCATTGCCATGGAGGGATATTACAATCGTAAATCCTGTTCACGGACACAAAGCAAATATTAATATGAAGGACTAAACTCAGCTGGTTCCTGTTGTGTGAAGCGCAACTTTTTGCAGTTTGTTTAAAGAACATGACGGATTAATCTCTTTATATTGCTATTGAAGTTTACTCTCCTATATGGACATTTATTTTTACTAAAATTATTATGCAAAACAATTTGATTTACAAGGGCTTTGAACATGGCTATGCAAGAAAATGGTTCATTCAGTATTTTTCTGTCATGTTGTCCCACTCCTGTAGGTGTTGCTCTTTTAACCATGTGTTTACCAGCTGAATTTTTTACACTAATGTTTTTTTAAATACACTGTGTTGCACATGTTTGTCCATCTGTTGTGTGTGTATTATGTATGTCTTTATAAAAAGACCAGGAGTCAGTATCATCGTATTGACAAGATTAACACTGCTTTGAAATGGTGTTTTAAAAACGCAGACCACCTAACAGCCATGTTCTTAATAGATTGCCCACCTCATATACATGTAAATCATGCCCTGGACTATTATACATTACGCATTACTTTGGATGGGAATCACGGTGGATTACCTGATACAATATCATGACACCTAGATGCAGATTCGATTTGTATTGCGATCCTGTAAATTTTATAAATATCCTGATTCTATAGTAATTAATTCATTAATTAATATTAATTCACAATCCTTTTTTTTTTCGCAAATAATTTGCTCGTATCACTTGGGTAGAACCATAATACCTAATTGAATCGATTTCACACACACACACACACACACACACACACCTCTGCTTATTAAGCATCAAAACAGATTTTTTATAATTTTTTTAAGTTTTCTTACAGATTACTTGGTATTCCCCTAAGCCCAAAATGTTTAACTTCACACCTGTTTTTTAATCTGACAGCATCCAATAGCAAAAACTAAAGACTGGTGTTTGCCTTCTCTCTCTCTCTCTCTCTCCCTCTCTCTCTCTGGCTTCAGCCAAGAGCTGTTTATGTATATGTAAATTCTGTATATAGAATTTATTTTTGTCATTTTTAAAGAGTTTTTTTTTCTATGTGCCTTTTTTTTTTTTTTTTAAATGTGTAATATATAGTAATCAGAATTGTTAAGCTGGTTCTTAGTAATTTCTATCGGAAATTTCTTTGAATTAAAGAAAAATAAGCAAACAATTCCCCCCTTTTTTTTCACTAAATGACAAATGAAAGAAAAACAAAAGACTTATCACACAATCAGTTTACCAGAAAAGCTCTTTGTTCTTCTAGAACACACCAAGTTGGGAAGACTTTCTCTCAAAGAAGATATGAAATGTCTTGCATTCTTTCCAATGTCTGATTCAAAGTAGACAAATGCTGTTTTACTGCATGTATAGAGAACCAGAAGAACCTGTAGGAAGGCCGGCACACCCGTTCATTCCTCACTGGGACCAAAACCAGATCAGCTTTGTTTACATAGCTGAGTAAGAGCAGATCACACCTGCACTGCCCATTCTTTGCATGTGCATGGTATTTTGGGCCAATTGAATATTTCACTATATGCAAAAAAAATTATGATTCTTTACAAGTCCTATACCTCATGTAGCTACCTCAAAAAAAAAACACTGGTCTTGAGTGAGTGTAAGTTTCTTTCAGTGTCGTGTTAATCCAACATTTCAGAGCCGTAGGAGTTCTTCACTCTTCCTGTTGGCCTTTGGTGTTCTTCTAATACGCAACTTCTGAAAGCACTCCATGTACACACTTGGGTTGAAGTAGTTGAACATACTAAGAGAACATGGTGCATCAAAACACAATGCAAGCACAAGCTGGGGAAGCAGATTATTTTTCTTAAAATTTTTTGTTTAAATTGGTTGCATTTTATTAAATTGTAAGCTTAGTAGTTATGTTGTAACTCCAAGTCACCAAGCTGGAAATGCTGAATGCAGATTAAGTTTCAGCCGTAGCCTTTGATTGCATTCGCCGGTTATTCGCTTTTGTCATACAAAGCTGTAGAAGCAGGAAAACTGAAGCAGAACAAGAGCAAAGTACAAACCCTAGACTGGTCATGGTGAACCTCAGCAACTTTATTTCAATATAGTGCTCACTACAGATACTAGGGATTGATTAAGTAGAGTAGACTGTCCTGCAAAATACGGCTCTTCAGCTTTTAATCACAGCTGCTGGTTAAACGAGTTGCCACCAGTGTGTAAAGCCTGAGTTGCTCTTGCTTGAAAAAGAAGTCCAAAACAGAATTACATCGCAGAACATCTCCTGTATTTTACAGTTGGGATAAGGATAATCTTTTCATTACTGTATATCCGTGAAAATGGTGACTTTGGAGACTTGTGCCTCTTTTCCACTGCATAGTACGGCACGACACGGTTCAGTTCAACTCACTTCGGTTCGGCTCAGTTCGGCTCGGTTGGCGCTTCCACTGCAGTTTAGTAACGCTTTAGAGTGGGCGGGATTATTATAAACGTGCCACAAACAAACACACAACAATGGAGCATATCGACGGCATGGTGTTCTTCATTCTCGGCATGTGGATGTTTTTAACAGCGAGACGAAGGAGTTTGTTTCATAAGAGGTTGACGGCAGCCAAAGAAAATTTTTGGTTAATACAAAAAGTTGCGTCCGATCCATCTCTGGCTGTTCTAAATATAGCGGTTCTGTTGTGTCTCGTGTCGCAGTAATGACGATTTTCTCCGGCCAATCAGTGACCAGCGGAGTTTACACGTCACGTTTTGGTAACGGTTCGGCGCGCTTGGAACCTCGGCTGAGGTGGTACTAAAAAAAGGACCAGGTACCAGGTACTGTTCTCAGTGGAAAACCCCCCAAATGTGAGTTGAACTGAACCATGTCGTGCCGTACTATGCAGTGGAAAAGCGCCACTGGTGACCCCAAGTGTTTACTTGTTTTTAATGAATCACTAATGGAGATCCTTGGTGGTTGTTTTTTTTTTTTTTTTTTTTTTTGCCATTATTAACCATCTTACCACTTTGCATTGGGCAAAATAAATCTGTGTCCTCTTCCAGATGTCAATAATTGTGAAAGTCACAGAACTTCTACATGGTGGCCCAAAGGTCTGGGTCTAAGCACTTGTTTCCGTCTATCAGGCTTTGAAACCAACTATTTAAAAAATGAATAAGTATAAGCCCAACACCATTTAACTTTTTTTCTTTGGGGTCATCTAGAAGTCAAGCAATCAAGTCAGCAATCTATCAGGACCAACCTGAATTAACCTTTTGTTGCACTAAAGTCGGAAATGCATGTAACATCAGTGCATTAAGGAATGTTAAACTTTTTTACAAAAAATATAATTCAGCATATATGCAATCACTGCCAAGTTGTAAGCTGTGGATGTGACCATTTACTGAAAGTTATACTTTTAACATTATTTAATAGTAATCCTGTAAAACTGTAGATCATTTTGCACATCACTAGGTATGATGCATCATAAACCTTAAATGAGATTTTACTTCATGAACACATCTTACAACTCGGCATGTGTAACTGACTATTGTACTCGAGTAAACTCCAGCCCACACAGCTCACTGCTCTTCCCAAACACACTGGGATGTTCAGGTCACAGCTGTGCCCCACTGTCTCTCTTCCTTCTCCCCTCAAGACACAACAGCTGCACAAAGATATCACGGAAGGCATCGGCAGCTGACACTGGCCTTTAAACCGAACAATGGCCTTCTATCTGTATCTTACCTTACCAGGCACTTGATCCAGCTTAACAGTTATCTAACACAAATGTGCATGGCCGGGTCTTTCTTCAGTAGCAGATCATTCTTCAAGCATGTCTATTTCTGAAGCTCACTTTTACCTTGAAAGGAATGGCTTGACCTTTTGAACTTTCAGGTCTTGGCCTTACCTTGTAATTATGCGGCGAACCACAAGCAAGCAAATTTGTAAGCGGACTAAAGGACACCCTCTAATTATTAGAAGCCATTTCAAAAAAGTGGTTTGGGAGTTCTTTTCCTTTTACTCCTAAACTAATCCCGATCAGACACTTGCGGTGTACTTCAATGGAAAAAAAAAAAGTCTTTTTGAAGATAAGATGATGCAACACCAAATAGCCCATCTGCACTTTCATGATCATTTATGGTGAGCTCATACTCAGCTAATGGCTAAAAGGAAAGGAACAGATCAACACCAGAAGATTTACTGGTATGTATGTCAGTACCCCAAGCTGTAAAGAAGCTCTTAAACACTTTCCCCTTACAGTATAGATTTGTCAGACATGTACTAATGACAGCTAAGGTTGTAAAGCATTGGCTCGGCTGGCTACCGTGTACTTTAAATGTTCCCTGTGACCCCGGACACCTTCTACAGAGCTAAATCTTTTACGGTGCACTTCAGAACGAGTGCTTTCAGGAGAAACGTTTATCATCAAGAGCTCGAGCTGAACCCGTGGCTAGGATGTGATACTTTTAGATTTTCTCTTGCTCTGCATGAATCAGCCAGCTGAACAGAAAGGCATAGCAGCACAGCAGGTAATGTCGGTGTGTGTGTCTCACACACACACACACACACACACACACACACACACACACGCTGAGCTCGGATTACTGTCTGTGTGGATTTCCCCATACTCATCCCACGTCTGTATGGATTTCCTTCCCTGTCCAGGTTCAGGTTTCAGCTACGCCTGTTGACATACTGTATGACTGAGTCTTAGAGTCTATGTTTGTGTTGCTCAGCAGTGGGCCGGTGAACTCAGGCTAAGGATCTACTGTGACTCTGACAAGGTAAGGCAAGTGCTGAAGGTGAATGATGACTACCAGCTGAATAAAGCCTTAGCTTTTTTTTTTTTTTTTT
Source organism: Channallabes apus (assembly GCA_030522415.1). Lineage (NCBI taxonomy): Eukaryota > Metazoa > Chordata > Actinopteri > Siluriformes > Clariidae > Channallabes > Channallabes apus. The sequence continues at coordinate 24,643,723 of CM060112.1, forward strand.
TGGTGGATATTATTTCTGCTAAATGTTAGGCACAAGCTAAAGATGCTAGTCCATTTATCCAGTATAGCACTGCAGGCATTTGGGGACACACAACAGCAAACACACACAGCTGTTAGAGCTCTGGTTGGAGAGGTTCCTGTAATAGCATCTGCACTCCGTCTGACTTATTGCTTCATCTTTTACGAGTGAGTAGTGTGTGTGTTCATGTTGCCTGTTTATTCAGCCTTAGGAACAAGTTCTTTATTAAAATCTGTTTTGTGTGTGTGCGCTTGGTTAAAGCTCAAATAGAATATTATGTTAACAAGAGAGTTGTCCTTGGAAGAACTACAGCAGAATCAGTGAGAATTATCTGAAATGTATATTCTGCCCGAAAAGTGTCTTATATTGGAGGTGGTATCAAAAAGTTTCGAGATCAGCTCTGTTTATTTGCTTTATGTCGATCCACAGACGTCTTCAAACCTGGCAGTATTGACAGTCTGGCCCCTGGGGAGTTCACGATGCACAATGGTATAAATGTTGAAAAAGGCAATAAACATGCACTTGGTTGAGCGGACATGCCTTGCCTTTCTTGGTCCTGGTCGCCTCAGGGTCATACCCATACGCCCACGTCTCATCACTGGCGATGGTCGGACGGAAGGACGGTTCATATACGGCGAGGCATCGGAACCCTCGGTACCTGTTCTGTATTGCGGATTGTTTTTCCGACGATCGTCATGCACAAGTTGCCGAATGGTTTCAACATTTTCGTGGATTGGGTTTGTTGAAGATTTTCCTGATCTCTTCCAGTGATGTTCTTCCGCTCTTGAAGCACACATTCCACTTGAAAGACCTTGAACGACTTATTGCAGCCACGCTGTCAATTACCAAATCATGTCTGACGTCTCTATGGATGATTTGACCAGTTCTACGCCAAATTACACGTTCGCTCTTTGTTCTAACTTACTGTCCATGATGAAATAGCAGTCAGAGTAGCACCATTTGCACAACTCCCGATGTACACAGGACGATGTTTTTTGGCACACTGACTTATGGAGGTAGGTGCTGCCTGTGACTGTGCGTGCAGGCTTGTGTTGCCATATTAAAATCGCTTACCAACCCTTGATCAAGGGCTTTAATTTGTGCCCACAAAAAGGTGCATATCTTCTGCAACAAGTTATGCATCCATTTTCAAGGATCAGATGTTCTACACTGAATGTGTATGGGAATGACTGCACTGGTTTCAGAGTAACCTCCGCTGGGATCTTCATTCATGAATGTACGGCCTTCTTTAAAATGTGTGCACCATCACCTTTAACTGCAGCTAAGAGGCTCATCATCATACTGTCTTTGAAGTCTTACGAAAATGTCACCTTTATTCACAAGAAAGTCTTGGTTTGACTTGAACGCCCCTCATAAATTCATAATTGAAATGAAAGTTCATTCCTTTTTTTAAAACTGTTGTACATTAAACAAACCTGAACCATGACTTCAAAACCAAGGTGCTGAGTCTTAAGTTACATCCCTAGTACTGACACATTCAGTGTATACACAAGTGCTGAGAAGTCAGACAGTAAATGTGGACCACCTAGTAGTTGTTACACGTAACTATGAATAGTTAAAAACCTGTGGTATGGTTTACATTAATAAATAAAGAATTGCAATTGATGGCAAAATGCAATAGTATGAGAGGAATAATTAACTTTGAAGAACAATGTTGTTGTTGGACAGTAATCAACTCATAAGTGGCATCACGCCATCATCTTCCAGCATGCCCCCACCCCCCCTCCTTTCCCACCATTAGTGTTTTATTTCTTACTTACACACAACACTGGGCTCAAAGCATGATTAATAACCTCACATGGGGTGCAGCTTGGACAAGGAGGCATGTTCTGTTGAGCTGTTGCTGACTCAGCAGTGCAGAAGAGCAGCCATATGAGTAACTGCAGACGCTCAAAGCTGTAATCCACTGCACCTATTAATGAGATCACTCAGTTGCAGTACATTTGTGAGGGGTGTGTGTGTGTGTATGCACTCTATCAACCAGGTATATGATCCTGTCAAGATGAGCCAATAATTTTCCAAAGAAAGAATCTATTGTGTAAAAAATAGTCTTTTATTGTCATTTGATGACATCATGGAGTGTATCTAAATCTCTTGTATACACAATATTAAACATTTTCTTTTTACATGTTCAAGATTGCATTAAGTTAATCAATATTATTCCTAACAATTTGTTTTTTTTTAATGATTTAACAGCTAATAAACAAGGATAAGATTGCAACTCAAAATATGTTGAAGACAAACACCTTCTAAACGATTCAAACCAAGACAAACGTCTTAAACCAAGACAAGCTGCTGTCCATGCCTGGTCAAGCTCAGTGAGATGAATGGAAATATGAAAAACTCCGAAAACAAGCATGTAATACAAAAATACTTTACTTCATTCATAGATTACATAAAGTTTAAACTAATCTTCCAGACATGAGGGATGGACCTTCACGCCATGGTAACGGTACTTAAACAGAACCCACTTTCATAAGACTCATTGACTCATCTGGCAACAGGAGGAATAACACTCATCATAATTTATGTTAGCATCACATTTCAACAACAGTTCTTACGTCTGTATTGTCAGAGGAAACCCACCACGCACAGGGAGAACACACAAACTTCATGCACGTAGATCCGAGGGAGGAATCGAACCCAGAACCTGGAGGGCAAGGCGACACCGTGCCCCCTCTTGTGCCTTGTAACATTTGTAAATAACATTTGTAAATAACGTTTGTAAACATTCCTCATATCATGTGTTCTCACTCGAAGCAGTCAAGCATACTTTCACACATCTTTTCGAGATGTAATCACCTACACAACCGGATATTGATCATGTACACAACCTCGCCGTCATTCCTTGAGCTTGCCATCCAGGAAGTCTTGAATCTTGTTTAAATTCTCTTCCTCTTGGCCGAGTGCCTCTAGCAGGATGCCCATGGGTGACTTTTTGAGCCCTGCTCTCTCCAACTTGTTCTCCAATTTGTTCCTCATGTTGCGCAGACGCAGTGAAGCGTGAGTGAAGATCACTGGAAAGCAAAAGCACAAGATTGAACCGATGCTCCCGTAGTTTCCATTTCAGCAATACCAATAAACTAGCACACTGAACATAAGGGATGAAGATGTACAGTATACGGTACTACAGGTATGGTGGTGTTCAAAATCACAATAGACTTCAAAACTCCTTCACCAAATAATTGTGTATTTTTGAAAATATTTAAGCTGTAATGTTCTCGTATGGATAATATTTTCCATATTGTGGCATCCTTATTTGAACCAGTGACGCACTGTGTGTGCAGCATGAGTGTGTTGTGCTCCCTCGATCAGCTGAATCATCAATCACAAGACATGAACAAACATGACTCACAGAACAGCGGAAGCTTAATCGCCAGCAAGAAGACCATGACTTCACCGAAGAGAGGTATAAGAAGGTAGCTGGCAAGCAACACAAAAAAGACAAACAGTATAGGGTTTTCTTTCTTAAAGGTCTTGATTACAGCTTTGTTGTCAGCAGCCCACTCAGCGCCAAGGAACACTGCTACGACTACAGCTGCTCCGCTGAACATGCTAATAGGGTGCATGAACCTGAGAACAAGAGATGAACAGACAGAGCAAACATTATTTGAGAATGGTGACATCTAGTGATGGACTGAGAATACAAGCAGGCTTCAAGACTGACATGCAAACTAGGTACATGACCCATCATGTCAACAGTTCCTCATTACAGAACTGCGCATGTCAGCATACAACTGACACAACATCATCCTGTATATTTAAAATATATATATATTTTTTTTATTGAACAACTGTCATATACAAACATATTTAAAAAATCACTGAATTAAGTATATTATTATTATTAGTAGTAGTCGTAGTATTTATCTACATATCAGTATAACCTCTCAGTGTGTATTTAATCATTCATTCATTCATTCATTCATCTTCTGTACCGCTTTATCCTCTATTCAGGGTCGCGGGGACCTGGAGCCTATCCCAGGAGGCTTAGGGCACTAGGCGGGGTACACCCTGGACAGGGTGCCAATCCATCGCAGGGCACACACACATACACACACTCACACACTCATTCACACACTATGGTCAATTTAGGAACGCCAATTAGCCTAACCTGCAAATCTTTGGACTGTGGGAGGAAACCAGAGTACCCGGAGGAAACCCACCAAGCACGGGGAGAACATGCAAACTCCATGCACACAGAGACGGGAATCGAGCCCAGACCCTGGAAGTGCAAGGCGACAGTGCTAACCACTACACCACCGTGCCGCCCTAGTGTGTATTTAATATTCTCTAAATCTTTAATCCACTGAGATACAGGAGGGCACTTAATGGACTTCAAGTGTAAGAGTATGGAATGTCTGGCCAACAAAGATGAGAAAGCGATAACATCATACGCAGAACTCAACTCGATGGGCTGCAATGCCAAATCTAAAGGGCATTCAACTGTATCCCATGTATAGTGGACATGAGATTGAAAAAAAATGTCCAAAAGTCATGCAAGTTTGGGCACAAAAAGAACTTATGGCTTAGATTATAAGTAGATGCTTGGCACCGGTCACATATATAATCAACATCAGGATATATTTCAGCCAGCCTTGATTTGGAATAATGGGCTCTGTGCAAAACTTTAAACCGAATAAGACGGAGATGGGCGCAGGAAGTGCTGGAGCGTATCCTGTCTATGGCATTCTCCCAACATTCTTCACTCAAATGTAATCCCAATTTATTCCCAAGCAGATCTGGTTTTAGTGATTTTACAATTACCAAATGATAAGATATATGATATTCTTGAAATCACACCTGATATGGATTAAATGTGATCAGGCTTTCCCAGGGCTGCTTGGGAGGTCTAGAAGGAAAATTGGATAAACACTTGGATACAAAAATTGCAAACTTGTAGGTAACAAAAGAAATGAGCTGTAGGCAGCTCATACTCCAAGGACAGACAAGCAAAACTTTTAAATCCTCCATCTTCATATAAATTATAACATTGTGGACGTGGAGTAGGACGTGAGTTTGGGAGCTCCCGCCGGTTTCGATTAGAATTGTTATTCATTTGCGCTTTTTGCCCATAATTTTAGTCTTGTTTTATTCTGTAGTTCGTTGAGTTGAGAAGTTTTACTCGGGACTGCGTAAAATGGCAGCAAAAAATATTAAAACTCGCAGTACTATTCAAACACAACTGAGGCCTAGTTTGCAAACCGCGACCACATCGTCAAGTAAGCCGTCGTCACCTGTAAAGCACAAATTGAAAAAGGCAAATTGCTCCATCTCTCAATATCAGATTTTACATCAGAAATAAGAGAGGAGAAGTTGGCATGGGAAAGGTCAGATAGTCACTGTAGTAGCAAGATATTTAAAGCCTGAACATTTAAGTTAAAAGACAGCTTTAGATAGATGCTGAAGTTGTTTAATTGATTCAGAATAGTTAAAACAACAGGAATAGAGGCTGTATCTGAAATATATTTAAAAATGTACATGGCTGAGAAAAAAGCTGGGTGGGGTTCTTGCAAAAATGTAATGCAAACATGCTATCAGAATGTTGTCAGCAACCAATTCAAACACTCATTCAAATCAGCTAAATATTTGACTGATTATAAATATCCTGAAACCAAGCTCCATATGCTCACTTTTCATCCTGTGAAGGAGTTACTTTTTATTATTATTATTATTATTACATAAATTCATGATACACCGTTCCGTGCGGCCCGCCCGGGAATGGTGTGCTATGACTTTTGGTGGGGGGTCGTCGCGCGGTGCTCCCAATATCCCCCCAAAAAAACACCCCGAAAAGTCCCATAGACTTAACATTGCGGCCTGCCTCTGCTGTGACATCACGGCTGTGACTATGATGCAACAGAAGGATGATGTGTTATAACGCTGGATGGTATCCACGCGCATTAGCAGTGACCCGGCCGTCGCAGAGGCACACTTAAAGTTTCTTCAAAAATTTTCGCTCTCTAGTTCATTCATTCATTTTCTATACCGCTTAATCCTGTGTTCAGGGTCGCGGGGGACCTGGAGCCTATCCCAGGAGACTTCGGGCACTAGGCGGGGTACATCCTGGACAGCGTGCCAATCCATCGCAGGGCACACACACATACACACACTCACACACTACGGGCAATTTAGGAACGCCAATTAGCCTAACCTGCATATCTTTGGACTGTGGGAGGAAACCGGAGTACCCGGAGGAAACCCACCAAGCACGGGGAGAACATGCAAACTCCATGCACACAGAGACGGGAATCGAGCCTGGCCGGGGAATCGAACCCAGACCCTGGAGGTGCAAGGCTGTGCACTACACCACCGTGCCGCCTCACCTGATCATCAATTTATGTAATAATAATAATAACTAGAGAGTGTGGTGGCGCGGTGGTGTAGTGGTTAGCACTGTCGCCTTGCACCTCCAGGTTCCAGGTTCAATTCTCGCCTCGATGTCTGTTTGCATGAAGTTTGCCTGTTCTCCCCGTGCTTGGTGGGTTTCCTTCAGGTAGACTGGTTTTCCTCCCACAGTCCCCATGCATTCCCAAATTACCTGTAGTAGGTGAATGATCATGAGTGTGTGTAGGCGCCCTGTCCAGGGTGTACTTCACCTCGTGCCCTAAGTATCCTGGAATAGGCTCCAGGCCCCCTAAAACCGTGGACCTAGGATAAACATTAAACTAAATGATTCTTAATATCAGGTCATTATGAAACTCAAATCATTTTACAGTTGTGTGTAATTTAGACATTAGAAAATAGCAACAGTATGAGGTTGTGCATTGTCCTGTGAAAAACAAAACACCTTTGGTGATCAAAACACAAGGCTGTGTCTCCTGGGATAGGAGATGTTTATGTGGACGATTACAGTGTGTTCCAAGCCACCTTGGCCATGAACGTAATTCATAGATATTTGGGCTCCTCCAAAGTGCATTCTACGCATGCGCAAAACAACTTGTAGTAGTCAACATGTTGCGACAGAACAGCAGCACTCACCCAACTGTCAGAAACACGATCACCGCCATCAGCATGTAATTGGTCTGGTAATACAGCAGGTTGCAGGTCATTCTGTTGTTCCATTTCGGGAAATCATAAATGTCTGGAATGGCAAACCGCTCCGCTCCAGGGAAGAAATCACTCCACGGTCTACGCGGCGTGAACTTTATTTCAACCATTTCGCCTGCTTTGTAAACTTCCTGACAGCGTCTTCTTCGTGTTTTACTGCGGTTAGCATCCAGTTGCATTACCGCCACGAGCGCCATGGGACTCATGTCACACACACACACACACACCCACAAAAGTACAGTATGTTGCTACGAATGACCCCGCAGCGTTCCCTGACTGTGACGTACCCCGTGACGTCACCAGTGACGACGCCCACTCACAATACTGTGCACTATGGCAAGTCATTTTCACTTGGGTCAATTCAACAAAAATGATGGAATGTGCTGTTACTTAGTTTTTGCTCATACCAAAATCGTTTAAATTAGCATAACAGACAGATTATTGTATATATTCAGAAAATATAGTATGGGGTTTCAATCATGAAATACATTTTCTTACTTTTAATGTTCAACATTTAACTGTAGCATTTTTTAAAGGCCGAGTTCAAGGAAATGTCTTGTCACTATGATCATACATAGAAGTGGGACCATATACCTTTTTTTTTTTTTTTTTTTACAAGAAAAAAGTCTGATTTAGGGCTGCATGTTGGCTAAGTGGCACCTCCAGCATCCGGGTTTGAATCCTGCCTCTGGTCTTAGTGCATGGAGTTTACACATTCTCCCAGTGTTTGAAGTTCCTCCGGGTACTGTGGTTTCCTCCCACAGGCAAATACATGCAGATTAGGTTAATTGGTGCTCCCAATTTGCTCCTATTGTGTAAAAAAAGTGTCTGTGTGCTTCCTGCCATGGATTGGCACCTTGTCCAATAAAAGTCCTCATATCCTAAGTTTTCTGCGATAGGCTCCAGGCCTACAGGGTAAAGAGGTACTGTATAGATGATCAATGAGTGAGTGAGTAAATCTTATTCATAATAACATTAATATTGTATAGAATCGGTGTAACACTAAAATCATGAAACAATAATGCATGATAATTAATGGTATGAAATAAATGTCAGTCACCCTAAACTATGTACTGTTCCACAAAAAGAATTTTATTTTGAAATACATTTGAAAATTTTCTTGCATCAGATGTCACTACCAAGTGCCATAATGTAAATGTAAATTTAATTGGTGTCACCAATTTCATAATTATAACTGCTGAAAATTTAACAAAAAAAAGATTTGTTCCTTAATTGATTTTGACATAAATGAAAACCATATGTTCTTGTGCATGGAAGCTATTTTGTAAATAGATTTTTCTCTAAAATGAAAAACACCATTGGAGTTACCGTCATTAGTATTACTGTCATTGGAGTTACCGTCATTAGTATTACTGTCATTGGTGTTACTGTCATTAGTATTACCATGTTTGGTGTTACCAGGAGAAGTAACACCAGTTATTAAATGTATACAAAAAAGGCATCAAGCTCTATCTTTTGTGAATTCATATAGTTATTGCTATTGAAGAAGTTTGAGGCGTGAAAGATGAAATTATCGACTAGAATTATTAGACTAAATTATTCAACAGCATGTCTTGATATGGATTAAAGATTTCTAAAATTCAGTTTAGTCAAAATGTTCTTTCCAGATAGCCTCAACTAAATGATGACTATGCATAATTCCATGCGCATATGCACAAATTGACATGTATGCAATATTACTTGGAGCTATATCTCCATATAAAATGTGTTGCTTGAGATCTATCTGATAGAAAGATTTTGTACACTCGATGTCAGTACAGTAAATGAAGTAAAAACTGACATCGAGTGAACAACATCTATATCAATCTCTCTCTCTGAGAGATTTCGTATAGTATCGCCAAATGAATAGAACATAATTTACTTATAATCAAGTATAAATAAAAGTGTACTCCTAAATTAAGCCTAATTAAATTAATATTTTAGTGAAACATTTGGCTGGGCAGCCTTGACACCTACAGTACATGTGGTTTCATCTAGCCAGAGCTAATGTTACTATAAGTCTCGAGTAATCTCGCGAGATCTTCAGGGCGGTATAGATATAGACCAGTGTAAAGGTTTTAAATTCAATTATGGTCTATTAATTTGGTGAAACCGTAAAAAAAAAGAAAAGAGCTCAGTTATTCAGGTGTTTCTGACACTAGTTTTAACCCCTGTGTTTGTAATCCGCGTTTTCAACATTTAAAACTTCTGAATTTCGGTCTAAAAGAGCTCTACATACGACATCACAGCACAAAGGATATGAAATAACACCCTTTACTGCCTAGCGTGTTTTTTTGTTTAGCCATTGAGGATCTACCCAATAGGATTTAACGTAATTCTATTGGCTCTGTGTGTGTCACGTGCTAAATGACGTTGTACACACTTGCGCTTCCTGTCAGTTGTCATGGCTGTGCGGCGGCGTGTAGTGAACTCCAACAACGGGGAAAACTGACCTTTATTTTTGCAGGTAATTTCGCCTTAAACTGTTCTCCCAGACAGTGTGTGTTGCATAAAAATATGGCGTTTCGTGGACAGACACAGCTATTACAGCTGGAGCTAAGCTAATCAATGGGTATTAATCACAAACGGACATGATGCATGCTGACTGCCTTTCAGCGATCAGTAATAAAGTTAACAGTATTAAGTATTTATGTTTGTAAATAAAGCAGATGACATATTGAGCTGACACGAACACGTTAAAGAAATACAATGCACAACAGGAGTAGTTTGTTATTGTTTTGCTTATGGTTTCGGTAGCTTGTAGATGCAGAACTTCACTGTATCTAAATTACAGCTGCTGATCTTTTGCCAGATGTGGGGACGAAGCTTTCTCATCCCCCATGTGGTAAACACGATTCGCTTCACTTGGAGACACCGGCATTACTTCACCATGCAGCTAAAAACCAAGGAGTTCCAGTCATTATTCACTGATGGACTGAATACTCTAGCAGGTAAAGCTAACATCAGCTACCCATGATGCATCTGTTTCATGATTTGATACTATTTTGTGTATATTTATGTCCACATACATGCAGTATACATCCATCCATTCATCTTCAGAAACCACTTTATCCTGGTAATGGTGTATAATATAAGCAGAATTAAAGGCTTGATTTGATGTAAGTGAGAAGTGCTGTGTTTATTACATGTTCGCCCAGAGATTTTTCAGAAGCACCAGTTTGAGCTGAGGATTGCAGGTGGAGCCGTGCGGGACCTTCTGTCAGGTAAACAACCTGAGGACGTGGATTTTGCCACTACTGCTACACCTGAGGAGATGAAGCAAATGTTTCAGGCTGCAGGGATCAGAATGATCAACAACAAAGGAGAGAAACATGGAACCATCACTGCCAGGGTGAGAGAAAGCTATCCCACGCTGCTGTGAGCTGTCCTTATGGGACAGTTAAGTGTGCATGTGGGGTGGTTTTGTCGTATACAAAGGTTTGGCACCCCTAGTCAAGTAATAGATTTTTTAATCAAGATTTTTTTTTAAAACTGTCAAAGATATTCACTCATTAGAATTGTTAATATTTGGAAGTAGTTTAAATAATTTCAGACTCTTGAAAATTTGTGCTGACATTCAACAACAATTGGAACCTTTAAGCAGCTCATGCAGGATCTGAAAATAAAGCACATTTACATCTAAAAATCATGCCTTTAATAGACTGTATACAATCTGGACAAACTCTCTGTGACCTCACCCTCTAAGTTTTCTGAAGAGATGTTTTGAACTGCATGAGCTCTGGTCGTTAGGTCACAGAAGTCATAATCTGTCAATATCTATACAGATTGCTGATCACAGGTGTGTGTGGGTCACTGCCGCCTTTGTGGATAACTTTTCATACTCAAATTATTCACGCTGCCTTGTTCTTAACTGGCCAATAAGGTTTGTTGTGTTTAAGCTTTCGGCACACATTCCCACACGTGGGTTTGCTTTAAAAAAAACTTTGCACATTCAAATGTATTGTCTTTTAAACAGACTTGGTAATATCACCCAACTGGAGACAGCATGTTGATGTGTGTGTGTGTGTGTGTGTGTGTATTATCAGTTTAAGTGAACGGCCAGTTGAGGGATAACCGATCTGTAAAAATTAAATGATTGACCGATTGATCGGGGCATCCTATCTGGACAACGCCATCTTGACAGGAGTTGACATCGTGTAAACTGGGCAGATGGGTGGAACGAAAAAAGGCATGACTGTTGTTTGGAACATGCCTACTTTTTAACTACAGTTACCACAAGTAATACCACAAGTGCAATACTTTAGATTAAAAACTTAAGATTTTAAACGTTAATTTATGTACTAACGTTACTTTGCATTTAAATGAACTTCATCATCCATGACCTACACATTTTCCCATAATAACTCCTATATTTTTTGTGGCAAGTTAATCTATAATCAGTCCAGTTAGCTGGTTACCTAAAGTGATGTATAGCACGGCTTCACACCTTTAATGCACCAATCACTTAAATCATCCATTCCCCTAATTATGCATTATTTTATGACTTAATTTTAACATTTATGATGTAATTTTAACTGATGACTTGCATAAAAGTTCACGCCGTTCAGTTGTCGTTAATGGGAAATCTAGCTATGGTGACCATAACCATTTTCTGTACCGGGCTGTAAACGTGTTTGTTTCTGTTGTAAAGTTGAGAATTTTAACATTATTTTGGAGTGTTTTTTTGGAGCCTAGTGGATGTTTAAGGAACTGCACCTTTTAGCTTTTATAAGCCTAAGAAGTATATAAAAACCACTTTCTTTGTGATATTTCAAAAAGCTGAAGGTTGAATAGGCAAAGAATAGCGTCCATGTGGCTCTAAAGATCTGTAGCATGGTGACACAAATGGTCAGTTAAGCATTGGGGTGGGTCTCTTATGCAGTAGGGGGTTGTACTGTACGTCTGCCAGTGGTACAGGAAATATTGTGTTGAAGTTTATAAATACAATTAAACTATTAAAAGGCCAGTTATTGGAATTCTTAAGTCTAACCTTATACTTTTGGGTCAATCCACATTCAGCTGCATAATGAGAACTTTGAAGTGACCACTCTGCGTGTGGACGTCCAGACAGATGGGAGACATGCAGAAGTGGAGTTCACTACAGACTGGCAGAAAGACGCTGAGCGCAGAGACCTCACAATTAACTCCATGTTCCTTGGTAGGTGTTTTCATGGTTTTCTGCTGAACTGGATTGCAGATTGTTGAAATCACACCCCGACATCATGCTTGTATTTTACTTGTCTCTTTTAGGGCTGGACGGGACCTTGTATGATTATTTCCAAGGTTATGAGGATCTCCAAGACCGGAAGGTTCGCTTTGTTGGGAATAGTGCACTTAGGATTCAGGAGGATTACTTGCGAATTCTAAGATATTTCAGGTGAGTTGGCTTTCACACTTGAGCAAACTATTCACTCTGAATACAAATGTGAACAGCTTCATCATCATCATAGCTATCATCAGTTTTCTTCTGATCTGCATTAGTTATCGCTTCTGAAATTGACTGATAATATGGCTGAAAAGTCATTTTTATGATGTAGATTTTACAATCGTGAAATGTCTTAATATTTCAACAGGTTTAGTGCTGGTGACAATCTGAATATTGAACAAGAACAAATGATTCTGCATATACACACAATGGAAATGCCTGTTGTTTGTGACAGAACCTATATGCCTGTTGAATATGCCCCTTTTGATTTTTTTGCTCTTTTTTCACAGGCCAGTACAGACATTTGAATGAACAAAAACAGTTTTTTCTATTTTCAAAATGTTAAAGACCAAATGTATTGGAGTCTAATCTTATTATCCATTGGATTAAAGGATGTTAAAGTACTGCTTTGATTCACATACTGATGATATACATTCATATTACTAAACAGTCTGCATATATTTGTTGTTGCAGGTTTTATGGGCGTGTTGTATCCAAGCCAGGGCAGCATGATCCGGAAACGCTAGAGGCGATCCGGGACAACGCAAGAGGCCTAGGGGCAATCTCAGGGGAGAGAATCTGGGTGGAACTTAAGAAGATGCTGGTGGGACATCATGCGGATCACCTTCTTGAGCTTATTTATAAGCTAGATCTGGCTCAATACATAGGTCAGATATGTATGTGTATTGGACTTTCACTAGACGGTTCACTAGTCTTTATTGTAAATGTCATGTGCGGAGAAACCTCAACAATTCTCTGACTAACAGCTTTGTCATGTAGCTTTGCAGTTTGGTCATCTGACTTGGCTAAATACAAGCCTACTGCATTTTTTTCCTCTCATATGAAGATTGTATACTTGGAATTTGGAGAGTTGTTTAAATGTACTAATGCAAAAACATGCACCCTGATTTTAATAGGCATTACAAGCTTGTTTGGTGTCATTCTCCAGGTCTCCCAGTAGATGTCAGTATTGAGGAGATGAAGCAGGTGTACCAAAGGACTCAAGGCAGCTCTCCTAAACCAATGACCGTGCTCTCATCTCTGCTGCGTGGCCCAGAAGATGTGGAAAGACTGGATCTCCGATTAAAGATCTCCAGAGAGGAGAAGACCCTCGGCCTCTTCCTGGTGAAACACAGACGAGACCTTGTTAAAGGTCATGATGAGAATAATGGCCTGAAGCCATACACTGATTTCATCATTGATGTAAGTAAAGTTACTGGTTGGCATGATATTTTTTGTACAATCTTAACTGATCGTAAAAAACAAGCAAGATTTTAAAGATTTTAAAAAAATGTTTTTAATGATGTTTATTTTTTTGGTTTTTGGTCATACTGTATAGTCGGCATAAAATGTGGCCATCTTTTGCCGTTGTCAGAAGCCTGATTAAGTGTGACCTGGGCAAAAAATTCATAGCTTCTAGGTTCCCAGTTTGATCCTGAGCTCAGCTTACAAAAGAAATTTTTCCCTAAGTATTCTCCCCTCTGTTTGCCAACTCAGTAAATGTACAATGTTCCACTGTAAACCTAAAACTTCAGCATCACAATTATTGAGCCTTGTGTTTGAGGTCATAAAACTGTAGGTCAGGATTTAATGATGATTCATTTACATTTATAGTCCAGAGAGCCAGATGCCCAGAGCAAGGTCCTGGAGCTCCTGAAGTACCAGGGTGAAAGAAAGCTCCTGGCTGAACTGAGTCGCTGGTCCATCCCTCGTTTCCCTGTCAGTGGTCATGATCTGCGGCGCCTGGGGATCACGTCGGGCAAGGAGATTGGTATGACCCTACAGGACCTCCGTGATGTCTGGAAGAAGAGCCGCTACCAAATGGGCAAGGAGGAACTCTTGAGTACCATCAGTAGTTCCTAGTAGAGGATAAAGCATACCATTGAGAGATAGTTGTCTCAGTGAAGTGTCTCTAACTCTGTGATATTTACAGCGAACAAGGAGGCAAATAATGCTGAGGAAAACATGTAACTTTGGTTTCCTTTCTATCCTAGCTACATGACAGTACATACACACTATCAGCAGCTGCACACCAATGACTTGTTTAGGATGAACATAAATTCCGGTTGTGTTGTAGTGGACAGACCATTCACACTGCTCTCCTCCATTCTGTTCATGCAGTTACTGCAGCCATGCCATGAAGACATAATTCACCATGGCCTATCTATTTGTATGTTTATTTTATTTTCATAATTTGCTCATTATAGGTTGCACACTTAATAGCTGAAGAGGTAAAGTTTAGCTGGCTCTGAAGGAGAAAGTGTTTGCTTAATGCCACTATGGTTCATTATGGAGGAAAAAAAGATTGCAGATGTTACAATTATTGTCTGACTTTGAAGTAAACAGAAATACAATTGAAAAATGTCTGTCTGTCATTTTGGTGTTAACAGACTTCGATCAGCTTTCTAAATAATTCAGATAAATATTGAGCGTGTGTCTGTGTGTGTGTGTACTCTGGTGAAAAAAGCTATTTCATTGATCACCTTTAGCTTTGATTACGGGTGAATTCATGTGTGATAAAGGTTCTGGGAGCATTCGCAATCAGAATACACATATCTGAGTCTTTCACAACTTGTCACAACGTGATCAATCAGTACATTCAGGGCATCAGCCGACATCATTTTATTGTCTCATAACATTGCTGTGCCTAGACCTGACCAAGTAAACCAAACCCAGATCATAACGCTGCCACCAATGGCTTGTATAGTGGGCATCATGCATGATGGGTGCATTGTTTCATGTTCTTCCATTCTTACCCTGATGCACACTTGGAAGGAGGATCAATCTGGCCTCATCAGACCACATGACATTTTTACATTGCTCCAAAATCCAATATTTATGCTCCCTAGCAAATATGTTTTCCCCTCTAAATAGTCTCACAAGTGATTTTCTTATGGCAGCTGTTTATTCCCAGTTCTGTGAGCTCGTCACATACACATATCTGAGTATGGAAATTATCTTACTTTCACTATTAAACATAATTGTGATTTGTGCTGCTACTTCTGTTTCTACTTTCACAATGCTGAATGTTTGAATTGTTTTTGGTCAAGCCAATTTGACCCTTTTTTGGCCTAGGCAGCATATGTGTATTAATAATAATAATAATAATAATAATAATATACATTTATATATTATTTATACACTGTCGCCTTGCACCTCCAGGGTCTGGGTTCGATTCCCCGGCCAGGCTCGATTCCCGTCTCTGTGTGCATGGAGTTTGCATGTTCTCCCCGTGCTTGGTGGGTTTCCTCCGGGTACTCCGGTTTCCTCCCACAGTCCAAAGATATGCAGGTTAGGCTAATTGGCGTTCCTAAATTGCCCGTAGTGTGTGATTGGGTGTGTGAGTGTGTGTATGTGTGTGTGCCCTGCGATGGATTGGCACCCTGTCCAGGGTGTACCCCGCCTAGTGCCCGAAGTCTCCTGGGATAGGCTCCAGGTCCCCCGCGACCCTGAACACAGGATTAAGCGGTATAGAAGATGAATGAATGAATGAATGAATATTATTTATATTTATTTATATGTCTCAGTGTATATATAATCTGCAAAAAAAGAAACGTCCTCTGACTTACAACTGTTTTTACTTTCAGTAAACTTAATGTGTAAATATTTGTATGAACACTAAAAGAGTCAACACCATAAGACATAAACTAAAAATGTTTCACAATGTGTCCCTGAATGAAGGGAGGCTCAAAATCAAAAGTACCAGTCAGTATCTGGTGGCCACCGGCTGCTTGAAGTACTGCAGTGCATCTCCTCCTCATGGACTGGACCAGATTTGTCAGTTCTTGCTGTGAGATGGAGGGATTGTGTGTTCCTGGTGTGACTCGGGCAGTTGTTGTGGCCATCCTGTACCTGTCACGCAGGTGTGATATTCGGATGTACCCATCCTGTGCAGGTGTTGTTACACGTGGTCTTCCACTGCGAGGATGATCAGCTGTTCTTCCTGTCTCCCTGTAGCGCTGTCTTAGGCGTCTCACAGTGCGGACATGGCGATTTATTGCCCTAGCCACATCAGCTGTCCTCATGCCTCCCTGCAGCATGCCTTATCCTAATGCACGTTCACGCAGATGAGCAGGGACCCTAGACCAGTTAGACAAGTCTTTTTAGTGTCCTGCGTTTTTAGAACTGTGACCTTAAATGCCTACTTTCTGTAAGCTGTTAACATCTTAACGACCATTCCACAGGTGCATGTTAATTAATTGATTATGGTTAATTGAACATGCATGGAAAACATTGTTTAAACCCTTTACAATGAAGATCTGTAAAGTTATTTGGATTTTTACAACATTATTGTTGAAATACACAGTCCTGAAAACGGGACGTTTATTTTTTTGCTGAGTATATAAGTAACAGTATATAACTAATTAATGAGTGTTTTGACAGTAATCCCATTCTTACGACCCACTGAAATCTGACGTCACAAATTTTACCACCATTGCCTGGATGCTTTAATTTCCCCCAGTGATTTTCGGTTTGGGATTAAGACTTTCTTCTGCTTTCCAGCTAACTGAGGCTTGCTTTATTGAATACAGTTTAGAAGAT
This sequence comes from Channallabes apus, assembly GCA_030522415.1. Lineage (NCBI taxonomy): Eukaryota > Metazoa > Chordata > Actinopteri > Siluriformes > Clariidae > Channallabes > Channallabes apus. The sequence continues at coordinate 24,660,779 of CM060112.1, forward strand.
TGGTTTAGCCAATGTACAGGCTTTCTCTCTCTTCTTTGATGACTCTAAATGCTTGATATGTCTTACGTTTTGTACACATCTGGCTACACTAAAAGATAAACATCAGCATGTAAAAGAGTATCAGTGTGTCACATATCAGTGTGTCGTCTGTTATAACACATTTTTTATGTTAAATGATGAACAACTTGACAACTTGCTATTAAGGCAAAATTGATTTCAGTGATGGTGGTGTAGTGGTTAGCACTGTCGCCTTGCACCTCCAGGGTCTGGGTTCGATTCCCCGGCCAGGCTCGATTCCCGTCTCTGTGTGCATGGAGTTTGCATGTTCTCCCCGTGCTTGGTGGGTTTCCTCCGGGTACTCCGGTTTCCTCCCACAGTCCAAAGATATGCAGGTTAGGCTAATTGGCGTTCCTAAATTGCCCGTAGTGTGTGATTGGGTGTGTGAGTGTGTGCCCTGCGGTGGATTGGCACCCTGTCCAGGGTGGACCCAGCCTAGTGCCCGAAGTCTCCTGGGATAGGCTCCAGGTCCCCCGCGACCCTGAACACAGGATTAAGCGGTATAGAAAATGAATGATGAATGATGAAAATGAATGATGAATGAACCAAGCTGGTTATAAAATGCATTTATTTGATTTGTGCGGAATCACAGCAAGCACAGCTGGATAAGGCATCTGCAGCAGTGATTCAAGCAGACTGACGAATCACTGTAAAGGAAGACGGTTACGTGTGCATTACGCGTCTTATATCTTACATGTTGAGGCGCTAAAGTCTCACAGTTCCTCACCTGGACATTCCTTAGTGCAAGGCCAGTGGAGGAGTGTGGTGCTGAAGGACAGCTCTTCTTTTTTCCCACACCAGGCTATAAATGAACTTCCTCACAACTTCAGCCTGCGTCTTCACTCCAAAGTGGTTTCCTCTACGGATTGTTATTATTCTTGCTTTTTTTTTAAGTTTGACTTTCTTCTTCTTCATAGATAGTTCAAGATAAATCACGAATGAGTCGCCACCACCAGCGCGAACTGTATCCTTAATGTTCAAAATGCCATCCGTTACGCCGAACTTCAGTAACCTGAGCCTGGCGCAGCGCGAAGCTCCGGACGATCCGCCGCGAAATGAGAGATTAGCTCTGATCGAGATCTCACTGCTCGGCGTTATCTTCCTGAGCGCCACGGCTCTGAACCTCGGTCTCTTGCTCGTGCTGTTGAGGAGACGCGGGTCCGTGTCCCGCATGCGCGTCTTCGTTTTGCACCTGTGCCTGGCGGATCTGACCGTGGCCTTCTTCCAGGTGTGTCCGCAGCTGCTGTGGGACATCACGGACCGCTTCGTGGGTCCAGACATGGTGTGCCGCTTGATCAAGTACCTACAGGTGGTCGGCATGTTCGCTTCTACTTACATGATCGTCGTGATGACGGTGGATCGCTATCAAGCCGTGTGTAAGCCCATGGGCACGCTGCAGAGGAGGAGCGCGCGCTGGAACGTGCCGGTGTGTGTCGCGTGGGCAGTGTCACTCGTGGGCGCGCTGCCGCAGGTTTTTATTTTCTCCCGTGTCCAGGTGGCTCCTGGAGTCTTCGACTGCTGGGCGCAGTTCGCGCAGCCGTGGGGACTTCGAGCCTACGTGACCTGGACAACTCTGGTCATATTCGCGCTGCCGGTCTTGACGGTGATCGTGTGCCAGGTGTGTATCTGCCGCGCTGTGCAGATCAGCCTGAGCATGAAGACGCACCGAGGGATCTGCACCAGTGCCAGCAGTGTGCTCGGCCTCTCCAAGGCTCGCGTAAAGACCGTCAAGATGACCGTAGTCCTCGTCCTCGTGTACGTGCTGTGCTGGGCGCCTTTCTTCACCGTGCAGCTGTGGTCAGTGTGGCACCGAGGCGCTCCCACGGAGTGTAAGTGTGCTGCATTAACCTGCGCATCTTTATCACTGATACTCTAATAGATCAGGAGGTGATGAACAAAGTGAACTTTCCGGCATACAATAATGTCCGCTTAAGGTGTTCTATTGTTACCTGATTTCATTAAATTGCTAAATATTTAAGGTAGTCTCATATTATACACGACCAGTCCAAAGTCTGGACACATCTTCTAATTCCATGGCCTTTCCAGATTATTTCTTTCTACACTTACAACATTTAAAGTTGAACAGTTGAGATGTGTCTGCTACTTATACTGTACACTGTAACAAATTGATGTAAATTTACAGGACTATTTTTTTTTTTACAGTTTCCGACTGTTTTTTTTTAAATACTGCACATTACTGTAATAGAAACAGCATTACTGTGATTTACAATATTTAACTGTAAATATTATATTTACAGTTTAATACACTACAGTATACAGTATTTAACTGTAAATTAGATAATCAACACCCTTTAATGAAAACTTCAGTAAGTGCAAGTACTTTTGCTGATTTTGTTGGCGCAGGAGGTTAAAGCGCTCGCCCTATCATCCGGAGATCGCAGGTTCGAACCCCGGGTGATGTTCAATTGGACACGACTAGATTGGGGAGAAAATCGGGGGGAAAGAATTGGGCAGGACTAAAATATATATATATTTTTTTTAAATGCTGTTAAAAATACAAGTTGTCCGAATAATTATTTACCACTAAAATACAGTAAACAGTACAAAATCACAGTAATAAACTGTATATCAAAATACAGCAATTTACTGTAGTCTATTTCTACAGTACAAATACTATAATAAAACAGCATTTTACTGGCAAAACTGCTGCCAGTAATTTACTGTAATTTTACATGAAATTTTTTTACAGTGTACTCTGTAAAGCCTTAATTGGTGATTTTTGTGGCTGGTAAACTCTGAATGAACGTCTCCTCTGCCATAGAGGTAAGTTTTGCTTTCCTGGAATAGTCTTCATGAGAGCCAGTTTCATCATGGTGCTTGATAATACTGTTCCTGCAAGAACTGTTCCAGCTGATCTTTGTGTCTTTAAAATAACAACTGACTGTTTTGAGGAAAAATCCAGTATTGTTCTATAATTTAGAATATATTTCCAACTTCTGTCCTGTGTTTGACTGGTACTGTAAATGTAATAAAAATAAAAGGTTATTCAATGATTCATTAGTGGTTCGTTAAATCAATGTTGGTGCTTCTTACAGGAGAATAATGTTTATTATTTACACTGCCTTGTCTAACCATTCTAATCTGTTTCCGTTGCAGCTGCAACTTTCACCATTCTTATGCTTCTTGCAAGTTTGAACAGCTGTGCCAACCCCTGCATTTACCTTGTCTTCAGCAGCCCAGTGCCCAAGCACCCGTTTGCCATAATGTGTACAAATCACAGTGAAAGTAAGGGGTCTATGCCCGGGGATGCCATGGTGGTCAGTTCTGTCTACCTGAGTTTAAAGAATCTCATAGGTTAAAGCCTTGGTTTCACCCCTATGGAGCTGATCATGATGATGATGAGTGATCATGATAATCAATTGCATCTGAACGTAATTTGAAAGCAGTATTGTTCTAGGCACCAGATTACTTTATGGTGCACCATTAGCTCTCTTCAGACTCTGACAAAATATCTGTTTTTAAAATGTATCTATTGTCAAAGTGTACATTACAGTGGTTGTGCTACCACCACCCACCCGACCTCCCATTACTAAATACAATACTAGACTAGACATCCATACACATATCCAGGATGTAATTTGTGTTCATAAATTGTCTGCTGTGGTCATGATACCATATGACATCAACCAAAAAAAAAGAGCATGGGATTTGTCAGTATTTGTGTGTGCATCAGTAAACATTTAGTTTATAAAGAACAATATTGAAAACCATGCAAAAATTGTTAAATAAAACTTGAAGGTTAATATATTTATGAATGGATGAAAAACATTTGTACTATACTATAAACTGTATTATGTAAATGTCAAATACATGTATAAATAGCCATTTTTCAGTCATTATCGGATACAGATTGTTAGATTTTATACTGTGTGGTATTTAAACACTCAAGGGCATTTCTTATATAAGTGTGAAGCCTGCATATATTATTTCAACCTATCTTGTATACTTTACAGCAAGCAGGTTATTATACCAGATCTTAACACTGCTTCTAAAGGCTTGGACAGTGGACACTACATATACTGTACATGGTGGGTGCATCACTTCATGCATTCCCTTCTTAACTCATATCACTCAGGAACAGGGTCAATCTGAAGCCATCAGACCACATATTCTTTTTCTATTACTTCTATTACAATCTTTATAATCCTAATTAGTCTGAGTAAGTAGTTTTCTTTTTGCCACACAGCTGCTTAGTTCCAATCTTGTGAGTTTTTGTCACATTGTATATGTATGGAAATTCTCTTATTTTTACTAATAAACATAAGTTGTGATTTTACTGTATTTTTTTTAACAATGTAACTTCACCAAGTGTTTAGTGATCTCTGCTCATGGTCATTCTTGATTTTTTTTTTCTTCTCATATTTTTTTCCCACAAGGTTGACAGTTCAACATTCATGTTTTACCAAATGTGTTAGACAGTTCTTAACCCAATTCAAGCTATTTTTATGTTTTCTTTTTGTATTGCAGTCCAATAATCTAGCCTTTCTGAAACACTGGCCAGGCAGGGAATCTAACACACAGGTAATTGAAGTGCTTAAAGGAACCCCTTCTGAAAATGCTTGCATCCAGCTGATAGTTTTGACATTAATATCCACTCCCTTGAGCAAGTTTTCACTGGCGAATGTTCCTCTCAGATAGAACTGTGATCTATGCATACTGTAAATCAAATCCATTAAAATAGGATAAAAACATGTCAAAAGCACTGGTGAAACATTGACCAACAGAGATGAGACAGAGGGAAATGGCTGGTGTCTGTTCACTATGTCCTATGTTTAATTTACCATAAAAAAAAGAAGAGAACAGGGGATGACCCTATAGGGAAGATCCTAAGACATGGCAGCAAGGGTTTAACCATCTTCCATGCTCATTAAGAGAGTAAGTAGCAGCCAGGTGATAAAGGAATTTACAGGATTTGTTGATCATCAAGAAGCATGACCTCTATAAAAGCAGAACCTTTAGCAGTTTAATGTTCAGAAGAACTCTGGTATGGGTCAAGACCTAGACCTCAGAGAAGGTCTTGCTCAAATCAAAAGAGTTAGCAATCCTCACAGGATTAAGTGTTCCAATAAATTCAAGCCAAAAACAAAAGCTGTTTACTGTTCAGAGACAAAAAATAAATAAAAAATGTCCTCAAAATGTCCCATGCCCTTTGCACCCTCATGCACACATTACTCTGGAATAGGATCAGTATAGACTCATCAGACCACAGGACCTTTTCCCATTGCTCCAAAGTCAAATGTTTTTGCTTCTTATCAAATTTAAGCCTTTTAAAGAGTCTCACTATCACATTTTTTTCTTATGGACCCACAGCTGTAGTTCTGTGAGTTCTCGTCACATTGTGCGTGTATGGAAATGCTCTTATCTTCATTATTAAACATAGCTGTGGTTTTGCAGTTGATTTTTATTTACTGTGCGAAATTACCAAGTGTTTAAGTTATCTCCATTTATCATTTTTTGGACCACAGTTTGGATAACATGTTGAAGGATTCTTAACCCAGTTCTAATAATTTGAATACATTTGCATCTCCTTAGTTGTTTTCTTTGCTTGATGCAGCAACAGTTTGACTCTTCTAAAATGGTAACAAACATCTACAGTTCATTGTGTGAATTTTTATGTTCATTTTTGCATACAGGAAACTGTGGCTAGGACATTTTTTTTCTTACAATGAGACATTATTTGTGCAGATAGCAAATTAATTCAAATGTCTGCTTTTTAATTTAAAGTGCCAGTCAAGAGATATCAATTATTACTGTCAAATAGACTGGACTAACCTTAACACATTTTAAAAAGTTTGAAAAGTCTAGAAAGTATATTATATAGTTGGGCAGATATGATGATTACCCACAGTGAGAACTGATCTGTACACACTCCCTGATGTATAATTTATAATTAATAACAAATATGAGGATCAATCTGGATAGAAAAATTTAAATAAGTCATTTGGAGACAATAACATTGATGTATTCAAGTGTGATCTGATATTTTTTAGCAATACCTAGGGCTTGTGGTATGTACCATTTTAGAGCCTATGTTCTGGTCCCTAGTGAGATCACCTTTTTTCGAAACATGATAGATTCCAAATGTACCTTTACAAAGGACTCCAGCACATCTTATTAAGCTTTTATTGCCTGCGTGGAACATTGCATTTTTAGTGCTACATATAATTATGCTATTTGTATGCTATTTTGTATAGAAATAATATTAAATTTTATTCAGAACAACCAGTTTTTGAAAATTATGTAAAACACTGACCAAAAAAAAACACAAATTACTGTGCATGCCCTGTCACAGATCACACTGTTACAGAGTACAATCACAGTAATGCTCCTTCACACAAATATGAATGTCTTGTGCCGAAACCCATTCGCCAGCTGAACCATTATGAAAACGGAGCCTTTCATCTCAGCCACAAATAGGCTATACATGGTTTTCACGTTAAACCCCATGCCAGCCCAAATGATCAAAAAAGCTCTAATGTTGCATAGACAGCTTTCACACTGGCTCTCACTGACTCAGTTGATTACAAAATCAACTGCCAATGAGTTTAGTCACCATTTCAACAAAACAGACCCACTGTGGCTTATTCTTGTGCAGGAAGGGTACAAAAGAAACAAAGAGCTAGTAGGTTAGGTATCATTCCAATCAGCAAGTAATTTTCCATTGGATGCGGGACCTGCGAAATTTCAAGTTCTGCATAGAGATTTGAATTCATCTGCTTTAAATGCTAGGCACTCCTCTTGATGGCTGTGCATGTGCATGCATAAAATCTCATCTACATCTTAGATAATAAGATATACAGCATTAATAAAATATGTGCCGTTTATCCTTCACCATTGGTTACTGTGGGAAGGAAGAGGTTGCACAGATTAAATATGTATACCTTTTATTTGTATATAATAGTAACTGTGTAAAACAGTAATGTATTGAGTTTTAATATTAGTTCTATTATTTAAAAATAATTAAATCCCAAAAATCTCCTTTATTTATGATTCTGACAAGCCACTCTAAAGCCTCAATGGAAATTTCATGATGGGCCAACTCAAGTGATGTTCATGATTGTTCATGTACATGCACGTGTACTCACACTTAGTCCCATTAGCAAGAGTCTGTGAGTGCTTTGATTCACATCACATTGATACTACCATGTGAGTTCTTTTCTTTTCATTAGCATGCATTAACAACATTCTCTGTTGTTATAGTGCACTCATTCACTTGTCTGTCCCTCACATTATATACTATGCTGTATAGTTAAATAAATTGTTCCCCAAACAAAAGTAGTCCATTTTTAGAGCTAGTGAATATGTTTCTAATACCAATACCAAAGCTTGGCTATTTTACTAAGACCTTAGTGTCCTACAAAACCTTGTAATAATTTTTCCATTAGGGTAAATGTAAGTAAAAAGGGACAGCTCCAGAAAAAAACGTTTGTGGCTGATGTAAACATATTTATGCATCTTATACTTTTTTAATTACTAAATTTCCACTGAAATTTAAAATATTGTCTGATTTAATGGTTTAAAGAAATCAATGACTTATTAAATCCACAAATAATGAATCATTCCTAATAGGCCTGGTAAGAGCTGAGATCACTGGTCAAGTGATTTTAACTTGAATAATCTTTCTAGTATGGCAAATAGTTCGTTATTGTAACATTTTATATATACAATGTATGGGGAAAAAATTGCCCCTCCCATCCCAAAAACCATCTTCCACACCACTGGATCTTCTGCCACAATGATTATTTCTCTGTTTGCTCTATTTCAATTTCAAAGGACTCCCAAAGGAAAATAAATAAAAATTAAGTATTTAGATGCCATTAGAATTATGTTGAAGTAAATAATCTCTAAATATCTAAATAAATAAAACTGCTTATCTGATAATAATTAATATTAATGATAATAATCCCACCCAAGTACCATAAGTACAGTTTCTTCCTTTCCATAATGCAGATTTTCTCCCAAAATAGAGGGAGATTACCATATAGCGGTTTTCAAGTCATGCAACAAATTGTCAGTTGTATTTGTCGGTCTGGATTTTGCCCCAGCCTCTCTCTCTCAAAAAATCTCACAAATCTTTCTTTTGTGCAAAAGGTCGTTCCTTTGTAGTTTTGGCCTTATGCTTTGAGTCATTTTCCTGTCAGAACCAATGATAATGGAAAGAGAAAGTACAGACTCTTTCAATTCTGTCTTTATTTATCTGGGCCTAAATAACAGTAGTGTGGTCACCAACCTCTGGGAAAAAAAAAAACTGAGGTAACAATAGAAAGAATTTTATATGGAAAATTAAACCAATTATAAGTATGGTGCCAATTAATTTTCTTGAGGAGCACAGCTCTGATAATAATGCTAACAGGTGGTTATATTAATCACTCTTTCTAATAGATTACTATTCACAGTCAAGCCTGAAATTATTCATACCCCTGGCAAATTCTGACTTAAATTTACTTTTATTCAACCAGCAAGTTTTTTCTTCATTAGAAATGACACAGGTGTCTCCCAGAAGATGAAGAGATGATGCACAAGAGGCAAAATATTACTCATCTTTTATTTATATTTGAACAAAATGTGGCATGTTCAAAATTTCAGGCTTGACTGAATAACATTTACTGTAATGAGACTGTTACGACCTTTGATGGAAATTTTGTCTAGGAATTAAAAAGGAGTAACATTGAGATGATCAAGAGAAAAAGCCTAAGTGGGTGGCAAGAGAAACGAGGGACACTCAACTTAGCACCACAAAAGATTTATTGCTCCCAACTAGGAACATCTACAAACATTTAAGAAACCATAAATTATAAACAATAAATTGTATAACCAAGACAAACGGGAGAGGGAACTAGAAGTGGCGCTAGAAACTCAAAGAAATAAATATAACAAAAGAATCCCCACTGTCTCCTCCCGGTCCTCTAAATAAGCAAATAAAAATATGAAAAAAAAAGTCTTCAGCGCAAATGCGCCCTAAACCTACTCTACCTAAAGAAAACACAAAAATACACGTTTAGCGCACTTCGCTATGCTAGTGTATCTAATACATAAAAGAAATTCCTACGTGCAAGGTGTATGTCACGTGACTTGCTAGGCTGTTCCACATCTCCGTTGTCTGAAAGACGGCAGTTAGTTTGAGTGGAGCTCAGGTGGGCTAATAGTGGCAAAGGTATTCGTTCAACAAGAACACAGATATCAGCAAACACAAACTTTACACAGATCAATCTAAAGTTTGAGTAATCTCGCAAGTGGTTAAAAAAGTAGCAAACAGTCAAAACACCACAACATAAACAGTGACACGCCAAGTCAAGCAGCCTCCATCTTCCCGTTGCCGCTTCCGTTTTAAAGGCATCGGAGCAGATCGCAATTGGCGGAGACCACACGACGTCACACTTGACCAACGATGATTGACAGGCATATCCACCAATAGTGTCCTGAAGGTAGGCGGTACCTAGAAGCGCTAAACAGAACCTACACAAGAAAACAGTTCGTAACACTCCCCCACTTAAGAATAAACTCTTTTGGAAAAACAAAAGTTTATACCCTTGAAAGAGCATCCGCTAAGACGTTTTCAACCCCCCTCTTGTGTCTTATATCTAAATTGTAACTCTGCAAAAAGAGTGACCAGCGCGTCAATCTCTGATTATGATTGTACAACTTAGAAAGAAAGGTCAAAGGACTGTGGTCCGAAAAAACTACCAACGGTTGCACACTATATCCTACATAAACCTCAAAATGTTGTAATGCGAAAATGAGAGCAAGCGTCTCCTTTTCAATGACTGAATAATTTAACTGATTCTTGTTAAACTTCCTAGAGAAATAACTTACTGGATGAGCTATACTCTGCTCATCATCCTGTAATAAGACAGCACCAGCACCAACATTACTTGCATCCACCTCAAGCTTAAATGGACGTTCTAAATCAGGGGCTGCAAGAACCGGTGAACTACTCAATAGTGTTTTCACACTCTCAAATGCATATTGGCATTCTGCATTCCACACAAAAGCAGTAGAAGGACTTAAAAGTGAAGTTAAAGGACTAACCACAGACGAAAAATTTCTGCAGAAGCTGCGGTAATATCCAGCCATTCCGAGAAATCTTCGGAGTTCACGTCGAGTCGTGGGAACTGGGAACTTCGATATAGCCTCAACTTTCGCTTCAACTGGTCTAACTTGACCATGCCCTACCTCCTTTCCCAAATACATCACCTTAGCTTGACCAAACTCACACTTGGCCAAGTTAAGTGTCAAGGAAGCACTTGCAAAACGCTCAAATACAACACGTAAGGACCTCATGTGTTCATCCCAACTCCTGGAATAAACAACAACATCATCCAAATAAGCACTACAATTAGGAATGCCAGCTAAGACGGTGTTTACCAACCTCTGAAAGGTAGCAGGTGCGTTTCGGAGTCCGAACGCCATGGCCGTATATTGTGCAAACGAATCTGGAGTGATAAAGGCAGAAATGTCAGAAGCTCTGGGTGTAAGTGGAACTTGCCAGTAACCCTTGAGCATATCTAATTTACTTACGAACTTTGCATATCCCACATTATCCACGCAATCCTCCATTCTGGGAAGTGGATAGTTATCAGGAACCGTAAGCGAATTTACCTTTCTAAAATCTGTGCAAAACCTAAAAGAACCATCTGGTTTTGGTACCAAAATACATGGGGAACTCCATGGACTAGAACTAGGCTTAGCAAGATTGTTCCTCAACAAGTACTCAACTTCTTGTTGCATAACTGAACGCTTAACCGCATTCACTCTGTAGGCATGCTGTCGGATCGGTCTAGCATCTTTAACGTCAATATCATGCTGAATGACATTAGTTAACACAGGTATGTCTTTGAACAGACACTCAAATTCAGAAATGAGCCTCACTAGATCATTTTTCTGATTAATAGACAAATTCGTTAAATGTGAATCAAGATCTTTCAATATTTCGGAATTGCACAACCTCACCGTCGTCTGAGAAATATTCTGAAAGATTACCCCATCTTCTTCAGCATCAGTAACGGACTTTTCTGTCACAACTGAAACAGAAATAACAGCAGTGTCTGTAAGTCCGTCATTCACATCAGTTTGTGACCTCGAATGATAAAATTTCAGCATGTTTACATGACAAACGCGAGTTTTTCGTTTTCGATCAGGAGTACAGATAACATAATTAGTTTCATTCAATTTCTCTTTCACTACATAAGGGCCGAAAAATCGAGTCGATAGTGAAGAACCCGGAATAGGCAAGAAAACCAGAACTAAGTCACCAGGCTTAAAAGATCGCATAACAGCCTTTTTGTCAAATGTTCGTTTCATGCCTTTTTGCGCATTGGCAAGAGACTCTCTTGCGACTGAGCAAGCTGTATGCAAACGCTTCCGAAACTTCGTTACGTACTCCAGTACATTCATTTTCAAACTGTCTTTTTCCAAAATTTGGTCTTTTAAAACTTTCAATGGACCACGTACCTGGTGTCCGAAAACTAGTTCAGCTGGACTAAAACCCAGCGACTCTTGAACGCTTTCTCTGATAGCGAACATCAGCATGGGAATGCCATCATCCCACTCATTACCAGTCTGCATACAATATTTACGCAACATCGACTTTAACGTTTGGTGAAAACGTTCCAGGGCGCCTTGGCTTTCTGGATGGAACGCAGTGGAAGTACGATGTGTTATTCCTAAGATCTGCATGACTTGATTAAAAAGCTTGGACGTAAAATTTGTGCCTTGGTCGCTTTGCACCACTTTAGGCAAACCAAATGTCGAGAAAAACTTAACTAGTGTCTTGACAACAACAGGTGCAGTGATTTTTCTTAAAGGAATTGCTTCAGGAAATCGGGTGGCTAGACACATCACTGTTAGTAGAAATTGATTACCACTTTTTGACTTTTTTAAAGGACCTACGCAGTCAATGAGGACATGTTCAAATGGTTCACCAAGAACTGGTATTGGATTTAATGGTGCTGGAGGAACAACCTGATTTGGCTTTCCTGCAATTTGACATACGTTACAAGATCGACAATAGAACGTTACATCCGTTTTTAGTCCAGGCCAGAAGAAGTGCTTTAAAATCCGGTTGTAAGTTTTTCTTATGCCCAAATGACCCGACAGTGGATGATCATGTGCTAAGCACAACACATGTGGGCGATATGGGACAGGAACCACAACCTGATAAACATCCCATTCGGCTTGGTCAGGTGATGAACACCACTTACGCATCAACAAGTCGTTTTCTAAAATATAGGCGCTTTGTTTCGTCTTAGCCAAATCGTGCGGAATTACAGATTTAAAAAGTGTAGTCAAGGTTTCATCTTTTTTCTGTGCAGTGATTAATTTCTCTCGTGTGATTTTTAAAATCAACGAATTCGTGTCATTTAAATAAGTACTTTTCACCCTTTCTGGTTTCTTTTTCTCACAGTCCAAATTTTCCTCTCCGTCTATGACAGAAGAAAAGAAAGAGTCACTCAAAGCAACCTCTTTACGCGACTGTGCACGAGTGACAGCGCAGGCAGGAAAAACATGAGGATAAGCTTCACCAACCTCATCAGATGCGCATTCTGTCGGTTTGTCCAGCACTTCCAATAATGGCATCACTTTCCCTCCGGCTAAATCATTGCCTAGGATTAAATCTACGCCTTTCATCGGCAGTGAAGTACAAACTGCAACACGGACAAATCCAGAACACAAGTCACTTTTCAAATGCAGATTATGCAAGGGCCTTTTTACACATCCCATTTCAATTCCTTGCACTAATACACTGGAATGACATGAAGTCTTATCAGAAAATTTAATTGCACTTTCAACAATAAAACTTTGCATAGAACCTGTGTCACGAAGCATTGTGATCTCTTTTTGATCATCATCACGACCAGTCAAAGAAATTAACCCCTTAAGAATAAAAGGAAGGAATGTTTTATCCACCTCCACTTTGGAGTGTACAGCTACAGTCTGTTTATACGTCTTTACAAAACCTACCGGTTTAGCTTGTGAGTTTTGTTTTCGTTTAAGCCGGGGACAATCCACAACAACGTGTCCTTTCTTGTGACAATAAAAACAGTCACGATCCTCACTGACTCTTGGTGCATTGCTTTTCGAGCGCACGAATTGCGTGTTAGATAAAGAGGGAACAGCAGGTGCATTTTCCAGACGTGAATGAACAAAGACATTTTTGTGGGTTAAAATGAATTCGTCAGCAAAAACAGCGGCCTGTGATAAAGAATTTACTTTTTGTTCGTTTAGGTAAACAACCACTTTCTCCGGTAAGCAATTCTTAAATTCTTCCAGGAGAACCAGCTCACGCAACGAATTAAAATCTGCAACATTGTTAGCTACACACCACTTATCAAAAAGCGTGCCCTTCTCTCTAGCAAATTCCACAAAAGTTTGACTAGAAGTTTTTCTGAGCAACCTAAACTTCTGTCTGTACGCCTCCGGAACTAGTTCATATGCACGAAGTATTGCTGATTTGACTGAATTATACTGCAAACTTTCTTCAAGTGACAAAGTGGAGTATACCTCTAAAGCCTTCCCCACAAGTTTACTCTGCAGTAACAGAGACCAGAATTCGAGTGGCCAATGTAAAGAAGTCGCAATCCGTTCAAACGCATTAAAATACGAATCAACTTCTGATTCTCTGAATTGTGGAACAAGAGCAATGTGCTTACTCACGTCAAAATTGGAACGAGGTGAGATCGACACCGAAGAAACATATGAAGGAGAAACTGGATCTGGCTGATTAGCCTCCGCATCCTTCTTTGAAGCCTCCAAATCGAGCTGGTGCAGCCTCACTTGCGTCTCAGCCTCGATTTCAAGTTTGCGTATCTGCAAACGTAGATCAAGTTCAGCCTGACGGGTGTGCTCTTGGGAATCATAATATAGACGTGCCAAACGAACTTTCAGCCGCGCATCATCTCGTGAACCCTCAAAAGGCGGAGAGAACGGTTCAAAAGGTGGCAGTCCAATACCAGCATCTGCAACGGCCTCCACCCCTGCATCTGCATCAGTTCTGCCACTGCATACGTTCTTATCTCCTAACCCAAAAGAAGCAAACACCTCATCACCAGGTTTTTGATGATCAGCCGCCTCCTCCATTTCAATATTTGGCGTGAAAAGTACATTAAGCTCAAGTAACTGTTCCGTTATCTTTTGCTTAATTTCGGCTTTACGATCCTGCTTGTTAATTATAACTTTAAAATGATCAGCCACCAAAAACAAGTCCTGTTTCCGACAAACGTTAAGCAGCTCCAGCGACGGACTCTTAACAAATTCCTCTAAACTGAACATTTTTTTAATTAAAGTGTCACGTGCTCAAAAGTGCTACAAAAACTGCTACTGTACTTACTATGACACCTTACTCAACAGCCAACCAATTCTTTTTCCACCACCGTAGCTATATCCTTGGTCATTTTTGTTTACGTCCCACGGGTTTAACATCCATCCGGTAATATCTATCCCAAAACAATCTTAAACGATCCCGGACGAGCCCCCATTAAATGTTACGACCTTTGATGGAAATTTTGTCTAGGAATTAAAAAGGAGTAACATTGAGATGATCAAGAGAAAAAGCCTAAGTGGGTGGCAAGAGAAACGAGGGACACTCAACTTAGCACCACAAAAGATTTATTGCTCCCAACTAGGAACATCTACAAACATTTAAGAAACCATAAATTATAAACAATAAATTGTATAACCAAGACAAACGGGAGAGGGAACTAGAAGTGGCGCTAGAAACTCAAAGAAATAAATATAACAAAAGAATCCCCACTGTCTCCTCCCGGTCCTCTAAATAAGCAAATAAAAATATGAAAAAAAAAGTCTTCAGCGCAAATGCGCCCTAAACCTACTCTACCTAAAGAAAACACAAAAATACACGTTTAGCGCACTTCGCTATGCTAGTGTATCTAATACATAAAAGAAATTCCTACGTGCAAGGTGTATGTCACGTGACTTGCTAGGCTGTTCCACATCTCCGTTGTCTGAAAGACGGCAGTTAGTTTGAGTGGAGCTCAGGTGGGCTAATAGTGGCAAAGGTATTCGTTCAACAAGAACACAGATATCAGCAAACACAAACTTTACACAGATCAATCTAAAGTTTGAGTAATCTCGCAAGTGGTTAAAAAAGTAGCAAACAGTCAAAACACCACAACATAAACAGTGACACGCCAAGTCAAGCAGCCTCCATCTTCCCGTTGCCGCTTCCGTTTTAAAGGCATCGGAGCAGATCGCAATTGGCGGAGACCACACGACGTCACACTTGACCAACGATGATTGACAGGCATATCCACCAATAGTGTCCTGAAGGTAGGCGGTACCTAGAAGCGCTAAACAGAACCTACACAAGAAAACAGTTCGTAACAGAGACATTAAGAGAACAGTTTTTGCGTATTGAAAAATAAATACTTTGATATTTAGTTTTTTATAATCTTCATGACATGCAAAAATAAACTTTTCTGTTGAATTATTTCGCTTGAGAAAATAAGTGAGGTGGGCCCAACTGGTGTATTGCACATCATACTAGTGATTTTTAGAACTAACTTTCTTTTCTTTTTTTTTCAAAGATGTAGACAATATAACTAAAATGGTTTAAAAGTATGTATTGTTGTCAAAGTGTTGTAGAATAACTCAATGCAATTTTATTTGTATAGTGCTTTTAATAATGGTCATTGTTACAAAGGAAATTTAAAGAATAAAAAGAATATGGAAATAAATTAAAACATGCATGGAAAAAAAGTGTAGACTGTAACTGTTTGTTTTCCCTGATGTGTGGAGGGCAATGGTGGCAAAGAAATAGTCATTGAGATCACAATAGGAAAAAACCTTGAGAGGAGCCAGACTCACCATGGAACCCATCCTCATTTGGGGTGATATCCTGACCACCCCAAATGAGGATCTGTGCATCAGTCTCTGGTGCTTAATGAGGTTAAATGTTAAAATTATCTGGAAAGGTGTTTAAGTAAATATAAGTCTATTTTTAATTTAAGTCTATTTTCATTGTTGCAGACTTGGGTACAAAACTGTTATTGGAAATTTCAGTCCTTACCTATTGAGTGACTGCAGTTACAAGACACAAACCACAGCCAGTCATAAAATGGATAAAGTGAATGTATATTTAGTGCTGAGTGCAAGCAGGGACTCCGGCAGGACTATGACAGCATAACTAAAAGGGAGAGTCATAAGGAAATACAGACATGAGGGCTTCATGAGAAGTAAGGCAACCAGTCACTCCACAGCTAACAAACCTGAGTGATCAATGAGGGTGGGGAAGACAACATTCAAACATACTAGTTCACCATAAAACTCTGCGTCCATCTTAGACTTAAACATTGAGACTGTATCTGAATCCTGAGCATTATTCTATAATTTTGGGGCTTTGTAAGAAAGAGCAAAGCCCCCTGCTGTAGTTTTCATAATATGCGGTACCAACAAGCAGCCTTCACCCTTTGATTGAAGTAGGTGTGGCAGATCATAAAACAATAGTACAGATACTATGTACAGTAGTGCTTTATTATCACAGTATTTTAAAATCGATGAAGTGTGGATAATACACAGGTAATGTTCTATATATCTTCTGTTTCTGGTGAGGACTTTCACTGTTGCATTCTGGACTAACTGTGACTTGCACCTAAAAAAACATCCAGACAGTAAGGCTGCCTAGAGGTAACAACAGCATGAACAAGTTTTTCTGCTTCATGTAGTGACATATTTCTTACCAGGGCAATATTTTTTAGATGAAAGAAGACTATCCTATTAATACTGTATTACCTTTCTGAGCTCCAAATGAAAGACTGGAATCAATAATCATGTCAAATTAATTTACTGCTGCACATGAAACAGAAAGGCCAACCAGAGTTACAGTGTGATCAGAATGCTTATTTTTAGCTGCATGTGGTCCTATAGTACCAGTACTTGTCAGTGTCTTGTCAAAATTAAGCAGGGGGAAGTTAATAAGCATTGACACAACACTGATCAGAGGCCTGCTGTAGTCACTTACAATTTTAACCAGTGCTGTCTCTGTGCTTCTGAGGCCTAATTCCTGACTGATACATTTTATGAATGAAAATAAGAGGAATAAAATACGTAGGAAAATGATTGCATAAGAAAATAATCTTCTTGTGGTGCCTAATCAGCTTTGGGCTTTGTGTTTCATGAACCTAGTAACAATCCAGAGATTTTCTTTTCAGATGTTCTCAGCATGGTCATTTATCTCAGGATTCAGATGCTGTGATGAATGCATTGATTTTCTTCCTCAGGACACAAAGAGGACAAACACCTGTCATCAAACTCATCTCTCACTCTGTTGACAACATTGCTTTCTATATTTACTATAGATTTGTGAGTTGCACATAAATTCTGTGAATCTCATGTTCTACCAAAAATGGATTCAGGTCAGCCGAATTGGAATGTTTGTTGAGGTTCACTTAACTCTTGTGAACTGGGGTTATGGAGAGTGTGCTTTTTATGAGATGGATATGTGGATTACTGATTAGGAGGTTGAAGTTCAAGCCCCAGCACTGCCAAGTTGCCACAACTGAGTCCTCGAGCAAGGCCGATCTGCTCCAGGGGCGCCATGTCAACTCCTCACTCTGAATCCAGTATCCTAATAAGGATTTGTGAATGAATCATTTCAATGTGTCTTCTGCTGTTGTAGCCTATCAGCTTCAATATTTGTTGTGCATGCTTTTCTGTTCACCATGGAGGTAAAGAGTGATTATTTAAGTTACAACATAATTTTTGGCAGCTTAACCTAAGCTTTTGTTAGCAAAATGTTCTCTCCTACAAAAACATTGATTTTGAATTTTAATTTTGTTTTGTTTATTATAATGTGTACACTCCAGAAACCCACAGGAAGTTGGTAGTTTCTGAAATCCATGCCACAATAAAAGTCACAGAGAAGACATTGTTTCTGCTTCTGATGTTTGATGTGAACATTATCTGTTTTGTATCTAAATGTTTTTTTTTTCATTGTGTAAAAAATGCTATGTTTGCCACACTTATTTATTGCACATATATGTGGAACCTACCATGAAATACTAATGGACCATGGTAGTGACTATTTGATTTGGTTATGCTATAATAATATAATTTTGTTGGCCAACAATGAAACACAGTGTTAGTATATAATTTATTCATTTCTCCATTTTAGGGGTAAACTACAACATAAGTAGTTCACACAACCTTTTATTCCCTGAAATAAAAATGGATTCACATTAGAGATCAGATAATGAAAAAACCCAGCATTGTTCAAAGATAAGAGCATATGCCAAGTAATTTCTTTACACACATATACTGTAAGACAGGCCCTTTCTTTTCTGACTGAAATGACAAATTGACTTAGGTAAGAGATGGAGTAGTAAACTTTGTCCTCAATTTTTCCTATGACTGAGAAAATAAAATTGACCCACATTATAGGATGAATGGATAGAGAATTGATACACCAGATGAACAAGCTCTTAGCCTACAACTCAGTCATTTTAGCATGATTTATCCAAGAATCAGGGCGGAAACTATAACTGGTTAAAGCACAGACAGCAAAAGGTAATCCCTAAAACAAAGTCTAAATACAAAACCAAAGGAAACATACACAGATCTGCAGTAGAACACTTTTCTTTTTCTTTGAATAAATTATTTTATCAATTTGCTAAGATTTGGAAATTTCTGCAAGTTGTAGTTATTTTGAGTGAGAAACATTAGCAAAATATCATTTAAATTGTGGATTTAGTGTTACAATTAAAATCAAGATCTACCTAAAAACATGTCTGGGTTACGACACTATAGAAATTCTTTATTACCCATAATATAATAATATGTTACATTTAAAGGCTTACCTTGCATGCAGTCAAGCCAACTTGCTCTGTGTTCTAGTATTGAGTGAAGAAGCCTAAGATGTCCATCTGCAAAAGTAAACAGAGATTTAGGTTTCATCAATAAACAGCTTCTTGATTTATTTTTATAAGAACATTACAATGGCTCACAGATGCACATGCCCTCTGTCGGGTGATCTTAACCTGCCCTCTACTGTAACTGTTTTATGATTTTCTCAGGAAGTAATTGAATATGGGATTACAATGGTAACACTCCACTGTTATGTAGGTATGTCTTTTTTTCTGCCCTTTCTGAGTTTTGAGCTCAGAGAAATTTTGTATTGCTGATTGTCTGGTTTTGATTCCCGCCAGTGGTCACCATTGGCTTAAATGTTCTCTAGTTTGACTACAGTGGTTTCTAGATGGATGGAGGGAAGAGATGATGTTGAAACTAGAGCAGAACAAAATTCCAGAATGCCATGCATGAAAATTTACACACTCACTCAGTCATCGACTGTACCGCTTTTCCTGTGTACAGGGTTGCAAGGGGGTCTGGGTCCTATCCCAGGAGACAGGCAGGTACACCCGGGATGGGGTGTCAATCCTTTGCAGGTCACACCCATGCACATGCTCACCTGCACATTCACACACTATGAGTCATTACGGAATGTCAATTAGTCTAATGTGCATGTGTTTGGACTGTCATAGGAAAATGGAGTACCTGGAGGAAACCCACCAAGCGCAGGGAGAACATGCACTCTATGCACACAGACCCTGAGGTGGGAATCGAACTCGAACGTGCTAGGCTAAACCACCGTGGTACCTGCATGAAAACTATTTTGCTTTATATACAGTAGAACGCAGGGCTAGCCAAGCTTTTTATATATATAAAATAGCATGTATAGAATTTGGAGCAGAAATAGGTAAAATATACAGTACCACAATTCAAATTTGGAATAGCACATACAAATATAGTTCTTAAAAAATTAAATAAAAACCTATACATTCATTTTAATTTCAGTAACGGGCAATGAAAATTAAAAAATGTTTTTGTATGAAATAATTTCCATGAGTATGATAATTCGACACTAATTTTCTTTGAGTTTGGTGAGGCTGGCAGTAAGATAGAAATGCTAACTGCTTCAGTCAGGGCCTATTTAAAGCCAAGCACAGCAACTTCAGAGGACTACTGATTACAGATGATTCATGTGACCATAATGAAAGTAGGATTTGAATAGCTTCAAATACATTTGAGTAACTTCTGCATTATGTGATTATCTGTGCTAAAAGTATGGATCTTGATTTATCAGGTCTCCCCATAGGTAACAGTAATTGGCTTACATAAACCTCAGATATTACACTGACATATGGTGTACACTGTACACATTAGTATTGATTTCTAACAAAGGTGCTTGAAGGAAGTTTAAAAGGTCACACACGACTAAGACAAAGTAGGAAGCTTGATGACAAGGCAGTCGGGGACCTTTTATGTTATTGACACTGATGTTATCAGAAACATAACCATGAATGATCATGTACATAGAAGAAATTGGAGTTAACATTGGAAAATGTCCATTCAGCTTGCAGAAAGAATAAAGAAGAAAATTTTATTGATTATTTAAAAGTGTGCAACACAGAATTCTTGTGAAGGTCCCCCTTGGCCCTCCTTGGTTTGTGTGTATGCCTGCACCTTCAAAATATTCACATTAGGTTTTGATTCTTTAATCATTAAATGCTGTTTATCCCCATGTTACAGTCTGGAAATGTTCACGGTTTACATTCATTGATGTCATTTGTTTATCAATGAACATTAATCCTAAATTGTGCATAATTTGAAATCCAATCAACAAACCAACCATGAACACTTTACTTTTGATTTAATAATGTTATTTTAGAGGCATCTATCTGATTTTTCGAGCCCTGCATGCGCTCTATCAATGTCGCATGTTCCTCTTACCCAGTGTTTCTTGGAAATAATGATAAGCTCACTGTCTGCCAGAGTCGTGTAGGGACATTTGTTAATTGCTGTTATCAAACGTAATTGCGAACAAACATGCACTGTGTGAATAATTTTGAAGAAAATTTAGTGCGAAATACATTAGCGTCATAGTTAATAGTATGTTATGTCCCATGCAATGCCATATTATGTTATCTGTGTCAGTGTTGGAACTGATAGTATTGCCATTTCAGTCTCAGATTAATTAGTTAAATTGATACTGTATACTGGATTTTGATTTTCATGAGGTATAAGCTGTAATCATTGAAATTAAAGAAGGCTTGAAATATTTCACTGTATGTGTAACAAATCTAAAATATAATCTGACACAGTTTGAGTCATCAGTACATTCATATTATCGGATGACGTCATTTTATTGCTACATGACCTTTTTTCATTTCTCCAAAGCCTTTACACTTCTTACATTTGTAATTACATATATCCTTTGTTTAATACAGCTCAATAATTTGATTGCCAGGCAGTCTATGAAAGTTTCACTTTTTGAATTGAATTTACAAAAAAACTTTTAAGAACTGTATATATACATAATCAGTAGTTTTTACAATAGTGTAAAATGTGAGCAAAATCAACATACTGTATATTTTTTTTCTATTGGTCCATCCCATTATATTGGTGGATATTGGTGGGACATGCTTGAATATTAGGTAAAATGCCAAATAATGAACCCAGTAAAACAAACAAAAATGTTTACTTAATCAAAATGCACTACATTAATTATGCAAATTCATGTACCTGATTAGAAGAGCGTGGAAGAAAAATAAGGAAGCGTAAAAACAACAATCCTTTAGTTATACAAAATACAAATCTCTTATAAATTTTAATGAATCTACTTCTGAGGTCAAATGACTCTACATAAGGATCAGATAAAATTCTAAATCAGAAAGGGGCCCAAATAAACATATTTAAGAAAACTTTCCAAAGATCCCCATAACAACCCTTGTGTTATTAAAAGTAATAGTGTTTACACTATAATACACAGTACAGTACTATAATATGCAGCAAAAGTTTTGAACTGGCCTCATTTTTTCACATCAAATTTAATAATGGAGATTGAATTAAATAAAAGTTTTACTGTGACAAGCTGTAAGGTGCCTAAAGAAAGCACTTAAAAATTAGTTGTTTATGTAACAACCTCAGCAGATACCTCATTTTCCCTCTCGTCTGTTCCAACCACTCGCAGCATCACCAGTATACTAATCACAGGCCTGATCATCTGTCATCATTGGCACCAGTTTTTAACTGGTCATGCCTGAGGTTAGATGGTTTTATGCTTGAATGATTCATGGGTCACTGTGTGGCTTAACAAACAAACCCATTCTCCTGAAACTGATCAGTTACAGGGACTGGACTGAAAACGAGAGTCAAAAACAAGAGCCAAAAAGTCCTTCCGGGAAGCCTGGTGAACTATTCCTCAAGACTACCTCAGAAATACAAGAAAGTCTGTCTTTGGAAACAAAATATGAAGAAATGAGCTGTGGCAGTACTCTATGTACATTTCTCCTTTTCTATATGTAAGTAAGCAGTCTTAAACAGCTATATTTAATAGCTGGTCTATGCTTTTGCTTTTGGTAACTGCAATTAGAAAACACTAGAAGGCGCTAGAGCAACATATACTATCATAGTGCTATGAGGAAAAGCAGCAGGAAGGGAAGGAAAGGGGAGCTTGTAGCTCTCAAATATACTGGAAATGCATCAGTGAAGCCATGGACAACAGTATGGCTATTAATAAGGCATGCACCCTTATAATTTTAGTTATAAACTTGGGAGTTAATAAAGCGGATGATCTGGTAGGGAGTCCCTCAGACTAGGCTTCCTAAACTTTCGTTTATTCCGGCAGTTATTGTACTAATTAAAAATGTATTGGACTGAGGTTGTGGAATAAACAGGTCCTTTGGAGAACACTGCTTTGAGTGAGATTTGGCATTATGCAGATGACCATAGTCCATCCAAAGTACAACTTGATAAATTTACCTCTCTCTGAGAATGCACTGCTTTTCTTCAGATGTTACATCAAACTGTGAGTGTGTTGTGTAGGTCAGGGGCAGCTTTTTCTGAGCAAATATTAATGGAGTGTAAGAGGAAAGGTTGTGCTGAAACTGGCCACAGTGCTGTTAGGTAGTTTAGTGCAGATGCTTTCCCAAGACAGAGATGAGCCAGACACTGCAGGCTTGATCTGCTAGGCACAAATCTTTGCATTTGTTATCATAATCTTCCTCAGTACAGATAATAAGCAGGCACGAATGTCGCTAATTACTTTCTCAGCATGCCACAACCAGCATGATATGATGAATAATTTGAACGTATTAGATTAGATAACGTATTTCACTGCCCATATTACAAATGCTTTTTGTTAAACATAAAATGTGTAAAAAGAATAATAATAAAACATGATGAAAAACATCATTACAATTTATTTTCCTTTTTATAGAAATGTTAAACCAGTTGTTTCCTGCCATATTGTATCTGCAATATATGAATACTTTTACTCCACTACCCCATTTCTTCTATCCTAGGTTTCAGGTTTGTTGTTCCTCAAGTCACATTGTTAAGCTAATAAGTAATCTAAAGGAGGAAAAATGGGAAAGTGTAAAGATCTGAGCAACTTTGATAAAGGCCAAATTGTGATGGTAAGAAGACTGGGCCAGATACCAAAAGTGGTCCCAGGAAGGACAATCATCGATTTGCCAACAGGATCACCCCCGATCCTACCCCCGTCTATGTCTAAGATGAATGTGGGGAGTGATTCCAAAGAAGAGCTACTTTTTTTTGCTGAAAAGGTTAATACTGGCTATGCAGAGGTGGAAAGAGTAATACAATTTTGTACTTAAGTAAAAGTACTGTTACTTTAGTGAACTTTTACTGAAGTACAAGTAAAGTTACCCTTATAAAAATCTACTCAAGTAAAAGTAAAAAGTAGCTCATAAAAAATTTACTCAGAGTAAAAGTTACTGAGTTACTTTTTTTTTTTTTTTAACAGCGGGGGTGGGATGGGGGATGGAACACCCTCGCATAATAAATCTGTTCCCTTTGTTGTGCTTGAAATCAAAGTAGTTGCTTAAATATGACCAGGGGCTTGCTCATAAGAATTTGTTGGTATTTCACTTTCAGCTGTGTCTGCATCACTGGCATCTGTTTTATCCGTCTCCATCGTTCTTGTGAATTTAGCGCATTTGTTCTCCATCAATCAATCAGTGCGCTGGTTTCCAGGGTACATTTTTTTCCCTTCCCCATTGTATTATTTGTATTATTTTTCATTTTAATTCGTTTATTTTTTACTCATTAGCAATTATGATTTAAAATGTAGTGAAGTACAATACTTTAAACAAAACATACTTAAGTAAAAGTAAAATTACAGATTTAAAAAACTACTTTAAAGTAGAAGTACACAAAACGTCTACTCAACTACATGAATGCGAGTAAATGCAATTCATTACTTTCCACCTCTGTGGCTATGATAGAAGGATGTCAGAACACACAGTACATTGCACATTTCTGTGTATGGGGCTGCTAGTCAGAGTGCACACACTGAACCCTGTTCTCCACTGAAAGACCCAACAAATGAGCATGGAAGAATCAGAACTAAACCATGGGACAGTGAAGAAAGGTGGCCTGATCTGAGGAATCAAATTTTACTCTGCATCATGTGGATGGTAAGGTGCATGTTTGTCACTTCTTACACACGCATATATTGGTTCGCCTTTTGCTTTGATCACAGGATGCATTAGTATGGCATCATCTTGGTAAGCTTATGAAAATGTCACAACATTTATTTCCATCTAGAATTGCATTAAATTCTTTTCAAGATCTTGTTATAATAAGAGAGTTCCGTAGACCACTGTGTAAAGTATTTTCCAGCACATCCCAAAGATTCTTAAGGGAGTTCAAGTCTGGACCTTGTGGTAGAAATTATGTCTCATGCTCTGTGAACCACTTTTTCTAAATTTGAACTCAATGAATCCTGGCATTCCCATCTTCAAATATACCCATGCCATTAAGAAAGAAAAAATTAATTGATTGAAATACCTGGTCATTCAGTATATTTAGGTAGTCAGGTGATCTTTTTTTCTGGGCACATGCCATTACTGAACCAACAGAAGCCACTACAGGTTTGATTACAGTTTGATTTCACCAAATGTTCAATTATTTAATCTCCGGACATGATCATTTGATTTTTTTTTTCTGACCACATTTCTTCCTTGAAGATTATGGTTCACCAATATCCTTAAACAAAGGTAATAAAAACATTTTGGGGATTTATTTGATACGCAGACATATAAAATAATATTGAAAAAAATATTGACAGGTTTTCAATTTTTTGTTTTTGCACAGAGGATGTTATAAGGCCAGTTCGCGGGCTATTGTTTTGGTTCTCACCAATCTGGTTTGAGTGGTATTTGTGGAACGGATTCAAAGGTATTGTATAATAAAGAATTTAATTTTTTTTTAAGATTTTTTTTTTTTTTAGAGAAACCGTTTTAAACTTGGATACACATAAAATCTCCTGTGTGTTTAATTAGTTTGATCCATTTACTCAGAGAAAATAATCTACATAGATGTCGATTGTTGTGAAAACCATCCTAAAAAGCAAAGAAAACACAGAGGCATTGTAAAACAGTCTATTACTTTTATTGCTTCATCCAGGAGAGGAGTGTAATGCAACCTCAGACAACAAATTGTCAACTTCGTCTTACTCTCAATTCTCTCACTTTTTTTTATAACCTTCTTATCACATAGACTTATTAGTGTTTAGTGTTTACTGGAACCTGCATACTGGAATTTTGGATTGACTCTGTGGCTTCCCATGCAGCTTTTACAGTTCTGTTAAAGATAGAACAGCATGTGTGCTAGAACATCTCATTCCAGATATAGTTCCTTATAATTGTTATAATAACCTCTTTTTATGGAAGGCTAGATTTTGATTTGTGCCTATTCAGCCAAGAGCGTAAGTGAACTCAGGACCTGATGTAGGGTGATGAGTACTGGCGTGCAGGTGTCAGTTGTGTTGAGGGCAGGGCTCTGTGTAGCCCACTTGAGATTCTTCACATCATCCATGACAAACCATGTCTTTATTGAGCTTAATTTTTTGCATAGGAGTATTTCCATTTTGGAACATGTTCAGAAAAAAAATTACCAGTCAGAAAAAAATTACCATCACATGATCACATAACATTCATTATTAATCATACTGTATACTAGTAAAGTGATCAGGCAGGATCATGGTCTTTCTAAAGCACATCTGTGCCCATGGGGACCAAAGGCAAGCTTGTTCGGTCTGATTTCACAGAAAAGCCAAAGTAACACAAATTGCTGAATGCTGGCCACAATTGAAAGTTATCAGCCCACAAGCCTACATAATATTGTCCTTAATGTTCAGGGTTTTAAAGCTCAGTGTAGACAACAGTCGGCTTGCAACTTTGTGGCAACAGAGGGAAACACCCATAGTGATGACATCACACTGTTTGTAATGCTCCCTCATTTAAACTGACAGACCCATAAAAACTGACATTCAATATAACAAGCCCTTTTCTTTTTTTGTCTTTAAGCATTTAATCCATTTTGCATATTTTGCTCACCTGCTGCTCAAGCTAAGCTTTTTGCCAAGGGCAAATGCTTTGATACACAGAATATGTCTCTTTTCTTTTCCTGTTCCAGGGAATTTTAGTTTAAATAAAAAAAAAACTTTTCTGTTACAACATTCAGTATATTTGGTTTTATGTTTGAATTAAATGATGAACCCTAAAAAATTCTATAAAATGTATTGCTAGATATTTTCAATATCATTTAAAATATAAAGATGTGCCTTAAGGCAATCATTGCCATTCTTTGAGCTTTAGTTTTCTTTTCCCTCTTAGCTTGCATGCTCCTCTTTAGAGAGCTCACCACAAGCTGTTGTTGTTGTTATTACTCTCTTATGTCTGATTGGCTGAGAATTCTCTTTAATGACAAATCTGAGCCAATGAAAGAGAAGCATTCAGCAGGGACAGCAGGTGCATCCTGCATCTGTGTAGCAACAGCAGGCAGGTTGCCTAGCAACAGCAAAATCCACTCTGCTGATATTACAGAGGCTAAATCAGCTAAGACGTACACACTGTGCACCTGCCCTTTAAAGTAGAGGTCACCGGGGATGGTAATTTTGCTACTATTATTAGTTTACATTCAACAAAACTCTGTTCCTCAGAGGTTTTTAAAACAGCACTTTCAAACTGTAATACAAAGCAGCTGCTTGTGTCTGCTCATCAAAGATCTTTCTGCTCTCTTTGTATCACAAACAGATAATAAAAGGTTTCATTCAGAAGGGGATGTTTGTACAACATCATAAGTCCGACCTAAATGTGCACCAACACAAACACATGAAATTTCAAATTTTATTTTTATTTTATTAGTCACATACACAACCATACACAGTATGATATGCAGTGAAATGCTTATATGCCTGTTCATGACCAAAAAAGGAAAGATCTCGCTGCGATACTGAAAAACTGTAAATTTAAATATTTTAGATGAAATGTACAAATCTTATAAATCTGGCTGTTTGCGCTACAGTGTGCTGCTTCCTTACATGTGGAAGGACTGATCTGAGCATGTGCATATCAGTCCTTCCACATGTGGAATATACTCTGCATAATGTGCAGAGTGAATTACTGTATATAAAACTCAAGAGACAGTCGTGTGAAATTTCCAGAAGATCAGCAATTTCTAAAATATCAAACCGGCCCACCTGGCACTAAATACTCCAACAGCTATTCAACTAAGTGACAGAGATCACATTCATTTTCTTACTATGCTGATAGTTGATGTGATCATTAATGGTGTTTCTGCATGATTATTTATTCATTTATTTATTCATTTATTTATTTATTAATGCAATTTGCTGCTACTACAGAACATGATTGTACAGGTGTTCCTACAGAAATATTATATACAGAAATAAAAGCATTCTTCGGCCTGTAACCTGTGAAACTGCAAGCTGTACAATTGACCCATGTTAAACCCATCCCGTGGCGGCACGGTGGTGTAGTAGTTAGCACTGTCGCCTTGCACCTCCAGGGTCCAGGTTCGATTCCCGTCTCTGTGTGCATGGTTTGCATGTTCTCCCCGTGCTTGGTGGGTTTCCTCCGGGTACTCCGGTTTCCTCCCACAGTCCAAAGATATGCAGGTTAAGCTAATTGGCGTGCCCATAGTGTGTGAATGGGTGAGTGTGTGTGTGTACCCTGCGATGGATTGGCACCCTGTCCAGGGTGTACCCTGCCTTGTGCCCAAAGCCTCCTGGGATAGGCTCCAGGCCCCCCGCGACCCTGATCATAGGATAAAGCGGTATAGAAGATGAATGAATGAATGAATGAATAAACCCATCCCTGGTCTTTCCAGCTGTCGCATTGCAGCATAGCAAAATAGAAGCTAAAGAATACATCAAGAATCAATATAGCTGGTAAACAGAATTAGGTTAATTAGCCCAGCAAAAACTTTTAATTGTTCACCAATTAAACAGTGTTAAATGAATAATAATAATAAAAAAAGGTAGTACCACTGCGGTGAGATTAAAATATTTACTCCAAACATTTGAATAGTTTGTGGACAACCATCCTGTGTCATGCCAACAGTAAAGCATCCTGAGACCGCTGATGTGTGGGGCTGCTTCTCAGCCAAGAGAGTGGGCTCACTCACAATTTTGACTAAGAACACAGCCATGAATAAAGAATAAAGTGGCTCAGGGAACTTGAAGGTAGAAAAACAAAACCCTACAAACTCTGACAAACTCTAAGCACTGATTATGCAAGAATGGGCTGCCATCAGTCAGGATATGGCCCAGAAGTTGTTTGACAGCATGCTAGGGTGAATTTCAGAGGTCTTAAAAAAAGAATGGTCAATACTTCAAATACTGACTCATTGCACAAGCTTAATATACTTGTCATTAAAAGCCTTTGACACTTATGAAATGCTTGAAATTATACCTCAGTATGTCATAGTACCATCTGACAAACATATTTAAAAACACTGAATCATTAGATTTGTGCAAATTAATATTTGTGTCATTCTCAAAAATATACACAGCCATGGCCAAAAGTTAAGTATTAAAATAAGTTAACAGGGTTGAAAGGTAATTTAATTCATACCGGTAGTATGTAGCCAAAAAGTGTGGAGAATAAACCATGGAAGTGGTGGACAGTCCTGACACCTTATGACATTTAATTTATATTTCCACTTATTCCACTTCAAAATATCTGCTATCTCCTGAGGGTCTGGATTGAATCCCAAATAGTGTTCAATAGAAAGCCTGTGAGCTAGGGTGTACAATCCCTTATGCCACACACCCAGTAGTGTCCTTAATCAGGGGTTAGAGAGGGATTTGGGATTCAGCCTTGTGTTTATAGCCCACATTAGCCATGAACAGAACAACATGGATGGTTCAAAGGCAATTTGGAATAACATAAAATCAATTACTGAACACAAAAATGTCGTTATATGTTTTCTCGTTTGAAGTGTTTCCGTGCCTTGTTTTGAATGTGAGTTTGGCAGGTCTCCAGGACAGGTCTCTTTCAAGTTTTGCAGACCTTATGGACCTACTTTCACCCATGCAGGAGACCGACAATTAGTATAATTAACTATTGTTAAAACATATCCGATGCAGAGTAAATATGTACTGTAAATACAGTGGTGTGAAAAACTATTTCCCCCCCCTCCAGATTTCTTATTCTTTTGCATGTTTGTCACACAAAATGTTTCTGATCATCAAACACATTTAACTATTAGTCAAAGATAACACAAGTAAACACAAAATGCAGTTTTTAAATGAAGGGTTTTATTATTTAGGGAGAAAAAAAATCCTAACCTACATGGCCCTGTGTGAAAAAGTAATTGCCCCCTGAACCTAATAACTGGTTGGGCCACCCTTAGCAGCAATAACTGCAATCAAGCGTTTGCGATAACTTGCAACAAGTCTTTTACAGCGCTCTGGAGGAATTTTGGCCCACTCATCTTTGCAGAATTTTTGTAATTCAGCTTTATTTGAGGGTTTTCTAGCATGAACCGCCTTTTTAAGGTCATGCCACAACATCTCAATAGGATTCAGGTCAGGACTTTGACTAGGCCACTCCAAAGTCTTCATTTTGTTTTTCTTCAGCCATTCAGAGGTGGATTTGCTGGTGTGTTTTGGGTCATTGTCCTGCTGCAGCACCCAAGATCGCTTCAACTTGAGTTGACGAACAGATGGCCGGACATTCTACTTCAGGATTTTTTGGTAGACAGTAGAATTCATGGTTCCATCTATCACAGCAAGCCTTCCAGGTCCTGAAGCAGCAAAACAACCCCAGACCATCACACTACCACCACTATATTTTACTGTTGGTATGATGTTCTTTTTCTGAAATGCTGTGTTACTTTTACGCCAGATGTAACGGGACACGCACCTTCCAAAAAGTTCAACTTTTGTCTCATTGGTCCACAAGGTATTTTCCCAAAAGTCTTGGCAATCATTGAGATGTTTTTTAGCTAAATTGAGACGAGCCTTAATGTTCTTTTTGCTTAAAAGTGGTTTGTGCCTTGGAAATCTGCCATGCAGGCCGTTTTTGCCCAGTCTCTTTCTTATGCTGGAGTCGTGAACACTGACCTTAATTGAGGCCTGCAGTTCTTTAGATGTTGTCCTGGGGTCTTTTGTGGCCTCTCGGATGAGTTGTCTCTGCGCTCTTGGGGTAATTTTGGTCGGCCCGCCACTCCTGGGAAGGTTCACCACTGTTCCATGTTTTTGCCATTTGTGGATAATGGCTCTCACTGTGGTTCGCTGGAGTCCCAAAGCTTTAGAAATGGCTTTATAACCTTTACCAGACTGATAGATCTCAATTACTTTTGTTCTCATTTGTTCCTGAATTTCTTTGGAGCTTGATGTCTAGCTTTTGAGGTGCTTTTGGTCTACTTCTCTGTGTCAGGTAGCTCCTATTTAAGTGATTTCTTGATTGAAACAGGTGTGGCAGTAATCAGGCCTGGGGGTGACTACAGAAATTGAACTCAGGTGTGATAAACCACAGTTAAGTTATTTTTTAACAGGGGGGGCAATCACTTTTTCACACAGGGCCATGTAGATTTGGAGTTTTTTTTCTCCCTTAATAACGTAAACCTTCATTTAAAAACTGCATTTTGTGTTCAATTATGTTATCTTTGACTAATAGTTAACGGTTTTTGATGAGCAGAAGCATTGAAGTGTGACAAACATGCAAAAGAATAATAAATCAGGAAGGGGGCAAATAGTTTTTCACACCACTGTATGTAAATCTGTACATTGGTCAGAACTTACTCTTTCAATGATATCTTGAACTTACAAACATTGGAGAACCCCAAAAACAGGAAATCTGTAAGTTTCAGGAAATCTGTATGACTGTCTGTATGTCTACAATCAGATTTTGGCACAACATTATGCAAAACTGCCTGGACAGATTTAATTAAACTTGTTTATTCAATTTGTTTATTCAATTGTTTGTTTAATCCTGAAGTACTGCCAGTACTTACATTTTTGCCTGCATCATAGGGGAATAAAAATGTTGAGTAGAAGTAAAATTATGAACAGTGCCAGATTTAATAATATACTTTAAAATGAGCTACTTATGAGTCTACTTGCGATTGGTTGATAAAAAATAACCTCTGACCTCTGCAATGGCGCTCTTGGTGAAAATAGAATATATGATAATAGAATAGACAGTGGTAAAATCACAATGTTTGTATATGAAGAAAGTGGATAATCATGACTACAGGCCGCTTTATGCAAAGTTTCTGTTATAGGCGAAATATCTTAAAGTTAATTTAAAAAAATTACAGCCAAATGTTGAAAATGTGTGTACTTTTGAAGCAACTAATTTCCACAAAGTAGTTACTATATTTAAGTTCTTACATTTATTTAATGTCCTATGTTTATTTATCTTGTCCTATTTATTTAGGACAGTGTATTTAAGTTGCACTTTTTGGTGGTATGTAGCCAACAATCCAAGAGAGATGGAAGGAAGTAAAAGAGCAAGAAAACCAAATTGGACAGAAGGGCAGCGTTTACTTTTAGCTTTACACTCAGTGTTTGGGAATATTTCTTCTTTCCGAAATTTTGTCCTCTGCTACAGAAACTCCTACGTAAGCCTCTTAAAAGCCTCTCTAGTAATTCTACTGCATACACTTTAACAATCTTTACCTTATGAGGAGTTTTTAGGGCTAAGATGTTTCATGAATCTTTTTTTTTATCTTTACTAAGATTTAGTCCTAAATTTAAGAGAAAATTCTAAAAAAAAAATGTCATAATTCTAAAAATATTCTTAGAATTTGGTCACTAGGAGCAACTTTTAGGCTTAATAAGCTTTGTGAATATGGGCCCTAATCAATTTTTTTTTTAGATTTCTCATCTGTGATTCCCTCTCCGATTACCAAACAGGGAGTTTGACATTATATACCATAAGAGGTAATAATAGACTGTATATTTAAAATATACAATCTATTATTGCCACTTATGGAATGACTCTTGTCCAAACAGATTACTCGATCAGATTTAACTTTTGTATAATTGTACATATATATAATAGATGAGGTATTCCCTGTCTATTTTCATTTCTGTGCACACAAGTATGTTGAGACAGAATATGCAGTAATTATTATAATGACAAAAATCATACATTGCAAAATTTTGTAAAAAAATATATATATATTAAATTAATTTCAAATTATTACTGTGAACAAAAACAACACGATCAACCCACTGATTCCTGCCCCATTATTAAAAGCCTTCATTTGGAAGCAGAGATAGATTTTCACTAGAAACCTTTTGATGTTTACTGTTTATTACTTCGTTAAATTGCAGCTTTCAGAATCCTGTGGATATTTTAGCACAGTAATTCTACTGCATGTCTTCTTTTCCAAAGTAGTGTAACTTCAAAGCTAAAAAGTATAAAACCCCAATCACTGGCAGACTCTTGACAGTTGTCTAGAGATTATTTTCCCCCTACTTATGGCAATTTCAGAGGTATTAAGAAGTTATGAAGAGAGAGCGAGAGAGGCTTTAGCGTGAGGAAACTGACAGCGCTATGCTTACTGTATTTATCAGTTTGCTTTCAGTTCTCCACAGCAAACTGAAATGTTGGTAGGCCTACCTGCACATGAGTGGCACAGGTTACACTAATGTCAATGGGTATTGCAGTAAGTGAGATAAAGGAGGGTTGGGAGGTGAAAAGCGAATAAGTTCGGCTTGGAAGGTCTGTCAGAGAAGTGTCAGGTTCTTTTCAGGCTTTTCCTTGAGCTACATAGCAGCACTGCAAGGCGGCCAGATAACAGAACACACAAGTCACTGAAGACCACCATGGCCATGGAATACTGATGTGCTAAAGTTGGCCAGAGAGATCTGAATTCTCTATGTGTATGTGTGTGCACTGAATACACATTAGAGAACCCTGCTTAATTAACTGCTATTTGAATGATAACTAGATAAAATAATAATAATGATAATAAAGTATTTCAACTACAACGTTGCAGTAAACAAATGTATTACAAACAAACCGACTTTGAAAGAAACAATAGAATTCTACACTATATGCTGTTTCTGAATCATCAATATGCTTTGAAAGTGGAGTTAATGCATGAGGAAAAAGGACGAGATAGTGAAAACTGATCTGTCATGCTTGGCCCTAAAATGATGCTGCAACCCCCAAGGTGTTTTGATTGATTAATAAATTGATTGATTGATTTAATGACCGTGTAATTGTGATTATGTAACTGTGTTTCTTGCTGCAACTTAATAAACAACTGGCAGTTTTTAAATGTGCCTCACAGTGACTCATTAATATTAATCCAAATTTAACATGGGTTCTTGTTAAGCAGCGAGATTTATACTGTATATACAGTACGTGTGTGTGCGTGTGCGCGCGCGCGCGTGTGTATGTGTGTGTGTGTGTGAGACAAACTGACCTTTTGAATGTCACACTATGTATTCTCTTCTGATAGTGGAGCATGCCTGCTTCTCTGCCCATCATCTTCTCTGTATGGGCTGTCGTCCACTGTCAGACAGCATTTCCCAAAGGCTCATAAAGGATGTCAAGCTTTTGAAATGCTAAGTCACATCATATTATACACTATTCTTCTGATATGGTAGGGATATACCAAAAAGGCAAAGCAAAACGTGCTGTAAATGTGTCATCTAACTCCGTCTACCACATCTTCCTTTGTCATTCCAGCCTCATTATTGTCCTCCCTTATCATATCCATGAACCTCTTCTTGGGCCTTCCTTTTCTCCTCCTGCCTAGCTGCTCCATCTATACCATTCTCCTTCCAGTATTCCCCTCATCTCTCCTCTGCACATGTCCAAACCTTCTTAATCTGGCCTCTCTAACTTTGTCACCAAACTCTCCCACCTGCATTTTATACCCATTTCTAATTCTGTCCATTCTTGTCACTACCAAAGCAAATTACAGCATATTCAGCTCTACCACCTCCTGCTCTGCTTCCTGTCTTTTTTGTCAGTGGCAACGTCTTCAAAATGTACAACTATGTTGGTCTCACTACCGTATAAGAAAAGTAATGTTTCATGCTTAAACAAACACACTTTGTTCTAGAGGCAGTAATCTTTTTCCTGTATGTGTGACTGGGAAAATCCATTTGAGACGACTTGTGGCCAGATTAAAAAAAAAAAGATTTATAAATCTTGGTTATTAAATAAATAAATAATTAGAAAATTTGGTCTCAAATTTAAGCAACTAAAAAAATTCATTATATTCTACTCTTTCTTTAGCATACTTTTTATTCTTGACTATGCTATTCCTTCCCAAAGATGAATAAAGAACCACCTAACAAATCCCAAAAACACCATAACACAACTCTTACAACCAAATACAATATGATACGAATCTATTTATGATATTACCAACTGTGACACGGGCTAACAGCTAGTGCTCACACATCAAAACATGCTTCTCACTGGGGGCTCTCATCATGCACATGCAGTAGCGTAATCTACGCCGCCCTAATTGCAAGAGCGGTGTGTGTGTGTGTGTGTGTGTAAAAAGTGGGAGGGTCCAACTAATACACCTGGGCTAGAAGACAATCTCACGACGCTGCGTTCGTGCCACCCGCAGCCTATAAAAAGACCACGCTGAATTCGACCAGTGAGTGTTTTTGTGACACGCGGCTCCTGTTCGTGACCTCTGGTTCGTGACCTCTGGTTCTTGTGTGTCAGACCCGTTACACAACCTAGAAACCGCTTGCTGTACCAAAGTATAACATGAGTTGACAGCAACTTTTTAGGCACATCCAACCACCTAGGACATTTTTTTTGCAACCAACAGAGGTATCAAAACTACTATTTAGCAACATCCAAATCCTAATCGGATATTTCAGAGCAACCACTTTTTCATTAACCCTAACCCTGACACCCTAACAACCACCTATATACAGTACCAAAGCAAGAGTCTAGCATTCTATTAACCACTTGAGAAACCATAGCAACCATCTAAACAGTAACTGGGATGTCTTAACAACAGACTAGCAAAAGCTTAGCAACCACCAACTTTCTTTCAGCTACTTGGATACCATAGCAATCTTTCACATCCTAGCACCACCTCGAACAGGATTATACAGGAACTGAGGATTTTTACTTCAGCATATGGACTTTATGCTAAGTAAATATTTAGCTTTTTTGATTTTCTTCTCAATGATGGAATGTGAGAGGAACATGTTGCATCCTGTACAGATTTGAAGCAACTTTTAATATATTAATCTTTTCTAATTAGCTTTTAAAAAGCTGTCATTACAAGATACTCTGTTTATGTTTAATAACTGGAGCAAGTGTATTTTGTACCAAGTGTCTTGTTGGTACAAGCAAGCGAGCTGTTTCTTTTCAACTTTCATTCAATTACATGATCCAATTACATTTTAGTTAGTCTGTTGCTAATTGGAAGATCAACATGCAATTTCCTCGGCCATGGCCTTCACGGAAACATATGTCAGAAACATATGCCCTTTCCAGTGAGCATAATTATGGAAATGCCTCCTCACTGAATTCTGCAGTCTTTAGTCTCCAGTCTCCTTTGATGTGGTCTGGCGAAAGGTCACATGATCAATAAACTGTCCACCAGGTTAGGCACCTACTGTAGCACTGTTCTGAATGCTGCACATACACCCATGATATTGCAGCTTGTTTTGTCATCTGTTATTTTCTGAACGCTCATGTCCCTCCCTTTTATTTGACACTCAAAGATGAATATGGCTGCAGGACTAACTATGACACATCATTTATCTTGGTGAATGCCAGAAAGAAGCAACAAGCCAGGTAACAGAGAAATACAGAATAACAGAGTGCTCAACTATAAACTGATGTTCTGTTGGTTCTTATTTACTCTTTGAGGTCATCTATCCTTTATCTTGAGCTCCCTATGGACTGGGTTACCAGGTCAGGGAGTATCCCTGAGTGTAAACTGGCTCTGTTGCATGGAGAAGGGCAAATGTTTGTTGACATCACTCCCTGCTTAAATCCCTCAGAAGCCAAGTATGATTCAGGAAATAGCTTACTTGCAGAATATATGTTGCACGCTTTAGCTTCGACTCTGATTAAAAGCACTTACAGATGGACCCCATGTGTAAAAACTAATTTGCAAAATCGCTAATCAAAATTTTTCAAGGGCAGCTCTTTCAGCATCCTCTTTCAGCAGGATACCGTGCCCTGCTGCACTGTAAAACAATTTAGAAATGCTTTGAGGAAATCAAGGAATTGACTTGGTCTCAAAATTCCCTAGACCTCAAATCTGATTGAGCATTTGTGGAATGTGCTGAAATAACAAGTTTGATCTGTTAACACCCCACCATTGCTGCCAGATATTACAGTACACTTTCACATGTCTTGTGCAGCTCATTCCTTGATGGTTTAGTGATGTTTTAATGTTTTGATGACACAAGGGGGCGGCGCGGTGGTGTAGTGGTTAGCACTGTCGCCTTGCACCTCCAGGGTCTGGGTTCGATTCCCCGGCCAGGCTCGATTCCCGTCTCTGTGTGCATGGAGTTTGCATGTTCTCCCCGTGCTTGGTGGGTTTCCTCCGGGTACTCCGGTTTCCTCTCACAGTCCAAAGACATGCAGATTAGGCTAATTGGCTTTCCCAAATTGACCATAGTGTGTGATTGGGTGTGTGAGTGTGTGTATGTGTGTGTGCCCTGCGATGGATTGGCATCCTGTCCAGGGTGTACCCCGCCTAGTGCCCGAAGTCTCCTGGGATAGGCTCCAGGTCCCCCGCAACCCTGAACACAGGATTAAGCGGTATAGAAAATGAATGAATGAATGACACAAGGGGGACTGACACAATATTAGTCAGCTGATTTATTGTTATGGCTGTTTGGGTTAATGGTGTTAGCTAAAACTGACCAAATTTTTGCTTACTAGAAAACTAACCAGCTATGTGACTATATATATATAAGTCATATATATAATGTGTGTGTGTGTGTGGTATTAAACTAGGCACCTAGCCATACTGAATATAAGGGTGCAGGTTTTATCACAAAGTGTGTTCATCTTTTGTCTCTATTACACAAAGTTTGCATGTCTTTAGAGTGGTGTTACATTATATGTCTTTATAAATATAAGAGTTTCCTGCCTACCAAATGCACCAAACCAGGGCTAGTGATAGAATCCCATTTGGAAGTAAAACATAAGATTGCGCTAAAAACATTCTAACACTGATAATTACTTTCTAAAATATACAGTATACCACTGTGCTCATACAACATCCAAATCACATAATGTCTTATTTCACAGAGTATGTTATGGATGTTACACACTTTTAATACATTAATGCAGGGGTAATGACAGGATCAGAGCATAAACGTTCTTTACGTTCTTGGCATCAACATTCTCCAAAAATCCATTTCGTTCACTAATGGCAGTCGCTGCATTGAACAGCTCATAGTCTCATTTTATTGATCACATGAACGAAAGAAAATTAAAAAGGTTTTGTTGTAGATAAACTTGTGTGCCAGAGAATAATAATTTGCCAAAAATACCAAAAAAATTTTATATCACATTTTGCTGTGAAACTGTTCAAATGCACCTTGGGTCATTACTTCACAATTCAGTTGTCTAGCAAGTTCCATATGTGCATGTTCTGTAAATATCACATTACCTCCTTTATGGCAGGGCTCTAGTGATTCTCATACTCCCTTGGCCATACGGCTGTGAAAATTCCATGCAATCAAATTACATAGGGTGAGGCCATTCATGAATAATTCAGTGGGTAATATCTCTCGCTGCTGACATAGCGGAGAAGTGATTTGGATCTCTGATGTTCCATTTGTGATATGAGAAATGCTTGGGGCCCTGCTCTTAGTGTAACAGGCTATACCTTAATTAGGGGCGCTAATGTTCTTTAATCTCAAATGAAATATCTCACAACACTATATCTTCTCAACCTCGTCAACCAGAAGTAAAAAAAAAAAAAAATAATAATAATTTGTGGCCTTGGGATCCTACAGTAGGCATAGAATGTTTTTTGTGCATAATGCAGTATTATAGCATTCCAATTCCAATGTTGGAATCTGTTTATTATATGGGAATAAACCCTTTCACACACACATGCACACACACACACACACACACTACCACCCAGGTTTTACCCATCTGCAGCTTCC
Source organism: Channallabes apus (assembly GCA_030522415.1). NCBI lineage: Eukaryota > Metazoa > Chordata > Actinopteri > Siluriformes > Clariidae > Channallabes > Channallabes apus. The sequence continues at coordinate 24,699,285 of CM060112.1, forward strand.
TGTCAGCATGTCATATCCTGTCTGAACTACTGCCTGTCTCCTGAGGGGCTCCAAACACAAACATATGCTGTTCATCACACAGGGGAGTAACAGAACCAGTGTGGAGCCTGGGTGATCCAGCTCTCTATATTATAGCCATAAAATTGTATTGTATTAATTAAATCTCAAGTGTTTAGTGTTTAAAGTATCAAGTGTTACCGCGGCTACTCTTTCACAACGAATGAGTGTAATTAATTTTCTTCATCATTTGGCTGTTACCCTTACCTTAATAATATCTTAAAACGTTTATCATATGCACCTTTATTTATGCACAATGTTTTGTACCCTACATACAACAGATCTGTACACTTCAAATTCAGTAATGCCAATAGTAATGTAAACAAACATGCTAATAGACAAAAAAAAATCTTATTACCGTATTACCCCATAGTCACTTTGAATAATTTCCTGTTATCTAAATCCAATTTCTGCTTCATATCTTGACAGTTTGCATAAACGTAAAATTAAATTGTCATTAATTGCCAGCCTATCATTAGAAGATCTTCACTCCATGATATGACATAAAGAACACATCATATCCCGCAGTCTGATACAGAATTCAGAAAAATGTTATTTGGGTCACCTTGTTAATTTTAGTATTAACCATAAAATATTCTTAGTTTTCAATGTTCCAAAACTGATTTAATGTTCATGAGTTGTACTAAACAGAATACAGAATATAAATGACTCTTGTACACTGCCTGGTCAAAAAAAAAAAAAAAGTTCCATTACTCTCATAATTTGAGTATAGGAATATGCTCATTCCATTGGGGAAAGAAATTCATTGAATAAGGAAAATCTATGAAATAACCTGATCATTCAGTACATTCAGATCTTTAACGGACTACTTTTTTCTTGCCACGTAATGTTGCTGAGCCCAAACCTGACCAACTGAAGCAACTCCAGATCATAGCACTGCCTCCAGAAGCTTGTAAAGTGGGCTCTATGCATGATGGGTGCATCACTACATATGCTTTCTCTGATGCACCAATCACTCTGGAATAGGGTCAGTCTGGACTCATCAGATCACATTACCTTTTTAAGTGTGTCTATGCAATAGACCACTTATTACTATTCATCCCGAAACTTTGGACGCTCCTACGCCGGAGAGCTTTGGTCCGACGGCCACGAATCATACACCATCGCGTCCGGCTCGATCGGGAGAGCTTATGGAACATCGGCTCCCGAAGCGATCCGACGCACCGTTTTCCCGCAATTCCCAAAAAACTGATTTCGAAAATCGAAAAAGGGTTTTTTATTCTTTTTATTATTCTTCTTCCGCCTAAAATTTTGGACTCTTTCTCGTCCCGCAGTTTTGAGAAAACCTACACGTATGTTACATCGTTTCGTGCGGCCCGATCGGGAATGGTGTGCTATGACTTTTCTAAGGGGTTCATCACGCGGTATTCCCGAAATTCCCAAAAAAGTACCAAAATTTTCCCCATTCATTTCTATGGAATTTTTTTTTTTACAGCTTGTAGCGCCGAGAGGGAATTTTGGAGAAGCGTGAAATTCGCCAGGTTTGAAGAGGTTTGCACCCTGTGTCAGAGGATACCCCGAACGAGGGGATAAGTTGTACCCCCGGGGCAAGAGAGGTCTTCAGAATTGCCCCATAGACTTTGAATGGGGAATTTTTTCAAATAATTAGTTTGTCGTTGATCCACGAATGAGGTGTCAAACCGTTCGCCTGATTCAGCAATGGGGTGCTATGACTTTTCTGAGGGGCTGGGCGGTTAATTGCCCCCGCAGGGGGCAATTAATCGGTCATAGACTAAACATTTAAATCAGCTTTGAATGAGTTTGTCAACATGTTATGCTGATTTGCATATTGGTTGCATGATGTTTTGGCACTGATCCGGCACGCGCATAGACACACTTAAAATTTCTTCAGGAATTTTCCCCCCTCTAGTTAAGTGTGTCTATGTAATAGACCACTTATTACTATTCATCCCGAAATTTTGGACGCTCCCACGCCGGAGAGCTTTGGTCCGACGGCCATGTATGATACACCATCGCGTCCGGCTCGATCGGGAGAGCTTATGGAACATCGGCTCCCGAAGCGATCCGACGCACCGTTTTCCCGCAATTCCCAAAAAACTGCTTTCGAAAAACGAAAAAGGGTTTTTTATTCTTTTTATTATTCTTCTTCCGCCTAAAATTTTGGACTCTTTCTCGTCCCGCAGTTTTGAGAAAACCTACACGTATGTTAAATCGTTTCGTGCGGCCCGATCGGGAATGGTGTGCTATGACTTTTCTAAGGGGTTCATCACGCGGTATTCCCGAAATTCCCAAAAAAGTACCAAAATTTTCCCCATTCATTTCTATGGAATTTTTTTTTTACAGCTTGTAGCGCAGAGAGGGAATTTTGGAGAAACGTGAAATTCGCCAGGTTTGAAGAGGTTTGCACCCTGTGTCAGAGGATACCCCAAACGAGGGTATAAGTTGTACCCCCGGGGCAAGAGAGGTCTTCACAATTGCCCCATAGACTTTGAATGGGGAATTTTTTCGAATAATTAGTTTGTCGTTGATCCACGAATGAGGTGTCAAACCGTTCGGCTGATTCAGCAATGGGGTGCTATGACTTTTCTGAGGGGCTGGGCGGTTAATTGCCCCCGCAGGGGGCAATTAATCGCTCATAGACTTAACATTTTAACCGCTATTCCCGCACCGTTTGTCATACTCACATGAATGAGGCGTGATATCGTGCGGGTTCTCCGGGGGTGGGGTGCTATGACTTTGCTCAGGGCTGGGCGGTCAATTGCCCCCGCAGGGGGCAATTGACCGCTCATAGACTTAACATTGCGATCAGCGTTGCCTGAGTTTGTCGTAAACCCTTGAATGAGGTGTCAAACCGTTCGCCTCATTCGGGCATGGGGTTATATGATACTACTGAGGGCGGGCTACCGCTGGTCCGTCACCGTTCGTCGTAGCCCATTGAATGAGGTGTCCTATCGTTCGTCTTATCCGGGAGGGGTGTGCAGTGACCTCTCTGAGGGGCTGGGCTGTTAATTGCCCCAGCAGGGGGCAATTAACCGCTAGTCCTGCACCATTTGTCGTAAACCCTTGAATGAGGTGTCAAACCGTTCGCCTCCTTCGGGCATGGGGTGCTATGACGTTACTGAGGGTCGGGCGGTTAATTGCCCCCGCAGGGGGCAATTAACCGCTGGTCAATCACCATTCGTCGTAGTCCCTTGAATGAGGTGTCATATCGTGCGTCTTATCCGGGAGGGGTGTGCAGTGACCTCTCTGAGGGGCTGGGCTGTTAATTGCCCCAGCAGGGGGCAATTAACCTCTAGTCCAGCACCATTTGTCGTAGACCCTTGAATGTGGTGTCAAACCGTTCGCCTCCTTCGGGCGTGGGGTGCTATGGCGTTACTGAGGGTCGGGAGGTCAATTGCCCCAGCAGGGGGCAATTAACCGCTAGCTCGGCACCGTTTATCGTGATCCCATGAATGAGGTGTCAAATCGTGCGGCTTATCCGGGAATGGGGTGGTATGGCTTTTCTAAGGGGTTGGGCGGTTAATTGCCCCCGGTTAATTGCCCCCATAGGGGGCAATTAATCGGTCATAGACTAAACATTGATATCAACTTTGAATGAGTTTGTCAACATGTTATGCTGATTTGCATATTGGTTGCATGATGTTTTGGCACTGATCCGGCACGCGCATAGACACACTTAAAATTTCTTCAGGAATTTTCCCCCCTCTAGTTATTATTATTATTATAGTTCTTCTTCCGCCTAAAATTTTGAAACGTTTCTCGTCCCGCAGTTTTGAGAAAACCTACACGTATGTTACATCGTTTCGTGCGGCCCGATCGGGAATGGTGTGCTATGACTTTTCTAAGGGGTGCATCACGCGGTATTCCCGAAATTCCCAAAAATGTACCCCATTTTTCCCCATTCATCTCTATGGAATTTTTTATTTGACAGGTTGTAGCGCAGAGAGGGAATTTTGTAGAAATGTGAAATTCACCTGGTTTGAAGAGGTTTGCACCCTGTGTCAGAGGATACCCCGAACGAGGGTATAAGTTTTACCCCCGGGGCAAGAGAGGTCTTCACAATTGCCCCATAGACTTTGTATGGGGAATTTTTTCGAATAATTAGTTTGTCGTTGATCCACGAATGAGGTGTCAAACCGTTCGCCTGATTCGGCAATGGGGTGCTATGACTTTTCTGAGGGGCTGGGCGGTTAATTGCCCCCGCAGGGGGCAATTAACCGCTCATAGACTTAACATTGAGACCAACTTGGAATGTTTGTCGTAGACCCATGACTGCCATGTCAAATCGTGCGGCTTATCCGGGAGAGGAGGTGCTATGACATTTCTAAGGTCTGGGCGGTTAATTGCCCCCGCAGGGGGCAATTAAACTCTCATAGACTTGACATTTTAGCCGCTATTCCTGCACCGTTTGTGATACACCCATGAATGAGGTGTGATATCGTGCGGGTTATCCGGGAGGGGTGTGCAGTGACCTCTCTGAGGGGCTAGGCTGTTAATTGCCCCAGCAGGGGGCAATTAACTGCTAGTCCCTCACCGTTCGTCGTAGACCCTTGAATGAGGTGTCATATCGTGCGTCTTATCCGGGAGGGATGTGCAGTGACCTGTCTGAGGGGCTGGGCTGTTAATTGCCCCAGCAGGGGGCAATTAACCGCTAGTCCAGCACCATTTGTCGTAGACCTTTGAATGAGGTGTCAAACCGTTCGCCTCATTCGGGCATGGAGTGCTATGCCGTTTCTGAGGCGTGGACAGTTACTTGCCCCCGCGCGGGGCAATTAACCACTAGTCAAACACCATTTGTCGTTGGCCCATGAATGAGGTGTCAAATCGTGCGGCTTATCCGGGGATGGGGTGGTATGGCTTTTGTTGGTTACATGCTGTTTCATCACCGACCCGCCACGCGCATAGACACACTTAAAATTTCTTCAGGAATTTTCCCCCCTCTAGTTTCCATTGCTCTTAATCCAACCTATATGCCCCCTAGCAAATTGAAGATTTTTTTCCAACCACTAACAAGTGGTTTTCTTATGGCTACATGCTGTTTAGTCCCAAATCCTGTACTGTAAGTTCTCATCACATTAAAACATATCTTAGCTGTGATTTCTACTGTATACCTTTTACAATGCAACTTCACCAACTCATGTTTACTTCCTCCTCGTTGCTATCAAAACCTTCATACCATTAGGAGTAAAGTTATTCTGTTTTAAATTTGTAAATATCATTGACTCAGTTGCATTTTCAAAGAGGTGCAAGCCACTCTATTCAGTTTAGAACGAAAACTTATTATGCTGACCATACTGGCTTCAGTGTTAAACATAATTTTTTTTTATTTTTATAAAATCTTGTATTGAATCATGACTTTTTCATCATGACAGTGTTTTTATTATTATTATTATTATTATTATTATTATTATTATTATATACACTCTTATTTCTGTAGGAACACCTGTACAATCATGTTCTGTAGTAGCAGCAAATTGCATTAATAAATAAATAAATGAATAAATAAATGAATAAATAATCATGCAGAAACACCATTAATGATCACATCAACTATCAGCATAGTAAGAAAATGAATGTGATCTCTGTCACTTAGTTGAATAGCTGTTGGAGTATTTAGTGCCAGGTGGGCCGGTTTGATATTTTAGAAATTGCTGATCTTCTGGAAATTTCACACGACTGTCTCTTGAGTTTTATATACAGTGGTGTGAAAAACTATTTGCCCCCCTCCTGATTTCTTATTCTTTTGCATGTTTGTCACACAAAATGTTTCTGATCATCAAACACATTTAACTATTAGTCAAAGATAACACAAGTAAACACAAAATGCAGTTTTTAAATGAGGGGTTTTATTATTTAGGGAGAAAAGAAACCCAAACCTACATGGCCCTGTGTGAAAAAGTAATTGCCCCCTGAACCTAATAACTGGTTGGGCCACCCTTAGCAGCAATAACTGCAATCAAGCGTTTGCGATAACTTGCAACGAGTCTTTTACAGCGCTCTGGAGGAATTTTGGCCCACTCATCTTTGCAGAATTGTTGTAATTCAGCTTTATTTGAGGGTTTTCTAGCATGAACCGCCTTTTTAAGGTCATACCACAACATCTCAATAGGATTCGGGTCAGGACTTTGACTAGGCCACTCCAAAGTCTTCATTTTGTTTTTCTTCAGCCATTCAGAGGTGGATTTGCTGGTGTGTTTTGGGTCATTGTCCTGCTGCAGCACCCAAGATCGCTTCAGCTTGAGTTGACGAACAGATGGCCGGACATTCTCCTTCAGGATTTTTTGGTAGACAGTAGAATTCATGGTTCCATCCATCACAGCAAGCCTTCCAGGTCCTGAAGCAGCAAAACAACCCCAGACCATCACACTACCACCACCATATTTTACTGTTGGTATGATGTTCTTTTTCTGAAATGCTGTGTTACTTTTACGCCAGATGTAACGGGACATGCACCTTCCAAAAAGTTCAACTTTTATCTCGTCAGTCCACAAGGTATTTCCCAAAAGTCTTGGCAATCATTGAGATGTTTTTTTAGCAAAATTGAGACGAGCCTTAATGTTCTTTTTGCTTAAAAGTGGTTTGCGCCTTGGAAATCTGCCATGCAGGCCGTTTTGCCCGGTCTCTTTCTTATGGTGTCGTGGAGTCGTGAACACTGACCTTAATTGAGGCAAGTGAGGCCTGCAGTTCTTTAGATGTTGTCCTGGGGTCTTTTGTGGCCTCTCGGATGAGTTGTCTCTGCACTCTTGGGGTAATTTTGGTCGACCGGCCACTCCTGGGACGGTTCACCACTGTTCCATGTTTTTGCCATTTGTGGATAATGGCTCTCACTGTGGTTCGCTGGAGTCCCAAAGCTTTAGAAATGGCTTTATAACCTTTACCAGACTGATAGATCTCAATTACTTTTGTTCTCATTTGTACCTGAATTTCTTTGGATCTTGGCATGATGTCTAGCTTTTGAGGTGCTTTTGGTCTACTTCTCTGTGTCAGGTAGCTCCTATTTAAGTGATTTCTTGATTGAAACAGGTGTGGCAGTAATCAGGCCTGGGGGTGACTACAGAAATTGAACTCAGTTGTGATAAACCACAGTTAAGTTATTTTTTAACAAGGGGCAATCACTTTTTCACACAGGGCCATGTAGATTTGGAGTTTTTTTTTCTCCCTTAATAACATAAACCTTCATTTAAAAACTGCATTTTGTGTTCAATTATGTTATCTTTGACTAATAGTTAACGGTTTTTGATGAGCAGAAACATTGAAGTGTGACAAACATGAAAAAGAATAAGAAATCAGGAAGGGGGCAAATAGTTTTTCACACCACTGTATACTGTAGGGGGATGCTGTGAAAAACATTAACAATGAAAATAAAAAGAACAAACATCCTGTGTGAAGAGTCTGAGGGCTGAAACACCTTGTTGATGAGAGAGATCAGAGAAAAATGACCAGCCTGGTCTGTGCGGACAGGAGATCTATAGTAACTTATTCAAACACTATTGATATGAGTATAACTTAGTTCTAGAAGCTATTTTAAGTGAGGCTGAGATTTCTACTATTTTCAATAAGTGATTCATACAGGGTTGTGCTAGGGGATGGATGACCTACTGTAGTGGATTTACCATGGACATCATGCTGCTTATTAATTAAGACTTCTATTCTTATTACTAACATTCATTAAGGTACATTATGATAATTTCAAATGGTTTTGTTAAACAATTTTACACAGTAGAAATCACAATCTGCTCTTTTGGAAATAGTCAAAAATTGCTGTTCTCTAACAAAATATTATCAGAGACTTTGCTATATCAACATTTTCTTTAGTGCCTTGCAATAGGTAAAGCACATCCTTCTAGAGACAAAGATGGAAATGGATGCATCTCAGGGAAACCCTAGGCTTATGCTATAGCACCACGTTCCTAATTAGTGTGGCGATAGCTTCAATCATCTTAACTGAACCTATAAATTGAGATTTCTTTTCCAAGTGAAGATATATAGAATAGGATTGTACAGCCATGCATGCTTAACATGGGCAATGAGCAAACTTAAATGTACTGTTTCATATCTTTTTGCTTATGGGAAAAAAGCATGACACAGTTCTCTAGCTTTTTCCTTTGATTTCACATTTGACTGGAGGGAAGGTTAAAATCCCGGGATGGAAAAAAGATGTTGATGGCTGGGCCAAGGAGAGCCATGATAGAAATCTTATGCAGTGGTAATTGAATATTAAAATGGGTTAACCAAAAGCTCTTACATATTCCTGAAGGTGTGCACTAGTGGCAGCATGCCAGGGAGATCATGCCCTACTGTGTGATAATGAATGATGTTACTCATGCTGTGTTTGAACCTTGCACAGCTGAAAAGCTGAATAAGACCTGGCTGTGAGATAATGTATAGAGTGTCATAGTTAATAGGGACCCTTATCACCAGCAATCCGATTAAAGGTTTATGATTTAAAACAATTGTAAAGACCATATTCTTCTACAGAGTTAGAATGTGGCATGCCCAAAATACAATGTTTAAACAAAGAACAACACTTTTCCAAAATGTGCTTGCTAGCCTGAAGCCACTGTCTCAGTTGAGTAAATTTCTCTCTTTTCTTTTAGCTGGCACATCTTGAAGGAAGTCGACCATTAACAAATGATATGTTAAAATGTGCATTTCAGCATTGTGCTAATGGGGCTCCTATTTTTGTCCTTCATGAATAGCCTCTTAATGGCTACAGCAGTGGTTAAATCTAATATATTTGTCTCATCTACTATTAAAAGTACACTTGAATGTAATTCCATTTGTATTTACTGTATGAATGAATATATTTTTAAAATCGTGTCACAGTTATTCCTTGTCAAATGACTTCAGCGCCATCATTTCACTTATTTTAGCACTTCCCACTTGAACTACTGGTTCTTGAACCCAAGTAGTTCACATTTTTATTTTTCTTCTGCCTGTTCTTCTGCAAGAACCAAAGCAACTAGCCATCTAACATCTCTATGAAGGATGGTCGCAGGAATCTTGATTTTCAATTTCTTCATGACTTTCTCTGTCTTGTCTGTGACGCTCACTGTACAATGCAAACAGTAGTCTCTGCTGCCCCAATCCTGTAATGAGAACTTGCAGGATCGATTTTCCAGGGCCATTTCCTGGGATCCACCACCAGTCACTCGCTGGTTCAGCCTTTTGGATTTCCCCAACTCTGTTTGCAAAGAACATCTGGAACCTATAGCTATCACAATGAATGGCCCCCTGCACAATCTGACTGTCTACTAGATTTTCAACTTTCATCCGCCAATTCTTCTCGAAGAGTTTGATGGCCTTATTTTTTTTTTTTTTTCTGTCGAAATGGTTGTTGGAATGCCTTCCTGACAAGAATTGCACCTTTTTGCTCGGCAGGCGTAATGAGACTAATTGGATCATAGAGCCTTGCAACCTGGCTTAGTAGCTGTCTCCTGGTCAACGGGTTAGGCGTTTTCAGTTTCACTTCGCCTTCAAGATAGTTCTGGCCTGTTCTCATTTTCTTTTTCCTTATTGAAAAATTAATGGAAGTCATGACGTAGAGTTTGTCCTCTTCTACTAAATACCCTGTTCCCAAAGCTTTATTTTCTTCTTCCTTCATCTGGTTTGGAAGTATGATCGCTTGACATTGAGTTTGTGCACTAGTCACTTGTCTCCCACTTTGCCCTGACCTAACTCATGGCTTGAGTGCAAATCCGCCGACTGTCAGAATCTGTTCAAGTCCATTTATTATCATGGTCAGGTTGTCCTGGTCATTGTGGGATGTGAGGATGTCTTCCATGTAGCTATCCTCCTCAAGTACTCTTTTTAAGATGAGCAACCTTTGCCAATCGCGCTGTTTCACACATAGCGAATCGCGCGATGCATCCAGCAGGGCGATCTCCAATGTTGACCCTTGTTATGGCATACTCGCCTATTTCTTCTTCCTCAGTATCCCTTCAGAGGAACCTGTGAAATTGCACTTCACGCTCTTCAAGCCAGACAGAGTTCTACATCTTCTTAATGTCTTGGGGATATTTGAAGCTTCAGCCTTTTCAAAGATTTCCTCATACTTGACTGCAGCTGCCCTCATGGACCGAGCAAAAGGAGTCTCAGACTCATGTGCTGTCATATCCACTTTCTCAAACAGATCTGGGTGTGTTCCAGCAACAGTTTTCCCCAACGGACTGTCCCATAGGACGAGATCTCCCACGACTTTCATTCTTTGTGGTGCGAGTCTCCTTTCTCTGTGGCTGATAAGGAGTTCAATCTTCTTCAGCCTTTTCAATTCTTTGAGGTCTACGTTTAAGTTGCTCTGGAGTTACACTTCTGTGGACTTGGCAATCTCCTTTAACCCCTAACAGATTGACTGATGAGCCTTCACTGTCCCCTTGTGAGTTTTGACTCTAATCCTGAGGAGGTACCTTTTTGTGCTCACTCTAATGGCCATCTTGCCAACCCTATGAACCACCAAGGTAACTTTCTCTCCCAGATATATCAGAATGCCAATTTTTTGTCCTGCATTAGCAGTTACTTCCATCAACATCATGATAGCAGGGAGTTCTTTTAATCCACTCCTGACTAAAAGTTCCATTTTGTCTCTCTCTCAGCGCAGTATACTGTACCATCTTAGCTTTGTTGGTGCATGCTCTCTTGAACTTTTCTGGTGAGAGTTCAGCCAGAAGCTCCTCCTGCTCATCTGTAAATCTGCTTCCTTTCCTGTGGTCTCTGGTGGTGGCTCTTCCCCCACCAATGTCCTTGAGTTCCCCCTTTGGACAAAGGAGGTAATGGGCTCCCCTTTTACAGTCTTTGTTTCTGCAAAGATTGTTGTCATTGCACCTGTCACCATCCTTGTGGCATCTCAGGCACTTTTTACACGCACCCAGTTCCTTCTCAGTGGATTTCTTCTCTGCTAGTTTTAGTTCTTTAAACATCTTGCAGAAGAATATTTTGTCTCTATGATTCTCTTCTCCACGCATCTACCCTCTGTAGAACCATTCTTTGTCATTCTGGTGCAGGTATAATTCTCAGATTTCTATTCTTTTCTGAGATTTTGAGCTGCTCAAGCCTTTCAAGAATTTCTTTGTCTTTCTTTAGGAACTATAGTGCATCAAAGTGTTTCTCTGGTGTGATGCCATTTGCAGGATCCGTCTTGTAGACTAACCATTGTCTTTTCGCAAACTCAGGTAACTTGCTCTCAATGGACTTCATCACAAGTAGGTTCTTGATTGCACTAATATTTCCAAGGTCTGCCCATTGAGAGCTGCCAGGGCTTTTTCTACTTTTTGGGTTAACTATATAGCCCTCCTTAGCTGATTCGCTTTCACAGCAGGAATGCTTTCTAGCTCCTCGACAATTTCCATGGCGATTGTTGTTTTGTTTCCATAGTGGTTCTTCAACACTCTGAAGATGTCAGCAGCTGTGTTGTAAGAGGAAAGCCTGAGCTCTTTGGCAATCTTGTTGTCGATGCTGTCCACCAGTTGAATCTTTTTAACCTCAGCCGACCCTGTGGTCTCCTTGTCTATAAAGGTTTTCCCAGTCCCTCTTCCAGTGGTAGAAGTCCCTCTTATTACCACTGAACATAGGTGGTAGGTTTAATTTTTACTCACTCACTCACTCACTCACTCATCTTCTATAACGCTTTATCCTGTACTTAGGGTCAAGAGACTTGGAGACTTAGGGCACAAGGCGGGGTACACCCTGGACAGGGTGCCAATCCATCGCAGGGCACACACACACACAGTCACACACCCATTCACACACTACAGGCAATTTGGGAATGCCAATTAGCCTAACCTGCATATCATTGGACTGTGGGAGGAAACCGGAGTACCCGGAAGAAACCCACTAAGCTCGGGGAGAATATGCAATCTCCACATACATACAGATGTGAATCGAGCCTGGCCGGGAATCAAACCCGGACCCTCGAGGTGCAAGGCGACAGTGCTAACTACGACACCACCGTGCCGCCAGTTAAATTTTTAGCACTGGCATAATCTGAGCTGCAGAAGCTATCACATCCATCTTATTTTTCAAATTGGTTTCTGATGCTCCTGCATTCTCTGTAATCCTTTGAGTGCATGCAAATTAAAATTTTCTTGCTTCACACTTACTGCTAAACTCTTTCAGCTTGCTTACGTGACCCTCTAACTCTGCTCTTACAGTTGTTGGGGTCCATTTTTCCTAGTTTACCAGAACCTTGGTTGCCTCTTTCACCAGTCTCATCAAGAGTTCCAGTTGCATACTATAGCCGTTCGTACCGACAGGCATGTATGGGGTCAGATGAATCTTTATGATATATATTTTTTAAACGTTAAGTGATCCTTTAACCTGCGCCATGACCAAGGCTTATTTGATATGACAGACTTAATCAGCTTGTTTCCTGCTTCAGTGTCTGCTGATGACATTTCGAGCTAATGAAAAACTAACACTTGCATGTCTATTCTATTTAAGTCTTACTGGCTTATTAAAGTGATGTATACTATGCACAAATGTGTTTAATTAGTCATTTAATGAAAAATGGCTTCAGTAGACATCTAAATTTACATTATTGCCACTTGCTATCAATAAGTTCCACAGGCATGTGAATGTGTCTGTTTCCTTAATGCTACAGAAATAAAGGAATCCTGAATAGCCAATTTGTAAATAGTGTTTTCAAGCACCCCTACTCCACCCCCAAGCCTAACTTTTGAGTTTATGTTCTGAAATATCTATTCTCTAACATTCATATTCTCAGACACTGCAGTGTTCAAAATGTGCCATTTATATTTCAGTAGTGCAGAGAGAAGACCATGACAATTTATTATGGTGACATCTTCCACATGGGAATCCATTTTTAGGAATGCATTGGGCTAGTATGCATGATGGAAACACTAATTCAAAAGTCCCTACATTGACATACAGTTCAAACCCCACCGGCTTATAGTAAATGTCAGTCATAATGCTGTAATACCAAAGTCTGTTGGCCTTTTCTTTATAATATAATATTTAAAATACTTTTAAAGTAACATAAATCACTAAAGTAACATAAATCTCCCCTTATTTTAGGTTTTTGCTGTTTCTGCCTAATTAAGGATATTTGTATCCCGCCTTCACCATTCTTCCTCTGTGTATACCTTCTGAGAGAATTATTGCTTTCTTAATGAACCACTGTTAACATTTACAATGGGCTACATTTACTCTTTAAATGTGCTTTGACTGATGTTGAAAGAAGCACAAAACCAGTGTCAAACTGGTCATCTAATTTTCTCCGCTAATCCATTTGACCAATTAATTAAATCTACTATCAAAATGTACAATTCTCACCTCTCTAATCTAATTTTCAGTTTAATTGTATTATAAAGAAGGAACACTATTGTTTAGCAGTAGACAGACATTTTTTTAGTCATTGCTAGATTTTTCATTGTGTAACTCTAGCAAATGCAGGCTTTCCTTAGTTATTCCTTAATAAAAATGGCTGTTCCTTACCCATAATTCATTATTCCCTGCTTCCTTAATTGATCATTGAACATTGTCATTTTACCTCAGTGTATACTTCCAGCATTGTCTCCTTAGACCCTCTTCATTTATCATCCACACAACTTTAAGAAAGCCTGGTTAGTAGGGCAGATGTTCCATTCTTGAGGGACTTACTTGAGTATCAGAGCATCGTAATGAAGATTTTGAATTGAGATGGTGGGGGGATTGTTGGCGAGAAGCTACTTCGTTTCCCAGCCTTTGAGATAATAAACATGTTCTAGGGGTCTTGCAGTAGCCCCAAGTTCCTTCTATTGAGTCCATGAACGAAGCACTGATGGGGATCTGGCGTCAGGGTCAATGTGGCAGACCGAGGCTAATGAATATGGATGTCATGGCCCCATCTGCTGCCTTCAGTGCATGCAAAAAAAAACAACTTTCTGGCTGGGAGAGGGAAGCCACACTGCAGCAAAGTGACCCCTGTTGAATATGCTGGAGTGAGGATCACCAGTTTCCCAGCCTTGTAAAAGAAGAGCATGTGATGAGGAGGCATACGACATGTGCACATGCAATGTGGTTTCGGCAGTGTTTGGCAATGTTTTATATGTATACTTTGCAAGATTGTATTGATCTGATAGTGTCCTGAAAGTCTGCTAGTAAAATTTATTCCTGTTAAGTTCTTGTCCATATTATTATGATTTTAAAAAAAATTCTTAGTAAAGATTTGCATATAGAGCACATTGATTTGCTTATGGACTTATCCTATATAAATGTCTTCATTCGCTCCAAATTGTTGGTGGTTATTGACATTTTAGACTGAATATTACTAATGACTAGACAGCAGGCCTTATTTGTTCTAATATGCTATGAGAAGACTGATCCTTGTTATATATTAACTTTTAAAAAGAAAAAAAAGTAAATATGTGGATATTTAACAGCTGTAGTAATTTCAAAACATATCGTAAAAATACGGGTAATACAATTTAGCCATGACAAATATGAGTTTTTCTTTAATATTGCACACCTTTCAGAAAATATACAGTAGTGGCCAAGCACTATGTTGTCTTAATATTGTTTTATCCTACATCATGCTTTATGTAATTAGACACCACAAAGGAACACAAAGACCGCTCATTGGCTTGCTTTTTTTTTTTTTTACACCCTCCTTCATCTAAAATATGTGAACACTGCAGTGGAATAAAAGTCAATGAGTGCACATATGGAAGATCATGTGAATATTTAAACTACATGTCTGGGCTTGTGTATGAGGAACCATCAGTGATCCAGCAAAAGAAGTCATCTCTCGCTCAGGAGAAAAGACATTGTACATTATTTTAAGCACTGAATATATGAGAGGTTCTTAGACCATGTTTAAAAATATAAATAATACCCAGACAGCCTTCTAACAGCATCTAACTTTGGAAAGTTATAAATAAGATTATTTGGGGAAAGGGCTGTGCTCTGTGTCTATATATATATATATATACATACATACATTCACACTTTGTACTGTTAGATGAGAGAGTAAGGGTTGTCTGATGTCAACCAATGTAGGTCCAAAATGTTTAATTAGGTCATCTTTAGGATAGACATCATTCAGCCAGGTAAAGAACCTGTAATTTATCACTCAAAATCGAGCCAGCCAATCTTCCTGACAACAGGCTCAGTCAGAGTGCAATGCTCTATGTGTGACTATGTACACTATGTGTGAGAATTTCTGTCCCTGAAAGCAGGTTCCCTACCTCCTCTTTAACCCCGTGTCACCACCCTGCCCTATTTTCTATAGGAGAGGTCAGCACTTTCTTTTGACCCCAACACAAGAGACATTGCCCTATGTTGCTATCTGCATCTGTTTAGGAGGTGTCTGAATGAACACACACACACACACGAACAATTGAGCACATTTTAGAATTCTTTTTCTCAGTACCTTCCTCATTCTACACAGAACATGCCTTATCATTGGATTTCTTGTGACTTTAGAAAACATGTTTACTGCTAAACATGACCCTTGGCCTAACCATTTATAAATTTACATGCAAGATGATTCATACAAATTCTCATCAAATAGATTTTATGAGGCAGCTATGTAAAATACTCAGGAAAAATGATCCTTTTTCATTTGGATGTGACACTATTAGGATGTGACACGTTTATTAATGGCAGCCATGCACCCCTACTGTTTAGGAGCGCCAGCGTTCATGTAATTTATTTCCCAAGCTTACTGAACTAGGATGACAGTATATTTTTGAATACAAAGCACTTCTGAGAGTCGTTCTGGATACGGATGTCTGTAATGTAATTCGGTAATGGTAAAACATTTCTATTGCTTGCAGCTATTTGTTTTGAGTATAATTTGTTTGTTAGAACATAAACATTTAGCACTGCAGTTCATATTTGGTTTGTTCCCTATTCTAGTTACACAAGTTACCTCTTTAGACACCTGAATTTTCCATAATAATAATAATAATAATAATAATAATAATAATAATAATAATAGTAATAATAATAATAATAATAATAATATGAATTTAATGCAAACAAAGAAACAAACAAACAAAAACGAACAAACAACTGTTTTCATTATATGTTTTGTAATGGTGATCCTGGGGGAAAGTTTCTGTCCTTTTGTTTTTATGATGGCAATTAAATTGTCCCAAAACTAGAACCTATGATATTCCTGGCATGACCAGATTTTGGATCTAAATCAGTGGTGCTGGAATTGAATAGTTTTTTTTTTCCAATCACATACTGGCCCTTGTAGAACTCGAACCAGATCCAGTAATGTCACTGGGTTACTTTATACAGCATGATATACAACTCCCTCGGTAAAATTCTGTACCCTTTTAAAACTGTTAGAAACCCTTTTCAAAACTATTCTTTTATTTTATCACTGTTATAAAATTTTGTGGTCGTGGGTGGGATGGGGCTTTTCAGTCCGATGTCTCCAAAATTTGTTGCAACCTCATTTCCCCTCTCGTCTGTTTCAACCACTCAGCATCTTCATTATACAGTACTAATCACTGATCATCTGTCTTCATCTGCACCTGTTTCTCATTGGTTCATGCCTTAAGTTAGATGTTTTTAATGCTTGATTCATAGGTCACTGTGTGGCTTATTAAACAGACAAACAACACTCCTCCGAAACTGGCCAGGTACAGAGACTGGACTGAAAATTAAAGCCAAAAAGTCCTTCAGGATGCCTGGAGAACTATTCCTCAAGAATACATTAAAAATACAAGGAAGTCTAGCTCTCCGGAAACATAATATGAAAAAATTAGGTTTTTGCACAGTACTGTATATTATAATATAATCATATTGGTGCTTTGCTTTTGCTGGGTTTTGAATGTCAGAGCCAATGTGCTATTGCATGTATGCCGTTTATTATTTTCAAATAATAATCAATGGTTCTGCAGAAATCACTTTTTTAGTTCCTTTAAAGAGAAGGTGCCTATATATACGCAGTAAGCCAATCTCGTCCCAATCATATTTAATTTTCTCCTCTATCAACCCTGAGTGTAGGGCGCAGATTCTCACATCCCTTAATCCATCTTCATTAGAACCTGTGATGGACGGCAAGGGATGAGAAATCTGTGACTGCAGTTCCAGTGCCACATGTTACGGAGAGAATAGCAACAGAGAACAAGAAGATCTTTGTCTCTCTCTCTCTCTATGCTTTAACAGGATCAGATTTCAGCATAATAAGATGGGGTCCTGTGTTATGATGTGTGTCTAACAATTAAATATATCATTGGGATCATTAGGCATAAGATAAATCTTAGCTTTTCAATTATTTTATGCATATTCTACAGTTACAGTTTTGCTTAGGTGTGCAATTATCCAAATTTATTACAATAGAGGTAGAATGTATTTCAAATATGTATTTGTTTGTTTGTTTATTTTTAAAAGTATTTAAAAATGATTTACAAATGGGTGTTGAAAAATGATAAATGTATTTGGCCATGTGTCTGATTCATAGCATGAACTAGTAAGCAAAGCTGGACTTTGCGGAAAAAGTGTAAACTGGTGACCAACAAACAAACATAAATATACAGTACATATGGATTGGAATACTACTAACAGTATTTTTATCTAATAGCCTGAACAGTAAATTTACTGAATGAATTTATTCAAGTTAAAATAGCTAAATATTACCTTTACATTTCAATAAAACAGCAACTACCTGTATTGCTGTGTAACCCTAACTTGGCAAGAGTCGATTTGGCTGACTGATTACTTTCCCTACTTGACTAGGGCTTCTAAACCCCCCAGTGGTTCAAACCATGTTTAACTTTACCGATGACTTGTCTTTGTCTGGTCATGGTTAGAAAGAAATTAAAAACTGCAGGACAAAGCTGTGAGGGATCCCTGTGGACTGATCAAGATGCAGTTTAGCGTTCACAGTGAAATCATCTCCGCAGAGGAGAAAGAGCTTGATAAACAGCACTATTTAGCCTTCATCTTATTACAACTCAATATCACCCATCACTATGCTAAAGTGTAATATCATGGGCATTAATGCTGGGCAGGCTTCCAGAAGACTCCTTTTATCTAGATACAGGTGGCATAGTCGTGTGAAGTACATCGCTTTGTGTGTGTGGGTGTGTGACAGACAGAAGCTGAAGGCATTTCCCACAGCAGCACCTGCACCTTAAAGCTTTCAGGTTATGCAGACACCCACATTCGCAATGACATCTGACAGGCATCAGACATCTGCCTCACTGGTTTTCATGGCAAAATCACTGGTGTAATGAGATGAGGTTCAGGTATGACTGTTCCACATCCCCCCACTACATCCCTCTCCAACTCTGACTTCATCCCTCTCCGACTCAGAGCTCATGCTTATGAATATATACACTTTTTTTATACAACATTTTTTGTTGTTGTTGTTTTTTTTGGCTGCTTTCACTAAGGGGTCACCACAGTGAACCATCCAATCCGCACAGAACTTGGCACCAGTTTTATGCTGGATACCCCTCCAATGCAATCCTCCCATTTAATCCGCGCTTGGGACTGGCATTGTATCCACTGGCTGTGATTTGAGTGTTTGCTTGGAATTGAACCTGCGCCTTCCACCTGAGACACATACAGTACCACTGAGCCACCAGTGCTCATGCATACATTTACAGGGTGTGCCTTTTTTTTGTTGCGCATATACCAGTGCGACAAGGTAGTTTAATCTACTAGGATTATTCACACCATATGCTCAAACGTTCTTCACACTCCGCCTCTAATATTGGCACAGTGTGTTGGTGCTTCTCAAATAGTCTGCTGAGTAAAAGATGATACCACCTGCACATGTCTCACCATCAGCAATGCCAACTCTCTGGCTTATCCTGCTATCCTGCAGATTTAATATGTAGTATGCCATGGTGCAGTAGTTCTCACATGGTATAAGCTCTCACATGCAATATAGCTACTTAAAAACAGTGCATATTTCTTATTACTCATCTGAAAACATACCTATTTTGCATAAAACTAATTCTGAAAAAAAGTCTGTCTTCAGCATTTTTTTATTTGCTTGTTTACTTTGCCAGCTGTATGATGGTCACTTTGTACAGTATGTCAGCTTCTTCTCTACAAGTGCAATATACTGTTGGTAGACACAGATTGCAGTTTTCTCAGTTATACATGTTTGCCAATTTTCTGGAGTGGATTGTTGTAGCGGGTAGTATGGTGATGGGTAGTGCTGTTTTGGGAATTTCTAATCATCAACACAAGCAGAGAAGATCATGAATATTAATTAAGCAATGAACACACTGAACATGTCATCGGGTAAGGTGCTTCTGAGGCACTGCGAAGTGTAAATTTGTTAGGTTGACTGACATCAGTCTCACAAGAGTAGTAAATGTGCTGTTGTGAAATAATCCAAAATTAGAGTACTGTAGCACAAGAGCTTTTGTATAGAATTTAATGAGAAATTTGAACAGCCAGTAAACAGATGGTGGAGATGTGTGCTGAATTGCTCAATGGAACAAAGATACAGAATGTACAAGCTGGCAAATAACATTAAAATGTTGTTTAACAGTAACAATAAGAGGGTGTCTACGCTCATCGTGCTTGTAATTCTTTTTTCTCCAGTAATCTTTGTCTTTTTATTGTTTACATTATACTGCATTGTGAATGTTCAATACAAAGTATATTGGTGACGATGCATTATAGAAAAAAAAATTGTTTTTATTTTGGTTTAAAGGAGGTCTGCCTTATGTGATATTTTCTCCCTAACAGATTATCCAAGAGTGTTGAGGAACTATATGCATCTATATATTTAGTTTCTCTAACTCAGAGGAGACAAAAGTTCTTTTCTATTTTTAGATGGCATTTTACACAATCTTTATCTTCATCACACAAGAGATTTACTGAAACACTGAAATAACTGTGATTGACATGTTACTGGAATGTTCACAGTGCAAGCGAATGGATTACATAATTTGAATAGTTACAAATATTTCTCTGATTGGCATATATCCATCAACATATACAATAACTGATGCTAAATTGGAAAGGCGGAAAATATTAATCTAAAAGTTTAATAAAAAGACAGTTTCATGAGTTTCACAGTTACCCAAGGCTAATAAAATGCCCATGCTGTAGGCTTTTATTGACTGGCTTTCCACAAACAAAATCTCACAGGTAATTCCCAGTTCTCTTTTGACCATTAATTCCAACTATGGTGCCTTTTTGAGACATTAGGGGGAAAAAATACATATTGCTTCAGCGTTAAAACACAGGATGGTGTAGATGCATGTGCACAGTGCAATTTCCATGATTACCCAGAATATACGGGGTTTAATATAACCATCCCATCTCCACTTTGAAGTCTGCAGTTTAACTACTACAAGGAAGAAATAAATAAACCATAATGAGTCTGAATTTATAGCCTGGAGCCTATTTGTGGAATTTGGATTTTGACATCAGTTTGTAGACTATGCCATTCAAGTCAATGTCTCACCACTGTCAAAAGTTTAATATCATTGATGAGTAGCGAAATTTCTTTGAACCAATTCTTTTTCATTTTTGTGCCTGCGTGATTGCTTGAACTGAATGTGTGAACTTCTGCAAATCTCTATGCTTAAAGTTAGATTATCTATAATTAACATACAGTACTGTCTGTAATTGTGCTGCAGTTGACTAAGGTGCCATTTAGGGTATATTCCTGCCTCAAGTGCAATAGTCCCTGGAAAGGCTTCAGATGAATTAATGAATAAGGTCAGTTTAATAACCATAAAGGTTTACAACTGGTGTCAAGATTAGAATTGCCATACTACATGGGGTTCATGTAGGCAGACAGGATCTAATTATGTAGGAGTTTCAGACATTTAAAAAAATTGAGATGGGGATTTTTCTAGTCATAACAACACAGTTGTCGAGCTACAGTACACATGGCGCTCCTGAGCTGCTAGTGATCCAGAACCCCTGTGCCCCACTTCTGGTTGAAGTTCTCATTCTACTTGACCATTAAGATTGTCTTGGACTAGGCAGACGCAGACAACTGTTCAATTATGGCTTGTTGATTGCAGTCACTCAATAGTTCACGACTGAAATTCCTACAGTTTTAAACCTGAGCCTCCAATAATGGAAGTGGACTCCACATTAACTTAAACACATCTCCTGTTATATCGAACTTTCTGCCTTCTAACACTCATTATGACTTCAAATCAATTCCTGCAATCTAATATCAACCAAATATCACCCATTCTATTGCCATCTCAGGGAATTTTACCTTGCCACTATTGCCCTTGCCTTGCTCATCAGGGACAATCTGATCATTTTGATTTATACATATTTTTAGACACATTTCATACTTACTCACTCACCCACTCATCATCTATACTGCTTATTTTGAGGGCCTGGTGTACAAACTATTATTACACAGTGCCGGCCATTTCATGTTAATTTTCTTTTGATTCTGTAAAGCCGCATTGCGACAATAACTATTGTTACTACAAGCTCTATATAAATAAAATTAATTTATTCATTCATTCATCTTCTATACCGCTTTATCCTGTATTAGGGTCGCGGGGACCAGGAGCCTATCCCAGGAGACTCAGGGCACGAGGCAGGGTACACCCTGGACAGCGTGCCAATTCATCGCAGAGCACACACACACTCATTCACACACTATGGTCAATTTGGGAACGCCAATTAGCCTAATCTGCATGTCTTTGGACAGTGGGAGGAAACCAGAGTTTCAAGATGCAAACTCCATGCACACAGAGACGGGAATCGAACCCGGACCCTGGAGGTGCAAGGCGATAGTGCTAACGACTACACCACCTTGCTGCCCAAAATTTAATTTAATTTAATTGAAGTTGGTGGCACAGTGGCTTAGTGGTTAGCACCTCACCTTGCACTTCCATGATCCAGGTTTGATTCCCACCTTAGGTATGTGTTCATGAAGTTTGCATGTTCTCCCCATGCTTGGTGGGTTTTCTCTGGGTACTCCGGTTTCCTCCCACAGTAAAAAGACATGCAGTTTAAGCTAATTGCCATTGCCTGTACTGTCTGAACGGGTACAGTATATGTGTCCTGCGATAGAAGTCTCCTGTTGGGCCCCTAAAGTCTCTCACTATATATATGATAAAGCGGTATAGGAGATGAAATGACTTAAAATTAGAAAAATATACAAATTTAACAAAGGTGACAGAGTGTGTGTGTGTGTGTGCATCTCTACCTAACTTTATAACATCAGTGGCAATATGAGTTCATAATAGTGCTGTCGTTTGCATCCTTATAAATCTGTTTATTAAGTGATGTTTGGAATAAATTCCTCTGAGGATCAATAACAGGGTCAGCCTAAAGGACACCTTTCTGTAAAAAGTGCTTTCAACGAGTAAACAAAGAGATGCTGTCTCATGGGGACTGGAACAGCACGCAGAGTCTTCCATCACAGCGACAAGGAAGGAAGGGAGGGACGGGGTGGGGGGGGGGGGTATTGCTTGGGACAGAAGGCTTGGAGGACGCTCTCGGTGTATCGCCCTCTTTTCGGCGTTCTCCCCTCCGCGCGTCTTTGTTCGAATCCCAGCCAAACAGATGGTGTCCCGCTCGTGCTCCCTTCGGCCAATCGCGTGTGCCAGAATCAGCTGACTCGCGCGGACAGCGCCAGGTGCGCGAGCCCGTTATTTTCTCTGTGAGGCGCGTGCTGCTCCAGTGTGGCAGAGCGGTCCTCTCCAACCGGACCATGCGCTTTTCTACAGGGAATCCGTGTGGACATAACCAGGAGATGCCCGAATAAACATATGGATGGAACGTTCTCGTCGAACGGAGCTCACAAACAACGTGTTAAAAACAAATAAGTCTCATTACATCTTCTGGATTTTCCTCCTTGTTTTTTTTTTTTGACGTTCCGGTCGGTACGGACATTGCATGCATGCACTGAGGGAGGAGGCCGGTGCAACTGAAACGTGCACACCAAAGAGGTAATAACCTTAATATATGTAACGAATATGGACTAGTTGTTTGTTCGCATGCAGTGTTAGCCTTAATATATCAAATGCACCAAAATCATCATATGCATGAGTAAAAAGACAAATCCTTACAATAGGTTTGTTGCAGGAGGAATTTTGCGCCGAGCCTTGTACAGCATACACTACCATATTACAATTCAATCTCTCACAGCTTTTAAATGTCGCATGGGTTAATTAATGTATGCTATGTATTCTTCCCCTGCTCGCATATCCATCTGCAGTTCAGGAATTGTTTTTTTTTCCCCCAACGTAATTGATGCGCAGCCTCGCATTAATTGTAGTTACCTTTCATCTGCACTCGCAATTTGATTTGCATTCAAATATGATGGCACTATAGCAGATGTCTCGTCGTCCCCCTTGTTCGAAATTAGGAGATGTTAGAACTTTGGATTTGAGAAGGAACCCAGTGGGAAGGCGTGTTTAAGTGCAAGGGAAGGATGCATAATAATAAGGGAGGATTGTGAGTTGTTCATATTGTCCTTGAGGGACGCCTCCGCCTAGTTGCAGCTGTTGCGTCTGCAGAGCTTGCAGAACTTCTGGGAGGCGGTGACGAGCATATTAATGAATCTGGCGTCCTGAGGCAGCTGGTCTTATATCAACACTGCCGGAGTTCATTCCGCATGGAAGTTTCTGTGTAGACTGTGTAAGAAAAGCTGTTTATCAAGACGTTGCTAGATTCTCCATTTAACAGAAGTCACGTGTGGGGAAAAAAAAAATCAAGAATTTGCACAGGTTCTGAAAGGCAGGATTTTTTTTTATTTGCAGTAACTAAATAACTAAAAATAATCATGTTTGTTTGCGTAGACTGGGCTACAACATTTAAAAAAATTCGTCAATTACAAAAATGGCCTAAAACTAATTTTATATATACAGGTCCTTCTCAAAAAATTAGCATATTGTGACAAAGTTCATTATTTTCTGTAATGTACTGATAAACATTAGACTTTCATATATTTTAGATTCATTACACACAACTGAAGTAGTTCAAGCCTTTTATTGTTTTAATATTGATGATTGTGGCATACAGCTCATGAAAACCCAAAATCCCTATCTCAAAAAATTAGCATATCATGAAAAGGTTCTCTAAACGAGCTATTAACCTAATCATCTGAATCAACGAATTAACTCTAAACACCTGCAAAAGATTCCTGAGGCTTTTAAAAACTCCCAGCCTGGTTCATTACTCAAAACCGCAATCATGGGTAAGACTGCCGACCTGACTGCTGTCCAGAAGGCCATCATTGACACCCTCAAGCAAGAGGGTAAGACACAAAGAAATTTCTGAACGAATACTGTAGGCTGTTCCCAGAGTGCTGTATCAAGGCACCTCAGTGGGAAGTCTGTGGGAAGGAAAAAGTGCGGCAGAAAACGCTGCACAACAAGAAGAGGTGACCGAGACCTGAGGAAGATTGTGGAGAAGGACCGATTCCAGACCTTGGGGGACCTGCGGAAGCAGTGGACTGAGTCTGGAGTAGAAACATCCAGAGCCACCGTGTACAGGCGTGTGCAGGAAATGGGCTACACGTTGCAAATTTTGTATGTCATTCGGAAAACAAGGTGCCAGAGTCTGGAGGAAGACTGGGGAGAGGGAAATGCCAAAATGCCTGAAGTCCAGTGTCAAGTACCCAGAGTCAGTGATGGTCTGGGGTGCCATGTCAGCTGCTGGTGTTGGTCCACTGTGTTTTGTCAAGGACAGGGTCAATGCAGCTAGCTATCAGGAGACACAAGAATCTGCAAAAGGATTCCCGACCAAGTATTGAGTGCATAACTGAACATAATTATTTGAAGGTTGACTTTTTTTGTATTCAAAACACTTTTCTTTTATTGGTCGGATGAAATATGCAAATTTTTTGAGATAGGGATTTTGGGTTTTCATGAGCTGTATGCCACAATCATCAATATTAAAACAATAAAAGGCTTGAACTACTTCAGTTGTGTGTAATAAATCTAAAATATATGAAAGTCTAATGTTTATCAGTACATTACAGAAAATAATGAACTTTATCACAATATGCTAATTTTTTGAGAAGGACAATATTAAAATAAGTTGCATTTCACAAAATTAATGACAAAACAAATAATTGTGTTCTGGTTTGGTGGTTTGTGTCCACAAACCACCAAACCAGTAACATATACATGCATTTCTAATGCTTACCATTTTTTTTAACAAGCAAAACCTAACATGCCTCATTAAACAACCCAATTAGTGTTTCGCTAGTTGTAATACATTAAGCATTTCTTTTACCTTCTTTGAGAATGCATTAAACAGGCTTCATGAATTATTGAATTGAACATTTACTGAATCATAATAATTTTGTGTTACTGTATTCACTAAACGTTCATAGCAGAAGATGTTTGGTACATTCCTGTTAAATGCCCATGCATCATCATTGTGGTGCTTTGGTGAACACATAAAAAATATATAAAATCTTCAGTGCTGCCATCATTGACTTCTCTCTTAATGATGCTTTTTTCCCCCCTTCATTGTTCACTTAATGCTCATCATTCTTTGTGTTATGCATGTTTTATGCAGTCATATACCTAGTGATACATAGGGGAAAGAAACAACAGAAGCAGAGCCAGTGCTGTTCACTGAAGGCTTCAGCATTATATTACATTCAACCCAAAAATAAAGACCTGTGTGGTTTTACACTATAGCATGCAGGCCTAATATAGCCATGCAAGAGAGTATTGATATCAGCACTCTTGTACTGGAAACCCACAAGGGTATAATATGATATGATTTCTGTGTCTTTATATATAATTGTCCCATCTGCACTTTTTTTTTGAGAGGATAGTTTTTCATAAAGAAAAATCCTCAAGATTTCAAGGCCTAAGAGTACTAAAAGACGACGTTACAGATTTCTAGTATCCTCTTCTATCATTATTTCCTCGATTCCTTTCTTTCACTAGGGTCTATGAGCTCTTCTTCCATTATATACGATACATGAAAGTCTCAAAAACATAAACTTTGCTTGTGCAGAAACATTAGAAACACAACACCCCCATCAAATCATAAAGGCTTGGTGGTTGGAGGGCAACAATCCAGGCTTTATTCTATAATTTGCTTGAAGAAGGGAGGGGGGTTGTTCAGAGATAGGGAGTAGTTATTAATTCTGTCACCATAATGTTTTGAGAAATCTTCCCGCTAAGTGTAACTTAAAAACATGATGCTTCTGGCAAGAAAATGTGACAGCCAACTTCAATTTCGTTTATTAAAACCAGCTAAACCAATTACACATTCAGTAAACATATAGGAACATTTTAATTTAATAGTTATTTTTGTAGTTTTAATTTAATACAATATGCTTGTGGGGAAATACTTATAGGTTCTATACTGTATGTAGAATCCTACAAAGGAACGTTTATATACGAGTTTTGTTTTTTAAGTTTCTGTGTGGTTAACAACTTCTTTAAAAATCCTTCAGTATATTTTATCTGCACTCACATGGTTAATATGTGGAGTCGTCCCTGAAAAAGCAAAGTTAGAGTTAGAACTTAGAACCTCCTTGATGCAAAATATTTAATGTTTGTTTATATATTATTTTTTGCACACAAGGACTGCTTTTTTTCCAAAGTATTAGGGTTCAAGTATTTGAGATGGGGATCTCAATCCTAAAATGCTGATGCTGGTTCTTCAGCAATTTTCTTTATGATTTGGATTTATCTTTGGGCTCATAATCTTATTGAAAGATTAAGATTTATCCCTATGATGACCCTATGATGCTTTGGAACACAACTGACGATGTGCCCCTATTGCCTGTTGGTGGCCTGGCAAAACATCATTACTCTTGTACGTACAGTAAAGGGACTATTTCCATCTTGTCCTATATTTGAAATTTATCGATGGGCGAGTGTTGATCTGGACAGTACGTTTACAGTATGCGTGTTTGTCTTTGCAAAACCATGCAAATTTTACTTGCAAACCAAGTGATTCTTAATCACATTTTTTAAACAGTATTATTTTTATTTAAACTGTACATTTAAAATAACCAACATTTAGGGGATTAGGAGTTTTAATTTCTTATAATTCCTTAAAATGGCAGCTAAAGTGAAAATTACAGGTTTTATATACTGTAGCCTAATCTTAGGAACCTGACCCCTAGTTTTTAGTAATATTTTCAATATCTTATACGGTACAAAGTGTTTGAAGTCTCCAGGGACAGTAGAGCTGACATTGATAAACCAATATTGTGCAAAAGAATTTAGGATCTCTCCCTTGGGGTCTGCCTGTTCTCCACTTTACTCTCCCATTCTGATAGTCATCGGTCATCTGTAATCAATAACTTTATGCAAATTCCAATATGCTTAATTAACAAATGCACCATCTTACCAAACATAATCCTATTATTTAATACTATACTATGTTAATCAATGTTGTGCAAGCCTCAAAAATCACACATTGATACAGTATCTGCTCTATTCCCCATGGCAAAGCCTCTGGGATGCTAAACAGATTTCAATTAACATTCATTTCACAAACTACACTTTCTTTGGAATGCTAGTATCAGCTACCACGACTTCCCTTTTGCTTCAGGATGTGCTGTAGATCCCCCTGGATTTCATTATCTCTTTTTTGCTGGCTTAGGCATTGTATTAATGTTTTATTTTCAACACATTTCGGCCTCCATGGATTAGTGTTTACACTGGCATGGAAAATACTGCTTCCTGAGAAAGGTGAAATGTGTGCTGCTTTTCAACCAGTTCAAGGTTATTTTTGGATTTGACTAGAGGACACAGGACCATGATTTCTCAGCACCTTTCTGCCCCTACCTGCAATGTAGTTTACAGCTCAATCTGCCATTCAATTTACAAGTGACTTAGTAAAATTGTGCTTTGGGGTGTTTTCATTATAGTCCTACTTGCAGAAGCTGTTTCATTAATGTGTTATAGTTGACAGGCACAGGTTATTTGAGCTCAGTGTAACAGAAAAATCCATACCCTAAATTCACTGATTTTACTTACCAAAGATGATTCGTTAAGCATTGATTCATTATCAAATTTGGAAACATTCAGTTTGAACATTATATGAAAACCACATTTGTCTTAACAGTTACTATGCGTCCAAAATTCCCAGTTTAATTTTAATGTATGAACATCATATAGGATTCACAAGCCCTAATGCATAGACATCACTTTTAGCAGCTCTACAGTGGATTGCTCTAAAGGGAGTTTTAAAAGTTTTAGACATTATTGTAGATGCATTTGCTGCTGTTGTAAGGTTGTGGAAAGAAGTTTAGTTTCTAATTAATTATTCATGGGTTCATAAGTTATACATGAAAAAAAAATCAGAATAGGCATATCTCTTATAAAAAAAAGTACAAATAACAAAGATGTATAAGGGCCAAGAATTATTATTGGGATTGTGTTCATACTACATACCACAGCAAGTGCTCAGACTATATTTTACTAAGAAAAGACTTTATATATGAAAAGAATGTTGAGAAGTTTTGTTAAGTTAAGTTGCCATTATGAATGTGCATATAGTCATCGTAGGCACTTGGATAGACATATTCTAATATACAGAAGTATTCAAATTTGGGATGTCATGCACATACACATACTGTATATACCATACACATATATAAATGTACCTATACACAAACATATGTATAAAGCCTTAACTGTTTTCAATTTGCAGTTGGTAGTCTGTTTAATACTATGGTATTATACTAAGTATGGCATACACAAGGTGGATGCCCCTAACCATCCCCATGAGGCGCACAGGGTTTTGTTTAGCAATCAAATGGCAGATGGCGCCAGCAGATTTTTATGGCTGTCAATTATGATTTAAGGCAGAACGATAAAAAAGAAAATGGACATTACAGCCAGCAGCCATGGTCTGAATAAAAGACCAGGCTAATGAAACCTGAAAAGTATAAACAATCATTTGCTCCTAAACGTAAAGATGACAACTTCTAACGTTACGTTACTGACTAGGAGACACTAACAGATATTATCAGTGCCATTTTAGATATCTTTTTTTATGAGGTGATACTGCAATTTATGACCCAGTACAGATGTACAGATATAACAGTGACCTGGTGCTGTACTCTATATTTTTAAATGTGTCTTGTTACCTTAGGCATTAACTACACTAAAAATCTATGTTCATATTGTCTACTAACAGGCTTGGATTGTTCAACAAATCAATAGCTCTATTCAACAGAGCATTAAAAGCTTTTTTTTCCCACGCTGGACTGCTGCCAGACCTGTCCAGCTTCCAGGCTCATGATATATACATAAATTCTGAGCTTAACTATATATTGTTCTAGCATTACATTATATATACACAGTATATATATATATATATATATATATATATATATATATATATATATATATATATATATATATATATATACATACATACATACACATATACAGTATATACAGTATATATATATATTAATCACATTATGCCCAATATTGTATATGTTCCCCTTTTGCCATTGAGCTGTGGCTCACTGGGACTTTAGCAGGAGATCAACTGGGTGTTGTGGTTTGTGGGGCGGGGCCTCCATGGATCCGGCACATCCCACGGTTGCTCGAGCGTATTGAGAGCTGCGGAATTTGAAGACTTTAAAGTGTTTGCCTGCTAAGCCATAGCAGGCTGTGTTACAGTGGGTATTTTAATACCTTTCTATCATAAGCAGCATTAATGTTTTTTCAAGAATTTGTGCTGCATTGGCTTTTTTTTGGGATCGTTCCCCACAGACACAACTTTTTGAGTCTTTGGTGCCCATGCTCCTGTCACCAGTTTACTGCTATATAATTGATCATCAATCTTATTCAACCAATTAACAGCCCCTTATTAAGCACTTCTTATTTTTCTAATTAAAGTATTTGCAGATAATATTAGTTCTATTTTATTTTTATGACAAAATATTTTTTTGTTAAAATAGTTACATGATTCAGCTTTGAGCCCAAAAAATTATTAAACTTTAGCCAGAATTGTGTGATGCATTGCTATTTTCCTTCTGACTCTGCAGGTTTTATCCCCATTCATGGTAAATACCTCAGTCAAGTGTTGATTAAATTCACTTGTGAGAATAAGAGACAGTGAAAGATTGATATAGTGCAATGAGCATGAAGGCATGCATAAATTGTATTTTACACTGGGAAAACTGAAACACATACAATTACCAATAGTCATTTTGGCCACACACACACACACACACACACACACACACACACACACACACACACACACACATACACTGCAGGAAGTGCATGTATTCAGACCACATCCCCACTGAATGATATCCACCTAAACTGCCTACACAATTGGACTATATTGCTCAATGTTAGTTAAAGAAGGAAGCATTCTGAATATATAGGCATTATGATTGATGTACGTAGCGATGACCTCCACATTTACAGAAGATTGATTGAAGGCTGCACAGATCCTGGCCAAAAATAAAGTGTTCCATCATAGAAAATAAACCCTGAATAGACCCTTCCTTTTTTATTACTATTAGGTCACTATTAGCTAGAGATATGTTTATATTTTTATGTTTATTCAGTAAACTGATTTTGAATCCAACATCATGACTATTATTTCCTCATGAAATATTTTTTTAAAAAGGGAAGTAATTAGGTTATTTTCACAGGAAAACTGAGGATCTGGCAACACTGACTGTTAGTCGGATAGCGTCAATCAGCCGCTTGACCTGGCCATGATTATTTAATGATGCCCCTCACCCACTGACACAAACGATCAGGGACATGACAGCAGGTATTTCAAGTAAAACCCCTTGGGATTCTAAGAACACTTACTATTCAAGGAACATGAGTAACCTTTTTCCCCCTTTGTTGCAAGTTGTCATACATAACCCTAATTTGTTGGGGGCAAACTTAAAAATTAACTAAACATTTTTAGTGAACATACAGTATGCCTTTTTATTTAATTTGGTAAAATTGTAATTACTAACAGATTCTTGGATTCAGTTACATATGATTATTTTGAGTCGTAATTCATGTATCATTACTTGTTTTGCAATAAAATGTTTATTTGTACAGTATACAGAATGTTTGCATTTAAGGTAGTGTTATGTTGTAATATGTTGCAGTTCCCCCATAATCATACAGGTGTTTTTTTATTTATTTATTCACATATTAGTAGGCAGCACAGCATTCTGCATTGGATGAATTATATGCTAGTTTGTTAAAAATAATATAATAATAAAAGAACAAATAAAACTTTTAGAAATAAAGTAAAAAAAACTCAGTTCATGAATGGCCCCCAGTATAAACAAATTGGTTTACAGCCAAAAACTTTGCCTAAAATTTTTCCTTATCATGAACTCCTCCTCTGAACATGACCCAGAAACCGCCATCCCAAGCTGCCGATATCGAGCTGAGGAAAGTCATGAGCGTATTACCCAGCATCAGTTTTGCTCTGTTCGCGGTCGCGGATTGCACACATAATAACAAGTCTTTGCCGAGAAGTATCATCCAAACAAAACTGTGGCGCCCAAAGGGATACACTTTATGACTGATAACATGGTGTTTTTTTTTTGTATATATAACGTAGTGTCTATATATATATATATATATATAGGCGGCACGGTGGTGTAGTGGTTAGCACTGTCGCCTTGCACCTCCAGGGTCTGGGTTCGATTCCCCGGCCAGGTTCGATTCCCGTCTCTGTGTGCATGGAGTTTGCATGTTCTCCCCGTGCTTGGTGGGTTTCCTCCGGGTACTCCGGTTTCCTCCCACAGTCCAAAGATATGCAGGTTAGGCTAATTGGCGTTCCTAAAATTGCCCGTAGTGTGTGATTGGGTGTGTGAGTGTGTGTATGTGTGTGTGCCCTGCGATGGATTGGCACCCTGTCCAGGGTGTACCCCGCCTAGTGCCCGAAGTCTCCTGGGATAGGCTCCAGGTCCCCCGCGACCCTGAACACAGGATTAAGCGGTATAGAAGATGAATGAATGAATGAATGAATGAATATATATATATATATATACACACACACACACACACACACAGTATCTCCCAAAAGTGAATACACCCCTCACATTTCAGCAACCACTTTATTATATGTTCTAAACGGACAATACAATAGAAATGAAAACTGGATATACTTTAGAGTAGGCAATGTACAGCTTGTATAACAGTACAGATTTACTGTTCTGTAACTATAACTCAAATTACAGACATTATTGTCTAAATAACTGGCAATGAAAATGAGTACACCCAAGTGAACGTGTCAAAACTGTGTCCAAAGTGTCAATATTTTGTGTGAGCACAATTGTTATCTAGCACAGCATTAATCCTCCTGGGCTATAAGCTGCACATGTTGTTGCTGGGATCATCTTCCACTCCTTCATAATGATAACACAGAGCTTCTGGATGTTAGACAAATGGTGCTTGACCACCTTCCGCTTGAAGATGCCCCACAGGTGCTCATTAGGGTTCAGGTCTGGAGATATGCTTGACCACTTACAAACACATGATGAATAGGACATGTGACTTTGCACAGTTAAAGATGTACAGCTGTTATCACATGTTGCATATTGTACATATTGTCATCTCTAGTGATTCCCCATCCCTAATTAAGCAATGGAGCATTGAGAGACAAAGCCTACCACTGAGGATCTAATAGTTCTGTATTTATTTATATATGTTGTGGTTAGAATTTTGCTTGCATCTTCCAACCATTATTGTTTCTCTGCTTAATATGCATGTGTAATAAAATAAATCTTGCTCCACTAGGCTTGAAATAAATCCTCTAGGTAAAATCAGATTTATCACTACCTTGCACAATTGTCTTTGGATATGATGTGCAAATTAGAGTAGGCAATTGGGCTACTTTGATGTTGCAAATAAAAGCGTCAGTGGAAAAAATATGCAAGCCTACATTTAAATTTGTAAGCTGAAAACAGCCTGGGTGTTATCATGTGTTAGACAGACCAAGCACCTGGATGGTGAGCATGGACATTTGCTGCACCATATGGTACTGATGCTGAGTCAATCACTTTAGCAGCAAGAGTATTAAAGCAGGAGCGCAGGAAGCAGTAGAGAAGGCCAAATGGTAGTTGTGATATGAATAAATACAACTGTATTTCACTAAAAATCTACTGCTTTTGCTCTAATCTAGGTGCTGACATTATATTCCAGTTATCCTAAATATGCAGTCATAATTCATTCAGGAAAAATGTTGCTTATAAACATAGGCACTGAGAGACAGTTCTGTTTTAGTATTCTCAAAAGCAGGGTTTAATTATGTGATCATTAATTATTTTTATATGTAATAATATGATGTCTAATCCTGACATTTAAAATCACTTAAATGTGATGTTTGGGTAATTAGGATGGTACGAACCTTTTAAGAAGATTATCTAATATCCATTAAAATATTTATTTAAGATCCAAACATGGGTTTGATGGTCATATGTCCAATTCTTTTTTTTCTCACATGAATTAGTATTTTTTAAAATACAGTATAAAATTCACATAATGTTTCATCTGATCTATGTTATTCTTTTGTTTGTAGACCCTGTTGCCCTGACCTGATGTGAGTCTACAACCTGGTTGGAGTCTACAGGAAATCTACTGGGAAACTAAAACTTTGAATTTCTGTTAGACTGCTACTCAGGTTTTTACAGCATAAGAAGCTGATGCATTCACACGTCTGAAAACCACCATCTCACCATACAGTCCAAATCGTTTGACTTCTTTAGAAATCCACCACATTTTTGATCAGAGTGGATAAAATGGCTATAGCTACTGCATTCTGTGTTGCACAGCCCTGTTTTATTTTTCTCCTGGGGTTATTTACATTCTCTTCTGTTGAAGCTACAGAGTGTCCTCAGCTATGCGTATGTGAAATCCGGCCATGGTTCACACCCCAGTCTACCTACAGGGAAGCTATAACTGTAGACTGCAATGACCTTCATCTTACACGCATCCCTGGAAATCTGTCAAGTGACACACAGGTGTTGCTATTGCAAAGTAATTACATTGCCAGGACCAGTGAGGAACTGGAGCAGTTGCTAAACCTTACTGAACTGGACCTTTCCCAGAACAACTTTACCAATATTCGTGACATAGGCCTGACCAACATGTCCCAGCTCACTACACTCCATCTGGAAGAGAACCAGATTGTTGAGATGCCTGACTTCAGCCTTCAGGACCTTACAAACCTCCAGGAACTTTATATAAACCACAATCAAATTAGTTCCATTGCACCTAATGCATTTGCTGGATTGCGCAACTTGCTAAGGCTACACCTGAACTCAAACAAGCTGAAAGCCATTGATAGCCACTGGTTTGAATCAACCCCTAACCTTGAGATCCTAATGATTGGGGAAAATCCTGTAGTTGGTATTTTGGATTTGAATTTTAAACCTCTTGTTAATCTTAGAAGTTTGGTTTTAGCAGGGATGGAACTTACTAATATACCAGACAATGCTTTCATTGGACTGGACAATCTTGAGAGCCTCTCTTTCTATGATAATAAACTTGTAAATGTTCCTCAAAGTGCTCTACAGAAACTACCAAACCTGAAATTTTTGGATTTGAACAAAAACCCTGTGCACAAAATCCAGGAGGGGGACTTTAAAAATATGTTGAGGCTTAAAGAACTTGGTATTAATAATATGGGCGAGCTTGTTTCTATTGATCGTTTTGCGCTGGATAATCTCCCAGAATTGACCAAACTTGAGGCCACCAATAACCCTAAGCTCTCATACATTAGCCGTTTAGCATTCCGTGATGTTCCATCTCTTGAGAGTCTCATGCTTAACAACAATGCTCTAAACTCCATTTATCTGGCAACGGTAGAATCTTTACCCAACCTGCGAGAAATCAGCATTCACAGCAACCCACTACGGTGCGATTGTGTAATCCAGTGGATGAATTCAAATAAGACAACTATAAGATTTATGGAACCTCTTTCAATGTACTGTGCAATGCCACTTGAGGTCAGAGGTCAGCACATAAGAGAGGTACTCTTACAAGAATCTGCTGAGCAGTGTTTGCCTATGATATCCCATGATAGCTTCCCTAACCATCTTAACCTGGATATTGGCATGGCTGTAGACCTTGACTGTCGTGCAATGGCGGAGCCTGAACCAGAGATATACTGGGTGACACCATTAGGTAACAAGGTCATGATGGATACTGTGTCTGATAAGTACCATCTGAACAGTGCTGGAACACTACATATATCAAATATTCAGGCTGATGATTCTGGTCGCTATACCTGTGTTGCTCAGAATACAGAGGGTGCTGACACTCGAGTGACTGCAATCCGGGTCAACGGTACTCTCCTGGACAGCACTCAGCTTATGAAAATTTATGTGAAACAGACGGAGTCCCACTCAATACTGGTGTCCTGGAAGGTAAACTCCAATGTAATGACTTCTAACCTCAAGTGGTCTTCAGCCACCATGAAGATTGACAACCCTCATATTACCTACACAGCCAGAGTCCCTGTAGATGTTCATGAGTATAATCTGACACACCTTCAACCAGCTACTGAATATGAGGTCTGTCTCTCAGTTTCTAATATCCACCAACAGACTCAAAAGTCTTGTGTCAATGTCACAACAAAACATTCAACTTTCGCTGTGGAAATATCTGACCAAGGCACCAACACTGCTCTCGCTGCTGTCATGGGTACAATCCTGTCTATCATAAGCCTGGGGTTCATCTCTGTCTACATTGCCAAGAGATGGAAAAGGAAGAATTATCACCACTCACTCAAGAAGTACATGCAGAAAACCTCTTCCATTCCCCTTAACGAGCTATACCCTCCTCTAATCAATCTGTGGGATGTTGACACTGAAAAGGACAAAGATGGATCCTTAGAGCCGAAGCCGAGCCAGGTCGACACAACAAGAAGCTACTACATGTGGTGAAATCCATCAAACTGTTGTTTTGGAGCACAAAGACACATTTTACTCATCTGTGCGAAAATGAAAGTGGATTTATTCCCTGCTTTGCTTATTGGGTACAACTACACTGCCAGTCAAAAGTTTTGGAACGCGTGAAATTTGTTATTTCATTCCAGTTTTACAAAATTAAAAAAGAGCTTTAACTGTACCTGTTTTAGTAATTGTTTTTATTTAGCATGATGGTGGTTTAAAATGACTCATTTATATATATATATAAATAAAACCAACTATAACTTTCCTAGAGGAAAAAAAAAGTTTTTTTTAAATATATATATATATTTTTTAAATCAGGCTGGATTAGTGGATTGCAGTAGCAGGACATGACGTTAGTGTGCAGAGTTGATAGGAATTTCTTTTGGAGTGGATAGGAGTATGATTTAAAACAATAACAACAGCAGCAACAAAAACAGTCTCACAAACACCTCTACTACAAGTGCCTAATTAGAATTATACAGGCTTATTTTTCAGTTACAAGTTTTCTCCCCCAAAATGTGTCTCAGTTAATTTCTACATATTTCGTACTTAGATTTTGTAATTCTGCTGTAGAGGGATTCAGAAACTTTTGATTGGCAGTGTAAATAGTCTAATGATTCAGATATTTAGTAGATATAACTTTTTTCCCTTATTAGCTCAATCTTGCAGCTTTGTTTAGTTTCTGAGAAATGTTAGTAGCTGTGCTTTTTATGTTCAGTATATTTTAATAGCACAGCATAGATATTGTCAAAGATTATTTTTGGGTCAGTCGATGCTGTAGCAGTTTGATCCAGCACTGTACAAATGTCTTTGGCAGTATTCATATAGAATGTAAAGTTTCTTTCTCTCTTTTGTAAAAAAAAAAAAAAAAAAGTTATTCTGTTGTGCACTGAAATACAGTATATTAAGAATTTTGTCCATGGACTACAGTGTAAGCTGACAAAATGATTTTAGACTTGAGATACTGTCTATTAAATGATGTTAGCAATTGTTCTGTAATGTTGTATCAACTATAATTTTAACTTTGTTAAATGAACATTAAATTTTGATTTAGAACTTAAAAGAATAGTTTTACATTTTGGATTTTATTTTATTTTACATTTTCAAAGTCGAATAAATTAATCAGTAGCATTTTCTACTTCTCTGCATGTAGTTTGATTGTCAGAGGCCAAGATCTACTTCTATCAGGGTCCTTTCTTTCCAGCAGTATGCTCATATTCTAGAATACTAATAAGTTTATCAATGTGTGACCAGATGCAGTCTATAATCATGGTATCCGTATGATTTACTTATTGATATTCATCACTGACTCATAAGAGTCATTATATGCTTTCTTTTTTTGTTGGCATGCAGCAGCTTGGAGTTATTCATCTCATAACTTTAAAAGGTCATATATATGAACTTATGAACTCTCAGTTTCTCAAAATTCTTAATTAAATTCACCTTCTTAATCTGCTGCATTTAAAGGCACAATACTGAGTTTTTAATGCTGCTGAGATCTGATGGAGGACATGAACAGTGAACAACCACTCAACAAACACTTTCAATAATTGCAGCATACTGCCAGTTGCAACACAGCAGGCATGCCTCACATGCCATGGTGCAACTGCTGCCTGTTCGGCAACCTTCCCTAACGCTATAGAAATGCAGATATGACTACAAGGGCCGCTAGGCAGAGAAAGGGCAAACTCCTTTGTGGTGCAGTAAAAAAAAAAGAGCCGCAGCCATCACAGGCTTCACAGCTGCTTACCCCTGCGGAGAGAAGGTTGATAAGAATGGCCATAGGATTTGCAAGTGGTAGCAGGGACCTTTTTATAGGCTACACATGAGAGGACAGTAATAGTCAGGAGAGGATCATCTACAATCTTTTTTTGGTCATGTTGCTTTTAGTACATGCCTAGGGAACAAAAATTCTACTACTGTAGCTCTGGAGGGAAGGCATTGGCACCATGGCAGTGGGGCCACAGTTACACTCATAACTTACAATTTGTTTATTTAGCTTGAAGTGTAAGTATGAGTTAAATTTGCAGCAAAGCAAATCAGCAATGAATATTTTACAAGGAATTTTAATGCAAAGTTCTACAGTATGCTGATATTTCTTTTCATAAAATGCGTCATTGTCACTTAAAACATATCAGCAACTACAGTTGTTGCTGTAGCATTTATAACTTTTCTTCTACTTTTTTATGTTAACACATTCAAACTACAGTAAACGTGTAATATTTACCAGTGGAAAAGGCAAAGGGGAATGGATACAGGAATGGATAGTCTGTTGGTCCAATGGTTCTCTCAACCATATTGCTGGTGGACCACTGTATTTTTTACTGTTTTCTCTGTTCTACTACACTAACTTCAGTTAGCTTTTTAATTAGTTAAATCAGGTTTGCTTGGAGTGGAGAAAATAGTGTTTTTATTTTCCTAAATGATCCTAGATCTGGGAATTTGCAAACCTTTTTTTTTTTTTTTCATTTGAGGTGGGAATGTTGTATCACTAGTTGGTTAGAAATGGAGGATTCACTAATTATTATGTAGAGGTTGTACCGGATATTTGCCTTATTATTTCTTTAGGCTAGGCATCCAGTTGCATATTTATGATCACATGCTTGACACGCATCTCTCTCTCTCTCTCCTTGATGTTGTTTCCATAATGTGGACTTAAATTTGGATTTGGCTAAACAAACAGATTACCTTTCATGAAGCCCTTGCCTTTTGGGTTAAAAGCAATGGAGCAGCCACACTCATTTGCATAATGTTCAGCTTTGCTGAACTTTTGCCATCATGCCATAAGCCAGGATTTTCTGCAAAGTATCCAAGATGTTCCAAACAAATTTGATAGAACTTTCTATTTTAACAAAGAACATCTGGCTGACAGAACATGGACATGAAGAAGTGCCACTACTGTACAGTCGCATGGGACACATCTAAGAAAAGACACCTTGTTATAATTAGCACTTCATTGTGTTCCTGTATCAACAGACAGGTTATTAAATAATAAAAGTAAAGGATAGGATGTGCCATGTGTCCCCATTTAATATTTTCTTTCTGTATGTAAGCCATCATAATTTTTCTATTCAGTGAAGCAAGTTAGGTATTTTTCTTTTATGCCAGTAATAAAAGTGTAAATAATATTTATACTGTATCTGATGCTCAGCTATATAAATGTCTACAAAAGTGAGTTTATAATCAGTAAAAATGTTCAACTACAGTTGTAGACAGTTTATTATTACATATGTGTAAAAGCTCACATGGACCAGACTGCAAAGCAAAATGTGCTTTTGTTAATTTTGTAACAATTATATAAAGTGAGATTAAAAACTCAGCAGGTAGCTTATAAATCCAAGCATTTTAAATATCAGTTCAGTCAACTTATGTTTTATCAGTTACACTGTTAGCATGAAGCCATCATGTGTACCAACATGCACAAAGGTTTTTGTGGTAGATTTTTTATATTTGCCTGCTTGTTAGTAATGACAGCACCTTTGCCACAACATACTGTAGTAATTACTACATTTTTGCAAACATTTTACCTGTTAAATAAAATATCTAATTTGTTTATATTATTATTTTATGCATTTATATAACTGCACACAGATAGGAAGAAATTGTGTTTTAGTTCAACCCTGAACATTTGGGGAATGGATTTACTGCAAAGAAAACTACTGATTGCAGTTATGAATTGTAAGAAAGCAATAGAAAACTGACTGTTTAACAACTAGGTGAAAGTTCTGCTTTTTATTTGCTTTATCTTTGCTATGGTTACTTACTGGGCCCTTCATTTGCTGTGATTTATACATGCTTGCATATTAATGTGCAAACGAAAATAAAATACTGTTTTGTTCCAATATTTTTATATACAAATTTTCAAATTAAGTGTCGTTATTTTGTTGTTTTACATGATATTAATCATTGGGATTCAGACTCATTCAGTGCAATGCAACACGGTCCCACAGTCACTGAACCAGATAGGCTGCTACTAGATGAACATGACTACTCAATGAGATCTGTAACGGCAGCCACATAACCTTATAAAGTAATTACTTGAAAATCCCATTTACCATAAATATCTTTATTATGAATGTTTCATCAAATCTTCGGGTGAATGTCACCTATTATATAGTGAGATTTGAAATGCCATTTACACACAATGATCACCATTATTCAACTTTTTATGGAATTGCATTATGGCTGTACAGTAAAATGGAGTGTTTATGCTTGATATGAAAAATAATGTTAAACTCCTGATGATATCACTTAATTTATGCAATCATTAGCGGGGAAGTCTCACAGTGGAAACTGTGGCTCTTGTGTTTATAGCTTCTGTGCTAGAATGGAATATAATCACAATTCAGCAATGGCATCCCTTTACACTGTTATGAAAGTCCTTTTAGAAAGGAACAATAACCTTTACCTTATGCCAAGAACAAGAGTGCTTTAATACAGGCATTGATGTCTTTAGATAGCTGCAATGCAGCACATCTATTTGAAGAAAGGCAAATCATTGGGGAAATACTTGGCAGGAAAATAGTGCTCTCTTCTTCCGCTTTTTTCTTCCCGAATGCTTTAGGGAACGCATAATTGAGCACTGAATAATTTCAAGAGTACAATTACTTATAACCTGCAGAATGTACCAGACAGGCATTAACGACTTACGGACTTGCGGTAACTACTGCACATTGAAACATGACAGTTAAAGTAAATAACCCAAGTCGACGCCAATGAGACTTACCCTGTGACCAGAATATTACAAATATATACAAACCCATGCATCCCATATGGGTCAGAATGAGGACTAATAAAACGGTTTTTCCCCATTATGTTGTAATAACAAGGTGTTAGTACTGTCTCTGCACTGGTGCTGCTTTTGTGCTATTTGCTTCATCTCTGACTGTCAAACTGGTGAGAGGTTTGAAATGCTACCTTTTCCCCAGGGCTTTGTTAACATTTGAACTAACACCTGGCTGGGCCCGAGAGGTACATTAATTGACAGGTTATCCTGGTGTTGTTTTGTAGTTCTTAATACAGCTGGATGGGTAGGTTTGTGTGACCTCACATTCTTGATTCTTGCTGATTTGTCTCAGCTTCGTCAAACAATTAAGTTTGACTGTGAAAATTACCAGCCAGTGGACCAACCACTAAGAAAAACTATTCCAGACCAATTTTACATCAGAGGTGCCAACAGTGTCATTTAATCACCACTTTATTTTGTCATAAATGGCTTGCTAATGTTGATATTAATGTGATATAATTTTATTTGTTAATTATCCAATTCTAGCGGCACAGTGGCTGAGTGGTTACCACTGTCGCCCTACACCTCCAGAATTGAGGGTTTGATTCCTCACGTCTGAGAGTTTGCATGTTCTCCCTGTGTTTGATGGATTTCTTCTGGGTACTCTGTTTTCCTCCCACAGTCCAAAGACATGCAGATCAGGCAAACTGGTGTTCTCAAATTACCTGTAGTGTGTGTATGTGTGTGTGCTGCAATAGATTGGCACCTTGTCCAGGATGTATCCTGTTTCATGCCTTAAGTCTCCTGAGATAGGCTCCTGGTCCCCCACGACCCTGTATACGTGAGGTGGTCATCTGGAATGGTGAAGGAGTTCTCAAAGGTGTTGGCTGCTTTTCCTTCACTCTTCAGTCCAACTCACCCAACCATCTCAATTGGATTTAGATTGGGTGATTGTAGAGTCCAGGCCATGCAATCACTCCCTCACTCTCATTCTTGAGCAAATACTATAGCTCTAACATAACCTAGAGTGTGTTTGCAATCATTGTCCTGTTGGACCCCAACCCAATTTTCATGTACATAAATTTTTGGTATTCTGTCATTAAAGCAGCTATGTACTAAAGCCAATTCATACTGACAAGTTTAGTTTATATTGACATGTTGACCTCATTGTTTCAATTCAACATTAAGTCCTCTGAGGACAGAGTTAAGAAAATTTTATTCTATATTCTAAAAATTATTTTTTTTTTATTCTTGTAAACTCCACTGTTAAACAAGACATTATTTAATTTTAGGTAAAATTATTAACACATCATCATTAGTATTTGGTGCTGAACAAATCCTTATTTAAAGAAATTTAATAAACACATTGCCAATTTAACAAACGGATTACTATAGCATTTTTTTTTTTTTTGTTTACCTTGCAAAATGATGGAATGTGTTTTGCGATTCCAAGAATCTGCTGCATGTCCCTTTTCTGGAGGCCCTGTTTCCAAGGCAACCCTTCATGTCTCCACTTGCCAGAACTGGCAGCTATGTCTGCAAAATGCCCCCAGGTACACAGACAGAAATATCACTGACAAGGTCAACTTGAGCCAGGTAAGGAGCTGTAAAAAAACACCATGTAGCTTTTCAAAGCTGTGAAAAAAAAACATATTCACTGAAGAAAGAGTCTGAATGGCAATACCAAAAGGCTAATTAGACATTAGAGGACATGTCATGGCCCTATGAACAGTGAATGAAATAGCAGGGGGAGGAGGGGGGGCATTTCACAGGGTTGGCAGGTGTGTTAGAACAGGAATA
Organism: Channallabes apus; assembly: GCA_030522415.1. NCBI lineage: Eukaryota > Metazoa > Chordata > Actinopteri > Siluriformes > Clariidae > Channallabes > Channallabes apus. The sequence continues at coordinate 24,741,626 of CM060112.1, forward strand.
ATCCGTATCAAATATGCATCACGGCTGGAATTAAGAAACAATATATGTACATACTTTCAAATGCTATTACAGTCTACGAAGCTGACAGAACCAGACAGACTCAGTGCCATAATGGAAAGTTAATTAATATGTTTGTTTCAGAAAACATTCCAACATCTTTGGGAAGATCAGACTGTCTTAATTGATCATATTTATTAGGGAAAAGCTTATGTTCACATACCTTATACTGCTTATATAATTAGTATAGAATTAGTGCAGCGTTTATTTGACCCTTTGGCTCCTCTCCGGATTATACAAATGCTATCACCATTTCTGGACTGATGGAAAGGAGGACGGAAGTGCAGGATAATGGGGAATTTTATTGAATCCAGGAAAACAACTACAGTATAAATACAGGTAATTTAACTTAGTAATCCAATAAACAAGTAAAAGTTAGGCAATGGACATAAAATATGACAGAGCAAATATTGAATTATGTAGTCAAAAAACTGTGTTAAATAACCCAGAATATGTTTTATTTTTTCGATTCTTCAAAGTAACCACCTTTCGCTTTGAAGAAAAATTGGCATTCATGAAGTCTTTACCTTGAATGGTTTTCCAACAATCTTGAAAGAATTGCCAGAGGTGTTAAGTACTCGCTGGCTACTTTTCCTTTACTCTCCATTCCAATTTATCCCAAACCATTTCAACTGGATTTAGATTGGGTAATTGTGGAGGCCAGGTCATCTGATTCAGCACTCCATCACGCCATTGTCTTGTTGGAAAAACAAATGATGGTCTCATTAAGTGCAAACCAGATGGAATGGCATATCACTTCAAAATACTGTTGGAGCCATGCTGGTTATGTGTGCTTTCAGTTTTGACTGTCACGAACACTGTCACCAGCAAAGCACCCCCACACCATCACTCCTTCTCCATGCTTCACAGTGGGAAACACACTGTTCAACCTCTCCGCACCTAGCAAAGACATGATGTTTTCCACTGATCTAATGTCCATTCTCTGTGTTTCTTGGCCCAAGCACGTCTATTCTGCTTGTTCTTCTTCCAGAGTAATGATTCCTTTTCCAAACTTTGACCATGAATACATTAATATCCCTCTGAACAGTAGACGTTGACATATGACTGCCGTGTGAACTCTGAGAAAGCATTTGTGCTGGCTCTAATGTGGGATGCTGTAAATTGGCGGTTTCTGAGGCTGGTCTTTCTAATAAATTTATCCTCTGCAGCAGGGATATTTCATGGGACATCAAAGTATTTGATGTGTTTTTCTAACTGTAGATTCTTTTAAAGTCCTTGAGATTTTCAGATAGACTGACCTTCGTTTAAAGTGATGATGGACTATCTTTTCTCTTTACTTAACTGTTTCATGCCATAATATGAATTTGTATAGTAGTTGTGGTAGCATTCCTATGACTATTGCCTCTGTACCCACTCCTCTTCCTCTGCACAAGACAACTGTGGTTTCGATGGTCAAAACCACATTTAGAAAGCAAGAAATGTTTCTTTTTTTAGTTTGAAAAGTGGTCTTTTACATATCATTTACATAATGGTCTTTTACTTTTCTGGCCTATTTTCCTGTAAAATTGGGCTCAATAATTTTATGACATTGTTTTGATAAGCAATATCACAACATTTATTTATTATCTTCCTTCATTTCACAGCTTGATAATTTAGGTCTCTTAGACGCTATGATGACATGCTAATTATTGTTTACTTAACACATCGGTATCACTTACCCAAAACAACCACTGGCTTGTGTGAGCTGGAAGTGGGAGGCCGGCGGGGAAGACAGCAGCAGGTGCAGTGCAATTGACACATTTCTCAGCAAATCATCGTGCTTGAATTAAACGTCTACAGTTATTGGTTACAAAAAAAAAAATTCACTGCCCAGACCAGAGTGGACTCAATAATTTTATCATGGCCATGGCATTGTTTTGATAAGCAATGTTACCAATATTTTCATTATAGCAATGACAGCACAGGTCATTAGGATTTGATATAAAAAGTAGAAGGTAATCTGCATAAAGGGAAACTTTACGTTCTTCTCCCTGCCTCCAAATCCCGGATTTATTCCTACAACTACAGAATGCAATTGCTAGTGGCTCAATGGAAAGGTTAAAGAGTAATGGGCTAAGAGGACACCCTGACGAGTTCCCCGCTAAATGGTTGAGACTGTTGAGCATTTGTCAGAACTGAGGCAATAGGGCTTGAATATAATAATGTAACCCAAGTGATAAAACTTGGACCAAAATTGAATTTTTCTAAAGCCCTAAATAAATACTCCCATTCCACACAATCAAAAGCCTTTTCAGCATCCAAAGAAAGGACACACTCAGGGATCCCCTCTGATGGTGTGTACAAGATGTCCATAAGGCGTCCAATGTTAAAGTAAGAATAACGATTTTTAACAAAACCGGTCTGGTCCTCAGATACAATTGAGGGTAGAATATTCTCTAATCTACGAGCCAAGACTTTAGCAAGGATTTTAAAATCCACATTAAGCAGAGAGATTGGTCTATATGAAGAGCACTGTGTTGGGTCCTTATCCCTCTTTGCTATGAGGGTGATGCGAGCCTCATTAAATGACGCAGGCATCTTACCTTGCTTAAAATATTCAGATAGAACCAAAGCTAGTTGTGGTGCAAGGTATGAGGAAAATTATTTTAAAAACTCTGCATGGAACCCGTCAGGACCCGAGGACTTACCAGATTGCTGAAATTATTTCCTCTTGTGATATGGGCTCTTTAAATCTTAATCTATAATCAGGGGACAGTGTTGGGAGACCCGGAGAGGTCATTTTCTTGCAATATTTTTGTAATGAAAAGTTTTACTTTTCATATTCCAGGTATTCCTCAAATAACATGTTTTTGATATCATTCCATTAAAATGTTTAAGTTACCTCTTATACTTTTTAAGAAATTATAATATTTGTATTACTACCCCAAGTTTCCATAAGTGGGTCAAAAATGACCCACGTGCATTTCCCATACAATTTCATGGGAACCTCAAGTCAAGTCAAGTCAAAGTTTATTGTCACATACATAGTTATACATGTACAACATGTAGTGAAATGTATTGCATACAACCATCATCTAAAAATCTGACAATAACAATTATTACATTCTAAATGTAATTGTAGTCAACTGCAGACTGCGATTCATTCCCAGTGATTGTGTCACTGTGGATGAACAGCTTGTGCCATTCAGGGGCAGGAGTAAGTCTTTGCAGTACATGCAAAGCAAGCCCACCAAGTACGGCCTAAAGATCTTCTGGGTTTGTGATGCATGCATCCCATATGCAGTAGATGGGATGGTTTACACAGGGAGACAACCAGGGGAAGAAGTTCAGAAGAATCTGGGGGAGAACATTGTCCGGCAGTTGTGCAGTAGATTTAGAAACACAGGTCGCAACATCACCACAGATAATTTTTTCACCAGTGTGCCTCTTGCGCAGCATCTCCTGGAAATGGATCTCACTATTGTGGGGACTCTACGGCAGTACAAGCCAGATATCCCTCCTCTGATGAAGGCTTCCAAGTCCAGGGAGGTTCACAGCACAGAGCACATTTTATAACAAGACCAAAGGAGGTGTTGACACCATGGACCAGATGGTTGGCACCTACTGTACACCTGCAAGCGACAAACACAGAGGTGGCCCATGGTGCTGTGGTACAACATCCTTGACAAATGCCTATACCTTTTTCACGACTCAGCACCCTGAATTCAACAGAGGTATCACCAATGCACGACGACTCTTCCTCAAAGAGCTCTCAAAGGAGCTTGGCACACCACACATGAGGAGTCGACTGGAAGGCTGCCCACACCTGCAAACCCCGATCATTGAAGCAATAGGAAGGTGTGGAGTGACAAAACCCACAACCCAGCCAAAGGACAGAAGCAGACAGGGCCAACTGAAGAGAAAGAGGTGTCAGATCTGCCCAAGTAACAAAGATCACAAAGTCAGCAATAGGTGTGGGAAGTGCAATGTGCTTGTGTGCAATGATCACAGCCAGAAACACTGCATGCAGTGAGGAGACAAGAAGGCAAAACAGGGACTATCACATCAAACGCTTTAGCAAACACGGAGACTTACAGTACCTGCAAGAGAATAGAAAAGAGTGAGGAACTGTCAATGACCAGGGCCCGGTTTCTCGAAAGCTTCTTATCTCTAAGTAGTTCTTAAGTCGTACCTTAACCTCTCTCTTAACTTAATGGCGCATTTCCCGAAACGTTCTTACGCTAAGTATCTCTTAGCTAAGTCAGACGTTCGTAAGGTTGGTCTGGACCAACCTTAACTCATACTTAGCGTAGTTTCAGCTCTAGACGCTAGTCGCCGCCACTGAGCAGCAGTCTTTATAAACCAGCGGTGTATGCAAACACATTATGGCACGTTATCAAAGTCGTATTAATGATGGAATATACTGTAGACCTGTTTAAGAATTTTATTTTATTTGATATCAGAACTAATAGAGTGACTTTTAATTAGCCTATTTCATAATGTGACTAACGCATTAAAATTGCCAATCACAATTAATATTAAACAGGTGGCGAACAATTAGGCAGCGATACAGCGTGGTGTGTTAAACTGAAGACGGCGCGGTCCGTGGAGCCGTGTGGGTCATGTACATGTTTCCTTTAGACAAAACTTCAGCCCTTTTCATATTTTCCCCGTGGTCGTTATTAAAAATATATATATAAATAAAAGTTTTGCCTTCCAAGGCAACAGATTATGGAGCTTCTTGAGCTGCTCAGACCTGCGCGTGCCAGACCAACGCGTCGTACTTACTGTACTTACTGTACTTACTGTACACTCCCCGTCCCGATGTCCAGCTGCTCGCTGCTTTCTGTTTAAAATATGTTTCATTGCTCATTAGCCATTATCCATGACTTTATGGGTTTTTCTTTTGACACGTTTTATTTTTATGAAATTTGATTTAGTTAAATGAGAAAATAACCTTGGGAGTTTCAAACCCCGCATCCATTCATTTTTCTGGGTGATTGTAATGTTTAATACCCCTACAGTATTCACTCATGCGGTGTGACTCGGTGTGAGATGCGGTGTGTTATACCTCTATCTCACCTGCACGGGCTCGCGCTGTGGCCGTAGGCTTGATCATGATTCACCCCGAGTTTTTGCGCTGTGATTACGTTTCCATCTTTCCGCGTGAAAAATTCAACGTTTAATTTTTTGCTGGTCCTCGCGGAAGCTTGCAGACTTTGCAGAACGTCGCGGAACGTTAAAGGAACGTCGTGGGCAATCGCGGCAGCTCACGGAGATGAGTCCGGCCACACAGGTGAGAGAGGGGTATTAGGCACCACACAGGTGAGAGAGGGGTATTAGGCACCACACAGGTGAGAGAGGGGTATTAGGCACCACACAGGTGAGAGAGGGGTATTAGGCACCACACAGGTGAGAGAGGGGTATTAGACACCACACAGGTGAGAGAGGGGTATTAGGCACCGTGATTTGCCTCGAGTGACCGGCGCCCGACGGTCCGCGAAAATCTGCCAGGTCCGCGAGCTTCCGCATGTTTATTTTTTTTTGCGTGGTAAAATGGAAACGTAATAACAGCACCAAAACTCGCGCCGAATCATAATGAACCGCACTTACGGCCCCGCGTGTGAGATAGAGGTATTAAACCTCCACCCTGTCATCTCATCGTATTCATTCCATAAGTGCGCTATACAACCCCAACAACTGACACTTCACATTGTTTCTGAAGCTGGTGAAGAGTGTTATCAGCTGTTTGTCCATCAACTATGATTGTAAAACCCCGTTCGTTTCACGGCCACATGTTACATGAAAATATTATATATTATATTATTATATTAATTAATATTAATTTATATATTTGTCTATTATGACATGTTATTGTTAAGTTAACACATGTCGAAATAAACGCTATTAAAAGAATTTAGTGCAATGTTTAATTTGCATAGAAAGTGCCGTCTTTCTTAACACTGTCATGCAAAAGGAGTCAAAAATCGATTCCAGAGCCACCGATGTCCGCTAATTCAGGACCTTCACTGTAGACAGCGCCTTGTAACGTCGGACGTAAGAGGCAGCGACTTAAGAAGACTCCTAAGAGACAGTTCGAGAAATACACTTAGAAAAGTTATCACTTAACGTAAGATATATCTTAAGAGTCTTCTTAGCGCGCGAATAGTGTGCGTTATCGAGAAACCGGGCCCAGACATTTACACACATACACATAATGAATGTTGACATTGTTCTATTGCTGTTCTGTATAATAATCGTTTTTTAATTATCAAAATGTTCAAAATCTGTAATAAAGTGAAAAATAATACAATTTCAAACATGAAATCATTTTTGTGTGGTCTAAAATGTAATACAGACTATGTTACAATTCATTATTCACAACCAAAATGACAAAAATAGCATAAAACACATTGACTTTTATAGGTGGGTCAAAAATGACCCATTTATGGAAAAGTGTAGGGTCATATCACTCGTGCATCATAGGGTTAACTGATTAGCTAAAAGTTTCCCAGATTTGTCACCATGAATATAAAATTGGCTCCTACTCTTTAATAATTGACGTTCAATTACATGCGTCGAGATGAGTTAAAACTTAGTGCAGTTCTACACGTTTTTATACAGATCAGGGTTTTTAAATAGAGCATACTGCTGATCAATTTCTTTAATTTGATTGGTCAAATCTTTTCGTTCTTGCAGTGTATGAAATTATCTGTCTCCTGAGGTAGACTTTCAGAGCATCCCAAACAATTGAACGGGACACTTCAGGTGTTTCATTTGTGTTTAAGAAAAAAAACTATCTGGTCTTCCATAAATGTAACAAAATCGTCCTCCATCAGTAACGATGAATTAAAGCGCCAATGTTTATTAATTTGAGGGAGATCGGGGAGCGTTATAGACATAACAACTGGAGCATGATCAGATATCATAATGCTTTGATAAGCACAAGACTTAACCATTGGTAAACCAGGTGATAATCTACAGTGGCTTGCAAAAGTATTCAAAGTAAATACAGCTCACGTCATGATGTGGAAGATGATATGCGGGTAGCTGTATCCACCATCAGGCCACGAATGAAGCTTTTGTGCTGCCAAAAACAAGTACACCCTTCCCATTGAAAGGTAAGCCAAAATTATTTAGATGTATAGTCAATGTAGTCAAAATACTGTGAACAGCTTGTTATGTTTATTGCTTGTTTTTGATAGTGGGGGTCGCGAGATCTTGTTGATCTTCAATTAGGGGTCGCGGGCTTGAAAGTTTGGGAACCACTGTTTTAGGGTATGTCTCTACCAGCTTTGCACATCTAGAGACTGAAATCCTTGCTTATTCTACTTTGCAAAACAGCTCCAGCTCAGTCAGATTAGATGGACAGCGTTTGTGAACAGCAGTTTTCAGATCTTGCCACAGATTCTCGATTGAATTTAGATCTGGACTTTGACTGGGCCATTCTAACACATGGATATGTTTTGTTTTAAACCACTCCATTGTTGCCCTGGCTTTATGTTTAGGGTCGTTGTCCTGCTGGAAGGTGAAACTCCGCCTTTTGCAGACTCCAGGAGGTTTTCTTCCAAGATTGCCCTGTATTTGGCTCCATCCATCTTTCCATTAACTTTGACCAGCTTCCCTGTCCCTGCTGAAGAGAAGCACCCCAGAGCATGATGCTGCCACCACCATGTTTGACAGTGGGGACGGTGTGTTCAAAGTGATGTGCAGTGTTAGTTTTCCGCCACACATAGCGTTCTGCATTTTGGCCAAAAAGTTCCATTTTGGTCTCATCTGACCAGAGCACCTTCTTCCACATGTTTGCTTTCTCATGGTTTTCTGTTAACAATGGCTTTCTTCTTTCCACTCTTCCATAAAGGCCAACTTTGTACAGTGCACGACTAATAGTTGTCCTATGGACAGATTCTCCCACCTGAGCTGTAGATCTCTGCTGCTCGTCCAGAGTCACCATGGGACTCTTGGCTGCATTTCTGATCATCGCTCTCCTTGTTCGGCCTGTGAGTTTAGGTGGACGGCCTTGTCTTGGTAGGTTTACAGTTGTGCCATACTCCTTCCATTTCTGAATGATCGCTTGAACAGTGCTCCGTGGGATGTTCAAGGCTTTGGAAATCTTTTTGTAGCCTAAGCCTGCTTTAAATTTCTCAATAACTTTATCCCTGACCTGTCTGGTGTGTTCTTTGGACTTCATGGTGTTGTTGCTCCCAATATTCTCTTAAACAACCTCTGAGGCCGTCACAGAGCAGCTGTATTTGTACTCACATTAGATTACACACAGGTGCACTCTATTTAGTCATTAGCACTCATCAGGCAATGTCTATGGGCAACTGACTGCACTCAGACCAAAGGGGACTGAATAATTACGCACACCCCACGTTTCAGTTATTTATTTGTAAAAAATGTTTGGAATCATGTATGATTTTCATTCCACTTCTCACGTGTACGCCACTTTGTATTGGTCTTTCACATAGAATTCCAATAAAATTGATTCATGTTTGTGGCTGTAATGTGACAAAATGTGGAAAAGTTCAAGGGGGCCGAATACTTTTGCAAGCCACTGTATAAAGAAATAATCAATTCTGGGGAAAGTATGATGAACATGTGAGAAAAAGAAGTATTCTCTCTTTTTTGGAAGCGCCATACTGTATGTCAGAGATACCAAAGCTGCAGAGATAGGACTGAAGTAGCGTGGCGGATTTACTCAGAGATATAGGATTGGGATATGACCTACTGTACAGTATCAAGTGATGGATCTAAACAGCAGTTAAAGTCTCCCCCTAATATGAGAGAGTATGAGCTCAGATCTGGTAGAGCAGAAAAACAAAAGTTCAAAGAAGGAGACATCATAATTAGGGGCATATAAATTAGCCAACACTACGTCAGTATTAAACAATTTCCCTGAAACAATGATACAACAACCATGTATCTCCGTAATAACATTATGATGCTCAAAAGAGATGTTTGGATTAATGAGAATTGAGACACCCCTAGCTTTGGCATGAAAGGTCATGTGTTAGTGCTGCTCTCCCCAACGCGACATCATATCCTTCAGTTTTGAATAATAAATTTTGCATGCTTAACTCAATTTTAATAATTTCAGCAATCACCTTACTCATGTTCTTTTCTTGATGCAGAGCAATATTTTTACCCCTGAAACAGAACAATATCGTTGCCATGATGACCACAGCATATGTTTTCTGACATGGTTGTTCGAGAAATGAGAATCTACTCACTGAATGACTTAAGTTGAATAACTTAACTAGCCAGCAGAACCATATTAATCACTGCAGTAATTATCTAAACGGGAGGGTTACAATACTGTGGGAGATGGATTTATAGCTTTTCACAGAAATGTCACACATATAACCAAATAAATTTTGATGTACAGTAAATGGTGCATTCATGCTTTTTAAAATGTTGAATGAATAAATAAAATGCACAAAATATTTATTAATAAATTAAAATGTCTTGCTTCTTTTTAAAAAGCATATTTGTCTCCTTGTCGCCTCTCCTCCAATAAAATGCAAATTTTTCCGGAGTTATCTCTAGGGAGTCATAAAGACTGCAGAGAGGATCATCAGCTCTGCCCTGCCCTCCATGGACACTATGTACAGCACTGCAGAAACAAAGCTTTCCTAAGAGCAATCCTAAGACATGTGCACCATCTTGGACACTCTGTTTAGATGGAGGAACCTAGGTTGCAACCTGAGCAGCCTCAGACCAGAGAGTATCATCACAAACAGGTCTAGATTTTCTAACAGCTTTTTTCAACATCAGTGGTGTCAAAAGTATTCACATCCATTACTTGAGTAGAAGTATAGATACTAGGGTTCAAAAATATTTCTTTAGAAGTTGAAGTATCAACCCAAGCTTTTTACTTAAGTAAAAGTGTAAAAGTACTGGTTTCAAAACTACTTAAAGTATTAAAGTAAAAGTACCGTGAGGGGCGACAAAAGCATTAAGGTCTCGCTTTCTGATCATGTGACGGGAGGGGGGGGGCGTTGTGCGCGTTCTTATCATGCGACCCGGGGGGTGGGGGGGCGGGCCGGGGCCGCGTGTTGTGTGCATTCTTATCATGCGACCGGGGGGGCGGGGGGCGCGTGTTGTGCGCATTCTTATTATGCGACCGGGGGGGTTGTGCGTTTTGATCATAAAAATAGAGTAACTAGGCTATTTTTAAAATGTAAGGAGTAGAAAGTACAGATAATTGCTTAAAAATGTAAGAAGTAGAAGTAAAAAGTCGGCTGAAAAATAATTACTCCAGTAAAGTATAGATACCCAAAATTTCTACTTAAGTAAGGTAACGAAGTATTTGTACTTCGTTACTTGACACCTCTGTTCAACATCAGACCAGTTGCTAGAGACATTCAGTCTGGGGAGAAATACCACCACTCTCCATCTTAGCATGGTCACTCGTATGTGCATGCATCACAGTACCTAATTAACTCTTAATTACTCTTATGGCCTTCCCGTGTCAACATGGAGCAGAAATCTATCTTTACTCCATCTAACACCTGACTATAAATATATTATATAAATAATTTATAATAAGTAACTTCATCTGTGCAATATCAATCCTCCTCCTTAGCAAATCTTGTATGGGGAGTAGCACTACTATTGTGCTGTTTCTTGGTGCAATATTTTATGATTCAAGCTGCAATATCATTTTCTCCTGGAGTACAATACTAGTGTTTTTTTTTTTCTTTTATTAATAGTGATATGTCTCCGGTTCTGTTGCCTCACTAACAGTATTCTTTTTCATCCAAATTTTTCTTCCAAGCCTATTTTTTTATATTAATTACATTACTGTACATCAAATACCTTTACTTCCTTAAGTATGTTTACACTTTCCTTGAATATGAAAACTGTGGTTGTGTTACATCTTGTGTTTAGAAACTGACTGAGAAAACAGTACAACAACTCCTATGTACTGTACATGTACATCTGTGCAAATAGCAAATAAAAAGTTCTGATTTCCATTCTCTCATTTTGCTGTTAAACGGTTCAATTGTATAACAAATCACACAGGTCACTGCAGTGGATTAGTGCAAAAGACAGAACAACCCAAAGCCAGGAATATATATTCAACATACATGAAGTACAGTATGTTGAATGAGTATAAAACCTATGGAATAGTGTAAACAAAACGCATAATGTCCAGTTGTCTTGTGAACAGTTGCTGTTTTCGATGAGAAATGATGTGAGAATATATTGGGGCTGGGTCGGTGAAATGCAGAGCATCCAGGGTTAAGAAAGCTTTCTTCCTGGCTATCACTATGGCCAGATACTGTAAGTCTGTGTAAAGCCTGCCTTATCTATCAGCACACACTGCCTGTGTTAAAGACCAGAGTTCAATCATGTCACACTGTGACTAAGATTTCCTGCCACCACAGCATAAACCTATCAGCTTCTACCAGGCTCGCCCTGAGACCGGTAAGGGGCCTTAAGTGTTATGTAGAAGTGACTACCAGCTGGAGGTTCACAGACCAGCTGTTTTTAAAGACAAGTTAGCCAACTGGGTGAAGTAAGTGACTGTACAAATGTAAATGCACTTCAAGAAGCACATTTTCCCGTTAAATTCTGTGTGCTGTAGTCTTCTTGGTGGCAGTAAAAGGCACATCTCCAGATTTTTTAAGCTAAACTATTCTTAATCGCTTTGTGGATTCTGGGTGTTTCTCCTCCTAAAAAGATAGTGTCAAGACCAATTAAGGAATATAATCAGCACCTTAAGTTACCTATATTCAATACCAGAATTGTAAGTGATTATTATCCAAAACAGGAATAGTCACTCATACCCAAATGAAGCACAATATCATAACTACTGCTGATGGAATTAGACTCAATTCGTAACATAGTCGTTGAACCATGGTTAGTTAACCTTGTGAAATATTGCACCAGTAATCAGTGATATACATGGGGAAAATAAAGTCTTTATAGTACATTTACAGTACATCTTCTGAAGTCACACTAGCTCAGTGGTAGGCTGGATATGTTTATCAGACAATAATCCACACCCAGTCACTGGGGTTAGTGGGAAGGTTTTGCAATATTACGCAAACAGGCAGGACAGTTTTTACCAATACTGAACACGGGAAACTGGCACTGCAGTAGCTGGAATTAAAGAATTGAACATATCCTACTGTACGTATATCCTCCTTCAGTTGTGAATTTTGATATTTTGATCCTGCAACAGGGAGGGCGTTTGGTGTAAAACCATTGGATGAACCAACTGGTGACCCCTCATATGAGCAGCCAAAAAAAGAACAACAAATCTACTTCTATATTGAAACTGTTTCTTATTTAGACACTATAACAACTATTTAATTTGTTTTTATTTATATTTTATTGTTTTGAGCATTTAAATGTTCTAATTTTATTGAGCCTAAGATGATGAAACATTTAGGGATTTGATGATGAAAGCAAATCCCTAAATGTTTAAGGAACCATTATTGTGATTGGGCCTTTCTCTCCTAATCTCTCCAGGGGTCTAATTAAAAGTGACTGTGTGTTTTTCCTGTCCCTTACTGGTGTGCTTAGCTTAATAAAGCATTCATATTCAGCCTACAGCAATACAGCCTAATTAATTCTCATCCAGTGTGGAAAAGTTTGTTCCACTCCAACATTAAAATACATATTTAGTGTTTTGTGTCACAATCATTTAATACATTCACTCTTCATAGAGTAAATATGCATGCAAAACACTGCTTTCTCTGCTGAAATGTTGTTTACTGTTGGTTTTCAGATCAAGTTGATAATATAAACTCTGAGTAGGCTAATTATACCAATATGAATAACTTTGCATCTTGCTAGAATTAATTTATAATGACTAAAAAGTGAATTCAACTAATGAAGACTACATATTTGATACAAAATTGAACATGATAGAAACAAGAAAACACATAATGTTCCATTTTATCCACTTTACTTCAAACCAAATAATAGTATTGTGCATACACTGATTTCTCTTTATTGCTGATCAATATGCTCATATGCAAAAGTGAGAAGAAACATGAATATCCAGAAGAAACCACCCAAGCACATGGAAAACATGTGATGCAATGTGCGTAAATTCTTATATGATCTAGGTACAGTATAGCACAACGCTTAATTTTTAGATGGGAGAAATAAGTAAAAACTTTTTAAAATGTCTGCCCAATATGAGGAAACTGTTAAAATGCAAGGGAGGGTAATCAATCCTCACCTCCCAACTTCCAGAGCATCTGTCACTCAAACCTGTTTTTCTTACTGAACTGCAGTATTTATGGACTAGATGGCTGCATGAGAGCTGGCTCCACTCCATTACACTTTTGATTCCTCAATTCCAGAGGGAACACAGGAAAAGTCCTACAGTACGTGACTTTAAAGTAGAGAAGGAAAGATATGTCTTCTTTAAAATTTTTTCTCTCATATCCTCTTTTCTCCTTCTGAAATTTCAATGTAGTATGTGCAGTATCTGTGTGCATTTACTAGCTCATACAAGGATAAATAAAGGGGGAACTAGCATCAGCCATACCACACTGAAGTTGACCCAAGTGTTTATCATACCACCCACTGCAAGCTAATATTACAAATAAAGTGGCATGTTTTCCCCTGCTCAATGTCTCAAAGCAAGAGCTGATATCTTGATTAAAATAAAGAAAAGATTCGGCCACTCACACTTGGGCTACTGCAGTGCATTATGCCCTTTTGCAGTGTTTGTTCATTCTTCCAAGGGCATAAAATCTGGTCAGTGAAAAGTAATCTACAAATAAGGTCAAGGTACATCCTTGATTTCGGATTCTAGGACATGTCTTATAGAATGAACCAGGCTTGAAAAGATGTCGTTATTGATTAAACTTGCAGAGATAGCCATTTGTCACTGGTCTCTCTGTCTCAACCTGGCTATTTGTCTCGATTAACTGTTAATGGAGAGAACACAAAGTGCCATTACTCGATGCCCCTTCCTTCAAGAAGGGAATCAGACTCAGAAAACCCATAAAATAAATATTGACTACACGCAACTTATTCCATCTGAGCACCTACAATACCCAGAGAGGTAGGAATGCTTTTACAGTGGAGAAGCAATCCATATTAACCCAGTGTCTTTCATATCCTACAATTCAAGAGAATTCGTCTGGATTCTGCTTGGACGTCAACCCACCTGCTAATTTAACAAGTCAACAAATAGTCTTCATCTCAGGCTTAGTATTAAACCTTTTCATTCCCAGACCAAGACATGGCCCAATATGCTTATCTTGAGCTGCAATCACTATAAACATTTAAACCCTTGATTGTTATCCCATAGGACATGGAGTCATTATTTACTGCACTCGATCAATCGTTCTTGAAAAGAAGTGCAATATAATACTTTCCTTCCTGGTAATCTTGTCATCCAGGATTCCCCTGGCTGCAGTCACATAGTCCATGAATAAAAAGGTCTTTGGCCATATCAACATTATTAAGGCTTAAACCAAATACAGTAACTATATATTATGACATTTCCCTGGTGAGAAATTCACCTGTATATTCCCTAAGCTGGATTCACACTAAGGAGAGAGAGAAATGGAAGACCATCTTTAACATTGCTACATGGTTGCCAAGGTGCATGTCATTGTTGAAAAGCAAAATTTGAAATCCATTAGAAAAAAAAAAATTGGGCTTTTCAAATTTCATTAAGCGATTCATCAGCAGTTATCAAATAATCACAGCCTCACACACTTTACTTTCTGTGGTGGTACACAATAATTCGCTCTTGCATGTAAGGACAAACCTGATGTAAAACCAAAGGTGCTGCCATTTTGTATGACAAGGATGAACGGCTCTTGTGTTTGGGAATAGCACAATATACAAGGTCAAAAAGCTGATAACCACACATCTCTTTTTTTGTCACCCATACTGAGACTTTTGTTATTTTTTCAATAGGTTAATCTTCTCATTTGTTTATGTTAAATGGGGGTTTCCTCAAAGTTTACACCCTTAAAAATACTGGGTTAGGCCTTGCTATTTCATATCAACATTACAAAAAGTCCTATACAGAAGCACACTGCTTGGGATAGTTGATGTAAAAAATATAAAATGCCTTGAAGCACACATGACCCGCCCCAAGTAGTCTGCATTGCTCCAGAGCCTGTCACACCAGAATGACGAATGCCCGAGAGCAGCGCTGGTCACCATCTCCCAACGTCAGGATGTAGAGGTTAGGGGCCTTGACACTTCAGCCTGCTGGAGGTATTCCACCATGTTGGTTCCAACCTTAGAAAGAAAGAAATGAAAGAAAGTAAAAATAAGACTATCAATTTAGAATGTAGTACGATTGATACTAAATAAAAAATGACAAAAGCTATGGTATAGGAAACCTGAAACAAAAAAAAAATGGAGACAGCTACTACTAAAAATAAAATAAGCATGGCTTTTGAGATAAAGCTCTAATATATATTATTTTTTATTTTGAAGTCAGACTAGTTGTTCTTGTGGTCCGCGTTGATTTTAAACTAATTACGGAGGAAATGCATCGTCATAGCTGGTGTCATACTGGCACATTACAGTCACCCAAATAGTAATACTTCATCTAGTAGTTACCTGTACAGCTGTGGTACTTTTCCTGTAGTTGGCGCGTTGACTGATGATTAATTTAGCCTGAGTCACATATTGTAAGATGTAAAATATTGTTATAAATCGGGAGAAGCGCGGGAGAATTTTGACTGCGGAGTAAATTACTAGCTGGTGAAAATCGGAAGGGTTAGCAGGTCTGTATATTTGTGAGAGGGTCAGTGTTTTGTACTGTAACACCCCAGCTTTTTCTTCTCTCAAGCAGTGAGATTAATAAAGTTTTAATGTTAATGTGGTTGCTAACGCTAGTAACCTAACTAAATGCCTGCCCCAGATAGCGGACAAACGTCGCGGAGACGTCTATGCGACGTTGTCTTTTTCATCTGGCAGATGTCTTGCAGATGTCTGGAAAAGGGCGTTTGCTCATCTGGAAGACGTCGCCGAGACGTCCGTGCCGATGTTAGAGCGACGCTTAGCCTACGTATTTAAGACGTAGATGAATTAAAACGACCCTGATCCGCTCTTTAGACGACGTTAACCAGATGGGCCAGAGGTAGCTCAGTGGTTAAGGCATTGGACTACGGTTCGGAAAATCCCAGGTTCAAACCCCACAACCACCAAGTTGCCACTGTTGGGCCCTTGAGCAAGGCCCTTAACCCTCAACTGCTCAGATGTGTAATGAGATAAGAATGTAAGTCGCTCTGGATAAGAGCGTCTGCCAAATGTAAAATGTTTATACATCTGCCAGACGTCGGATAGACGTCGTTTTATTAAAACACCAACTCACATTATTTTAATTAAATACCCTCGGCACCTCTATAATGCTCCCGAATGCATGTTACAATGACCAAATATAATAATAAATAAATAAACAAACCACACTCTCAACTAATAATGAAACACAGATTCGTTTATTTTTTTAATAAAAAATTTATTTTATAAAAAGCAAACATTTGATTAATTTATACAAAAACGAGATAACAGCAACTTACAAATGAGGTCTCAATTTCAAAAGATGTAGAAAACATAAAACACCACAAAAAAGGACACTTTCAGTCACAAACTGCTGTGAAAAAATATAGAGATAGATATTCAATTAAAATTCATGATACTTAATTTAGCAAATGAACAATATTTATACTTTGTTCCTCTCGCTTCACAACTCATGAGAACAGACCGAAACCAGAACAGAACCGCAGATTAAGCACGCGCATACTGTATAACCGTCTGTATTTTAAGTGTGATTAAAATACAAGAAATAGCATAAACTAAAATAATGTGACTAAACATCGCTAAACAACAGAGACATTTAAGTTCAGTATTTTGTTTCCATTTAGAAAGATATGTGGCTGCTCACGCTAGCAACCTAACTAAATGCCTGCGTCATGCTAGCACTACAGTTAACAGTTTAGCGTTCATTCATCCCTTCACCATCTTCGTACACCCTGAAAACATCTACAGAGAAAACTAAAAAGCTCAGATATCTTAGCCGTTTCTTTCATACACAGGTGGGGTTCTTTGGCTAACTATAGCAGCTATTCTCAGCTAAATTATCTTACCTCAGACCAGCCGGAAAGTTTGTGTGTAACTGTAACACGGTAACAGTAATAAATGTTACATACTGTATAGTAATAATTTTTCAGCAATACGTGACTTAGGTGAGTGAACATGTGTATACAGACCTTGTATTTAACGTCATTTCCCCTTAAATGCCTGAGGAGGATGAACAGGTGTTATGCGCTAAAATGCCCCCCCTGCCATGGATCGCCCCCCCTACATAATCACTATGAAATATTATATTAGAAGATAATAGAACATTGATAGGTTTATTATTATCAACTATGATATTACTATTATAATGAACTCCTGGCACGTGACAGCCATTAAGCCCATTAAAACAAATTCTTGTATAATGTTTATTTTGTGGCACATGTATTTTTCAGGGGTTTATCATGAATATGCAAATAAATATTTATATACAGTATCTATAATAAAAATAAATATTGTTCATGATGAAAAATTAGACGAAACTAATTTTATTTTAAAATAAACAATATAAACGTATACATGTTGTATATGAAAAAAATTATATATATTTTTTCATATACAACATATATATTTTCATATTGCTTATTTTATTTTATTATCCTTATGTAATTTGTGAAACATTAACCGATTAATTTATGTTCTAATATAATATTTCATAGTGATTATGTTGGGGGGGGGGGGCAATCCATGGCATGGGGGCATTTCAGCGCATAACACCGGCATCAGGTTCACTGAATGGTTCACCAAAGATGACACAGCTGCTGAATACACCAGTGAACTTTGGGGGAGGGGCCAAGCAAACTTTAACCCAGCAGCTGGGTTACACAAAAACTACCAAACTCTCTGTAAATAACCCAGAAAAATGACCCAACAGCGGCAACCCAGCGTTTGGGTAGAAAAAACAACCCAGCATTTTTTAGTGTGTATGTGGATGTTTTTTCTAATATAATTAGGGGGGGGAAACTGTGAGGACATAGCTGTGCTTAAGTGCAATTAACAGATAAAGCTTTCCACCTGTGGCTAGTTATTAAGGTCATTTAGTTGTGTTTTGTGTGTGTGTGTGTGTGTGTGTTGGCAGAGAGATCAGTGGGAGCACCAACAGATGTGCATGTTAAATGATTATGGCTTAAAAGCAATTGTTAAATTGTGCTAAAATAATTTATACAACAGTTCATTCTGGACAAGCAATTCCTTTGGACAATGCATTAATAAAGATACAGTGGTGTGAAAAACTATTTGCCCCCCTCCTGATTTCTTATTCTTTTGCATGTTTGTCACACAAAATGTTTCTGATCATCAAACACATTTAACTATTAGTCAAAGATACCACAAGTAAACACAAAATGCAGTTTTTAAATGAGGGGTTTTATTATTTAGGGAGAAAAAAAATCCAAACCTACATGGCCCTGTGTGAAAAAGTAATTGCCCCCTGAACCTAATAACTGGTTGGGCCACCCTTAGCAGCAATAACTGCAATCAAGCATTTGCGATAACTTGCAACGAGTCTTTTACAGCGCTCTGGAGGAATTTTGGCCCACTCATCTTTTCAGAATTGTTGTAATTCAGCTTTATTTGAGGGTTTTCTAGCATGAACCACCTTTTTAAGGTCATGCCAGAACATCTCAATAGGATTCAGGTCAGGACTTTGACTAGGCCACTCCAAAGTCTTCATTTTGTTTTTCTTCAGCCATTCAGAGGTGGATTTGCTGGTGTGTTTTGGGTCATTGTCCTGCTGCAGCACCCAAGATCGCTTCAGCTTGAGTTGACAAACAGATGGCCGGACATTCTCCTTCAGGATTTTTTGGTAGACAGTAGAATTCATGGTTCCATCTATCACAGCAAGCCTTCCAGGTCCTGAAGCAGCAAAACAACCCCAGACCATCACACTACCACCACCATATTTTACTGTTGGTATGATGTTCTTTTTCTGAAATGCTGTGTTACTTTTACACCAGATGTAACGGGACACGCACCTTCCAAAAAGTTCAACTTTTGTCTCATCGGTCCACAAGGTATTTTCCCAAAAGTCTTGGAAATCATTGAGATGTTTTTTAGCAAAATTGAGACGAGCCTTAATGTTCTTTTTGCTTAAAAGTAGTTTGCGCCTTGCAGGCCATTTTTGCCCAGTCTCTTTCTTATGATGGAGTCGTGAACACTGACCTTAATTGAGGCAAGTGAGGCCTGCAGTTCTTTAGATGTTGTCCTGGGGTCTTTTGTGGCCTCTCGGATGAGTTGTCTCTGTGCTCTTGGGGTAATTTTGGTCGGCCGGCCACTCCTGGGAAGGTTCACCACTGTTCCATGTTTTTGCCATTTGTGGATAATGGCTCTCACTGTGGTTCGCTGGAGTCCCAAAGCTTTAGAAATGGCTTTATAACCTTTACCGGACTGATAGATTGTTCCTGAATTTCTTTGGATCTTGGCATGATGTCTAGCTTTTGAGGTGCTTTTGGTCTACTTCTCTGAGTCAGGTAGCTCCTATTTAAGTGATTTCTTGATTGAAACAAGTATGGCAGTAATCAGGCCTGGGGGTGACTACAGAAATTGAACTCAGGTGTGATAAACCACAGTTAAGTTATTTTTTAACAAGGGGGGCAATCACTTTTTCACACAGGGCCATGTAGATTTGGAGTTTTTTTTCTCCCTTAATAACGTAAACCTTCATTTAAAAACTGCATTTTGTGTTCAATTATGTTATCTTTGACTAATAGTTAACGGTTTTTGATGAGCAGAAACATTTAAGTGTGACAAACATGCAAAAGAATAAGAAATCAGGAAGGGGGCAAATAGTTTTTCACACCACTGTATATATATTGACAGCACTGTGACATTTATATCACTCCACTTTATATGTGTTCTATTAACACTGAACAAGGGCACTACTTGGTGAGTGGAACTAAGGAAAGCTTCCCATTTTAAGCTATTATGAATTCCTGAGGTTTCAGAGGGAATAGATTTGAAAGTATTAATAGAGAACACCTTTGCATCAAAAGTGACTTAGGGTCTCTTAATATTCAATAAGAAGCATGCTGGATGAGAACTTTGGGAATATTATACTAATAATACATACTATAATCAGTTATAGTGAAACATCTTTGTCTTTTGGCTGTTCCCTAGTTATAGTGAAACATGCATTATTTAATAATAGGTTTTGGCTTAATCAATGGAATACTGCAGTGTTCATGCATTGGGACATTCATCTTCAGTAACCTTTATGCACAATGGAGGACCTCTGGGCATGAAGCAGGAATATACCCAGGCTGGGACAAAAAAAATCTATAATGCACACATTTTCACTCTTCTTTAGACCTTGAAGCAATTTAGAGCAGTAATTAGACCTGGTAAACTTGGAACTGACAGGTACCCACTTCACTGCATGCCACCTGTAACCCAGGGTTTTTCAAGTTAATGTCAATAATTTTGAAGCTAATCTTGATCTCTCTTTTTAAATTTTACCTGCATAAGAATGGAAGCAATGACCTGGTATAGAGATATAGAGATAAATACACTCCCTTATATATAACCAATGTGTTCACACCCTGTAATGACCTTCATAATAAGCAAAGTCACATGAACCACATTAACATTAACTCATTAATATTAAAATATATTCTGTGCTACTGAAATCAGAAAAATAGAGAACAATGAAAAGCAGGCTTACAATGCCCTCAAACCCAGCAGCTGTGTCCTGCTGTTTTGCTGACATGGTCATGATAATTTACACACTAACCTTAGGGAATTCACACTTGCTTCAGCAAAATAACTTTCAGGGCTTAATGTCAGCGGGACACAAAATATGCCTTCATATATAAAATTCCATATCCTGTAGAAGCTTTGTGTTATGACAGATTATTTTTAATGTGCTTTCTGAGTCTGTAGGGGTTTCACTCAAGTTTCCTCCTAACCTTATATTGTATACATCATTATACTGGTGCGGTTTCAGTGAGCATGTAAGTAAATATTTTAGAGAAAAATTATTGAATTTACTTGCTATGTGATTAAGGACCAACTGCAATTCCTTCAGAGGAGTTGACACCTAGTACAGTATGTATGTGTGTGTGTTATTTATAAAAATCCCATACGAAAAAATTTACTACGGTATATACCATATACTAAATAGTGTTTTTGAACCTTATTGTGGTTAAATTACTCTAGTAAACTTTGTCTGTAGTAAAGTACAATAGAAAATACTACAGCTTAGTGCATCGTATAGAAAATTGTTATAGTAAATACTAAAATACTAGAAAAGCATTTTATATGATTTCAGCCTATCAACCACTTATAACTATTGCATTGTAAGAGCTGCCATTTGCAACCTATTTTATGTGGGCTTATACTGTATATACTCATTTACTGCCACAAACTGCAATTACTGATTGTTCTGGATCTGCATTTTACTATTTTAATTTTGTACTTAAGTAAAGGGTACTGTTACTTTAGTGAACTTTTCCTGAAGTACAAGTAAAGGTACCCTTATAAAAATCTACTCAGTAAAAAGGAGCTCATAAAAAATTTACTCAGAGTAAAAGTTACTGAGTTACTTTTTTTTTTTTAACAGCGGGGGTGGGATGGGGGATGGGACACCCTCGCATAATAAATCTGTTCCCTTTGTTGTGCATGAAATCAAAGTGGTCGCTTAAATATGACCAGGGGTTTGCTTCATAAGAATTTGTTGCCATTTCACTTTCAGCTGTGTCTGCATCACTGGCATCTGCTTTGTCCGTCTCCATCGTTCTTGTGAATTTAGCGCGTTTGTTCAATCAGTGCAGTGGTTTCCGGGGTGCAATTTTTTTTCCTTCCCCTTTGTATTATTTGTATTATTTTTCAATTTCATTCATTTATTTTTTACTCAGTAGCGAATATAATTTAAAATGTAGCGAAGCACAAAAACGAAACATACTTAAGTAAAAGTAAAATGACAGATTTTAAAAACTACTTTAAAAAGTAGAAGTACACAAAAAATCTACTCAATTACAGCAATACGAGTAAATGTAATTCATTACTTTCCACCTCTGCTCCAGACATGCTTGTAAGCTGCTCTGACTGGAATGTCATTGCATTGAAATATGCCCGTTCAATGATTATAGGACATTTTCTGGTCTTCCAAGTCCAAGCTACTTGCTGCATTTACTACCTCAGCACCTATTTCGGTACTGAGTTGAATTTTTTTTACATGAATAAGCAATTAATTAACAAATAAAATTGCCCAAATGTATCATAATGTTAATGTTAAGATCATCGTATCTATTGAGGACTGCTTATAATAATGCCATTTTCCATTGAAATATTTCCTGCTTTGTGTTCTGGTAATTTTCCTAACTTTGCTACAGAAATAACTCCAGGTTTTCCATCTTGGGAGAAAATGCGGGGCAGCCCCTTTTCCTATCATCTTCAAGTATTTTAAATTGATTAAAAATCCCCTTCTTTCTGCCTGATCAGGACTGTGTGGGTGTGAGTTTGGATTACATAATGACTGACAGCAGTGTCTGCTCAGCAAAGTAAACAACTTACAAAGTGCTCATGTTGGAAAGTTTTAGCACAAGCACCAGAAAAGCATGTAGTACTGACGGAGTAGAACTTCCATATGGTGCTCTCAGCAAAATTTCGTGGTTGTGTGCATTTTACATTTAATTAAAAAAACTACACCATGCAGAAGCAATATCCATTTCTTATCTTTTTTAATATTAATATTAGGAGGGCATGGATTAAGAGTCAGTATGGCAGAAATTCAGAAACTAAATACTCAATAAAGATGATTATTTATTATATAATTTTACCAAAGTCAGAAAAAATATATCTATCTATCTGTCTGTCTATCTATCTATCTATCTATCTATCTATCTATCTATCTATCTATCTATCTATCTATCTATCTACCTACAAGTTTCATTAATTACCATTCATCATGCTACATGTTACTCATATCTTCAGCAAATCTTTTAACCACATTCTATTGTCACATTTTCGACCCGTCTTATTTCTTAGAGACAGGAAAGTTTATGAATCTTGTTTTGCAAAACATTAAGGCATGACCAACTTGTCCCAAATGCAGTCTGAAAATGATGTCATGTGAGAACTTATGTATTAGTTGCTTAGCAGCAGATAACCTGAGGTCAGCATTCGACTGATACAAGTATTAGCCTTGGGTGTCACTGATAGATAGATAGATAGATAGATAGATAGATAGATAGATAGATAGATAGATAGATAGATAGATAGATAGATAGATAGATAGATAGATACTGTAGTAAACCATGTTATAGTGATATTCTCTGTAGTACAAGTGTTGGCATAGATCTTTATCATGCATTATCTGCAATGGTTTTACAGCATTTGACAAAGTGTGAGAAGAAATTATAGCTTTATACAATTTAGAATTATTATTTTTTTACTTCTATTAGCGCATCTTCAGTAAATACCATTTATCATCGTACATGCTCTTGTCATAAAACTGTCTCCACTACGATTGACAGATGATGTGGTATGCTTTGGCACATAAGCCCTTTTTTCCCGCTTTCATATACAGTACTTCGCTTCCATTCATTCTGATTTAAATAAAATAATCTTGGTTTTATCTCGTCAGAAAATATCGTTCCAGTACTGGGAAGGCTTCTTTTTAGATGTTTTCTATCAAACTCTAATCTGGCCTTTCTGTTCTTGCATGTTTGATCATTAGTTTGCATTTTGACATTTGTGTATTCATAAAGGTACTGTATATCCTGATTGTAGACTTTGACAATGACACACCAACCTCCTCCTGAATGTTCTTCACTTGGCTAGATGCTGTGAAGGAAGGAAAAAAAAGAATTCTGTTATCACCAAGGAAAGAACTCTGTTATCATGTTTACTGTCATTTGTAGTCTTTCAGGTCTTTAGTGCTTCCAAGTTCACCATTGCAGTCCTTCTTTTCAAGAGTGTACAAAATTGTTGATTTGACCATTCCTAATGTTTCTGTTTTCTTTCTAATAGGTCTCTTTATTTTTATTATTATTATTTTTTTCCCGGCCAAATGATGAGTGCATTTTGAGCATTTCTATGAACAGTTACCAACTCCAGACTGTCAACGCCAGACTGTTTGTTTGATTAATTTGTCATGTAATGACATGGAAACAGGCCACATTTCACCATAAAACAGATTCAAGTCTATACATGCCTTGAATTAAAGCTAAAAGTCTAAACTTTCATTGTATATCGATTACTTCATTTTAAATTCCTTATAATGTGGAACAAAGGCAAAATGCAAAAACTATATCTGTGTCTGACCGTATATTATTAAAAAGTTTCAAATCTTAGAGGTATGTACCACATCATCTGTTATTCACCATCATTCTGTATGTTCTGAAGTCTGATTCCTGCAAAATAACTTTTCAGTGTATTTTTACTGCCTCAATTGAACCACCATTTACTCATTATTCACTTTATACAATGTTTCAGTCATACTAAAGAGATAACCTGTCCTTTTCATCAGGGATTAAATTATATCATTGATTCTTCTTCCATTTATATTTGCTAGAATACAGGGAGAACATAGAAACTCCACACACAGAACTGGAGGTGAGATTCAAACCCACATACCTGGAGGTGTGAAGCAACACTGCTAACCAATAAATCACTGAGCTGTCTAACATTGTTGAGTGATATTTTAATCAACATCACTGAACATTACCTGCTCTTTTGTAACCACACATCTTGCTTTTATAGAATCTTTTTAAGCATTTACTAGTTGATTCTGAATTGATACTCCCTATGGATTCCCAGCAGAGGATCCAGGTTCTTTGAAGCATTTGAAGGAGAGGCTCCACAGGAGGCTTCTAAGAAAAGCTTGAGTAATTGGCAAAGGGATAACCAATGTAATCAGCCTCTCAAGGTAATGAGGACAGGCAGAGGGGGCTTTGAATTGCTGTTTGTTCTTCCTCAGCTCTTACATCACAGGTTTTCGTTTTTTCAGAGATTTTTTTTATAGTCAGAGTGCCACTAGTAATTTGTGGTTGAGTCAGTCAACGTGGAAAAAAAAATCCTGGATTCTGGATGCTAACAGACCTTTAAACCTATGCATAAAGATGAAGGTATTCTTCAACCTGTAATGTTGAAAATTTATTTTATTTAAATTGTTTTTTTTTTTATCTCAAACCAATATAATATATTTATACAATCGGTAATTGTAAAATAAATTGTTAAAAAGTACATATAATACTGGTACTGTCACATGAATGTTAAACTAGCTTTTGTTGTTATGTAAAAGAGAAACTAATACATTTTCTTTAATACATTAAAACTTTTTCCACCTTGAATTTGATACAGCAACCAGCAAAAATAAATGAAAAAATCAACATGAGAAAAAAAAAACCCTGATGCTATGGTCAGTATAAATTCAAGTAAAGAAAGAAAAAGCTTTTTCAAAAAAAGATCATTCATTTGGAATGGCTAATTATTTAAACCTTTAAACAGAAAGGTCAGAAAACCTGTGAAATGTTGTTAAGAGGACTGCATTGGAGATCTCCTTGGAATTTTTTTGCCAGGTAGACTTGAATACTTTGGTCCATCAACATATGCTAAGCTGGTAGACTTTTGCCCAAAAAGACTGTGCTTTAACAAAGGCTACACTGTAAAAAAATTCTTGCTACTCCAACTAAAAAATTTCTAGTGACCTGTTGCATCTAAAATTTTTAGTTGGCTCAATTTAAGTTGTATAAACTATTTTGTTTTTGCTGTGCTGATTACCTCTAAATGTACACACAAATTGAAATAAAACATTCTGTCAACTAAATATTCTATGCTGAATAAACATGCCTAGTTAGGCCAACAAGCAGTCTCAAATTGAAATATAATGTTGTGTCAATTAAATGTTCCAAGTTGACTGAAAGGTATATTTTGAATTGGAAATTATGCTTGCATAATTATAAAATTAACATCTTAAAGTTTACTTGAGTAGGTTATTCACTGTAGCCACATTTCAAATAACATGACACATTCCTCTAAATTTGAATATTTTTTTAATGTAAACTTTAAACACCTGTTAAAGACTATCAACATTGATTAAGTGCAATCCAGATACTCTATTTCAACAAATAAACAACTGCTGCATTGTTATAACAAAATATGCAAATAACATTCCAAAATGCAAGAATTAAACAGTGCCCTTAACATTCATGTTACAAAGCTTACTAATATCACACTCAGTCAAAACAGTATACTGGATAAATAGACTTCTGCTTTGAGGAACAAAACATACTGATATTTCTCAGTAAAAACGTGCAGTGGCTTATTTGAAAATAATTAAATATTTGCTTTAACTCAGAAATGGTTTAAGATAAAAAAAAATAAGTAAATGTTGTGAAATAATTTTGCCAAGCTCCAAGATTGTTTGCAGATGCAGTAAGCACTGTTTCCCAGATATTCTCCCTAATACCTGAAATACAAAAAGAAAAATATATGAATAACTAATTAAGTAACCGTTTGTAGTTCAAAACCATTAAAAATCCTAGACAAAAAAATGTCCGTTTAGCCATTATAACCGTTTTCAGACACTATAAGGTTAATGAATGATGAAGTGAGAACATTAAGCTCCCTCAGTGGCGCACTAACGCGCTGTCTTTTTCAAATAGCCTTTGAAATTATCAGTCATTAAAATGATTAAAATGTATGTAACGTAAGTAAACTTTAGCGGTTTCATAGATTAACATTAATATCAATGTACATACCATCTGAAAAAAAATGCGTTAGGAGCTGAAACGAGTGCATTGCCAGATAACTACTGTAACACTCCAAATTATATAAATAAACACTCGAAAATATAATGTTCTAAAGCTTGCTGCTGGATAATATATATGTTATAAAGCTAAATTTGCTAATTACTTTGCAGGACAGTTAGTTTCCATGAAGTACTCACCATTTCGGGAGGAAATAGCGGGAAGTTCGAAAATTCTGGAAGAACGCTTTGCGCATGCGCAGAGGTCCCTCTTGTTCGTCCAACATAAAATTGTTTGTGTGCAGTTAAATGTTTCATGAACACAGTTTTACTCGTTGCCTTGATGAAACTTTCGTAGTTGAGTAATGAAATTTATACAATCATTGAGAAAACATATTTTTCTTTTTTGACACCAGCATTATATTAGCCCAACATATATTTCTTTGTTCCAACAACTATTTTCAGGATTTATTTTTTACAGTGTATGTTCACATAACAATCCACAATGTTCAATCATGATTTTATGATCGGATTGGTTTTGCATGTCATGATAGTTTATATGCATACCTACTTTTGAAGTGACTTTTCATTTTAAACATTGGATGCTATTTTAGCAGACATACAGTATGAGCACCCTACACATGCATGGAGACAAAAAGTCGATGGTTTCATATTAGGGGAAAAATCAAAATTTTATATAATTATATAAATTTGTTTATTCAGTGTGGCAATGTGAACGCAGCCTAAGTATTAGTTAATGGATGTATACACTTTGTGCTTACAGCACATTACATATTAATTATATATTAGCATATTAGATAGTAGATAATTAGTATATTACTTAGTACATGATTGAATAGGTGCATGTGTACAGTAAAAAAAAAAACTTAGATTAGACTGAGTGCAGGTCAAAGCTGGGTGATGCAGATCTTCACCTGGTTTAATGTGTTAGCCACATTGGCCATAACCAGGTTAGTTTTGTTAGTTGCATGCGTGTAAAGAGAAAGCATTTTTCTAGGATGATGAACACTGGATTTTCTAAAATAAATAAATAAATAAACTGCCACCAGAACAACACACTGAGGTTCATTGAGATTTATTGATCAATTGGTTTTCAGATCCCAAACTATCTCCTGCCCCTGGCTGTTCTCATTACTGGAGTTGTGCGTGATTTTCTCAGTTTTGGCCTGTGTTCTTCTTTTGTTCCCTTAGTTTTACAACACATTGCAATTAACAGAAAACAGAAAACTATGAAGAGCTGTCAAAAGCCAACGTAATTCTTTATACATGTATATCATACACAATGTGTTTATTATAGTTAATCATACCTAGAAGCAGTAGAATAGTCTGAACACAATAAGCGCACCAGTGGAGAGTACGTATTATGAGCTTGCACAATTTCTCTGTTATGCTGTAGGCTAATAGAATAACAACAGCAAACTGGTACCGTAAAGAAAAACCCAAGAAGATGAATTTTAACCTGAGCATGACAAACTGCAAGCAGTGGCTAATTCTGTTTCCTTCCTTTCCAGCTACCATTATTCTCCATAGCTGTTCTAATGAAAAAGAGTGGAGATCTAATTGAACGCAGAGAAGTGATACATCTTTGTCATTTATGGAGAAGAAGCACCAAGTCCTTGCAGAAAGGGAGCCAAGTATAGCCCCTTATTGATTTGGGGCCACGTTTGTTCTGGGAGTTCACGACTCATAGCTTCATCTTTGTCAACACCAGCTACTAATTTTGATTATAAAAATGATGTGAAGGCTGTAACTACTGGATATTCATTACATAATACTGTAGCAGTTGTCAAAATAGGAAACGTTTTTTTTATGGGGTTATAAAGTTGTTTCAACTTTTTGCTCCCTCAAGTGCAAATGCTCAAGTGCTGCTGTAGAGAAGTGTTACAGTCCTAGCCTCAAAAGTCACCAATTAACAGCACCCGTTATGAAGGCTTTACAGACAATGAGTATCAGATGCATATATAACATGAACGGTTATAAAAATAGGAAATAATTGCATATTTTGGATGCCAGCATTGCTTCACAGTGTAGAAAAAAAATGTAATCAAGAATGACCATGGAGTTAGAAAGAGATCACAAACTTTTAAGCGGTAGCATAATTCCCTAAAATGGCATAAATTGTACCTGAGGCTACTATTTTTTAAAAACAAAGGTTTGTCATGCCAAATATTAGCTTTGTTTAGTTTGGACAGGGCTGGCTTTTAGTCACCACAAGCATAGATGAGCCTTGGGTGCCCATGATCCTGTCACCATGTCACTTGTACTGTATATAATTGATAATCAATGTTAAAGTGTTAATGTTTTGTGAAATTTTTGTTATCGCTGATCAGTGTACGATGTATGTACAGTGGCGTGAAAAACTATTTGCCCCCTTCCTGATTTCTTATTCTTTTGCATGTTTGTCGCACTTAAATGTTCCTGCTCATCAAAAACCGTTAACTATTAGTCAAAGATAACATAATTGAACACAAAATGCAGTTTTTAAATGAAGGTTTACGTTATTAATGGAGAAAAAAAACTCCAAATCTACATGGCCCTGTGTGAAAAAGTGATTGCCCCCCTTGTTAAAAAATAACTTAACTGTGGTTTATCACACCTGAGTTCAATTTCTGTAGTCACCCCCAGGCCTGATTACTGCCACACCTATTTCAATCAAGAAATCACTTAAATAGGAGCTACCTGACACAGAGAAGTAGACCAAAAGCACCTCAAAAGCTAGACATCATGCCAAGATCCAAAGAAATTCAGGAACAAATGAGAACAAAAGTAATTGAGATCTATCAGTCTGGTTAAGGTTATAAAGCCATTTCTAAAGCTTTGGGACTCCAGCGAACCACAGTGAGAGCCATTATCCACAAATGGCAAAAACTTGGAACAGTGGTGAACCTTCCTAGGAGTGGCCGGCCGACCAAAATTACCCCAAGAGCGCAGAGACAACTCATCCGAGAGGCCACAAAAGACCCCAGGACAACATCTAAAGAACTGCAGGCCTCACTTGCCTCAATTAAGGTCAGTGTTCACGACTCCACCATAAGAAAGAGACTGGGCAAAAATGGCCTGCATGGCAGATTTCCAAGGCGCAAACCACTTTAAGCAAAAAGAACATTAAGGCTCGTCTCAATTTTGCTAAAAAACATCTCAATGATTGCCAAGACTTTTGGGAAAATACCTTGTGGACCGACGAGACAAAAGTTGAACTTTTTGGAAGGTGCGTGTCCCGTTACATCTGGCGTAAAAGTAACACAGCATTTCAGAAAAAGAACATCATACCAACAGTAAAATATGGTGGTGGTAGTGTGATGGTCTGGGGTTGTTTTGCTGCTTCAGGACCTGGAAGGCTTGCTGTGATAGATGGAACCATGAATTCTACTGTCTACCAAAAAATCCTGAAGGAGAATGTCCGGCCATCTGTTCGTCACCTCAAGCTGAAGCGATCTTGGGTGCTGCAGCAGGACAATGACCCAAAACACACTAGCAAGTCCACCTCTGAATGGCTGAAGAAAAAGAAAATGAAGACTTTGGAGTGGCCTAGTCAAAGTCCTGACCTGAATCCTATTGAGATGTTGTGGCATGACCTTAAAAATGTGGTTTATGCTAGAAAACCCTCAAATAAAGCTGAATTACAACAATTCTGTTAAGATGAGTGGGCCAAAATTCCTCCAGAGCGCTGTAAAAGACTCGTTGCAAGTTATCGCAAACGCTTGATTGCAGTTATTGCTGCTAAGGGTGGCCCAACCAGTTATTAGGTTCAGGGGGCAATTACTTTTTCACAAAGGGCCATGTAGGTTTGGATTTTTTTTCTCCCTAAATAATAAAACCCTTCATTTAAAAACTGCATTTTGTGTTTACTTGATTTATCTTTGACTAATAGTTAAATGTGTTTGATGAACAGAAACATTTTGTGTGAGAAACATGCAAAAGAATAAGAAATCAGGAGGGGGGCAAATAGTTTTTCACACCACTGTAATGTATGATAAGTGTAAGCAGGGATGCTGTTGAAGTGTCTCTCCATTGGAAAGGAGAATGTGTCACTCTTATACAAATGGACATTGGACCGATAATGTATAAGGACAGCCAAAATAGATAGTGGGCCAACTTCAATTTGTTACGATGGAAGTAAAAAAAAAAAAAAAAAAAAAGACAATTTCACCCCATAAACCTGATTGCATCTGTTACAGAAAAGACAGTTAATAATTCCTGTCGAGACGTACTGTATGAGGACTGACCTGTGATTTTTTTGTGTCTGTGTTAATAGTTCTGCAGGTGGACAATCCATAATGCTTGTAATACTGTATAATTGACTGCTGGTGTTTAATTATTTAATGTTCAAACAGGTGTTTAATGTAGGAGAGGTGTTGAGGTGTCTTTCGAAGGAAATCAGTCTCAGGATCATCCTAAAATATTTTCGCTTAAAAATTGTAACAAAACAAAATATGTAATAAAATCTTGTTTAAAATAAAAAATGTTTAAATATGATTTGTGCCACTTTTTTATTAGTAGGTTGCACAGCAGTGGAATTGACACTATGTCCTAGGACAAGAGTGCATAGTGTTTGACACATTAGTGTTAGTAGTGCCAAAAGAACCATGATATGATGTATGAGCTTTGTAGGAAGTCTGCGATCATAAAATGTAATGTGTAAAATGTCAAGTCAGCTTTATTGACATCTTTTCAGACTGCAGAGAATATGAAAATGTGTAAATGACAAATTATCTAATACTAAAATGTATAACCCTGGTCATTAGTTAGAAAACAACTTTAAACTGAATGTCACAGTGCCATCTCATGGTTAATGTGTGTTGCTGCTCAAAATACATACAACCCCTTCTGTTCCATTGACTTTCACATGTACAGTAAGATGATACAGTAATAAGTATATTTATTTTTTAGATATTCTTCCAAAATACTATACCTTTGAAATTAAATCATGTCATAAGGTCACACAAAATGTATGCACATGCTTCACTTAGCTTGAAAAATTGTCATAATGTTGTCAAATTTATTATGTTTGCCCTGGCGCTTTTTGCAACTGAGGGTTTCTTGGTTTCAAAATATTGAATAAAAACCATTATTAACAACTTTATATTAGGCTCTCAAAAGCCTAAATGCAAAAAAATATGATATTATTAAATAGATTTAAATAGGATTGTGGTTAATCGCCTGCCCTGTTCAGTCTCAGTGCCTGTGCATCACTCGTATCAACATCCATTCGCTTGTTTACTATAACATTGTCCTGACAAGATAAGAGAGCAGTGATTCCGAGTGTGTGTGTATGGGAGTTATCCTACACAATAACACTCCATCTCCTCCTTCTACTCTCCCTCACACCAGCCATGATTCTTTTCAGTGGTAAAGTGCAGGTTCATTTGTTTTATTTTTACTTTATATGTTGTATACCTTTTTATTTTATTTTTGAGCTGTTGAACAAATAATCTGACTTTCTATTATTTCTTAAGGGGAAATTCACTTTAATATACGAGTGCCTTGGATTACAAGCATGCTTCCGAATCAAATTATGCTCGCAATCCAAGGTTTAACTGTAGTCTTTGGAAAGCCAAGAACAACTAATTAAACAGATCACACACACACACACACATACTGTCCCTCTCTGAGAATAGAAAGTATGGACACCCCTGATCTGGCAGACATGTTACACTTAAGGAATTTACTAACATGATCCAGTATTTGTTTTATTGAGAAATAAATTCTTCTTTTTTTTTTTTACTTATGTGAAATTTACCCAAAATTAACAAACTTGTTTATGTTTAGGTCTATATTTAAGTCTGAAAAGTAATTACAGTCACTAAATCCGAACTTTTATTTTGACAGTGTGTTGTTCCTGAAGTAACGTCTATTTACAATCCTGTGTGAACATATGCATGAGTAAAATCTTACAGGTCAGTTTGTACAGCATTTGCATTTAAATTTACATCACAAAGCGGAACACACTGTGTGTGTGTGTGTTTCAGCAAATATAAGCGTAGGAAGGCATATCTTTATCTAAAAACCACGCAGTTTACTCGGGAATCGACGTAATTTCGCGCTGCATTATGGGGACTTTCCGCCATTTTTAGCAGGTTTATTACACTCACACAACACACTCGCACACAGCGAACAAATAAAGACCTCGTGAGTTTTTAACGTCATATTATATTTAAAAGATCACGCACGTGCTAACGTTAGAGTTACACCATATTGTATTCCTCTTAGCCGTAATATGTTTACAATGTAGCAAAATTTTGTCTTTGGTCTGAAAGCCCTGCTGAAAAAAAAAACAGCATAGCTGGTGACCAGCAATTATACCAGCATATGTTGTGTTTTGGTGCTGGTATGTTGGTGACCAGTATACCAGCATCATGGCACTATAATGCTGGTCCCCAGCATACCAGCACCAAAACACAACATATGCTGGTATCATTGCTGGTCAAGCTGGTGACCAGCTATGTTTTATCCACCAGCACTAGCATAAGCAGGGTGACCAGCATACCAGCACCACAGCATTATGATGCTGATCACCAGCATAAAAACAAAACATGTGCAGCCCATGCATACCAACATTTGATGGTTATGCTGTTCACCACCCCATCAATTTTTCAAAGTTCACTTTGGTATGGTATTAAAGCCAGAATACATGCAAGATGGTCATCCAATAACTCTAAAATAACTAAAATACAGAACAGAATCAGTATAAAATCTGCTTTATTGGCCAACACAAACAATATTAACAATGTGTAATATGTAACAATATATACAATATGCACATTTGTAACAATATGATAATTTAACAATGAACAGCAAACAAGTTTTGATTAAAAAAAATATATATATATGAGACCAACCTCTGAGGGACACTTCTACACTGTTACTTTCACACCACAGTAGTGTAAATAAGTGAACTTGGCCCTCACTCATTATTTAGGGGTCTGCAAGTTTATGGGCCTTTGAAATAGTTCATGACATGTCCTGACATTTGTGTGGTTTTTATTTTTTTACTTATAAACATATAAATGTCACCTCTTTCACCTAGTACAAAGTAAATATCCAGGATTGAGGGAAGAGGTACACAGATGATCTTATACACCGAAGGCACATTTATGGCATAATATAAATATGGTCGTGCAAACAGACATTCAGGGTAAAACAGTGAGAACAGGAACAGTGCACTATGAAGAATGGGTATGAGGTTTGTAAAAGCCCACTTTTACACCCTATACCAGGGGTGTCAAACATACGGCCCACTAAGGTGTCCAGTACGGCCCGCGGGATGATTTGAACAATAATATTAAATATCAAATATTTTTTATTATCATTATAAGTAGTAGTAGTAGTATTAAATAAAGTCTATGTCCGGGTATTCGCTGCAATATTGTGTTTGGTTTTATTCATTTTTTTATTTTATCATTGATCATTTAACTGCTCTTCTCTTGCGCTTCTGCCGAAACCTCTAACACGCATGCGCATTCTAAATTGGCGCCTAAATCTAATTTCTTCGGCTATTTGAAGATGTGTGGCAAGCACTCGCGATTTAAAAAAAATGTCCAAAAAAAGAAAAATTGATCTGGAAGGGCGGATGTTTCAGGAGAAATGGAAAGAGAAGTATTTCTTCTGTGAGGTTAACGGCAAGCCGGTAAGTTTAATCCGCTCACAAGCCGTGGCTGTGCAAAAAGAATACAACATTAAACGGCACTATGACATACACGCAGAGAAATATGATAAATACACTGGACAGTTCCAAATGGAAAAAGTTAATGCTTTAGCATCCGCTTTAAAAAAAATTTTTTATTTGTTAAAGGAAAGTTCTCATTTGTAGTGTAGAGTTAATGTTCATATCCAAAGTGAATGATATATTTTTTTCATTTGCATTAACCATAAAGAATTTATTTTTGTATATGATTCTTTCTAAACTATTGAGTTGTTAAAGGCAGCTTTTTTAAATTGTGAAGTGTTTTTCTAGTTTGTAAATTATATTGTAGCCTATAGCTTCATATTTAATGTAACTGTCTGTACACAGAGTCTGCAGCATTTTTTATTTCTTATCTGACAAGTAATATTCATGTTCAAAGGAAAGGATTTTGCTTGCCATTACTTGGCATTGTTTTTCCCCCAAAAAGGAATAAGAGTCTTAATGAACAGTTTCTGAGGACTTGTTACATGCAGTTTTACAGAATATAGTGTATTTGTTGTAATTTGATGGACTATGATTAAAAAAACAAATTCGGCCCGCACATGGTCACATTTCTTCTCATCCGGCCCTCACCCTAAAATGAGTTTGACACCCCTGCAGGGCCTATACACAGTCATACATCTTTGGGCCTTTCTGGAAAAGCAGTTCTCGTTTAACTGAAGACACAAGTGAATATTGCAATACCTGGTATTTCCATGGTGTTTTTTGCTGCTTACCATAAACTGATTTGCAATGCACACAGACCAGCAGTGGCAATATTCCTGGCATTTAAGGTCAGTCCATGTGCTAGTTGTCTGCAGTCACAAATGAAGCCTTATCGTGTGGCCAACCGCCTTAAAAATACAAGAGATCCATCCTGAATCCAGACCCCAGTCGTGGTCCAGGTTCCCATGCGGGCAGGAATCGCAGAGTCAGTGTTTTCCATGAACAAACACTCCGTCTGTATCTTGCCTGCTTGTTTGCATTTGGTGTCTATAAAAAAGGTGGCTGATCATTTTCAAGGTCACAACTGTTTATTAAAAAGGAATAAGAAACATAAGCATGATAACAATAAAATTACTCTCTATTATCATCAATAACTATTGGCCATGCATAAAGGCAACACAAGCTTTTGCATTGTTATTTATACTTTATGCATTACGATTTACATTTACACCTTAATATCACAAACATCTGTAAGACTGTTATCGGATCTGTGTGTGTGTTTGGGGGCGTGCCCTTGTATGTAGATTACCCTGGCTGTTTCCCTGTGAATAGTGTGTGGGCGTGTCCTGTCTCCGGTCATTATCAGATAATGAAGTGTGACAGAAAGACTATCTCTCGTTAGATTCATATGGATTACATAAACTGTGAATATTTTTGATTAAGCTTGCTTCATTTAAAAGTACACACTTTAAGCTTTCTATAGATGTATATGTATAGATATACAGGTCCTTCTAAAAAAAAATAGCATATTGTGATAAAGTTAATTATTTTCTGTAATGTACTGATAAACATTAGACTTTCATATATTTTATATTCATTACACACAACTGAAGTAGTTCAAGCCTTTTATTGTTTTAATTCTGATGATTGTGGCATACAGCTCATGAAAACCCAAAATCCCTATCTCAAAAAATTAGCATATCATGAAAAGTTTCTCTAAACGAGCTATTAACCTAATCATCTGAATCAACTAATTAACTCTAAACACCTGCAAAAGATTCCTGAGGCTTTTAAAAACTCCCAGCCTGGATCATTACTCAAAACCGCAATCATGGGTAAGACTGCCGACCTGACTGCTGTCCAGAAGGCCATCATTGACACCCTCAAGCAAGAGGGTAAGACACAGAAAGAAATTTCTGAACGAATAGGCTGTTCCCAGAGTGCTGTATCAAGGCACCTCAGTGGCTTCAGAAAACGCTGCACAACGAGAAGAGGTGACCGAGACCTGAGGAAGATTGTGGAGAAGGACCGATTCCAGACCTTGGGGGACCTGCGGAAGCAGTGGACTGAGTCTGGAGTAGAAACATCCAGAGCCACCGTTTACAGGCGTGTGCAGGAAATGGGCTACAGGTTGCAAATTTTGCATGTCATTCGGAAATCAAGGTGCCAGAGTCTGGAGGAAGACTGGGGAGAGGGAAATGCCAAAATGCCTGAAGTCCAGTGTCAAGTACCCACAGTCAGTGATGGTCTGGGGTGCCATGTCAGCTGCTGGTGTTGGTCCACTGTGTTTTATCAAGGGCAGGGTCAATGCAGCTAGCTATCAGGAGATTTTGGAGCACTTCATGCTTCCATCTGCTGAAAAGCTTGTAAATGGTTTACTGACCATGGTATTACTGTGCTCAATTGTCCTGCCAACTCTCCTGACCTGAACTCCATAGAGAATCTGTGGGATATTGTGAAGAGAAAGTTGAGAGACACAAGACACAAGAATCTGCAAAAGGATTCCCGACCAAGTATTGAGTGCATAACTGAACATAATTATTTGAAGGTTGACTTTTTTTTGTATTAAAAACACGTTTCTTTTATTGGTCGGATGAAATATGCTAATTTTTTGAGATAGGGATTTTGGGTTTTCATGAGCTGTATGCCACAATCATCAATATTAAAACAATAAAAGGCTTCAACTACTTCAGTTGTGTGTAATGAATCTAAAATATATGAAAGTCTAATGTTTATCAGTACATTACAGAAAATAATGAACTTTACCACAATATGCTAATTTTTTGAGAAGGACCTGTATAATCATTGCCTGAATATCAGCACTGCTATGATATTGTGATATTGCTTGATTATAGCACCTACTGTATAGAAACTCAAAAATGTTAATCAATGATTATAGATAAAATGTTAAATATAGCCTAGTGTTTTGTTCTTGGACCATTTTAATACAAGCTCTTTTGTAGTGACCGCCTGTGTGTATGTGTGTGTGTGTCCATAGACTGTCTAAAGCAGTTAAAGAGGCCTTCGAAGATGAGGTAATGATTCAACCCTCCATGGTTTATCATCAGTACCAGTTAATCATTATTCACACAGTAAACAGGTTTAGTGACATGCAGTTTGAACACAATCAGATAGTCTGAACTGCTGAGTTTTACTTGCATGTGTTACTTAGTTTAAAAAAAAGTGCTTTTCTTGACTCCAGAAAGTGCTGGTAAGTGAATGAATGAATAAGGAATTTGCTTCTAATTTAATCAAAGTCAGTCATACTAACCAGGTCATTGTTCACATTGTTGTGCTGTCTATCTGAGTCTATTGTCACTATCAACACTATATATACTGGGTGTGTATGTTTACTGTGTGTATAGCCTAATGCAATCTGAGTTCATATAAATCACTATTGTTCTAGAATGTAGAAAATTCTATCCAACTTTTGACTGGTACTGTATATATTTATGTAATGTTTCTCTCAAGGTTTCTTCTCATGTCACCCTTGACTTATCCATTATATATACAGTATACTGATCCATATCTACATCTGATTTTTTTGTTTTGTGCCACTGTTAATTGTTAAGAATTCTACAGAAATACAGTTATGTTCAATAGTTATTACTCTCAGTGCCATGTATGGTGAAAATTATTTCATAAAAGAATCAAGATGTTGGGATAGACTAGTCAAAAGTCCAGATCTCAACCTAAGCTAAAATGCTGTGGTGGGTACCCGGCAACCCGCTACGATCAAATGATTTTTATTGTGTAAATACACAGAATGAAAAGTGGGGGTATTAACTTTTGAATATGACTAAACTTGGATTCAATAAAACTTTCATTAAAAGAGTTGGGAACTTTGAAATTGCCTGCCATCATTTTATAGAGGCCAATACATTTATTTTATTAAGAATTACTGTTTGCCCTACAATTACTGTTTGCTTAATGTCTTAATATTCTGTGTAAAAATGCGTCTTTCAGTTTGTAATTCCACATTCTATCTTTATTGTTTAAAATGTCAGGAGGAACCTTTTTCCAACCACTGTGGATGAACTAATTGGTCCATGGCACAAGTCCTAACACTCTCTCGCTCTGTTCTTCGCTGGAGCCCTCTATGGGTAAGAAGCATGTGTTCACAAGAAGAACAAGCTCGTGCTATCTTTGCTGCCGCTGTGGAGGGAGTGCAGCCGGACATTATAGTGCGCAGAGCATTACAGCGACAGGACGATGAGCTGGTGGTGGCCGAGCACAGTTTCAAGCTCCGTCACAACCTGTATCTTGTTGGTTTCGGGAAAGCTGTGCTGGGAATGGCTGCAGAGGCAGAGAGGATTGTGGGAGATCACCTGGTTCACGGAATAGTCAGTGTGCCTCATGGAATTGAGGAAACACTACGGCATCACAGAAAGCTGTAAGTAGCTGTTGTATACATTGTTTTATCCATAGAAATTTTCATGTGTGGACTTACATTTGAAAATGGTAAAACAGCTCAGTTTTCTTTTCTTTTACACTTAATTCCTTCTGCATTTACTATTTTATTTATATTTTTTAGTCTGTAATTTTATTGCCATTTGTTTCTTCTCATTTGGATTATTATTCTTTTAATGTTATGATTTTTTTTTTTTTTGTTATATAATTTCAGGAATATGTTGCTCGATGCCAGAAGTAAAATCAAAGTGATGGAAGGAGCTAAACATAACCTGCCAGACACAGATGCCCAAAAATCAGCAGAGGGAATCAGAGAACTCGCCAGCAATCTTACAGAAAGAGATCTGCTGCTTGTCCTCATATCAGGTACAAATTCAATTTTATAATCAACATCAACGTGAGTTACACATACACTGTTTAGCCATAACATTAACACATTAACCTTGATTATACTTCATGTAAAAGTAAACTGGTAACAGGATCAGGGCCACCCAAGGCTCACTCATGCCCACGGGGACTCACACCTGTTTGGTCCGATCCCACAGAAAAGCCAGCACAAATTGCTGCAAAAAGTCATTGGTGCCCACGATACACAGCCACCAGAACACCTAGTACACTAAAGACTGCCCAATCCAGCACACAAAGTTCTCTCGATAACATCCTGGAGCCAAACACCATTGTATACCCCCTGAGGTTTTGTGGAGTCTTGCGTCGAGACGAGCGCAAGGCAAAACAAGAAGTTTTAACTGGCCAAAAGAAATTGTCATCTCTATAAAGGAAGCATCAAGGGCTCTAAAATCTCCAAATAGACTGCATTGACTTTGGATTTAAAACAAAGTGGACCAACATGAGCAGATGACATGGAGCCCCAAATCAGAACAGAATGTGGAAACTTTATAATGGACTTCCCAGTAACTTGGACTCTTTGCCTTTCTACTCTTCCTCCAGACTCTAGGACCTTAATTTCCAAATGAAATGCAAAATTTACTTTCAACCGAGATGAGGGCATTAAGCTACTGAGCAACGGTCCAGGTTTTTTCTTCCTTAGACCACATGAGACACTTCTGACACTGTCTCAGTATAAAGAGTAGCTTGATACTAGAAATGCAAAGGCGTTCACTCCACTCCTTGTGAAGCTCTCCCAAGTTCTTGAATCACGTTTGCTTCAAATCATCTTCTCAAAGCTGTGGTCATTCCTGTTGATTGCTTTTCATGTTTTTTCTACCACACTTTTCCCTTCCAGTCAACTTTCCATGAATATGTTTTGATAGAGAACTCTGCAAACAACCAGTCCATTAAGCAACAACCTTCTGTAGCTTACCCTCCTTGTGGAGGAGGTCGATGATCCAGCCCCCAAACTTCCCACATCCCAATCCAATCCACCAACCACAGAATGTACAGGACGAATAAATCTGATCAATGGAGACCCCACCCCGTAACCCACAGCACCCAAAGGATCTATCGCCAATATCCTGGAGCCAGACGTCACAGCATACCCCCAGAGGTTTTGTGGAGTCTTGAGCCAAGGCTGGCACAAGGCAGCACATGGAGAATGTGAATAACACTGGGCATAATATTTGTGTTGTAATGTTATGTCTGATGGTTCAAACTATTTGCCACTCAAGTAGAATTGTATTTTTTTTTTAAAACATACTCTGAATGGCATCCATTTTTTGTCAGATGAAATAGAAACAGATTTTGTGGACATCTTTTGTCATAGGTGGTGGATCTGCTTTACTACCTGCTCCAATCCCACCAATGACGGTACAGGAAAAACAAGAAGTGACACATCACCTAGCAGCTGCAGGAGCTACAATACAGGAGTTAAACACAGTGAGGCGAGCCTTGTCACTGTTAAAAGGTGGAGGTTTGGCCCGCTGCGCTCACCCTGCCCAGGTAAAACTATGTAACTGTCTACAAAAAAAGCCATTAAACAGAGACTATATTTATATAACCCATTTATTCTGCGCATGTACACTACCGTTCAAAAGTTTTAGATCACTTTCAAAGTACATGATCGTTCCTGATTTTTATTTATTTATACATTGTAAAGGAATGCTGAAGGCATCCAAAAAATGCATTAATGCAATCTCCTTTGAACGGTTGATATTGAGATGTTTCTGCTACTTATGCTCTGTAAAGACTTCATAATGCCTCTAATCTGAGGTGCTGTTGATTGGTAATTTTTCAGGTTGATAACTCTAAATGAACTTCTCGTCTGCAGCAGAGGTAGGTTTTGGTCTCGCCCTCCTGGGATGGCCTTCATGAGAGCCAGTTTCATTATGGTGCTTGACGGATTTTGCAAATGCACTTGACAATACTGTTCTTGCAAGAACTATTACAGAAAGACTGACCTCTGTATCTTACAACAACAACTAACTACTGTTGTTACGTAATTACCTAATTCCATATGTGTTAATTTACAGTTTTGAAATCCCCAGTATTGATGTAGAATGTAGAAAATAAATCACTAAACAAAAACAAAGAAATTTGCAAGTGATCTAAAACTTTTGAACGGTAGTGTATACAATTGAAATAACTGTTTTAATTTTGAGGATTATGACTTACAGCTTATATCCAGGGCACATCAGTGCACTTAATTCTTGGTTGGGACTCCATTTAGCACAAATTACTGCATCAGTTCAGCAAGGCATGGTGGCGAGCAGCTATGAGGTGTTATAGAAGACCACGTTGCTTAGATAGTCTGCATTACTGTGTCAGGTGTTCATCTTCCTCTTGACCCAATACCCCATAGATTCTTTAAGGGGTTCAGGTCAGGCAAGTTAGCTGGCCAGTAAAGCACAGAAATGCCATGCCCAGCAAATCATTTAGTGATAGTGCTAAATGATTTGCTGGGCATTTCATTCCTGCTAAAAAAAAGGAAATTATCATCTCTATAAAGCCTTTCAGCAGAAGGAAGCATAAAGGGCTCTGCAATCTCCAATTAGATGGCTGCGTTGACTTGGACTTGGAACAAACTAGACCAACATGAGCCCCAAATCATCACAGACTGTGAAAACTTTACAAAGGACTTCAAGCAACTTGGACCTTTTGCCTTTCTACTCTTCCCTTGGACCTTAATTTACAAATGAAATGAAAATAAAAAATAAAAAACCTTTTACCTGAAATGAGGACATTGAACTACTGAGCAACAGTCCAGGGCCCGGTTTCTCGAAAGCTTCTTATCTCTAAGTAGTTCTTAAGTCGTACCTTAACCTCTCTCTTAACTTTATGGCGCATTTCTCGAAACGTTCTTACGCTAAGTATCTCTTAGCTAAGTCAGACGTTCGTAAGGTTGGTCTGGACCAACCTTAACTCATACTTAGCGTAGTTTCAGCTCAAGACGCTAGTCGCCGCCACTGAGCAGCAGTCTTTATAAATCAGCGGTGTATGCAAACACATTATGGCACGTTATCAAAGTCGTATTAATGATGGAATATACTGTAGACCTGTTTAAGAATATTATTTTATTTGATATCAGAACTAATAGAGTGACTTTTAATTAGCCTATTTCATAATGTGACTAATGCATTAAAATTGCCAATCACAATTAATATTAAACAGGTGGCGAACAATTAGGCAGCGAGCGTGGTGTTGTGTTAAACTGAAGACAGCGCGGTCCGTGGAGCCGTGTGGGTCATGTACATGTTTCCTTTAGACAAAACTTCAGCCCTTTTCATATTTTCCCCGTGGTCGTTATTAAAAAATATATAAAATAAACGTTTTGCCTTTCAAGGCAACAGATTATGGAGCTTCTTGAGCTGCTCAGACCTGCGCGTGCCAGACCAACGCGTCGTACTTACTGTACTTACTGTACACTCCCCGTCCCGATGTCCAGCTGCTCGCTGCTTTTTGTTTAAAATATGTTTCATTGCTCATTAGCCATTATCCATGACTTTATGGGTTTTTCTTTTGACACGTTTTATTTTTATGAAATTTGATTTAGTTAAATGAGAAAATAACCTTGGGAGTTTCAAACCCCGCATCCATTCATGTTTCTGGGTGATTGTAATGTTTAATACCCCTACAGTATTCACTTATGCGGTTTGACTCGCTGTGAGATGCGGTGTGTTATACCCCTATCTCACCTGCGCGGGCTCGCGCTGTGGCCGTAGGCTTGATCATGATTCACCCCGAGTTTTTGCGCTGTGATTCCGTTTCCATCTTTCCGCGTGAAAAATTCAACGTTTAATTTTTTGCTGGTCCTCGCGGAAGCTTGCAGACTTTGCAGAACGTCGCGGAACGTTAAAGGAACGTCGTGGGCAATCGCGGCAGCTCACGGAGATGAGTCCGGCCACACAGGTCAGAGAGGGGGATTAGGCACCGTGATTTGCCTCGAGTGACCGGCGCCCGACGGTCCGCGAAGATCTGCCAGGTCCGCAAGCTTCCGCATGTTTATTTTTTTTGCGTGGTAAAATGGAAACGTAATAACAGCACCAAAACTCGCGCTGAATCATAATGAACCGCACTTACGGCCCCGCGTGTGAGATAGGGGTATTAAACCTCCACCCTGTCATCTCATCGTATTCATTCCATAAGTGCGCAATACAACCCCAACAACTGACACTTCACATTGTTTCTGAAGCTGGTGAAGAGTGTTATCAGCTGTTTGTCCATCAACTATGATTGTAAAACCCCGTTCGTTTCACGGCCACATGTTACATGAAAATATTATATATTATATTATTATATTAATTAATATTAATTTATATATTTGTCTATTATGACATGTTATTGTTAACACATGTCGAAATAAACGTTATTAAAAGAATTTAGTGCAATGTTTAATTTGCATAGAAAGTGCCGTCTTTCTTAACACTGTCATGCAAAAGGAGTCAAAAATCGATTCCTGAGCAACCGATGTCCGCTAATTCAGGACCTTCACTGTAGACAGCGCCGCGTAACGTCGGACGTAAGAGGCAGCGACTTAAGAAGACTCCTAAGAGACAGTTCGAGAAATACTCTTAGAAAAGTTATCACTTAACGTAAGATATATCTTAAGAGTCTTCTTAGCGCGCGAATAGTGTGCGTTATCGAGAAACCGGGCCCAGGCCCTTTTCTCCCTAGCCCACATAAGACACTTCTGACATTGTCTCAGTTTAAGGAGTGGATTTTATCCAAGATAAAAAAGAAAGACCTAAGAGCTACGTCATGTGACCTATAGGTCTCTGTAACCACATAAAATTTGAATATGAGAGAATAATAAAAAAAGACTAGTATGGCTTTCGTGGGTGGCTAGGAAAAAGCCCCTTTCCACAAAAAAAAAAACATAACGTTTTAGGTTTATGAAATGTCATCTGAATAAACCACAATAGAACACCACATAGCACCCATCATGCATGGTGGTGGTGGTGGTAGGGGGAATAGTCTTTAGACAAATGTGAGGCTATCTGTCTATCAGCTTAAGCTTGTTCTACCTCCAAAAAGTAGAAGAGAAACCAGGTGGGAAAAATAAGTATACCTTAACCCGAGTAAACTTAAGATTTTGGACTACATTGTTAGTGTACATGGCATCTCTCTGTTCCTAGCTCTATCTGTCACTGGATCACCAGCTTTCTGACAGACAGGCAGCAGCTAGTGAAACTGGGAAAATTCATATCCAACAGTCACACCACCAATACTGGAGCCCCTCAGGGTTGCGTTCTCTCCCCACTGCTCTTCTCCATCTACACCAACGACTGCACCTCCACAGACCCCACTGTCAAGCTCCTGAAATTTGCAGATGACACTACAATCATCGGCCTCATCCAGGACGGTGACGAGTCTGCATACAGAAGGGAGGTCAAGCAGTTGGCTGTCTGGTGCAGTCACAACAACCTGGAGCTAAACACGCTCAAAACAGTGGAGATGATCGTGGACTTCAGGAGAAACCCACCTGCACTTCCCCCACTCACCATCATGAACAGCACTGTGACGGCAGTGGAGTCATTCCGGTTCCTGGGCACGACCATCTCTCAGGACCTGAAGTGGGACATTCACATTGACTCCATTGTTAAAAAGGCCCACCAGAGGTTGTATTTCCTTCGCCAGCTGAAGAAATTCAACCTGCCACAGGAGCTGCTCACACAGTTCTACTCAGCCGTCATTGAATCCGTCCTGTGC
This sequence comes from Channallabes apus, assembly GCA_030522415.1. NCBI lineage: Eukaryota > Metazoa > Chordata > Actinopteri > Siluriformes > Clariidae > Channallabes > Channallabes apus. The sequence goes on from CM060112.1 coordinate 24,786,526, forward strand.
ACTTCAATAACTGTCTGGTTTGGCTCAGCTACGAAAGCAGACATCAGAAGACTACAAAGGACGGTTCGGACTGCTGAAAGAATTATTGGCACTCCCCTGCCCACGCTGCAGGAACTGTATATATCCAGAGTGAAGAAAAGGGCACGGAATATCACTTTGGACCCCTCACACCCAAGCCACTTTCTTTTTGAACTTTTGCCATCGGGTCGACGCTACAGAGCACCGAACACCAGGACAGTCAGGCATAAGAACAGTTTTTTCCCCCAGGCAATCTACCTCCTTAACAGATAAACATCATTCAAACGGTCAATAAATATATGTGCAATATTGTGTACAACACCACTGTGCAATATACTGTATTATACCACAGACTTCAGATATTGATGTAACTTATTTAAAAGTATCTCACATCGTACTCCATTTGATGTCAACCATTTAAAAAAAAAAAAAAATTCTCTTTTTTTTTTTTTTTTTTTTTTTTGCGTCATGCTGTTTTTGTCTTGTCATTTGTATTTTTTGTTCTGGAAGCTCCGTCACTAAAACAAATTCCTTGTACGTGCAAGCGTACTTGGCAATAAAACTCTTTCTGATTCTGATTCTGATTCTGATCTGAAGGGCTAAAAGTCCAAACTTTAACAGCATTGAGATGCTGTGGTTGGATCTTTAGAGAGCTGTGCATAATCAAATGTGTTCAAATGTCAATGAAGTTAAGCAGTGATTTAAAGAAAAGTGGGCCAAAATCTCTTAATTTCCTCCAGAAGAGTTTACTCGGGTTATTGTGGTTGTAAGTTTTTTAATTACAGGGTATACTTAATTTTCCCACCAAGTTCCTGCTCTCCTGTTTTGTTTTAGAAAAAAATTAAAGGTTGTTTTTGTCAGATTTTATTTATAAGTATTTGTGATGGTCAGACAATTACACTGATAAAATGTAGAATTGAGGGATTACTTTAATTTCACATTACTGTAGCCACAAGGTAAAATGAAAGAAATGATTGTAGGCCAAATATCAAGTAATTAAATTTTGTTTCTCCTGTCAGGTGGTCAGTCTAATTCTTTCCGACATCATTGGAGATCCAGTAGATCTCATAGCCAGCGGCCCAACAGTAAGGACCGAGACGTCACTGGTAGAGGTTTGGGCCATCCTGAACCGCTACAACCTCTCTGCCACTCTCCCATTATCTGTAAAAGAGGTTCTGAATTCACCTGGTTCCCAACAGAGAAGTAGGCTGAAGAATCAACCACCGGAAGGCAACATTCTCAATACTGTGATTGGCTCCAATGCTATTGCTCTGGAGTGTGCCAGTTTTAAAGCACGAGAGTTAGGCCTTCAACCAGTGATTTTGTCTCCAGGGGTATGTGGTAATGTCCAAGCTGTAGCCCAACTTTATGGTCTGCTGTCCCGCTTTGCCTCTTCTCCAGAGCTCAGAGATCAGATTCTCAAACTCGGGCCAGAGGTCGGGGTGGGCAGCTGGGAACTTCGTAACACAATGAAACATTTAAAAGTGTGCCAGGAAAGCTGCCTCACAACGTGTCTGCTGGCTGGAGGTGAACCCACTGTACAGCTACTGGGGAAAGGCAGAGGTGGAAGAAACCAAGAGTTAGCCCTAAGGGTAGGGCTAGAGCTCAGCAGAGCAGCAGAGAGAAGCATGACCGTGTTCCTCAGTGGTGGAACTGATGGTCAGGATGGCCCTACTGAAGCAGCTGGAGCAGTTAGTGATGGGAACATAGAAGCAGAGGCCAGAAGTCAGGGACTGGACATTGACAGATTTCTGTGCAACAATGATTCATTCACGTTCTTCTCATCCCTTTTCAAAGGGCAGAAATTGCTCCTGCCAGGGCTCACAGGCACCAATGTAATGGATATTCATATGATGATTCTGTCCCCAAAGCCACGACCAAGTAAATGATCTCAAATTTATGGAAAACTGTGACTTTAAGAATCAAATGAAATATAGATCCAGCTATTAGGATTAAAAGCATCGTACAGTTTGTTTCTAATGCCATCAAGCAGACAAATATATGAGCTGTTTCCTTGAACGTCTAAGCTGCTGGTGAAATTAGGGTTCCAGTATTTTCTATAGAACTTCCAAAGAATGTTGCATTGCTATGTTTTTCACCCTGTGTAATCATATGCGTTGGAAATACTGTGCATAGACTTGCTTTCAAAACAATAAGCACGTGTGAACTGTGGTTCGCCATCAAGAGGTTATGATGATAGTTCTCTAATTTTATAGTTGTAATATTTATTGCTGTGTATTAATTGCTTCAAGAAAAATTGTGAAATGTACTAAATTCAGCTTTAATAGTGACCAATAAACAACTTATTTTAAAATCTCCATGACAGAACTTATCTGTAAGAATTTCCTTTATTGTTGCAATAGCAGAGTGTCAATGGATTTAATTCACAGTGCATATGCCTGATGTATACAGTCTGCTCAGCTACAGAAACAACTGGCTGGCTAGTTAACAGACTTGAACGTCTAAGCTGCTGGTGAAATTAGGGTGAAGTCCCAGTATTTTCTGTAGGACTTCCAAAGATAATGTTGCATTGCTATGTTTTTCCTGGGTCATCTGATTAATACAAAGCAGTTAACAAATTCACTATCAATTTTATTATTAGAATTGGGTGTATTGTTGTAGGTTAAGTAATGCTAAATATCTTGATTTAAATAACATTTAAAATTGGCTGCCCAATATCTGAGCATTCTGAGACTGTTCAATGCTATATTTACAAGCTTGCAGCTGAAAGGATGGACATGAAGTTTCAATCCAAAAGTGGATTCATATAATTTACATATTACAGAGTCTTTTCAACAAAGTGCTGCTATATGTCTCAAAAGTCAGTCATAGTCCTTTGATTCCTTCTCACCAAGCATTAGAACTGGTTCCTTTTTTGGTCATCTTGTGCCACAGATATCACAAAGACATCTCAAGACTGTCTTAATTTTTTGTCTTATAAGTCATCATGGTCCGCCAAGCCAAAATATGAACGGAGCTATTGTCTGATCACTCATGATGTGACTTCAGGATTTCTCTGGCAGCATTATCCCTGAATAGAAAAAAAAAAAGAACTTAGTGTCAGTCTGTATTTTTGAAACAATACAAATTAACCAAATGCTGGGAAAACACTGTGCTTTTTACCCAGCTGGGGAAAAAACTGCTTTTAACTTTTAAATGAACATAAATACAAAAGATCATGCTTTGCATGTGAAGAGACATGCAATAACTGGCAATAAATCCAAAATCAAATCACTGGCCTGCCATGTAATGCACTGAAGCAAAATGAAAAAATAAATTGCGCAAATACAATTAATCTGAGAATAGTGTACCTGAAAGCAAAGAAGTCTGGACACCTACCATCCACTCAGGTGAGGTGCTGTATCTGGTGTGCCACCATTCTGCCCCCCAGTTCCTGATTAATGAAAAAGAAAGTTGATTGCAAAATAAAGCAAGATTTTATTCATTTGAAGGCTTTCACACACACACACACAAACACACACACTTAAAGGTAGATAGACAGGGTTTTTGTTTTGTTCAAATTAGTAATGACCATGACTTCATTCACAGATCATTTATGTCACGATTCCTCCAAATAGAAAACGTGATAAACAAAAATATATAAATCTTTCAATGAAACGTGATACTTATGGTAGCAGATCCTATTTTAATCAAACAATAGAGTAAATAACCCTGTTTCATTTCATGATCATTAAGCCTGTGAGATCTGCCTTTCCACTCACTCCTAATGAAATCTTAAGAATGTGTCAACAAAACAATACATCAGTCTGAACAGAGATTAAACCTAGGGGGTATTTCACCCTGTGTAATAACATGCGTTGGAAATACTGTGCACAAACTTGCTTTCAAAAAAATAAGCGTGTGTGAACTGAGGTTTGAGGTGTTTGTAGTGCCCACTGTACATCTCACACCGTTAACTGCAAATGGAGTGTGAGGTCAACTCTCTGCGGCTTCTCACGCTGCTCCAAAGGTTCAGCAGATATATTATTTCCTCATATTATGACATAAAAGTCACACTGTCTACTGTTACATTTGATGAAACTTATGAACTTAATGTCTACAAAAACAATGTTTTCCAAAGGAATTATACCATAACAATGAGGATCTTACTAGGATACATAGACAATAAAGTTGGGAGAAATACTTGTATCATTACAGTAGGACATTTGGGTCTTACATACATATATAACTGGGGGGAAACATTTATTCAGTTATGATTCACAATTCTGTTGTGTGGCAACTCATGTATTGCTGCACTGACACCAAAATCGATTTTTAAAAAAGTGTGTATATATATATATATATATATATATATATATATATATATAACATTACTGTTACATTATCAAGAATCGTATAGTTTAAAGCCTCTGGGGAAAATGTAATATCAAATCGAGATATTTATAAAATCATGATACGCAGTTGTAATTGAATCGCACATAGGCATCGTGATGATATCGTATCGGGAGGTGACTGGTGACTCCTCATCCTTAGTATATAAAAATATTATGGGTGAAACATACAAGAAAAGGAGCATCTAATGTTTATTCGGTTAGGTTTTTTTTTATTGTGCTCCAATGTATGTGTTCCAATGAACAACACACGGAGTCCCTCACCTTGCCTGTAGTACATGTCGTTCACCGTGTTACCGTACACTTTCCAAGCGAAGTGTATGGCGATTAAACTGACGATAAGCCAGCTGAAAAGTATTTTGAACACAGCGACTCTCATGTCGTTGGCCAGCCAGTCGTCCACAAACTCGGCCAGAAAAGATACTAAACTGTCCACGACGCGAGAGAGGAACTCGAAATCCCACGGCTCGTCCATGTCAGTTCAAGAGCTAATGCTAGTCACCTGAATCCTTCTCGCTAACACTCATAACCCAGGGCGCAGTCCCATTAACATCAAGGTCGACTGTTACAAAACAAACAAACAAACACAGCACGGACTTAAGGCCATTTGGCAAGTAAGAGAATTTTTTAGCCAAGCAACGTAAACAAGACAGAAAGTATCGTCTTCTTCTTCGCATAACGACAAATAAAGACAATCTTATGCGATAGCGCCTCCTATATGTGAACGTCTGATGCTGAGTCTTGTGTGGAGTATCCGCCATTTACAGTAAGCAGCGTCACTAGATTACAGGCAGTTAGCCAGCAGAGCTAGTTACAGTAACGTTAACTGGGTCAATATCACTGAAGTGTGTCCGGTGTTCTCATAAGAAATGGACAGTTATCATGATATTGCCAAATAATGCAATTCTGCGGATATATTACACATGATAAAATATTTAGACACTCATTACAAGTTATAAGTCTCTGGAAATGCGTTTCCTTCATTTTCTAAAATGCATTGTATGCTTTGTAGAAGAAAACTTTCTTAGAAGCAAACTGGCATATATTCAGTGAATTTATGTGCACTGAATTTCACATAATATTCTCAATAATCAATTTAAAGTCTAGATTTCAATATATATTTCATTTCATATTTCCAAATTCACATAAAAAAAATCACATAATATTCAAAAAACATTTCAAAATGGGTCCTATTTCATTCATTCATTCATCTTCTATACCGCTTTATCCTGTATTTAGGGTCGCGGGGACCTGGGGCCTATCCCAGGAGGCTCAGGGGACGAGGCAGGGTACACCCTGGACAGGGTGCCAATCCATCGCAGGGCACACACACACACACACTATGGTCAATTTGGGAACGCCAATTAGCCTAACCTGCATATCTTTGGACTGTGGGAGGAAACCGGAGTACCCGGAGGAAACCCACCAAGCACGGGGAGAACATGCAAACTCCATGCACACAGAGACGGGAATCGAGCCTAGCTGGGAATCGAACCCGGACCCTGGAGGTGCAAGGCGACAGCGCTAACCACTACACCACCGTGTCGCCCTGGGTCCTATTTCATGAAGCTTAATTAAGATCTACAAACTGAACTAATTGAATTTTAAAATGTGTTTTTCAAAGGCTTATATAAATCAAATAATTGAGATGCCAATTTGCTTTCATAGAATGTGATTTTTTCAAGTCCCACAAGCTGCTCGGCTAACTTCAGTGAAAGAAAAGCAGTTAAATTTTCGTATGTTCTTATAAATTCATTTAAAATTAAACAAGTCACATTCATTTTTACATTCCTTTGTCATTATGATAAATATTTTGTATGTGTCCCTGAAATTGCTGTCCACCCTGTCATTTTAGGGAAACTTCTCCTATGAGAACCTAGTTGGTGTAATCTGTGACATCACCACCGTCATTTTTTGTCTTTCATCAAAACAACTGCTAGAAGTACATTAAGTATTTACACTTATATTTTCTAATTTTCATCATATTGTGATTGGAGTTTGATGTCAAGATTAACATGCCTGTCATACCAGATAGCAAAAATCATGTGGTCCAGATCTGGCCCAGACCCATCATAAGTTCTGGGCCAGATTCGCTCAACTGACTTGGGTCGGTGTCTTTTAGCACAACTGGCCAATACTGGCACAGATCCGATTTTACTTATCCGGACAAGCATTGAGACAGCTCCGGGCCAGATGCGGATTCCACCCTGGCTCAAATGTGGACCAGATCTGGTCCAGCTCTGTTCTGGTTCTGATCCCATACCAGCCCCAGATGTGGGCTAGAAGTGTGGAATAGATGTGGGCCAGATATGGTTCACCTTTGAGCCAAATCATCATAGCATCTGGCCCGGAGTTCGCTCAGCTGACTCAGATCTGGCCCAAGACTATGTTGTCTAGAATTTCAAGCATTTATTATCTAAAATATACATGATTAAATATCTTATTGTCTTATGCTACTTATTTTTTGTCAAATTCTAACCAAGTACTGATATAAACAACTACTGTATTAAAATGCCTTCTAATCATCTAATGTTAATTATAACACAACAGCCACTACTTTACTGTAAACATACAAAAACAATTACACAGAGCGGATTTGACCTTACTTTCTACTCAACACAATGTTTTACTTACTGTGCTTCCATAATAATCACCAAGCTTAAATCAGTGTTACACAATAAGAAAAACCTAATTATTACCACATAGTTGTAATGCAACACTTCCTGAAATTTCAAAAATATAAATAAGTCAACTGAGATCTAATTTCAATTTAACTTGTTACTCACAAACATTATTTACCAATATTTTCTCCATGTTTTGAGCCTTGTTATGCTTTTACTAACAAAGACGTGAGGGGAGTGACAGGATATGGAATAACATCCAGTAAAGGCACTGAGTCTGTGGTCACAAGCAGTTCTTGGTCGATTGTTTAAGTATTGTTTTTCTGTTTTAAAGTAAATTGACAGTATATTTTATACTAATGAAAGAAAAACCAACACTGATCTTTACAACACTGTTGACAAAAATAGTTATTGTGCAAAGTGTAAATACAAATCTAATTAAATAGTACAAGAACAATGCAAGTTCGTTCGTTCATTCTCTATACCGCTTAATCCTGTGTTCAGGGTCGCAGGGGACCTGGAGCCTATCCCAGGAGACTTCGGGCACTAGGCGGGGTACAACCTGGACAGGGTGCCAATCCGTCGCAGGGCACACACACATACACACACTCACACACCCAATCACACACTACGGGCAATTTAGGAAACCCACCAAGCACGGGGAGAACATGCAAACTCCATGCACACAGAGACGGGAATCGAGCCTGGCCGGGGAATCGAACCCAGACCCTGGAGGTGCAAGGCAACAGTGCTAACCACTACACAATGCAAGTCAATTCATTTATTTATTTACTATTTTTTTTAACTGTGCAACTACAGTATACTGTAGGAGTTTGTCCCCTGAGTCCAAACAATGTGGTCAGAACAAAACAGAGAATACTAATAATAACAGATTTATCCCAATGAACTAAAAACACAATCAGATAGAGCAGTCAAACAATTTAATTCCCATGGGTCATCTGAAAAAAAAAAAAAAAAACAATAAGAAAGCTGTTATTTTTCCACTAAAGTAGTGTTATGAGGCAGACTATGGATAAACTGCAAATTGACTTATAACTTATTTTACTTATTAACACTAGAAGCGTGCGCCAGTGTCACCTACTTTTAACACGATTCACCGGTCAATGACCGCACACAATGATCGCTAGATGGCGTTTCAAACAAAACAAATAGTTTAGCTACAAGATCAACTTGGAGCATTCATTCCCGCATTGATAATCAGGCAAATCAGCAATATATTTTTTTTCATATTCAACTGAGAGAACCTACTACAGAGTCTCTAAGGAGACAAAGAAGAGAAGAAAAACGTCATGTTTTGCATTATAACCCAAAACTTTAGCTTTTTGGGTTATATCGCAAAAGTTTGGGGTTATAACGCAAAACATCCGAGAAGCTCAGAAGCTTCAAATAGAGTGAACAAACTAATGAATTTTCTCAAAACGTTATAAAATTAAGTAGAGCTAAATCCCTAAATCTCCTTATAAAATATCGCTGATTATGGCGAATTGTCGATATTTCACGGAAGCATATATATATATATATATATATATATATATATATATATATATATATATATATATATTATACACCCTAAAAAATGCTGGGTTAAAAACAACCCAGTCTGGGTTGTTTTTAACCCAGCTGCTGGGTAAATATAGGACTAACTAAATGCTGGGTTAATTTAACCCAGCAAGATGGGTTATTTGTTTAACCCAGCAAGATGGGTTAAATATTCAACCCAAATGCTAGGTCATATTTAACTATAATGCTGGTTAATTTAATTCTACCACATAAATTGGTCAAATGTTCTACCCATATGTTTGGGGTTTGTTGGTTCATTTTAACTGGAATATTGGGTTAATTCTACCTCACAAATGTTATTATTTTCATGTTTTACAGTGAATCTGTAAAAAAAACACCCATGTCTATTAAACAGTTAAATTACTTTGATATACTGGTCTATTACAAAAAACCATACATATATGCAATAAACAACATCTATTAAATGTTTAGAAAAAACATTTATTTTTCAAAAGCACAAGAACAGATAATCAACAGTGACATCATTACTATACTATTACTGACTAGGGCAGAATGGAGTAATTGCACAAATAGACTAAGGCAGCTTCTACAGAGCAGGATCTCTGTGACTTAAGATATCTTTTCTGCAGAACAAAACTATCCAGCCCTGGTCTCATTTTAACATACAAACACTGTCTATGACTTTTCAGGTAGGCCTCGCTATTTCATAGCAACATTACAACATTACTGAAAGCAGCGCTGGTCATTATCTCCCAACGTCAGGATGTAGAGGTACAGCCTTGACACTTCAGCCTGCTGGAGGTATTCCACCATGAAAGAAACCTTAGAAAGAAAGAAAGAAAAACGTTAAAATTTTGTTGAATAGCAAAGATTAAACTGAATAAGACTATTAATTTAGTGTGAAATAGGATTGATATTAAAAAATTACAAAGCTGCACATTAAGATAGGGTATAGGTAACCTAAAACAAAAACATGGAGACAGCTACTACCAAACATAAAACAGCAAAATAGGCATTGCTTTTAGGATACAGCTCTTTATGTCAGACTAGTTGATATTGTAGTCTGCATTGATTTTAAGCTAATTACCGAAAAAATGTCATAGCTGGTGTCATACTGGTACATTACAATCACCAAAATATTAATACTTCCATCTAGTCGTTATCTGTACAGCTGTTATCTGTATCCTGTAGTTGGCGCGCTGACTGATAGTTAATTTAACTTTGGTTAAAGAGGGCTACCTTGTTAGCTTACATGCAATTACTGGTGGGGTGATACATTTGCATACTTGCCAAAGGGGGAAAGGTGTAAAAAAAACTAACCAAATGCCTGCGTCATGCTAACACTACAGTTAACAATTTAGCGTTCATTCATCACTTCACCATCTTCGTAACCCTGCAAACATTCTACAGAGAAAGCTAAAAAGCTCAGACATCTTAACCGTTTCTTTCATACACAGGTGGGTTTGTTTGGCTAACTAGCAGCTATTCTCAGCTAAATTATCATCCAGTACCTCAGACCAGCCGGAAAGTTTGTGTAACCTTAGCACGGTAATAATAAATGTTACATTTAGTAATCATTTTTCAGTCATAAGTGAATTAGGTGAGTGAACATGTGTATACAGACCTTGTATTTAATGTCATTTTCCCTTAAATGTCCGAGGAGGATGAACCGTCATCAGCGGTGTGGGAGCTCAAGAGACACGAAGCTGAGTCACAGCCGCTGAATCCACCGGTGAACTTTGGGGAGAGGCCAATCAAACTTTAACCCAGCAGCTGGGTTACACAAAAACTACCCAACTCTCTGTAAATAACCCAGAAAAACGACCCAACAGCGGCAACCCAGCGTTTGGGTAGAAAAAACAACGCAGCATTTTTTAGAGTATATATATATATATATATATATATATATATATATATATATATATATATATATATATACTCACCTAAAGGATTATTAGGAACACCATACTAATACGGTGTTTGACCCCTTTTCGCCTTCAGAACTGCCTTAATTCTACGTGGCATTGTTTCAACAATGTAAGGTGCTGAAAGCATTCTTTAGAAATGTTGGCCCATATTGATAGGATAGCATCTTGCAGTTGATGGAGATTTGTGGGATGCACATTTAGGGCACGAAGCTCCCACGAAGTAGCCCATCCGCCTCAAGGTTGAGCCTGTTGTAGCTTCACAAATGCTTTGCTGCATACCTCGGTTGTAACGAGTGGTTATTTCAGTCAAAGTTGCTCTTCTATCAGCTTGAATCAGTCGGCCCATTCTCCTCTGACCTCTAGCATCAACAAGGCATTTTCTCCCACAGGACTGCCGCATACTGGATGTTTTTCCCCTTTCACACCATTCTTTGTAAACCCTAGAAATGGTTGTGCGTGAAAATCCCAGTAACTGAGCAGATTGTGAAATACTCAGACCGGCCCGTTTGGCACCAATAACCATGCCATGCTCAAAATTGCTTAATAAATCACCTTTCTTTCCCATTCTGACATTCAGTTTGGAGTTCAGGAGATTGTCTTGACCAGGACCACACCCCTAAATGGATTGAAGCAACTGCCATGTGATTGGTTGACTAGATAATTGCATTAATATTGAACAGGTGTTCCTAATAATCCTTTAGGCGAGTGTACTGTATATACTGGCTTTTACTGATGCGATTTTGAAAATGTAAGCATGCTGGTTGATTAAGCTCACAGATCTAGGAAAAGTCATGAAAGGAGGGTCCTGGAATTTGATCGAGTGTGAAGTACAGTATTTATAAATTTTTTTCCCCATTGCGGTCAAATGACCGGTACTCAGCGCTTCTAGTGTTAAGTTATCTTACAAATTCTAGTACAAAAAATGTATTTATTTAATTTAATTTTTATTTATTTATAAAAATAATTCTAGAAATAAATGGCTTTTTAATAATGTTTGAGCTTTTTACCTTAAATAAAAGTTGAAATTAATTTTTTTATCATGAAGTTAACCTCTATTACCGACTTATCCTAGTGAAAAAAAGTTACTGCCTCTATGCTTCTTGGATCTGAATTTACCTCAGTCAATGCCTCTTTGACTCTTGAACGTCTGCTCCATTGGTCGATCTTACAGCCCCTGTAAAATAGAAAAATAAGAATCTTTAACTTCCACAGAATAATAAGCTCCATAATAATGGCACATTCTTGTAACTTTATTGTTTAGGTTTTAAAGAGGTATCTAATACTCAACTTCTTGGTATTACTCAATACTTACTGATCAACTAACTTCTTGTGAGCATTTCCTTAAAGCACTTCTTCAAGACACATTTCCAGTTTATTTGTTTGGCTACTGCATCTGAGTAAAGCCTTGAAAGTATGTGCTATGTGACTCTTTTGGTGTTTTGACCTCCAACAGCACCCAGAGCAGATATCTGAAAAGAGAAAAATATATTATATTCTCTGCTCTAATCAAAATGAACTAATTTTATATAATGTAGAGAACAGCATATTCCAGGGGCTGTTTTACGGTGAGGACCCTCTCTGACTACAAAAGTAGAGAGAGAGATTAGTAAAGTCAAGCTTTTATTGCCATTACAACCACATATAACTGACGCAGTACACAGTGAAATGAAACGTTTCTTAAGGACACTAATGCTACATACTGTAGACCAGTGTTTTTCAACCACTGTGCCGCGGTACACTAGTGTGCCGTGAGAGGTCATCAGGTGTGCCGTGGGAAATTATTAAATTTCACCTAATTGGTCTAAAAATTTTTTTGAAAACTAATAAGTCTGTGAATTCTATGTCATTGCAGCTGCCGCGATTCCACGTTCCGCGAGGACCGTCAAAAAAATTAAACATGTTTAATTTTTCGCGCGGGAATATTGAAACGTACTCACAGTGCCAAAAACTCGCGGTGAATCAAAATGAACCGTACTTATATGGCCACCGTGCGAATCCGGATAGGTGAGATAGGGGTAATTGTGATTGAGCTTCTCAACCCTGACTGCTATAAAAACTAAAAACAGAGAGAGACTAAGAGCTGTTGAGGAAGAGCTTCATGTGTGTCTTTCTTTAATTCCTGCCAGGATATCAGCTCTGTGTTCATCCAAACAGGCCCAGGTTTCACACTGAGTAGGTACAGTAGAAATATGAAAAATGCAACCATGGGGGGTGCAATCCAGTGTCTTCTTGTGCCTGTCCCAAGTCTGGATAAATGCAGAGGGTTGTGTCAGGAAGGGCATCCGACGTAAAACATTTGCCAAATCAATGATGCGAATCAGAAATATAATTTCCATACCGGATCGGTCGTGGCCCGGGTTAACAACGACCGCCACTGGTGCTGTTGACTTACAGGGTGCCGGTGGAAATTGGGCTACTGTTGGTCGAAGAAGGAGAGGAGGAAGGCGTTTTCGAAAGCAGAGAGAGAAGAGGAAAGGCAAGAGTTTAGAAGTGAAAGTAGGGACCTTGAATGTTGGGACCATGACAGGGAAGGGAAGAGAGTTGGTTGATATGATGCAGAGAAGGAAGGTGGATATACTGTGTGTCCAGGAGACCAGGTGGAAAGGTAGCAAAGCTAGAAGCTTAGGATCAGGGTTCAAATTGTTTTACCATGGTGTGGATAGGAAAAGAAATGGAGTAGGAGTTATTCTGAAAGAGGAGTTTGTAAGGAATGTCCTAGAGGTGAAGATAGTATCAGATAATGTGAAGCACTCAGGTGGACAACATCTTGTGTCGACGTTGTAATCTGAAAGAGATGAATGTCCTAGAGGTGAAGAGAGTATCAGATTGGGTGATGAGTCTGAAGCTGGAAATTGATGGTGTGATGTTCAATGTTGTTAGTGGTTATGCTCCACAGGTAGGATGTTAGTTAGAAGAGAAGGAGAAATTCTGGAGTGAGTTAGATGAAGTGATGCAGAGCATCCTCAGAGGTGAGAGAGTTGTGATTGGTGCAGACTTCAATGGACATGTTGGAGAAGGGAACAGAGGGGATGAAAATGTGATGGGCAGGTTTGGTCTTCAGGACAGGAATGTAGAAGGACAGATGGTGGTGGACTTTGCAAAGAGGATGGAAATGGCAGTAGTAAATACTTTCTTCCAGAAGAGGCAGGAACATAGGGTGACATATAAGAGCGGAGGCAGAAGTGCTCATGTGGACTACATCTTGTGTCGACGTTGTAATCTGAAAGAGATCAGTGACTGCAAGGTGTTGGTAGGGGAGAGTGTAGCCAGACAACACAGAATGGTGGTGTGTAAAATAACCCTGGTGGTGAGGAAGGTGAAGAGGACAAAGGCAGAGCAGAGGACAAAGTGGTGGAAGCTGAGAAAGGAAGAATGTTGTGTAGTCTTTAGGGAGGAGTTGAGACAGGCTATGGGTGGTCAGGAGATGCTTTCAGTTGACTGGACAACTACAGCCAAAGTGATCAGGGAGACAGGTAAGAGGGTACTTGGTGTATCATCAGGTAAGGGAAAAGGGGACAAGGAGACTTGGTGGTGGAATGAGGAAGTCCAGGAGTGTGTGTGTGTGTGTGTGTGTGTGTGTGTGTGTGTGACACTTAAATAAAAGTGTGTGTACTGTGTAAGACGAGAAGAGGGGAGAGGCTTCACACACACAAACACATACACAGCGCCTGCATGCACAGGTATCAGGTTTTATTTTTACTTTTTTTTAAAGGTTAAGTTGTTTTATTGTTATTTTAGGTATTTATTTTTTGGACTGTGGAACGAATAATTAGAGTTTCCATTATTTGTTATTGTAAACTCACTTTGGTTTACAAGCCTGCTTTTGGAACGACTTATGCTTGTAATCCAAGGTTCCACTGTATTTTAACTAATCTGAATGAGCAGCCCAGAAAACTGACCTATACCTTTGTGTATACATACTGTAACCCCACTTTCTGTAAATGTTGAAGTAATGTTTATACTTTAGTTCCCAATTTCATAGTTATAAAGCTTTACAGTATTATTTTTTTTAAGCGCCATAAGTATGGAGGAGCAAACGTAAATAAAATCACAGTAGAAAACAATGAGGGCACTGTAGAAAACAGGGCAACTGTAATTTTGGTTTGAACACTAGTTTGTCCACATTATGACTTCTTGTAGATTGGTAAATTGGTGATTTTTTTTTCTTTTTTATTTCTCAAAATAAAATTCATTCATGTCACATACCAAATATGAAAAGATGCAAGAGGACTCTAGGAGGATGTCATATCCAGAGCATTACTGTACAGTTTTTGGGAACTCACAATAAAACATACCTCTGCAGTTTGATATGATACAAACCTTTTTTTTATTATTCTATTTTAAGTATGGCAAAACCAGAATAAAATCAAATCTGTTTAATTTTTTTTGTTTTATTTTTGAATAGTTTTGTACAATGTAGAAAAAGAAGTAATCCTTCCCAAATGGCAAAGAATAGTTCTATAATGCCTTGTCACAAGACGTAATTTCCCAATCCCTCTTTTTTATTCATTTATTTTTTTATTATAATATCTGATATGTTTGTTCTAGACAGATACACATTGAGATAAGATTTCAGTATTATTTACTTATTACTTAATTAATTACCAATTAAATTAAATCTCATCTGCCTCTCTAGATAGAATAGTAGTAGTGGTATACAATGCCTGAATGTCTTCTGTGTTGATAGATCACAATATGAAATCTTTCTTTGTCTTTCGGCTGTTCCCTTTCAGGGGTCGCCACAGCGAATCATCTGCCTCCATCTAACCCTATCGTCTGCATCCTCTTCTCTCACACCAACTAACTTCATGTCCTCTCTCACTGCATCCATAAATCTCCTCTTTGGTCTTCCTCTAGACCTCCTGCCTGGCAGTTCCAACCTCAGCATCCTTCTACCGATATATTCACCCTCTCTCCTCTGAACATGTCCAAACCACCTCAATCTGGCCTCTCTGACTTTATCTCCAAAACATCTAACATGGGTTGTCCCTCTGATGAACTCATTCTTGATCCTATCCATCCTTGTCACTCCCAAAGAGAACCTCAACATCTTCAGCTCTGCTACCTCTAGCTCTGCCTCCTGTCTTTTCTTCAGTGCCACTGTCTCTAATCCGTAGAGCATCGCTGGTCTCACCACTGTCCTGTACATCTTTCCTTTCATTCTCGCTGATACTCTTTTATCGCACAACACACCTGACACTTTTCTCCACCCATTCCAACCTGCCTGTACTCGTCTCTTCACCTCCTTTCCACACTCTCCGTTGCTCTCGACCGTTGACCCTAAGTACTTAAAATCCTGCACCTTCTTTACCTCTGCTCCCTGTAGCCTCACTGTTCCTCTTGGGTCCCTCTCATTCACACACATGTATTCCGTCTCGCTGCGGCTAATCTTCATTCCTCTGTTTTCCAGAGCATACCTCCACCTCTCCAAATTTGCCTCCACCTGTTCCCTGCTCTCGCTACAAAGGACAATGTCATCTGCAAACATCATAGTCCATGGAGACTCCTGTCTAACTTCATCTGTCATCCTGTCCATCACTAGAGCAAACAAAAAGGGGCTTACAGTAGAGCCGATCCTTGATGCAGACCCACATCCACCTTGAACTCTTCTGTCACACCTACAGCACATCTTACCAATGTCTTACAGCTCTCATACATGTCCTGCACCACTCTAACATACTTCTCTGCCACTCCTGACTTCCTCTTACAACACCAAAGCTACGCTTTCTCTAAATCTACAAAGACACAATGCAACTCTTTATTACCTTCTCTGTACTTCTCCACCAGCATCCTCAAACCAAATACTGCATCTGATGTACTCTTTCTAGGCATAAAACCATATTGCTGCTCACAAATTCTCACCTCTGCCCTTAACCTAGCCTCCACTACTCTTTCCCACAGCTTCATTGTATGGCTCATTAGCTTTATACCTCTGTAATTGCCACAGCTCTGCACATCTCCCTTGTTCTTAAAAATCGGCACCAATACACTTCTCCTCCATTCCTCTGGAATCCTCTCACTCTCCAAGATCTCGTTAAACAAACTAGTCAGAAACTCTACTGCCACCTCTCCTAAGCACTTCCACACCTCCACAGGTATGTCATCAGGACCAACAGCCTTTCCACTCTTCATCCTCTTCAACGCCCTTCTCACCTCACTTTTACTAATATTTGCTACTTCCTGCTCCAGAACAGTCACCTCTTCTACTCTTTGTTCTCTTTCGTTTTCCTCATTCATCAACTCCTCAAAGTACTCCTTCCATCTTCCCATCACCCTCCTGGCATCGGTTAGTACATTTCCATCTCTATCTTTAATCACTCTAACCTGCTGCACATCCTTCCCATTTCTATCTCTTTGCCTCACCAACATGTACAGATCCACCTCACCCTCCTTACTGTCCAGCCTAGCATACAAGTCCGCATATGCTCTTTGTTTGGCCTTTGCCACTTCTACCTTCACCTTACGGTGCATATCCCTGTACTCCTGTCTACTCTCTTCAGTCCTCTCAGAGTCCCACTTCTTCTTAGCTAGCCCCTTTCCCTGTATACACTCCTGGACTTCCTCATTCCACCACCACCATTCCACCTCCTTGTCCCCTTTTCCCTTACCTGATGATACACCAAGTACCCTCTTACCTGTCTCCCTGATCACTTTGGCTGTAGTTGTCCAGTCAACTGAAAGCATCTCCTGACCACCCATAGCTTGTCTCAACTCCTCCCTAAAGACTACACAACATTCTTCCTTTCTCAGCTTCCACCACTTTGTCTTCTGCTCTGCCTTTGTCCTCTTCACCTTCCTCACCACCAGGGTTATTTTACACACCACCATTCTGTGTTGTCTGGCTACATTCTCCCCTACCAACACCTTGCAGTCACTGATCTCTTTCAGATTACAACGTCGACACAAGATGTTGTCCACCTGAGTGCTTCACCCTATCTGATACTATCTTCACCTCTAGGACATTCCTTACAAACTCCTCTTTCAGAATAACTCCTACTCCATTTCTTTTACTATCCACACCATGGTAAAACAATTTGAACCCTGATCCTAAGCTTCTAGCTTTGCTACCTTTCCACCTGGTCCCTGGACACACAGTATATCCACCTTCCTTCTCTGCATCATATCAACCAACTCTCTTCCCCTCCCTGTCATGGTCCCAACATTCAAGGTCCCTACTTTCACTCCTAAACTCTTGCCTTTCCTCTTCTCTCTCTGCTTTCGAACACGCCTTCCTCATCTCCTTCTTCGATCAACAGTAGCCCAATTTCCACCGGCACCCTGTAAGTCAACAGCACCAGTGGCGGTCGTTGTTAACTCGGGCCGCAACCGATCCGGTATGGAAATGATATTTCTGATTCGCATCATTGATTTGGCAAATGTTTTACGTCGGATGCCCTTCCTGACACAACCCTCTGCATTTATCCAGACTTGGGACTGGCACAAGAAGACACTGGATTGCGCCCCCCCATGGTTGCATTAGATCACAATATGAAAATGAGTACAATAACAATCTATTGCCCTGAAAGATGGAAAGATGGGGGTCAGAGATTTCACCTGGGTCCTAATGAATAATGATTCAGAATGTATTTCTGAAAGTCTGTGTAATGACTTCAATGACTTCATGCAATTAATGTCCTTTAATGTAGTGGAATGAAATGAGTACGATCAGGGTCGATTCACTGCTTATTCCGGTAAACACTGAAACACAAAGGTCATAATCAGAGGGAACTTAATTACTGAATATTTCTTAGTTTATTTTTCATCTTACCTGGTTTCATAATTACACACACACAAAGAATCGTTACATTTTACAGTGATGTTTCACGAACAGAGAATTAGGAAGAAGCAGAATCATTTCATGTAATGATTCAGCAGCCACTAAGCAGTTAACAATATGGGACCAATGTCTTGGATGTTTCCTTATTTTGTGAAACTGTATAAACCACTGGTGAACGCCAGAAATCTGCATAACCTGAAAGATCAGAACAGAAAAATTAAGCATAACCCCAACAAATTGACATATGTTACTCTGTGTAAATATTAAAGTAACTTTAAAGTAATATTAAATTAATAATTCAACAGCATTATAGTTGTAGGAATAATAACTTGACTTCTAGTTCATCATTTGGAATCAGAAGTGGCTTATATGAAAGGCAAAGGCCTCTAAATTACTCTTATTTTAAAATAAAAAAAATAAATAAATAAAATCTCATCAAGCCGTGATTTTTAGTTATTTAATTAGGACAGAAAGGTCAGACTTTGTTTAGACAAAAGTCTTGTCACATCCTTAAAGGATTCAACCAATCACAGATTAGAGCATCATCTAAGACAAATGCTGTAATGAACATATTCCCAGGTGGGTAGAAGAAGAACCTCAGCACATGCAACCTTCATTTAAGGTCCTGACCTGACAGCATGCCAAAGATTCAACCACAGACCAAAGTGCTGATCATCAAGAGCGTGAAGACCAAGTCTCCTGCTGAGGTGGCAGACATCTTTAATGTATCTAAACGTCTAGTGGAGAGGATAAAATAAAGATTTGAAGAAACTGGTGATGTTCATGACAGGCCCAGGTCAGGCAGACCAACCCCGTAAGACACTGTTCGAGTGGACTGATTGTTGGTTTAACAGTCAAATGCAGCAGAGCTGCATAACAGTCACCAGAAACCCATGTATTTACAAGAACAGTTTGTATTTCCATGTGTATACTGCATATTTTATATGTCAGTTACACAGCAGGGCAAACATAAGGCTGAAACTAGGCTTCGATAACTGATATCTCTGGAAGACTATGACAACATTTCAGATTATGAGCATGTTTTAGACGTGTGTTCACTCTATTTTATTTAGAAATACATTGCTGATTCAATATTTTACATGCTACTCAGGCATTAATACATTATGTATGTAAATCAAAAAGTTTTTTTATTTTTATTTTTAGATTTCTTGATGCTTCATTGTGTCTGCGAGAAATTTATTATCTTTAACTAATAATGAACAATTGGTTACTGTAAGGGAAGGCACTGTGGCTGTGTTTGTTTTTTGGTTTGTTTTTTGATGACGAAGTTTCACCTGTGCCGAGGTGGCTCATTAGTGATCTTATAAAAAGCTGTTAGCTCTGGGAAACTGGGTCAAGCATTATTATTGTCTAGTGGGCTTTTTGTTTTGTTCATTTGAATACCATTTATGTTTATACTGGCTCTGTAGGTTTATTTTCTGTGTTGAAAGTGATGATGTGTATTTTTTGGTGTTGCTTTGTGTTTATGTGTGTAGGAAGAATGTGGTTATTGTTCTTGTGTTTCTGGTCATTCTAGTTTGTTGAGTCCGTGTGTACCCAGTGTCCTTCCCATACATGTGAGTATGACGTGCTTAGGCAAGTGTGTGTGTATGACATGCTTAGGCGAGTATGTGTGTATGATGTGCTTAGGTGAGTGTGTGTGTGTGTGAGGCGCATAGGTGTGTTCTTAGGTGAGTATGATTGTGAGAGCGTGAGTCTCGCTTAAGGAGCGTGAATGTGAGAGTTGCACGTAGAAGCAGAAGAGGTCTAATAACATCTTATGAAACGTTGGTCAATGTGTTTTAAGTTATGTATTAGTGTCTGTCTAGTAACACAGGACTAGGGTTGTATGTATCAGGTATTAGAGCCTGCATGATTGAGTCTGTATTCATGTTGTACTGTATGTTTCAGGTATTAGAGCCTGCACGTCCGAGAGCCTGAGTTGTTGCACAGCGCTATGTGTATGTTTCAGGCATTAGAGCCTGTACGTTTGAGTCTGTATTCAAGTCATATGTTTTAGGTATTCGAGCCTACATGTCAGTCTGTGTTACTAAACAGAGCTAATAGTATATGTTTTGAGCATTAGAGCTTGTGTGTTAGAGAGCCAGTGTCACTACACTGAGCTCAAGCTAAGTATGGATGAATTCCCAAGTTCCAGTGTGTGTTACGTCCAGAGAACCACTGTGTGTGATGTTTCCAGAGCCAGTGTTTTGTGTGTTTAGTTTTTTGAGTATGGTATGTTTATTTTAAATGAAAGACTCTTTATGTTAAAAAATCCTCCCCTGCGTTTATGCCTGCCATCTTTAAGCTCACGGCGATACCAACAGCCCGTTACACCCGCAAACGTGACATTGTTATGTATTGATTCATTCAGCTTTTTGTATATATATTTTTTACTGTAAGGTTTTTAGAATTGTTTAATTTATAGGCCTATTTTAGGTCCCAAATGTTGTAATATGAGATATGAGATATTTGCATAGTAATAGTACATTTCAAATGACAAATTGGTATTAAATGAACTCCATAAAAGATTTTCTTAGAGGTAGTGATATATACTGTATTGGCAAAACATAGCTAGATAGTAGAAAGTAGTCCTCGTCTACTGCTAATTAAATCTCATTCCTTATTTACTTAATTAAAAATCTTTGACAACATGTTGTTTTGGGACAGTTAATGGCAACAAGAGACCACAAAGGAAACATCTGCTCACACAGGGGAAAAAAAAAAAAAAAAAAAAGCAAAACACATCAGTCATGTATAGAAGCTCATGATGATAATCCTTACAGTAAATGTAGAACCTTTAAGGTTAACATAAAGATTCTATGTACCTGACAGATTTTTTTCTTCCCGAGAACACTAAAACACCTTTCCAAAGAATTATTTGTGCCCTCAGTTACTGTTCAGGATGTTTATATGGGCACCTCGATTGACTCAGCTTTCGGCTTATTAAGGGATATCATCCATCATGTGTTTTTTTTAAACATTGCAAAACATCAATTACACTGCAAAACACATAAAAAATGTAATTGCATGTCATTTCAATATCATAATAAAACACCCTATGATGTACCTGTATGTAATTTGACTATCCTGAGTCAAATTACTCTGAAAACATCATTTAGCGCAATATTAGTTCCACAGAAATGCATTTACAGTATAATGATCAAACTGGTTAAAAAACCGGTGTTGCAGGCTTGAGCAACTTTAGGATTAAGACATATACAGTGAACTGTGAACTTAAGTTTATCCTAAAATATTTGTTTGTTATCAAATGTTACTTACTGTATCTAAAATATTAATATGTTCTCTGTTTTTATGTATACAATTTCATGAATGTGCTTCTCAGCATTTAGCAGTGGAACAGAAAACTATTCTTCAGATAAAATCTACAAAGATGAGGATATAATAATCCTCCAAAACTTAACTGGTTTTCCCCTTCAAATATAACCACTGTTTTCCAGCAGTGATAACGGGTATTTGTCTTCCACCATGAAAAACCTACACTTTTAGCAGCCCTTATACATTACTGGAATAATTGAAAAGTATTCTATTTGAAAAATATATACCCTCACTATTTCTAACCTTTTATAAAGCAATTAGAAACTGTGCTAAATTTTCTGCTAATTCTAACCACCATAACAAGCAAAGAACGGAAGCTCTGCAAAGTGCAGCTTTCATAATGTCAGGCTGTTTTGAGTAAAGAGGCGTGTTTTTTTATGTCTTTTTTCCAGTACACTGCGTACAGCTTGTTACAGGGAAATGGGAAAGCTTGTAAATGTTATTTTTATTATTGTTGGATATACTGGAAACAACTGAATTTAGCTAATACAGTATAAGAAAAATGTTCGAAATGGAAAACGTTTACCTTGAAATGCCCATATCTTAAAATGTCACTTTGGGGGAAAAAGTGATGTATTAGGAAGTTTACGAAAAGTTAAAGATATTTTTTTTTACCATAAGATAAAATTTGTCCTGAGTGCTGAATATTTCTTTTGCATTGGACTTTATTCAGTGTAGTGAATTACTATTGCCTGTTTGTTGAAAAGAAGAGAAAATTGAATGCTTGAAGAAGAAGAAAAATGAAAGTTTTAGCCATTACAATCCTTTAGGACTAGAAGATAAATTTGAACTGCAATTACATTGAGAAATGTGTCACTGTCAATGACAATTTTACTATTTTATTTGTGCAGAATTGATAGCAGTACTGTAGCCCTTGCAACGTAACGATAATATAGGATGTTTGGGGCAAGAATGTCACCATTGAAAAAAAAAGTTTCATTCAATTGACACAGGCACTGCAATGAGTCACATACTTTTTTTTTTTTTTTTTTAAATAAGTAATAATTGTATGAATACAGAAGAACACATATGCTGGTGGCTGGTGCTATTTCAGTCAGCAGGCAAAAGAATTTGCATGGACTTATTGGTCTTATCATTTTCCTCAATAAAACTTCAGTTATTTAATTTGTGACGTGTGAAGATTTGTAAAAGTAGCATAATTAGATGAACTCAGTTAGAACTAGTGTCAGTAAGCGAATGTGCACATACTCAGAAACAGATTTGGGTAAAATAGCTTTAGAAATATTACAGACTGAATGAAGTACACATAAGATTATTATATATCTGTCTTTGATGTCTAAAGGTTTAGTATTCTACTCTTTTTTGTTACTTCATTCTGTGGCCAATTTCACCTAACCTACTTTTAATTAAAAAATGTAGGTAATAGAAGTTAAACTAGCATTAAAAAATCACTTATAAAAAACTCATTATATAAATCATTATTTAGTCTAATAAAATAATTAACTATTGAATTATTTCATTAATAATAAAAATAAGCAACCATTTCTGTGGGAGGTGGAAACTGACGTGTGTGGAAAAAAGGATCGATTCACTGTTTCTTTCTGAAAGAGGCAGCATACCTGTGACTACACACTTGTGTGACGATTATCCAGCACTGCCATGCTGTGGCAAAGCCCGTACTCTATCTGGAGCTTCTTGTGCTTGTTAACACTTCATCAAATTCCTGCTGAATCTGGAATCATTTGTAATCCAGGTAAATATATGCTATGATTTAGACGGTTATGATCTGTTAGTACCTCTGATATTGTTACTCGTATTGTTTTAACTGAATGGATCTATCATGCAGGTGAAAAGGCCACAAGTAGTAGGACTCGTTGTGAACCTTGCCCAGAAGACCAATACAACCCTGACAGAACTCAAAGTAAAGAATGTCATAACTGTGACCCTTGTGGTAGGTCATCATTTTACAATTCAGCACGTACTGTACCATCACTTTATTAATAGATGGTTTAAAATGACTTTTGAACATGAAATCAACAATTCTATCTTAATTTAAAACCCAAAGTAAAACCTAAAGCCAGATATTTGTTTGCATGCTCATTTTTAAAGCTTTGAGAATGTCTTGTCTGTGTAAGACGTTGCTATTTGAAGTGGTAATAATAATAATTTGGAATAGAGTGAAATTTTGTTTACATTATTTTTTTTTCTCTTATCTGTTGCATTAATTCGTTGACTACTTTTGATCCTTTATCTTAGTTTTGAATAGTGAGCAAATTTCGCCATGCACAAAAATATGTAATACCAAGTGTCAGTGCTTTAAAGGTTTTATACCTGTAGACGACACAGAACAAAGATGCATCTGCCCAGAAGGTTCAGGGATTAAGTTTGCAGGTAACAATATACTTATTAGCAAATAACACATATGAATTTATAGTATGAAAAATATTTTTTTTTTCCCCACAGAATTTTTTACTAAAGTTTTTGTTTGTTCTAAAGGTAAAAATGCAACCTGTGAGAAATGTCCACCTAAAACTTCCACTAATAAAATTAATGACAAGTACTCAGAATGTCAACTACAGCCACAGTAAGTCATTTCAAGACAATATTAATTTCATACAAACCAAAAGGTGCAGGGCTAAAAAGGTTCAGTGACATGTATTACTACATTATGAAAAATCAAGCCTGGTGAACATGTGTTCATTTGTATCTTTGTGGTTTCCTTTTTAGGTATGTTCAGCTCAGTGTAACTAATCCAGGAAATGTCACCGCTTACGTCATTTCCGGAAATGAAGCGAAAACAGATGTAGCTCCTGCCTTGCCTTTGTCTCAGACATCCACCAGTACATTAACCATGACTTCAACCACCGGCAGAAACTCCGTCTCTACCCCCGCAACCTCCATTCCTGTGCACCAAGACAGCACGAAGCACGCCTTATGTAACCTTCACTGCTTCAACCGCTATAACATTAACAGCATCTTAAAATAAACTTAAGGGCTGATAAGCTGAATCTTCAGTAGTATATTTATCTTTTTTTTCCCTTTTAATTCCAGGGCTGGCCTCTCTCGCAGGTATTGTGCTTTTCATCCTCATAATAAAGCTGAGCAGGTGTCCTAAGAAAAAGACAGACATTGTACGACAAGGTATGGAACCCCAGGGTTGCTGAAGATAGCATGTGATAGCATGGATTTTGTGTGTATCAGATACAGTCTCCCATTGTCCTTCTTTCTGTCTGTTTCTCTAGGTAGTGCATGTGGAAAGCCAGTTGAGGAATCCGGCGAGAAATTCCTCCCATCCTGCTCTTCACATGCTTTTGTTTAACATGACTGAAAATTAGCAGTAGGTATTATATACCAATCAAACCCACAATGATTTATCTGCACATTGCATTGCTATAGTCCTTGTATGTTCAGTTTGTTCCATGATTAAAGGAAACTGAAACTGACACGATTGTCAGATGCCCCATTTAAGGAAACTTAATTGTCAAATGATTGTTTTCCCTCAATTCATTTAAATGTCTTTCTTGATTTTTGTTTTGAGGATGAGACATTATGATTACACGTTATCCTATAACAGGAATTATTTAAGTTTCATATTTTTTATGAACTTACAGTATGATGATACAGTGCTCATGGAATTATTTTAAATCATATATTAGCACTGGATCAATATCTTGTATACAGTCTGGGTTTTCTTTCATTAAAGAAAGTAATTCGTCTTTTATTTAACATATAAATAGAATGAGAAACGCATACAAAGATGTTGAGTGTTAGAGATAACTTCGAAACTAGTGTGTAGCTGCTGAAAAAATCAAAAATTACTGTGAAACCATGACCTTTTACTGATTTTACTGTTTCCAAAATGCCCTTCTGTTTTTACCACTGAAATGGATCTATGCCGTTTGATGACTCACACGCTCCTGAGATACAAAACTTGGATAACTTGCGTGCTTAAGACAAACTGAGAATGCTTACTGCATTGGGTTTTTTCCTTCTTATTCTCATTATGTAAATTAAAATAGTTCTTCTGGTATTTAAAGTTACCATACGAACAGTCCACATGGGATTTCTTTTATGTTATTTCTTGTGACATCTATAATGTATGCATTTTCTAAAAGAAATGGATTTTATTTATTCTTTCTTTTTCGCAACGTATTAAAATTCTATATATTACATATTTTGTGTGTGTGTGTGCTAAATGTGAATTGTTCTTGTTGGACAAGTTTAAAACAGTCAAGATATTTTTCCTTTGTTAATATTGATTCAAATCATGAAGGGTTCGAACAGGTTGCAACTCTCAAAAGTTTGTTGTGAGCAGTCATGTTATGCGTCAGTGGGTTCAAAGAAAAAACACTTTCATGCAACGTTAAAGATTTTCTTACTGTACTGTGCAAAATCCCTTAATCAAATAGGATCAAAATACCTGAAGTTAGAAGTAATTAAAATAATTGAAAATAAATTACATATTGATAAATGTGACATGTGGTTCGGAAATACCCTCTTGAATATATAGGGGAAATACTGGGGTGCCCTGAAAATGACTAAGCCACCAAACATTGGCAGACAGTTGTCAGCACAAGATACTATATTTAATGTTAGTCTATAGATCATATGTTCAAACAGATAAAATTTATAAATAATTGAATTAGCTGGGTATTTTTTAAGGGTGAGATTAGTGT
Organism: Channallabes apus; assembly: GCA_030522415.1. Taxonomy (NCBI): domain Eukaryota; kingdom Metazoa; phylum Chordata; class Actinopteri; order Siluriformes; family Clariidae; genus Channallabes; species Channallabes apus. The sequence continues at coordinate 24,812,740 of CM060112.1, forward strand.
TGTATTGAATCAAAACATAATTTCTCAAATGGCAAATTTACTAATGATATGCCAGGAAAATATCTGCTCAGAGGAGTACATCTGGTCTCAAATTTGTGGACCACTATAACATCTAACCAGTCAGATCAAAGTGTTTCTGCATACCTGTTCCTTTTGAAAGACTCTCACTACTGTAACTAGTATTGCGTCTGTTACAAGTCGTGGGTCTAAATATGGCTTACATAGTCAGAATAGGTCCTGGTGACTAGTTGCAGGATTGCATGTCTGTAGATTTCTGTGAAACATGCTGACAACAAGAACATGAGTTGCAGTGCAGTGCTTTTAGGAAACCATTGAAAATCAATAAAGCACAAAATAAGATGCTAAGCCTTTGTGAGAAAGAGCCAGTCTGGGAAAAGATTACTTTAATAATGAAGTTAAAAACCCTGAATAGAGGTTTTCTTAGGTGCTACACTACCTGTTAGGCATATGATATAAAACTCCATCACTCTGTCATTGTCTACATAACCAGATTTTGCACTCAAGATCCCGGTAGAAAGATTTGTTCTAATCAATAGTGGGAGGCACAGTGCACTTTGAGTATTATCCCCTCCTACAGTGAGTTTGTCTTTCATTCTTTCTTTCTTTCTTCAAAGTTAATAACCTCCCTTTTTGAAAACCACTGAAAAGAAGTTGAACATGGTTTTGAATCTTGTGCTCATAATTTTCCAGTCATATATGTGGTCATGTTTCAGTGTTCAAATGTGAATGGGTGTTCTTTCCTCTTAAAGCACCAAAGATCAACAAACCCCAGTCAAGCTGATTTGTTAGTAAAAGGCACAGTTTATCAAGATATTTATATTATTTTATTTTTCATTTCTTCACTAGTACAATATACCAAATTTCTCAAAAGTATCTTTTGATCTCATAAAATATTTGACTGTTATTTTCCTTTATTTTATGGTTAAAAATCTATTATAAAATACAATTAAGATGCTTAATCAATAAATCATTATGAGTGAACTTTGATGATGTTGATGCTATGAAAGATATATTAAACCACTGGCCAACTACAGAAATGCAGAAAGCTTCTTAAAAAAAGGGGGGCATATAATATTAACCTAATAGGAGGGCAATGTGAGGGCTATTCCACATGCAAACGGCATAGTTTTTTTTTTCTTTTTTTGTCATTTGGTTAGTTTAGACCTTGTTTTAAAATAATGTGTACATGTGAATGAGGACATATAAACAGACCTATTTAGAGTTAGTCATATTTTTTTTTTGTCACCCACATTTAATTCATATTCTTAAATCTACTCCAGACCACAAAATGACAGTCGAATTATTTAGTGTTTTTAAAAAAGAAAGTCATGCAGATAAATGTTTTGTTATTTGACATTCGAGCATCGTGTAGCATTTGATTATTGAGCACAGTCAGCACTAGATACTTCCTTGTGTAATCTCCATGACGGTGTCAGTTTCCTTCTCAGAACAATTCATGGTTTTGACTGCTGTTTCAAAGAATCAGTGTCAGGTGTTCATGTCAACATTTCTGGTTTTTAATGTAGCAATGTCTTTTTTTTTTTTTTTTTTTTTAAAGCCTGTGATCAAAATGTGTGCTTACTTATAAGTAAACAGCAGATCATATCTAAGATAATAAAGAATGAGAAATTTTAAATATGCATTTACATTTGGCAGATGCTCTTATCCAGAGCGACTAACAAAAGTGCTTTGAATTTTCCATCATTCAATAACATAAATGCTACAGACAGAGCTTGACGGATACAATTTATAATTTATGAATTACACCCAAATCTCAAAATCACCCAATCACAAGCGTGTGAACTGACAAATGTGTAAGTCTGTGCAGTCATATTATGTAAATTCAATAGGGTAAGCCCCTAGTAAGTGAAAACCTGGCTCTGAGGGGATTGAAATCAAACTGTGTTCACCCACTCTAAGGAAAATAGCAGTGAGAAAGACAGATACAGTGTGTACGTCAAAACATTTCTCTTTCTAGTCAAGACCACTTACTGTTTGTGGCTTGTCTGTTGCATTTGAACTGGAACAACGTCAAGAACGAGGTGGAGGGTGGACTGGGGTTGGGGGATGTGGGTTGACGACATGCTTTGAGGTTTATGACACAGAGTACTAACTATCAACCTAAATCCCTATTCGGGGAATATAGTATGAAAAAACACAAGTTTTTCTCTCTCTAATAAAATAAGTTCTCTTTAAAAAAAAAAAAACATATAGAATTAGAATTTAGTTAGAATTTGTTAAATAAGATTTGAAATGTTATATATATATATATATATATATGGTGCATGTTTTCCAAAACATTTCAAATCTTATTTAACTAATTCTAACTGATCATTCATTCATATATTTTATGTAGTGTATGGGTTGTCAAATGGCACCATGCTCTTTTGAAAAGATTTTCCACTGAATTTTGTGTGAGCAGCCTGGTGCACTGGTCATTATTTTGGTTTATCCCAAAGGTGTTCAGCTGGGCTCTGTGTAGGTCACTTGAGTTTTCTCCTCCCACATTGGTAAACCATGCATTCAGGGAACTACTGTCATGCACAGGGGCACTGTCATGCTGAAACATGTTTGGGCTTAGATCAGGTCAAAGGAAATTGTAATATTACAGCATACAAAGACATTAAACAGTTGCATGCCATCACCTTTTTTTGCAAGGGTGTGGGAAAGAACCACAAGTAGGTGTGATGGTTAGATGTCTAGCGTTTAACTACACTTAAAAACAAATGTTAAAAAACATCATCATGAACATCTCAATCTCCAGACTTGTTCCCCATTGAAAAAAAAACTGTTTTGCACGAAACATGGAATTTTGATGTATGAGTTTGAAGCATTTAAAATCTTCCAGATTGAGATGTAGATCCCTTTACAAGTACCTCAAATCTTATTATACATTATATTTTCTCTGTATTTTTCCAGGAGACTCTGGGCTTGCATGCTGCAGTTAGTGATTAGCAGTGCCATCTTCTCCGCTGTAATGTGTTGGGGTAGCAGTGTAAAGACAGCCGGTGCCAACTGACTCAACAAACTTATTAGAAGTCGGTCATTGAAGAAATCTCCAGTGGAGGTGTCTGTGGAGAATGCGGAAGAAACTTCTGAAGATTCTAAACAATACATCGAACACACTAAATGCCATACTGTTGTCCTACCAGAGCACATTCCAGAGATTTTCAGTGATCCCATAGACTGAGATCACTGAAAAGCACCACAGAACACTACAGGAGGTCTTTCATTCCTGTGGCCATCAAACTTTGTAACTCCTTCCCGGGGGGAGAGCTAAAATGGTCACAGCCTAGAAACATGAGGCACACTAGCCTTACCTGCAGTTTGTATGGTTGGGGTCTTCAATATTGTGTGCAATAAAATTGAATGTCATGTGCAATATATAGTAATTTAATATCGTGCAATAATATTTAACAATACAATGTACAAAATAGTTTAGCAAAATCATGTGCAACATTATATAGCAATATCATGTAATATATTTTAGCAATATCATGTGCCATATCAATTATCAATATATGTAACATCATTTAGCAATAAAATGTACAATATTACTCGCCATTGCTGCTACGTAAATTATCAGAATTGCTAACAGTTGCTGCATTCTCCTTTGGTTGTTGCAGTTATTTCTATTTTTTTTTTAACTCTTTTCTTTAGTTTCAAGCATAATAATTTCCTCCAGGATTAATATAATTCTTATATCTTTGCATCTTTTTACAAGAAGAGAATCAGCACTGTTATAAGGCTTGTTTACTGTATATGGTCAGAGATAGAGGTTCCCTGTCCTCCAAAGATTGCAATATACTATTTTAATTTCCTATAGTCTCTTCAGCTGTGCAATTTTAGCCTCTTCCTCAGGACAGCACTCAATTCTCAGTCAGTTTACCTATGGACCTCTAAAATGGGTGAAAGTAGCAGTGTTAAGTGTCTATTCTGTCCTCGTCACCAATGAATTGATGACTCTTATGACATGAAAGCTCAACTTGTGTGCAACATAGTGTAGTCCACCATTATTTCCTTCATTTTGATTATGCTGATGTTGAATTACTGTTGTAGTGATGCTTTTATATGGATTTTGCATTTAAAAAATCTTCTGTATAATTGACTATTGAGACTGTAATTAGTCTCAAGTCTTGTTTATCTGTAACAAAATTGTTACTGGCAAAACTGGAAACGAAGCATGTAGCAGTAATTTCAGAACAAAAGGTTGTACAAAAATACAAGTAGCTGTATAAAAATTAAACAAAGGTATGTCTGTATTTCTCATTTCTTAAGGTATCTCTCATAAAAAGCATAATGAGTGAAATTTGTACAATACCAGAACTAGTACTATTCACTGTAGGGAAAAATCCATGTAAGCTTATACAACCAATACTTAAGAGAAAAACTGGTTAAATCTGGCAAAAGATTAACTTTTACCATGCTAAACTTTTCAGTTCCAAATTTTCTTTTTAGTGACACTAAATGCATACCTTTTTAAAGTCACGTTGGATTTACACACTGCTTTCCATATACTGTTCGACCCCATGTGGAGTAGCGACACCATGAACCACGGACACGAGGCGAAGTCTTACGGGGAAAAGGGCAATTTATTTAGGTACAAATGGGAAAGGAAATGGTTAAAGGTGGGATGAAGGAAAGAGAGGGAAGGGAGGCTTGTGCACGTGCGGGTCCGGGGGCAGTGCCACGCTGGCATGCAGGCACACAGCTGGCAACAGGTGGCGGTGGACGGAGTGGTAGAACGGACACGCAGAGGCATCGCTCCTGCACGGCCACTTATGACGGCGTTTCTCCCGCTGTCGATGGCCAGCCTGGCCCTTACAAGCTCTCCATGGACGCGGCCTCAGGCGGGAGTCTCGCTGACGTCCGGCGGCTGGGCGGCTTTCCTGGCTGTCCTCCTCGCGGCTTTTTCCTCTTCGGCAGCGGGGATGCGAAGGCGGGCTCGGTGTGGGAGTGAAGGTGCCGCGGGAGCTCGCACAGTTTTTTCTCACGCTGTCCTCATCGCAAGAACTAAAGGGCGGAATTCCAGTGTCCTTGTTAAAGTCACTGGGGCATGTCATATCGCTCCACTCGCATCACGTACTTTCCGGACACTGAACTAAACTCCGCGCCTTACTTTTAGAATGCGGAGCAAGCCCGAGATCCTATTACTGTAACATTAATTACCACCAGCCAGCCTGAATAGGCGAACGTCGTGACAATACATTATCTGTGTGAGTATGCAGCACTGCATGTTAGAAGTGTGGCAAATGTGAAAGTTTGTGTGGTCATATTACTGTATATAAATTCAGTAGGGTAAGCGCAAGGTGAATTAAATCCTGGCTCTGGTGGGATTTTAAATAAACGGTGTTCAACCACTTTAAGGAAAATAGCAGTGTAAAAAAAAAGAGACGTGAAAACACTGACCTTTCTAGGTTTTCAAGACCCTTTACTGTTTTTGTAGTATACTGTTTGTTCAGTAGTGTAGTATGAAAAAACTTTTCATAAAAGTTTTATTTCTTTGTCATTTATGTATAGTGCATACTTTAGAAACCATTTCAAACCATATTTAACAAATCCACAACAAACAGCTCATATAAAATGTCAGACCTCATGTAGTGTATGGGCAAACATTGGTTGTCTAAACTCCTACACACATTATCAAAGTATCAAAACATTTCATGTTATTTTCCATGGTTAAGCCCCCTGCCAGCACCCAAATTAATCAGTCACAGAAAATTTTCAAGATGACACTAAATGCATACTTTCTCAGGGACACATTGGATTTACACACTGATTATCTGAAGTGGAGAAGAATCTTTGTTTGGATTTTGAAATCAGTGGGGGAAAATGACTGAAACCACATGGGATATGTGTACCCAAAATGCTTGCATCTGTGGAGTTACAACTTCAGAATTATGTTAATTAGTCTTAAGGCTTGTACAGTATATTGCTGGAGACTTTTTTTTATTACTTATTAAGCATGGTTTCCATTATTTGCTAAAAAGGTACAAGTCTCTTTTACCAGTGATCCAATTTACTGGATATTAAGTCTTAGTAATCAGTTTTGTTTTACACACACATGCCATATATTATACACAGTTTAACCAAAAAAAGTCAAATAAGAAGACTTGAAATTACTGGAACTAGGTTAAGAACAATTCAACACATTATCAAAATCTCAAAGGACATTGCTAAGCTGTCAATTTTCTTGAGAAATGTTGTCAGAAAAAATCATGAATAAAATCACTTAAACACTTGATGTGTTTTGCACTTGATGAAGTTGCATGGTAAAAAAAAAATCAACAGTAAAAACCAAAGCTATGTTTAATATTGAAAGTAAGAGCATTTCCGTACACGCAAAATGGGGCATGAACCCACAGGACTGGGACTAAGAAAACCACTTGTTAATGAGACTAAATGGGAAAAATACTAGGGAGCATACGTATACAGTGGCTTGCAAAAGTATTCGACCATACTCTCCAGTCTCTAGATGTGCAAAGCTGGTAGAGACATACCCGAAAAGACTGGCAGCTGTAATTGCAGCAAAAGGTGGTTCTACAAAGTATTGACTCAGGGGGCTGAATAATTACACACACCCCACTTTTCAGTTATTTATTTGTAAAAAATGTTTGGAATCATGTATGATTTTCGTTCCACTTCTCATGTGTACACCACTTTGTATTGGTCTTTCACGTGGAATTCCAATAAAAATTGATTCATGTTTGTGGCTGTAATGTGACAAAATGTGGAAAAGTTCAAGGGGGCCGAATACTTTTGCAAGCCACTGTATTTGGCAGGACTTTTACTTTATGAAGCTGGGGTGTCTACGCTGAGTGGAAAAAAATCAGTAATTGACTCTACACCCAGCCAGATCCAGCAGATTTTAAAGAATAAAGGGATTCATAATAATAATTTATTGTTGTATAGTGATTTCAATGTAAACAATTATATTATTATATTGTCATTTTTTTAATCAAGAATGTCATTAAAGCACTGAATTGTTATAATAGTAGATACACTGATACAACTGATGCTGAATTTCCTACAAAAAAAGGAAGAAAAGAGAAAAGCCCTTGGCAAACTTGACTTATCCCGTAAACTTTTCATTAACTAGAAATGGACCTGGTTTAAACCTTTGATAATGCATTTATTGGGAAATTATTAGCCATACAAACATTTGATAATTTCAACTATCTGTTGTTGTTTTTGTTTTTTTTTCCTTTGGATATTTGCCCCATATGGACATAACATTAGGTGATGTGTAGAGTTTCCAGGACAGATATTTTTTTCAAGTTCAAGTTGGCTTTATTGTCACTTCAACCACATACAGTTACGAAACAACGTTCCTCCAGGACCAAGGTGCTACATGCAACATAAAATTACAACATAAATTAACAGAAGAGCTGAAACTAGCTAACTAAGAGGCCTAGTTAGCTGGCTAGCAGAGACAAGACAGTACAGATTGACCTGACAACATAAATTTTTAAACAACATAAATTTAACAACATAAATTAACAAAAACTAACTAGCTAACCTAGAGACAACAGACAGCATAAAGTGCACATGCAAATGTGCAAACGAGCAACAAATGACGGTGTGGTAAATATAACAGAACATACCTGTAATACTTTGTGGTGTTGAGGTGATGGGTTGAGGTAGTGCAGAACCAGTAAGCGTTCCTTAAAGTAGCAGCAAGAATTTAGAAGGTAGTGCAAAAAAGTGATCCAGTACTTAATATTGTGCAAAAAAAAGAGCATTTACAGGTTGGTGTGTACAATAGTTTGGTAGTGTAGGTCAGTGTGTCTGCGCTTATGTTGATTAGTCAGTCCAGTCTCAATGTTTTGAGGTAGTTGAGTTAAGCTGAGTGATAATGTGTGTGTGTGTGTGTGTGTGTGTGTGTGTGTGTGTGTGTGTGTGTGTGTGTGTGTGTGTCAGTCCAGGCCCTTTTTGTTGAGAAGACGGATGGCTTGTGGAAAAAAGCTGTTGCACAGTCTGGAAGTGTGTGTCCGAATGCTACGGTACCTTTTTCCAGATGGCAGGAGTGTGAAGTGTGTGTGAGAGGGGTGTGTCCGATCAGCCACAATGCTGGTGGCTTTGCGGATGCAGCGTGTGGTGTAGATGTCTTCAATAGAGGGGAGAGAGACCCTGATGACCTTCTCTGCTGTCCTCACTATCCGCTGTAGGGTCTTGCGGTCCGATATGGCACAATTCCCAAACCAGACAGTGATGCAGCCACTCAGGATGCTCTCGATAGTTCCTCCATAAAAGGTGGTCAGGATCGGTGGTGGAACCTGGGCCTTCCTCAGTCTTCTCAGAAAGAAGAGCCGCTGTTGGGCTTTCTTGTGTAGGGAGCTGGCGTTGAGGGACCAGCTTTTCCTTCCATTTCTGATGAGTGAAATCTCTCCTACTTGTCTTTGCTTTGAACTTTAATTTACTGGCTCCCTGCATCTATGCTCATGGTCTTTAACAGAGGAGGAGAAACTGATTGGCTTGCATTTCGTGTACATTTAGGATTTAACCGATCAAAGATGAGATCAATCTTAATGCAGAAGGCAGTATTAGTCAGAAAAAGATAGGAAATAGTCATCAATACGAGTATAGTGCCATCCAAAAGTATTCATACCCCTTGAATCTTTGTTTATGTTATAGACCAAGTGATAGATTAACAAGATACATAAAGTGGAACATAATTGTAAGGTGCAAGGAAAATGATAAATGGTTCTCAAAATTATTTACAAATATAAATCTGAAAAGTGTGCAGTGCATTTGCATTCAGCCCCCTTTACTCTAAACTAAAATTTAGTGGAACTGACTGCTGTCAAAAGTCACCTAATTAGTAAATAGATTTATCCTGTGAAGCCCTCAGAGGTTTGTTAGAGAACATTGGTAAATAAACAGTGTCAAGACGGCCAAGGATCACACCAGACAGGTCAGGGGTAAAGTTGTTAAAAAGTTTAAAGCAGGGTTAGGTTATAAAAATAAAAACCCGTCATCCAAAAATGGAAAGAGTGTGGCACAATTGCAAACTTACCAAGGAGAGCATTAATTAGAGAAGCAGCCAAGTGGCCCATGATAAGTTTAGAGGAGCTATAAAGATCAACAGTTACAGCATTAGTACACAATTTTTTGTGGACTAATACTTTTTAAAGTAGTTTTTAAAATCTGTAATTTTACTTTTACTCAAGTATGTTATGTTTGAAGTATTGTACTTTGAAATCATATTAGCTACTGAGTACAAAATAAATAAATGAAAATATTTTTAAAAAAATTTTTTTTTAATAATGCAATGAGGAAGGAAAATAATTGCACCCCGGAAACCATTGATGGGCGTGGAGAACAAATTCACTAAATTCACAAGAACGATGGAGACGGACAAAACAGATGCCAGTGATGCGGACTCAGCTGAAAGCGAAATGCCATCAAATTCTTATGAAACAAACCCCTGGCCATTGTAACGGTCACTACTATATTGTACATCACATTATGTATGTACAGTATGTTGCCCTTTTAAGAGTTGCTACCCATCCCCCAGTGTGTGCGCGCTAGTAGGAGTAGGAGCTCAGGTGTGCTATTCACCCCCGAAATGCTCTTTTCTTTGACCCTTTTACTTTATGTTTTGTATTATATTTTTTGTGACGCTGAAATGTGATTTTTTGTGACACTTTTTTCCCTCGGCTATCCGGTGCAAAGCGTCACACCATATTTAAACACAAGAAAGGCAACAACTTTATTATGCAAAGGTGTTCCTTCAATTAAAAACAAGTTTAAGATTTATATCCGCTTGTCTTTTTTGAACTACCCCCCCCCCCCCCCCCCCCCCCCGCTGTTAAAAAAAAGAAACATACTCTTAGTAAATTTTTTATGAGCTACTTTTTACTTTTACTTGAGTAGATTTTTATAATGGTAACTTTATGTGTACTTCAGTAAAATTTCACTGAAGTAACAGTACTTCAGTTCTAATGACTCTGCAGGGGTGGGGTGTATTAGGGATGGACAAGAGTCGGAGTATAAAGGACTTCTATGGGTGAGGAGGTTGGGATTGTGGACAATTACAAGTACTTGGGTGTTCGCTTGAACAGCATATTGGACTGGAAGACCAACACTGACGCTGTGTATAAGAAGGGGTTGAGCAGACTTTATTTCCTGAGGAAGCTCAGATCATTCAATGTACGTATGCAGCAGGATGTTGAAAATTTCTTATCGATTTGTTGTGGCAAGTGCCCTTTATAGTGCCCTGTCTGCTGGGGGAGCAGCCTCAGTGCCAGGGATGCAGGCAGGAGAAATAAGATCATCTGCAAGGCTGAACATATAAGCAGACACAAACTTGACAGGTTGGAGACCTTGAGGGACAACAGAACACTGAACAATCTCCTGTGAATCATGGAAAATCCATCCCACCCAATACATGGTCCCAGACAGATGCAGTGGAGTTCATTCTCTAAAAGACTGATCCAGCTTCGTTGTCATCTATCTATCTATCTATCTATCTATCTATCTATCTATCTATCTATCTATCTATCTATCTATCGATCGATCGATCGATCGATCGATCGAAAGAAGAAATCCATATGAATGCCCATTTGCAGCATGCAACAAGCAGTGTGGAACTAAAAACAGGAATTTTTATGGCTTTCTTTCAGTAATGGTTTTCTACTTGCATTATTCCATAAATGCCAGATTGACAGGACAAATTCTAGATCACTGCAGCTCCTCCAGTGTCTTTTCTGATCTTAGGGACCCCAAATATGAAATAGCTACATATATATGTAGTGAAATATAAATAAGATTTTTGTTACTAGATGAACTCAGGATTTTAAGGAATCCAATGTGCAGAAAATTTGAAGTGTTATGATCTATCTATTCTATTGCATCAGTTGTGTTGTACAGAAGAAGGGTGGGTAGACAGTCTATAGTGCTTTGAGTGCTACTACACAAATCTATATTAACGAAACACACAGTAACGCAAAGAGAAAAGACATTTCATCATTATATATAAAAATTCAGGTCAATCAATCCCAAAAATCTCAAGAACTTTGAATGTTGTGTAGTTTCCAAAACTATCAAACGCTATGATTAAACTGGATTTTATGAGAAATGTCCTAGTTAAAAAAGATCAAGAGCTACCTCTGCTGCAGAAGATACTTTTATTACAATGACCACCCTGACCAGAAACCGCAGATTTACAGCCTCCGATTAGCGCCCACATACTGGATAGTAAATGCTTTTTGGATTTCAAGCAAAAAACATATTTCAACACTCACTGTTCACATTAGACTGCGTGATTCAAGCCTTCATGGTTGAATTGCGGCAAAGAACAAACTCCTGGGACTTAGCAGCCAACAAGTACCCCACAACTCAGTTGACTATCTCATGAGCCTGACTGAGAGAATGCCAAGAGTGTGGCATTCTCTCAGTCAGCCTTTTTCTCTCCAAGCAAAAGGTGGCTACTTTGAAGAATCAAATTATAAAACATGCTCTTTGTCAATCTACTGTGCAATGTTGAAAACAATACAAAATGAAGAAAAAACATTGAATAAGAAGGTGTGTCCAAACTTGACTGACTGGTATTGTGGATATGCGCGCACACACACACGCACACATTTACAGTATTAGCATTTAAAACTGTGGTTCTAAAAAGCCCTGTGATTTATCGCAAACTGTAATGAGTTGCAGTACTAGTAATCAGTAACAATTGGATAGTCCCAGCTTGTATTGAATATACTGTTTAATACAGGTAAGGTGTTAAACTGGTGTTTTTGGTGACATAAGAGCATGTACAGTAAATAGCATTTTGACCTTTAAGTGGAATGTAATATGCATAATCACCCACACCAAAAATACAGCAAGCCCTTATCTTTGCACCTGATATATGTAAGAATATGCTAGGTATTTTAGGTAGGAGTTGGCCAAAGTTTAATTCAAAATATAATAAACATACAGCCCCAATTAATACCAGGCACATACAAGGCAAAAGGCAGTAATTGACAACAGCATCTATTTGACAACATAAGGTTAAAAGGTGTACTGATCAAAAGAGCATGTATCAGCACATGTTTAACTTGTGTTTTATTTAGTGCTGTGAATCGATTACAAATTTTAATCTAGTTAATCACAGTAATAGTCTGTGATCATTCACGATTAATCACAATATTAAACTACTCAGATTTACTTTTATTATAAACATATGCAATGTTGGAATAAAGAAAGCAATGACAAACTGGTCAGAGGAAACACATTATGCAGTTTTATAATATCTCTACATTAACATTTAATAAATGTTCAATCAAAACCCCGTAATGGGACCAGCGCTGCATGCAGTGGCTGGGTAGCATGGGGTGTGGCTAGTAGGGGTCTGGCTTGAACCTGGATCCTTTAATAAACAATTTAGAGCATTAGCTACCTAGGCACCACTCCCAAATCTTGTGTTTAATGTTTTTTTGTAAAAATAGTTCCCCTTGGAGGTAGCTCATGCACACGACTTTTGTTTTATTCAAATTCCCATCTAGAAGCTTTTTATGACAAGATTTGCCACTCAGCGCACGTGGTGATGCTTCCTCAGTCATCATACTATTCTTGTTAAATGTGGCATTATCACACACAGCCAGGTATTATAGGCAGCCATTGGGGTTAAACTTGGTCATACAGTGGAACCTTGGATTATGAGCATAATTCGTATTGCAAAACACTCGTAAATCAAAATTTCCCATAAGAAATAATGGAAACTGAAATCATTAATTCTACAGCCCAAAAAAAATACATATAAATAATTAATACAAAATATAAAGCAAAAGTAAAACAAATTTACATGCACTTTACCTTTAAAAAATTTAAATAAATTCTGAAGTAAGAGGAGACTCTTACTTTCAGCCCCTCCCATCTCCCCCTAATCATTTTACACAGTAAACTTTTCTCCTCTCTTATTTGAATTTCACACACACACATACACAGACATTAACTGAAAGACTGTTTTGTCTGAAAAATTAGCAAGGAACATTGCTAATGACACTTGTGTGAGCGCATACTAATGGAGTCACGGCTGTAAAGTAAAACAAACAAACAAATGAACCGGCAATTTACCTTTGAAAAGAATCGCGACAGAGCAGTGTTTCCGTGTAGAGCAGAGTGTGTGTTTGTGTGTGTGTGTGTGTGTGTGTGTGTGTGTGTGAAGCACCCCCTCTCTGCTTCACACACACACAAACACACACACACACACACACTAAATTCGAGAGAGAGTGCGTGAACCGGCACGGTGTCAAATTACGCGTGCGCACACAACGACAGGAGGGAGAAAATTGATTTCTAACCTCTATAATGAGACTTTCTTTTGCTTTACATGTGCGCACACACGTGTGTTATAATAAACAGTACCCGCACGCTGTACAAACACAAAATAAAATATGTTTTACACACACACGTGGTCACAGTGTTATAGTAAACAGTACACATGTGCACGGATGTTGATTATACCAGTAAGAGACGCGCACTAAGAGCCTTCAGGGGAGACGTTTACCCATCATTACCCATAATTCCACAGTGCCGTTCACCATTCACGTGACGCTCGGCGTCAAAACAAGAAGCGCATGCGTGATACATAATACTCGGTGCTCGTAAACAAAGACTTGCTCGTTTTTCAAGTAAAAAATTATTACAAATCTTTGCAATCCGTGGTTTCACTGTATTATTAATTTGCCTTAAAAATTGTGATGCGTTAAACATTTCTGGATTAATTACGTGTTAACGTGTTACTATTGACAGCCCTAGTTTTAAATAAAAAATTTTTAAATATTTAATCTGTCCTATCATAATGTATAACATAGTGATAAGCAGCTTATTAATTAATTGGGGCCATAAAATTGGAAAGATTTCCAAGCTGTAGAAAGGTTATCCACCTTTTTACAGTAATGAGTAGAGATTATGACTATTGCAAGAATAGTCCTGTGTTTCTGACAATTCCCATTCCCTTTCAAAGTGAAGAAATGTGAAGCTGAAATACTTACAGTACTATTAACACATACAAACAACCCTTTTTTGAGGCTTTTCCTCAACTAAATTCGATATTTTAACTCACTGTAAACAGAAGTTTCGTGAAAACTTCTTGCTGAATGAATATATTTAGAAACTCTGATTTTCATGTTGATGTGATGCTGATTTTCTTGTTTTCCCCTTGTGGGCGCACTGCGTGCACTGTATCTCCTGTGTTTGACATCAGTGTGACATGCACAGTCAGAACTTTTTATTAGACTTCTAATTGGCCAACATAGCTTTACAGTACAGAATAAAATTCACAGTGTTGAGTTAACACATTCATTGTGTATTTAAGTCTAACTGGACTCATATAAACACTGCCAGGTATTCATTCAACAATCTAAGTGTTGCACTGGAGAATTTGCTGTGCAAGGGTTATATCGCCACCTGTTGTTGTCTTTGTTTTATCATGTGGTGTTTAAGACCAAAAGAAAAATCCTGTGTGTATGTGTGACTAGGCCCTGGTCTAAAATAAATCAGAAGCTAAGTGCCCAAGAAAATAATAATAATAATAATAATAATAATAATTTGGGGAAAACATTTTAACAGTTGGTACATTCACCAGAAGTAGTAACAAGCTTATGATGAAAATAAGCTGATGGCGCTTTAAGTGGTATTTGGCAGAAATTCATTCATTAATTCAGCCTTATGATAAATTCAGTGTATTTATTACCAGGTATTTTTTTTTAAAGTGTATTTATTATCAGCATCATTTATTTATTAGAATGATGAGCGATAGAGCAATACATTCTTAACTGACTCATTGCTGTACAGTAGCAATAAGCAGTCATTTGCCTGGAAAATGTCCAAAACTTCTGGCAGAAATTCAAACATCAGTTGCTCTTCATTTTCTGATAAGCTCCTCCCACCACCTCTCTTTCTCTCTCTCTCTCTTTCATGTTAGTTCCTCACAGCTCTCGGTCTAAGGTTGTGAGCTTATACCAGTGACTCAGCCTATAAAAGCAACACACAACATTACCTTTCAGTATGCTGCTGAAATGGCCAGTGTGAAACTCTATGTGATACCGTTTGTGGCAGGCACTGTCTTGTCCATGTGCATGGCTTTGAAGTGTACCTGGAAGACAGAATATGAATACAAGGGGAGATGTTGTAAAATGTGCCTTTCAGGTAAGTTATTATTACCTTACTCTTCATTTTATTAATAATATTAATAATAATTATAATAATAATATGTTTTATACAAAGAGAGTATTTCTCTCCTGCATTATGAGTTGATTATTATTGTAGTAATTAATTATAATTCTAATAATATAAAAAAAAAAATTTAACTATTGTTTACTAATATAAATTTTTATTCATCGCACATAAAAATTATTCCCTTAATATAAACACGCTAATACTTAAATGTTTTTTTCCCCAATGTATACTACTGTATGAATCAACATTTAAACAATTATTTACAAATCATAACTGTTTCAAGTAAAGATCATCTATGTGTGGTTTTTACAGGACAATATCCCGCAAAACACTGTACTCCTAATAGCAGACTGAGTGAATGTAAGAACTGTACAGAAAATAGTAAGCACTGCTTCTGTAAAAACATGCTGTGTGAAGATGATACATGTTCAGAATGTACATCCAAACCAATGTGTACAAAGGGACAACTAAGCAGACAGGGTAAGAGCAGATGGACTACTTTCCACATATTAACATATTATATGGTCTGAATATCCCCTGGGTGTTTTACCTCATATGGCTGAGGTCAGGGTGTAATATGTGGTTAAAAATGGATTTTTGTAAATGAGTCATACCATGCTAGGAGTATATGGAGAGGAGTATAATTAGAAGTAAAGCTGTCAATGTTCATCACACAATTACAAAGTAACTGAATGTTTACACATTTGCACTTCTGACAGGTTCATATAAATATAGTTATAATTGTGAACAAGCGTACACCGATGAGGCTGACAATTTGCCCAAGCTAAAGTAAGTCAGTATACAACTAAATTCAGAATTAGAGAATTCTTCTCTTGCTAAGCTCCTTCATATTTTTGTTACTGATATTATGTTGTTGAAATCAACTGCAGAATACTTGATTTGCATGTTATTTTTTTCAGAATCACGACTCCAAGTGTAAATTTCAACTGTACAGGTCAGTGCCTTTTATAAGTCAAGCAGGAAAACACTTGTGCCATTTAGATTTTCCATACTGATATAAATACTTTAGTCATTATGTGATTAATATTAATAAATATTGTATAGCTATGTACTATCCTGGTCAAATATGCTAAGATATGCTTATCCTTATTATAGGACTACAGTAAGGCACGATTCTGGACAATCCTATTGAAAAACTGTGTTTTAAGCTACAGTAGTAACATCATAACTGTTATATAAATCATTTAAAATATGATGAATATGATGCAAATTATTATACTGAAATTCTACTTGTATCAATGTGTAACAAATAAGAGTTAACTACTGTAGGAGGCTAACTAGATGTAAAAAGTACCCATGTCACAGTACAATAGAGATGCACAGTAACAACAAACAATGTCAGTTACTGTACAGTAAGTTAGTTAATGCTTCTACAATTCTTATTCATCAAACATTTCGGTACACTCCAGATTCCTCATTGACCTCAGGACATATAATAATGTATGTCTCCATTGTCCAATATAAAGGCTTATTATACTTATTATACCACTACTTATCATTATTTATTTTTGTTGAACTTACATGTTTTATTTTACTTTTGTTTTTAAAAAAATCCCGGCCTTAATTTACATTATCTGGCACATGAATAATTTTTTCCATGTAGGAGGATATGTAGCATTTCTTATATGCATTTGCTTTATTATTTCAATTTGCGTGTTCCTGTTCATAGATCATTCACATACAGTAAACATTAAAGTGAAAAGATATTCTTAGGTTGTTTCGGTAGTTATTTCTGCACAACAACGAATCTAATCGCATGTATTATTCCAAAGTTTGTATTTACTGTAACTATCACCTATTCAATTTAAATAGGCCAATAAGAACCTCAAAGAATTTCTCAAGGAGTAAAAGTGGATAATTACTGTAGTGATTAATATGTCCCAACATTGATCATTCTTTACCCCTAACTGATGCAGTTAGTAGCTTCTCATTTTTTTATGTCCAACCATGTCGGAAGACAAATCCTGTGATTAAGAACACGCTGGGACTGTGTTTTAAGAATGGGTTAAATTATTAGCCTGCATCTTGTAAAGTACATAAAAAACCATTTTCTGGAATTACTGGAATTGGTTAAGAACGGCTGAATGCATTTTTAAACCTTTTGCATGATAGAGGAGAACTGTCATTGTCATGGAGGAAGTGTGGTTAGCAAAAAAAAATCATGAATGATCATGATCATAGATTACCTACATAAAAACGATCTGTGAAGTAAATGTTTAATAGTGAAAGTAAGAGCATTAACGCACACACAATATGACAATAACACACTGCAGTGGGACTAAACAGCTGTGGACTCTCTAAGGCTTAAACCATAAGAAAGCAATTTATCAGTAAAGCTTCATTTATCAGAAAAAATTCACTTCGCTGTGGAGGTAATGATATATGGCAATAAACTCTAATCAGCTGACTACTGAATGACTCGTTTATCTACTAATTTACCTAACCCTAACCATTAACAAATTACAATGTTATATTTTAGTTTTATTAACTTCCATGACTCACATTTATTGTAACTTTCTTGTCTTTACAGTTGATCCTACTAAAGGCTTGGAGACTTTTAATGGCTTGGTGGTGGGTTTAGTCATCACTGGTTTTGTTTGCTTGGCAATGCTTGTTTATATATTCATTCAAATGAGCAGAGAACAGAAAATGAAGAAAAGTAAGTAATTCCAAACATTTATTCATATATTTAACTTGATTGAACTATACAATATACTGTGGCACATCTGAGATACCACAGAAGATTATA
The DNA here is from genome assembly GCA_030522415.1 of Channallabes apus. Classification (NCBI taxonomy): domain Eukaryota; kingdom Metazoa; phylum Chordata; class Actinopteri; order Siluriformes; family Clariidae; genus Channallabes; species Channallabes apus. The sequence goes on from CM060112.1 coordinate 24,830,699, forward strand.
AATACAAATTCTTTAATGCGATTAGTTATGGGCCACTTAGTGTTGTAGTTGGAGTGATTAGTGCAATAATGCATACTCTAATTTTAGTCCTTATGGAAATTATATGTTTTAGCATGTTCAGATCACTTAGCCATACTGCAGGCACATTGCACACTCTGCAAAATTGCACATCAAAATTGCACACTCAAATAATTTGCTGGTTTGCCTTTAGCTTTGATTACAGCACTTGTTCACCATTGCCTTGATTCAACCTTCTTGTTCAATATCATAACATTTTATTTCTGTTAGACATACATTTTTGATGAGCTTGTATTGGTGAAGAGAAAGTCAAACCAATTTTCATCCCTAAAGTTTCTTCAGCACATTCCAAAGACTTTCAGTAAGGTTAAAGTTCATGCTCTAGAACCACTCTTTGAAAATTTGAGCCCAATGAAGTATGTCTACAGTATGTCAAGGGAAGAACATTAATGTATTGATGGGATAAACTGGTTATTCATTACATTCAGGTAATCCACTGACATTTTTGCCACATACTGTAATGTTGCTGAACCAGACCTGACCAAACAAAAGCAAAACCAGATCATAACCCTGCCTCTAGAAGCTTGTACAGTCAGCACTATGAATGATGGGTGCATCACTTCATGTGCTTCCTTTCTTACACTGACAAGCCCCTCGTTCTGGAACAGGGTCAATCTGAACTCATCAGACCATACTGTATTTTTCCATTGGTCAAAAATTTAATATATATGCCCCCTTGCCAACTGAAGCCTTTTTTTCTGATAAGCATCAGTAACATGTGGTTTTTTTTATGCCCACACAGTTGTTTAGTCTCAATCCTGAAAGTTCTTCTTGTCCGTATGCAAATGCTCTTACTTTTACTAATAAAAATAGCTATGGTTTCTACTCTTGATTTTTTTTTTTTTATTAAATTTCACCAAGTGTTTACATGATCTCTGATCATGATCCATAGTTCTTTTTTTCTGACCATATTTATTTTGTGAAGTTGATGGTTCAGCACCATCCTTCCAGGTTTTAGTATTGTATTGTATTTTGCTGATTAAGCAATCAGCAAAAGTACTGAATTGAGAAGGGTATGGGAAAGCAGGGAATACACAAAGCGTCTTAGAATTCTCTCAGAGAGCTCCTATCTTAGCTTAAAAAGTCCTAGCTGGGGGTCCTAGACTAAATGTGATTTAGGAAACTTCTCAGAGCAACTCTGAGTAAGGAAAAATCAAAAACTTTCTCTTGGTGAGGAAGTGTGGTTAACCTCGTTGTTAGGGATGACACAGCTTGAGCAATTCAAGGACTGTGATTTTAGTTGTTTGTTCACATTTTAATTTTAGGTATTGTTTTTATAATTTTTTTAATTTTAAGGTTTGTTTACAGTATTTAACTAAATTATATTAATGTGTAATAGTGTGTGGGCACTGGTGGCTCAGTGGTAGGTGTTTCGCCTGCCATGCGGAAGGCCTGGGTTTGATTCCCAGCCAGTGCCCAAACCCCAGCCACTGGATGCAGTGCCCGGATAAAATGGGAGGGTTGCGTCAGGAAGGGCATCCGGCGTAAAACCTGTGCCAAGTTGTTGTGCGGACTGGATATTCCGCTGTGGCGACCCCTTGTCGGGAGCAGCCGAAAGACCAACAACAACATAATAATAGAACAGACAGTGCAATTATAATGTTTGTATACCAATTTACATGACATTACAGTCTATTTAAGATGCACTTTTGGTAGGTAGCCAACAATCCAAGAGAGATGGAAGGAAGTAAAAGAACAACAACAAAAAAAGACAAATTAGACAGAAAGGCAATGTTTACTTTTACATTTGTTTGGAGAATATTTCTTCTTTCCGCCATTTTTCTCCTCCTCTCTACTCTTAACAATTTTTACTTTAGGAGCTGGTTTTAGGTCTGAGATGTTTTGTGAATCATTTTTATCTTTACAAAGATTTTGTCCTAAATTTAAGGGGAAATTCTAAGAAAATGTCATAATCCTAAGAATTTTCTTAGAATTTCGTCACTAGGAGACTCCACTTTTAGGCTTAAGAAGCTTTGTGAATACAGGCCCACGTTCTTTAAAGTTTAATTCTGGTTCACTCATGTTCTGGTTTCTAAATTGAAAAAGCAAAATTATGAGCAACCTTACCCAATAGGTTTTAGATGCAAGTAATCTGTGTGTAGCAATTAATGATCATGTGTACAAGAATCTCTGGCTAGAAGCTGTGATTTTTAGATTAGTGGAAACATATTTGGCATAACAGTGTACCACAAAATGTCAGCTCAAATGGAAATCTTATAGGTGTTGTTAGCAGCGGCAAAGGTGTATAAAAAATAGTGAAATGGAATATTTGATTTCATTTGGCAGAATACTCTCCAACCTCAAATTCCCTGAAAGTGCCATCTGATGAATGTATCTGCAAGCTGTCTAAAGAAGAAATGGGAGAAGTTAAACCATAATGGCTTCAGCTAGCAGCAACAGATGGTTGAAAGGTCTTTAAACCAGACTTTTCACTTGTGGATCTGCAATGAGGAATAGAACTTCTCAACTCTTTATATTCCCTTGCAGTCTTCAACTAATCTCTGAGGACAAATCTACTCTGACAACATCTCAGCACTGATGCAAAACACCTCCATCTCTCCATTTTGTATTTATGCCATATTTATTCCGTTTTTATGCAAACCTGGTTACTTTCAAGTTAGTCACATAAGAAGTATGCATCATTTGATTATGATTGTTTTTTTGTGTGACTATTGCTTGTAGCATTATTACATTCTAGCACCTACCCTCATTTTTCATACAGCTGCCTTGTATTTGTTTCTGGATGGTGGTAAATAGTTCAGTAAATGTATTTAAACATTGATTAGTACTGTGGTGTTAACACATAAAATATCTGAATCAGCTATTTTAAAAAATGACATGTTAAAGACCTTTAGAAACACTTCTATTTTTTTTTTTTTTTTTGTAAATATGACATAAAAAAATCTTTATTTAACCCATTGTTCAAATGTTTGGTTACTTTATCAGTTGTTTCTGTGATATCAGCCACTGTGTTGGCTATAATGAAAACAAAGTAATTGTAATAAACAATTGTGTTACTTTCTATTGACATTTTCAAATCTCATTGTTAATATATTATTATTTTTATTATTCTAGTTTTGCAGCTATAGTGCACAGTATATTAGCTTTTACACTTTTCATAGTTTTACATGCTGAAACACTTTAATTGGGATTAGACATTATGTCTCTACACAAAATAACCTATAATATTGACAGATTAGGGCAATTAATCAAAATGTTTTTTTTGTTATTGCCCTTTTTCCTTTGAAATGCTTGAATCACTCACTCATTCTCTATACTGCTTTTCCTGTACAGGGTTGTGGGAAGCTTTGAGCCTGTCCCAGGAGACTACCTGCGCACTAAGCGGGGCACACACCAACAACAACAACATGAAATTTTGTAGAATCAGCAAACATTCAATGAGACCATATAATGAGGCCAAAGTAGATATTTTGGCTTAATGCATTATTTTTGGTAGAAACATTCTAAGAGCACTATGAAGCATGATGGTGGTATTATCACATTGTGGAGAAAGTTTTCATCAGTAATGTCCAGAAATTGTCTCATGATCGAGAGCATGAAATGTGCATCCCATGTTTAACCTGAAAACCTTCCAGTCTGCAAGATGAAAAGCATCTACAGAACATCATAGTGCCACCACCATACCTCACTTCAGGGATAATGCTCATAAACTGTTGAGTTTCCATCAAACATAATGCTTTGTTCCAAGGCCACAATTGTCAACTTTGGGCTCATCATATATTTTTGTTAAATTTCCACGAATATAGGAAGCGTGACTGCAGCATTACTGTTTATTAGGGACTGCCTTCATGGGTGAGTCAAAAATTATCCGCATTCCAGGTATATTAAAACTTCTGTTGACCGTCTTACTATCTCCCCAATCAACGAAGAGGAGAATGCAGTGATTTGTTTTTGTGGTCCAAGGGTGTACCTAGTGCCGAAACAACTCATGGAAGTGCATAAACAGTAACGTTTGAATATCTGCAACCAAAATTTGGACCGATACTCTAAGGAAGGTGAAAGTTTCTTAAAGAGAATCATTACTGGTGATGAGACATGGCTTCATCACTACAAGTCTAAGAGAAAATGTCAGAGTATAGAAAGGGAACATCCTCAATCTTCGACCAAGAAAATATTCTAAATTCAACCATCAGTTGGAACAGTAATTCTTACAGATTTCTAGAATTTGTATTGGGCCAGTATTCGTATATTATTGGGAAAAAGATTCGACAATCAACAATACTTGTTACAGTGAGATGCTTACTGAAGAGCTAAAGCCTAAACTTGGGATTAAATGCAGGGCATTGCTATAAATGGTTGTTGTGATCTTGCATGACAATGCATGTCTGTACACTTCTGTCGATATTCTGCAAAAACCTTCATTTTGAGGTGTTAAAGCATCCTCTCTATGGTTCTGATCTGTCACCATCTGACTTTCACCCGTTTGGTCCCCTAAATCAAAGCAATGAGGATAAAGATTCACTTCTGGTGCATTCATGACTTGCAGCTCAGCCACCCAAAATTTTGAATAGCTTGTTGACAGATCGTGTGTTGAAAGTTAAGGAGATTATGTCAGAAAAATAATGTATGCAGTATGGCAAAATGTGATTATGATGCGGTCTACTGTTACACAGTGAAGGAGTCCCACTACACCTTGGTTTCAGTAGCTGTGAGCTTGGTGACGTACCAGTTTTCACTTTAGATGACGCTGCCTACTGCTGTAGTGGGACAGTAGCGTCTGTGACATGCTCATAGTATGACTTAAAAGTTGACAATGACACACCATATGTTAATGTTTAAGTATTATACCCCCCTTACTTTACAAACATTATCTTTGATCTTCAGTGTGACTGTTTTTATTGTACAGCGTGTGTGTGTTTGTGCGCGCGCGTGTGTGTTTAAGTCCGTTGGAGACAGCGGGTGTGTAATGAGTAGCGGTGGTGTGGAGAGCAGCATCAGGGTCATATGACACGCGCGCAGTTCCTCCCAAACATCACGCTCGTGCTACCGCTTACAGCCCGAGTGCGCGAGAACAACAAAGCCAAAGCGCTGGAATCTGTCAGTCGCAGTCATGTTGGCACTGATTAACCGTTTCCTCGACTGGGTTAAGTCCCTGTTCTGGAAGGAGGAGATGGAGTTAACCCTGGTTGGTCTTCAGTATTCGGGCAAAACTACGTTTGTCAATGTGATAGCTGTAAGTGTTTGCATCACCCCCCCTTTTTTGTAATTAGCTTAGCCTAGCTTGACTTAGCTAGCTAGCGTTTGCTAACCTGTTCTTTGAAAGCTGTTGATGTTTTCAGGAAAGTAATTAGATGAGGAAAATATATATTTTTTTATTAGGATATAAACTACCACGATAAGTTAATTACCGAATGGAAGTTAAAAAAGATGAAGAAGCAGCAGCGACGCTTGTGTGTCAGCTAGTTAACTTCCTAGCGAGCTAGCTTGACCTGACGTTATCTGTGGCCTAAACACTGCAGCTGTCATAAAAAAAGAGGGAGATAAAAAATGTGTAACATCATGTATTCAGTGCTGGTTTAATAGTCAAGTCATTCCCATATATTTGGATACTGTTCATAGAATTATTTCGAGCTAAACGCAGCAGTTTAGCTAGCTAACTAGCAAGCTAGCAGGTTTTGAACAGTCAGTGTCATGGTGCTGGCTAGCTAATCCTAACCTAAATGTGATTACGCACGGCCTTTGGGGAACACAGCTACATTACTGGAAGTGTCTCGCTAGATCTTGTCATTGTCTGTTAACCTTGTCTTGATGACGTCATGTGAGCTGTGGTAGAAGTTGTGACAAATGGAGCCCAGACATCTCCAAGGTTGGGTAGGAAATCAGCTAAAAGATCCAATCAATCACAGGTATTTCACACGCTTCAGACGTGTTGCGTGTTCTCTGGTGTGAAGTCTGCTATTCCGAGTACCTCAGTAATGTGAATTCGGCTTATGAGTGTCCCGCTCTTGCATCACTCCCTGTTTGTTCTGCTCCAGGCTGCTGTAAAAGTCCAGAACACACAATCAACATGTTCTGCCATTCTGCCAACATTGTGCTTGAGGACAAACTAAACTAATGCCCAGGCTTTTAGATCTTCAGTATTACTAGGTTATGATGCCAAATAAAATGTCATCATCTAATCTATAAATCTGCGCACTGTGCGATAAATGTCCTGCGTCTAGGTGTCTAAGTTTTTCCTGCCTCATTAAGTCACATTTATAATGCTCCAGGCGTTATCTCCCAGATAATGCTTCTAGTCCAGCATCTATTCTGATCCTGAAAATTGTCTTGTCAAAAAAAAAAGAGAATTTATCTGAATCTTATCAAACTAACAAACCTTGCTTGTACTGGGTTACACCCACTTTTGCATTTAGAACTGCTTTAATTGTTTGTGGCTCATGCTGAAATCAACTTGAGATGTGTTTAGCTTTGTGTGACACACTGTTATCTTAAAAGGATGGACATGCTCAGCAACAATTCTCAGGTAGGCTGTGTCATTTAAATAATGCTTAATTGCGTCTATGGGGCCCAAAATGTCCAAAGAAATGCTATATCCATGATATGTATGCCAAATTCTGACCCTACCATCCAAATGTTGCAGTAGAAATGGAGAATTATCAGACCGTTTTGTTTTACACAATCTTTTATTGTCCAATTTTTGTTGAGCCCATTTGAAATGTAGCCTCAATATCCTATTTCAACGGGGAGACACTGTGTGTGGTCTTCTGCTGCTGTAGCCCATCTGCTTCAAGATTCAGCGATATTCTTCAGCGTACCTCAATAGTAATGAGATATTATTTGAGTTCTATTGCCTTTCTATCAGCTCAAACCTGTGGGGCCCATTCTCTACTGATCTCTGGCATCAACCAGGCTTTTTCATACAGAGAACTGATGCTCACAGGATATTCAAGTTTTTTTTTTCCAGACTATTCTCTGTAAATCTTATAGATGGTTGTGTAAAAATCAGTAGCTACTAGGATTTTTACACACAACCATCTATAAGATTTACAAAGAATAGTCTGGAAAAAAAAAACTTGAATATCCTGTGAGCATCAGTTCTCTGTATGAAAAAGCCTGGTTGATGCCAGAAGTCAGTAGTTTCAGGACTACACCGACCAGCATGTCTGGCATCAGCAACCATGCCACATTTTAAAATCATTTAAATCACTTTTCTTTACCATTCTGATGCTCGGTTTGAAGATCAAGAGATTGTCTTGACCTAAATACATTGAGTTGATGTCATATAATTGGCTGATTAGATATTTGCACTACAGAGTAGTTGAACAGGTGTATCTAATGAAGTGGCCAATGAATGTAAGTGAAGTGTTCAGGTAAAGAAACTGTTCATGAGGTAGAAAACTTTTATAATACACACATCTAGAATGCACAGAACCAAAAGCGTCTGTATAACTTGATGCCTTAAATAGATGCATTATGGAAAGGTTGTGTTAAACAAAACAACAAAAATGTTTTAATGAATACATTCATCAGCTGCTTTCAGGGCAGCTTAGTTCAAGTATACAGTAACTTATGAGCTACAAAAATATAAAAAATAAAAATAAGTTGTACAGTTCTAGCGCTATATAAATAAAATTGAATTGAATTCTACAGCTCTTTTGTTAGCAACAATCTAGCCAGCTAACGTTTAGGGATATGAGCAATTTAGACAAACATACAAGACGTGGAGAGACACTGACTTTTATGATAAAATGTTTGCGCCAAAGTTTGCTTGATTTTCAGACTTGTAAGAATCCGTCACACTCTGATGAAGTTCCCATTGTGCCCTAAAAATATCCAAAGAACGTGGTGGGAGTCGGGTCAAAATTGAAAAATGTCTATGCTGCTTCCTAACCTTGTCCCTGTCCAGCTCTCAATATGTCTATCATGTTGTCACTATTTTCCTATCATGTGCTCACCAGGTCTAATGAGATCGAACTGAGTTATTACTATATTCGATTCATTTGCACCAGTCTCCTATCAGACGCTTATCACACACTTACTATGTTGTCATTGCGTCCAGTAGATTGGTATAAATACTGCCATACATGAGTGATGGTGTGAGGAATTGGATCTATTATTTATACAGTAAAACCTTGGATGGCGAGGAACCTGGACTTGGAGCATTTTGCAAGACGAGCAAAAATTTGTAATAAATTTGAACTTGATGAACGAGCGAGGTCTTGAAATACGAGTAATACGTATACGCTTTGTCTGCCGAGCATCACGTGATCACAACAGAGCCAATGGTTCTCTCTCTCTTGCTGCGAGATTATGGGTAATCGTCTTCCATGCTCGGTCACTTGCATATTCAACATCCAGGCGTATATGTACTGTTTTCTATAACACTGTGACCACCTATTTTGTGTCCAAGTGTAGTCACTGTTGCTGTCTATGCTGCAACAATGAATCTGTTTAACGAAAATGTCACAGGACCACAAAATCCTCAAACAGAGGATACAGTGGAACCTCGGATTGCGAGTAACGCGGTTTGCGAGTGTTTTGCAAGACGAGCAAAGATTTTTTTTTTTTTTTATTTTACTTGAAAAACGAACAAGTCTTGTTTTACGAGTACCAAGTATCATGTAGCAGGCATGCAATTCTTGTTTTGACACCGAGCGTCACGTGATCACAGCTGAGACAGTGGTTGTTCTCTCTCTTGCGCTGCGGAATTGTGGGTAATCGTCTTCCCTGCTCAATCTTAGTGCCCATCTCTTACTGGTATAATCAACATCCGTGCATGCGTGTACTGTTTACTATAACTGTGACCACGTGTGCATGCGTAAAACATCTTTTATTTTTTCTGTATGTGTGTGTACAACGCGTGTGTACTGTTTATTATAACACACGTGTGCGCATGTTTAAAGCAAAACAAAGTCTTATTAGAGAGGTTAAAGATCTATTTTCTTTCTCTCCCTGAGTCATGCCATTGTGTGTGCGCGCATGTAATTTGACACAGTGCTCAAACACACACACACCTCCTTCTCCTCGCGCCTTTACACACATGCGCGCGCGCACACACTGCTCTACACAGAAACACTGCTCCGTTGCGATTCTTTTCAAAGGTAAAGTGCAGGTTAATTTTTTATTTTTACAGCAGTGATTCCGTTAGCGTGCGCTCATGCGAGAGTTGTTAGCGATGTTCCTTGCAAATTTTTCAGATAAAACAGTCTTTCTGTGTGTGTGTGTGTGTGTGTGTGTGTGTGTGTGTGTGAGTTTGAAGCTCAAATAAGAGACGAAGTGTTACTGTGTAAGACGAGTAGAGGGGAGGGGCTGATTCCTTCTCTCCTCTTACTTTAGCTTCACACACACACACACACACACACACACACACACACACAGCGCCAGCGCGCGTAAATGGAAACACTTATCTGTCAGGATTTATTTTTACTTTTTTTTTTTTTTTTTAAAGGAAAATTTTTTATTTTTGCTTTATATTTTATATTATTAATTATGTATTTATTTTTTTTAGCTCTGTAATAAATAATTTAAGTTACCTTTATTTCTTATGGGAAAATTTGTTCTGATTTAAGAGTGTTTTGAAATACTAACCCACTTACGGAATGAATTATGCTCGTGATCCAAGGTTCCACTATGTGTGTTTGGGTTTTGGAACGAATCATCAGAGCTTCTATTATTTCTTTTGGGAAAACTCACTTTGATATACAAGTGCTTTGGACATGCACATTTCTGGAACGAAGTATGCTCACAATCCAAGGTTTAACTGTACTAAATTCTCTGACTGTGATAGACACCCTAATAACCTGCTGCATGCACGCCATTAACGTGGTAAGGACCAGTTATAAGATCGTAAGAATGTAATATGAGCTTAATATGGCTTTCTAAAATGTGTTCTGGCCCTCCCATGATACACTAACAGCATTCTGGTATCAACTCTGGCAGAACGGTATCCAGTCTGTCCTGTCTGTGCTCTGCTTGTATTACATCAATGTCCCTAAAAGGTGTTGGCATTGTCCAGTTAACTGTGTAACTGTCATTATTACGTCCTTATTTAAGGTTTCTTCCTGCCTCATGCTTCAATCACGTCCTCACCACTTTTTTTTTTTTTTTTATTTCCCGAAAGAAAGCATGGCAGCTCCACATTCAGGGAGATGATACTACTTATTATATCCTGAACTACTACAGTACAATCTCCTTACCAGTTTCTACAATCAAGCAGTTTTTTTTTTTTTTTGTTTTTTTTTTGGGTGGCTGAGTGTGAAGGGGGTAAAGATTTAGCTATCAGTACATTGTTTATACTTTATTGACTGTCCTTTAATGGCTTTAAGAGCAACAACTTGCCTAAGCTTAGAATTACATAGTCATCCTCAGATCTTCAACCAGCACGTTTGATGTCCTTCAATAGGTAATCAGTCATTTTTCCAGGCATCGTCACTTTAAGGCACGCTTGAAGAAGATTTTTAGTCAAATCTGAAAGACGGAAACAAAAATTAGTCATTAGGCATCAAATTTTGGTGCAAATATTTTTATCATAAAACTGAGTAACTACTTTTACATCTATATACAGTTGAAACCAGATATTTCCATAACCTTAAAAAAAAAAAACACACTTTTTTTGTTCTTTACTGTCACACATTAAATCAGAGTAAGATCAATAAATCTTTAAGAACAATACATATTAACATAGATTGTATTTGTTAAACGTCGGAATCAAGTGAGGGAGAATTTTATGAAATTTCTTTTATTACATTCATCAGTCAAACATTTACACACACTTCCTTAGTATTTGGTAGATACTTCCACTTGGGCCACATATTTCGGGTATCCTTCTACAAGCTTTCTACAATAGTTTGCTGACATATTGTCCCACTCCTCTTGACAGAACTGGTGTAACTGTTTGCTCACACTTACCTTTGAATTGAGAACAGGGCTTTGGGATCAATACCTTGACTTTGTTGTCCTTAAGCCAAATTTGAAGATATGCTTGGGGTCATTGTCTATTTGGAAGACTCATTTGCTCCTAAGACTTAACTTCAGTGATGTCTTCAGTCTATCCACATAATTTTTCCTTGTAGCCGAACAGTTGCTGTTGTCCTGGGGCTGATTCGCTTAAAAAAAGTTTATTTTTAAAAGGTTTAAAATTATGAAGACAAGAAAAATGTAATATCAAATTGTGATGTTTATAAAATGTGTGATACTTATAGAATTGCAATTTTAATTGAATCTGCACCGAGGTATTGTGATATCGTATCGGGAGGTGACTGTCGATTTTCATTCTTATTCATTAGATAGTGATTATAGAAATAAACAAGCCAGCATGGTTCATGTTTGTCTAATAATGCCTTTAGGGTTTTCCAGTCTAACAGTGCTGATGAATAATTCAAACTTTTTGTATGTTTTGCATTCAGAGGTTCAAGGTATTTATTGCTGTTCAGTCAGGACTGAAGAGATGATTTGCCGTTGTCTGAGTGTAAATGTTGAATCTTTCCTCAAAGATATGCATGCAGATAGAGTTGTAGGCCAGGACTGTTGGAGAGAAAGATACACTACATGTAGCATTCAGGTACTTCATTAGGTTTAATTTACTTAATTTATTTTGCTTAAGTATTTAATTATTTTGTATATAATGTATTTCTTTATCCATTTCAAATATTAATACTTTTCCTGTGTCTAATGCTTATCTCTGGTTTAAGCACCAATATTTTGCTAATCTTCTTTAAAATCAGGCTGTTAAAAGAAAAAGAAAAAAACTACTCAATCTGATAGCTGTTGTGAGGAAGCCAGTTCGGTGTCACTAGTTTCATGATTTGTAAAAGTCCCGATAATGTTGCGAGTGGGGAACTGGAAGGAATTCTGCACACACCTACATGTTTTTTCCATCTGCCCATGTTATTTCTAGCAAAAATGTTAAGAGGAAAGTTTCCAAAATAGCAACAAATTACTCATTTAAACCACTTGTTCAAGCAGTCTCTTTGGATTCATGATTCAGACAGAACAATAAGATCATGCAAGACGTTAGTTTTGTGTAGATCTGTTTAAACACAGCAACAGGTGTATTAAACTTTATTATACTTGAACTTCTTGCTGTTGTGCGGCGGCTGCCATCATGTCTCTCTTCATCCTACGTAGGGGTGCAACGATTTATCGCCGTTGTCGACTAAAATCAATAATGAAATTTATTTGCCAAAAAATGTAAATGTCGATTTGTTGAACACATCATCGCTATTGATTCTTATGCAAACTGTCAACTCCCTGAAGTGTAGTTGTTGGGCTTACTGGAGTGGAACGAGTAATAGCGTGATGGCAAACACCTTCACGAGCAGAAATCTTCTAATTGTGGGAACATTTCATCCCCATCGCGGAGCCCCACCTACCAGATGACCACGGTATACGTATCTGTTTTCTGAACATTTCTATTTAACTCCCATAATTACCACCCGCCATCTCTAAGCTTTACTTAAAGTCTATTTTATTGCCGCTTTTAGATTTTGTTTCATCAGAAAAGTTCATTATAAGACATTATTTAATGAAGTACATTATTTATCTTTATTTTCTTGATTGTTAGTTACCACATGCACACAACAACCCAAAGCTAAATTTAAAAGCTGATGGCCAAGATAGCGCTATTGATTATTTGAGAGCAGATTAATTGGTTCAATAATTACAAGATTAATCAGTTATCAAAATAGCTGTTAGTTGCAGCCTTAGTGCTAAGGAGACATTTGCTTGAGAGTCAGTTGTAACTACTTCCTGTTACTGTTCGTCATGTGCAGAAACAAGCCTACATGGTGAAATGATTTCAGAGCCACTCCGGTCTTTTACATAAGCCTGTGGCCCCACCAAACTTCCTCTTTTTCATAAGTAAAATGACTTGAATTTTACCACAGAACACCTGAAAGTGACATGATTTAATCTCTGTGATCTAGCTTTGGAGTGGTTTATATGCAACACATGCAAAGGTACATTTACTTATAATAGACTTATAATGTTAAAAAAAGTAACATTTACATATAATATAACATACAAGTCGACGACTACTACTACTGACAGTTTACCAAAATGAGTGTAAAAGCTAATTTAGCCTGACATAATCCCAAACTTTACCCATAGTTTTTGTCGGATTTTACAAAGCATGACATAATACATCATGATTAAAGGGAAATACTTTTTGTTAAAAAAGTAACAGGTCAGTATTTGACTGTCACATCAACGGTACTTAGCACACTGCATAGCTATAATCTCAGAAGGTGGGTGTGTGTGTATGTATGTATGTGTGTGTGTGCGTGCGTGCGTGTTTGTGCCTGCCCACATGCATGTTTTAGCTCTTGTTCAGACGCGCTGGGGAGATTTCTGTTCGTCACAGGACTCACACAACCACTTCAGTTTAGTAAGCATGTAACGTCTTGTGGTGGTGTGGTATTATACGCGTTAAGGTTCTCAGAGCCTTGGCAAGAGCCACAGACCTTTACACTTCCGCAGTACTAGTGGCTTCTGTACATTACGTTAAATATACTGTGAAGGTTACTGTAGACCCGTGGTTCTCAAAGTGTGGGGCGCGCCCCATTAGTGGGGAATACAGACATGACAGGTGGGGCGCAATGAACGGGAGGAAATTAATAGGAAAGTACCTGTTCTAATTCATGCTTTTCTTTATTGACAATAAAGATCAGACACTCGAAATTAAACAATCACATGCAAAGAAATGGATAATTAATACAAGTAAATTAAAATAACATCAGAGAAAAAGTGGAACCGTAGTGCAACTATAACGGTTTAACGTCGGCATGTTAATTGCAGAGGAACAATATATAAGGAAACTTTCGGTATTATATATGTAATTTCATTTATTCCAATGTGTATGGTGATGTTTCTGTATTTTTGTTAAAAACTTATATTTTATCAGGCAGTACTAATCTGGCATTTCTAGTTTCCAGTGTGGCAACAAAGTTGCTTTTTGATCCTTCAGGTGCTGAACAGAAGGGAAGATCAATATCGTTCTACACTTTTTGTTGGTGTGCGGAATTTTGCGATGATCCCTAAATCATTGTTGCGCTGTAGAGACTTTAAAGACAATGCAAAGAGGAAATATATGTGGGTATCTTATTTGCGGGTTTATTTACGCAGCTATTGAAGCCGGAGATGCGAATATCAAACTAACTTTACCGTCGTCACAAACCGGGTCAGTAGCGTACTGTATGTAGTGAGCATAATAACGTCAATGGATACATTTGTTACACACGAGGCTGAAGTTAGCTCCTTATTCGCAGCTTCCGATTCGTTTGGCTTCTCATTCTGCGGCTGAAGTTAGCTCCTCATTCGCCTCGTTACTAACGGGAGTGTTCACGTTGGCGAAAGCTGTTTAATGTCAATAAAACGTTATTTTGGTGGCTTAAACCATTCTGGCCAGGCAAATATGAACTATACAACACATAGCAGGTACCCAACTATATAGTTAAAGAGAAATTGTCCCGTGTGTGTTTTCATGTCTTAAACTGCTGGCAGCAGACAGCACGAGAACCAACAAATTAGGAAGACACTTAGAGACATCACACTCCAGTCACGCTAATAAGCCACTTGACTTCTTTGAAAGAAAGCTCTAGATAAGTGACGAAGTAAGCCTGTTATAACAATTGCACGTATATTTTATCTGTTTTGAACTTGGCGTTATTTGATCTTATTGGTTTAGAAATTGATATTTCAATAAACAGTAAACTTGGCCGATTTCGTTATTATTTTGTTGACAAGTGGAGCTTGAAAATTCGCCCACCCCCTTAAGTGGGGAAGGACAGAAAATGTTTGAGAACCACTGCTGTAGACCATGTGATGTATGACGTCTTAGCATCGATTCCCACTAAAGCAACGGCCTGTATCGATGTCGTGTTCAATAAGATAGTTGACCCAAGAGCCCAATCTTTTGGGTTCTTGGGTCAACTACTATTATAAGACTTTAAATTACATTTTATTTTTAAAGGCAGTCAAATCCAATTAGATATACTTGGGCAGGTTTTATATTATATTATTACAATTATTCTTGTTTCTAGCTCATCAGTAGTGACAGGTTTGATTATGTTAAAGCACACAAAATCTCCCAAAACTAAAAATGGCACCTCCTTACATACATACAATCTGAGGCTACACAATTTGCTAAAAAAAAAATTAAAGCAAAGAAAGTCACATTATAAATCAAGTAATAAATTGCAGCCTTTTGCAGTTAAATTACTAACCCGGGTCCATATTTTGTATATTGCAAGTCCGGTACATTCTAGTGATGTTTTAAAAATAAAGCACTTAATATTAAAGTGTTGGGCCATAAAATCATGAGCTAGCACTCAGTGAAAACATGCACCACTCTTGGTACCATTGTTCTGTGATTGAGATAATACAAAAATGTCATTAAATGCAGTTCAAAAACATAATTTTTCTTTTTTTTTTTTTTTTGCAGTTTGGCATCTACCAGAGATATGAACTCTTGCAATGAAACCACTCGGTCATGTTGTTCTGATTAGAAATACAGATTTCTCTGAAGTCTTGGGTGCATACCAAGCATATTTACTGCCATGTGTTAGGAGTGCGTGTTCGCCACTTAGAAGCTGCAATGTTCAGCTAAATTATCTAGCGATAAATGTCTTGTTTTTCTGAGGCTTTATTGTAAAGCGAGCTTTACACACACAGTTCAAGAAAGCGGTTGTGCACTCACCTTTTCGAAGTTCATGATTTCTTTTGCCGATGTGTATATATACATGTCTGCCGGTGGAGAATATTGAGATAAACGTTTTGAGATAAACTGTACAGGTACAAGTGCAGGCAATGGTGTAGCTTTATGCTGTGCATGTAGCCAACCAGAAGTAAGGTTTTAGTAAAATCCCCAAGCTCTCACCTCGGAAAAGGGGGAGGGAAATCCTATTTAAAGTCTAAATTCAAAGTCCACTCAATGGACAACACTTTTCTACTATTGATGGGAAATGTGTAATCGCTTTAATCAGCAGCATCTTCCACCACAGCGCTTATAGTTTATCACCCGAGTTAAAATTTCACTGATGTGTCATGTTACATCACTCATGAGGTAATTGCTACCTCTCTATAACAACTCTTGCCTGTTGTAATTATAATTTCTTGATGTTGCTCTTTGTAAGTTGCCTGGGTTTTAAATGTGGAAACCGCAATGGAACAAATGTGGAGACTGCAATGGGGTTGTAACTGCAAAAGTAATGCAATATCATGCAGAAATGTAGTTAAGGTAATGCACCGATATTTGCTGTAGGTTTTCAGTGGAGTAAAAGTAATATGTATCCTGTAATAAAACTAAAGTGAAGAACGCCTACCTGAAATATATACTGAAGTTCAGTAGCGAAGTATATGTATTCAGTTACCTCCAAAATTTCACAAAGTAAACCAGTTGACAATCAGTAATGATTAATAATAACCAGACAACACGTTTCCACCTCAGTTTACCTCAGGGTGTTTTCCCCCATACCAGATAATTTCAGGCGGTCCACCACAGTATCAACATTCACTGCTGATCAAAATATAAAAATGTGACCTATACAAGGTGCAGGATAGGAAATAGAAAATCCACCACAATACTCATCATGCAGAATCCAGTTGTCCATCAGACATATTTTTTTTGACTGCAACTCTTTTACTCCTTTAAGGAACTTTTTATTCTGTTGATACTTAAAAAAAAAGTTTTTGAACAAGAAAATCCAAATATGGTTTTAAAATTCTTAGAAAAAAATGTATCTTAAACATTTTATCAAATTTTTAAATAACAAAAATGCTTCTCGCCATGAATATAGCCATAGAAGCTGGTATGGCGTTAAAAGAAGAAAGAAAGAAAGAATACACCCATTTCACCTACGCGGTTTCGCGCGGTGGCCATAGGTATGGTTCATCATGATTCTCCGAGTTTTTGGTGCTGTGAGTACGTTTCCATCGCTAAAAATTAAACATGTAAAAATGTCACAGGCAAAGAAGTTCACCGCTCAACACACACAGACCGTACTTCCACCGCTCTCATGCAGACGCATACAGCTTGTCTGGTACCACTGCAAAACAATCCCCCTCTCAAATTCCCACGGCGGGATGTTCCTGACGTAAAAAAAACACCGGTATTCGGTAAAGGTATATCGCCCAGCCCTAGGTGAATAGTTGTTTTACTGAAAGTGTTCTTGAACAACAGTGATAAACCTTATCGATTAATAAATTTTTTTAATGGTTAAATTCTTAGCAGCAATGATTAGATTAACAATTAAATAGTTAACACTGTATTAATCTTTAGTTATCTACGTCTTGAAAGGTTTTTAAAAGCAGAAAATGTATATATTTATAAAAACTGCAATAACACTATGCTTAGAGCCGAACTGTCCGTAGGGTTAAGGTCAGGGAGCAGTTTGAAATGATCACTCGGCTGGCATCACGTGGTTCGGAGAAAACACGTGATAGTCTCCGGCCCTCCCTGACTGACTGATAATGGTAGCCTTGTAGTAGTAATAGCCTAGTGATTGAGGATGTTAGAAATGACTAAATTAGGGAGAAAATCCTAAAGCACAATTGCATGATCAGTTGTTTTCCTGTGCATTTACAGCGGTCGAGTATGAATAAAGGCAATCGATTTCATTCGTTTGAAAATGTTTTCTGGCAACTGTGCGCTTCACCAAAATCTCAAACGTGTAATGCCAGTAACTGCACTGGCAACTACACCTTTGTGTAAAGTGGCAGACAATGTATTTCAAGGTGTCGTGTTACAACAATGTCCCTGGACAAAAAGGCTTCGCAGTGTGATGTGGGTATACTTTGGTTTTAGGGAAAAAAAAGTTTTAACATATGTATGTGTAATGTATTCTGGATGTGGCACTGTACAGTGTGTTTAAACCGACTATTAATCACTCATAAATTGATTTACTCAGACTCATAAGAGATTATGGAATGTTGCCAACATCCCATCCATTAGTTTCAATGCTGTAGTTTCAAGACTCACCTTCACTGTAACTAAGTGGCCCAAACATGATACAGCATGACCACGCCCCTGTGCACAATGCGAGCTCCATGAACAAATGTTGTGACAGTGTTGGTTTCGACAAACGAGAGTGACCTTCAAAGACTCCTGACATCAATACCACTGAAGGTGGTGGAATGGACTGAAACTCTTGTGGTTTGGTGGTACAAATTCCCCAGAGCATGTATGGGTGTGATGCTCATACGTTTGGCCATGCATACGTATGCAAAAAAAAAGGTTGTTTTTTTTGGCCATTGCTGCACGCATAGCAGTGTGGTGTCTACAGATTAAATGTGCTAAGATCTACCGTTTACAGATCTACGTTGACATCTTAGATTGAGGGTTTAGATTATTGCAAATTTCCTGCAATTTTGCAGTGAGAAAAAAATAAAATAAATGACGCAGAGATGAACTACTCCCTGCCCATGTGTACGTCTACAGTAACTGGATACAGATATGATCGTCATTGAACCACAAAAAGAAAGATGAAGTAAATCAGAATGAAGAGATGAAAGAGGACAGCTGGCATAAAACTCTTAACGTAAAATCCCAACAACAGTCTTTCATTTTTTGTTTGATAGTTAGAAGCTCTTCATATCATGGTTAATGCTGGGAATTTACTCGTGATAATAAGCCAACAGAGAAACACAACTTGGAAAATAAAGTTAAGACTTCAATTGAACTTGTAATCAATATATTCATTATTTTTCCCCCTTTACTGATTTTTAGTCTGGACAGTTCAGTGAAGACATGATTCCAACAGTTGGATTCAACATGCGGAAGGTCACAAAAGGAAATGTCACAATTAAGGTACAGTTTCCCACTTCCTGTTTCCTGTATGTGCATGACAAGACTTAAAAAAGCTGAGCTGTGTGCTCTGGTCTAATCTGATGTTTCTTGTTTTTTTTCCTTAAACAGATCTGGGATATAGGGGGACAACCCAGGTTTAGGAGCATGTGGGAGCGGTACTGTCGAGGAGTAAACGCCATAGTGTGAGTGCCTGAGTTTAATGTTCTACTGTATCTTTTTCATGATCATACTACATGCTGGAGATGGGACAATATGCTTTAGATAGATAGATAATCAGGTGCTCATGATTCCATACAAAAACGATACAAATTTAATAAATTTTTATTTATTTATTATGTAATTATTTTTTTATTAAGTTTAATGACAACAACATATGACTGCAGAATATTTGCACGTTATTCCTTGTTCCCTTTTCTTGCAAATAATATTTCTTCAAATATAAAAAAATAATTAAAAAATCTAAAATCAAATAATAAATAGAATAAAATTTAGGCAGCACAGTGACGTAGTTCCACCGCTAGGGTCGAGGGTTAGATTTCTGTCTCTGGCCTGTGTCCGTGGAGTTTACATCCCTGTGCTTGATGGGTTTCCTCCGGGTACTCTGGTTTCCTCCCACAGTCCTGAAGACGTACCGATTAAGCTAATTAGTGATTGCCTGTAGCATGTGCGCATACGAGCCCTGTGATGGATTGGCACCCTGTCCAGGGTGTACCCCGCCTCATGCCCATAGTCTCTTATGGAGACTCCTATGGATAAGCATATAACAACTGAAAAATAAAATAACATTTAATCGTGCCATACCCATGACTTTAATGCAGGAATATTTTATATATCTGCATTATCATTGTCCCCTCTCGCTACTACCATCTTTGAAAAGTTACTGTATTTTATTGTGTAAAATAAACGATTGCTGACAAAGAATGGAATAGACAAGGAAAAACAGTCTACTGAGGTCTACTCACTTCTCATTTCTGTTCAGCAAATATAAAAAGTAACTGACCACGTAATGAGGCCACAATACATATCATGAGACCAAGTGATGTATACTGTACTGTCCTCTATATACGTCCTCTGTATATTTAGACAGCGAGCTAAACTCCACCCTCATCAAAATGACAGACACAGTATGTCTCTTTCCAACTTTTAATAAGGATAGGGTAAAACTATGAAACAAAGAAAACAATAAACAATAAACAATATAAGTATACACACTCAATATTTACACACAGACACTTTTACAAATGCAATATTCCCCATTATCAATCCAACAGGTATGTAATAATAAGCAAAGGACATCATAATGATACAGCTAATATAAACAAATATATGTACAAACTATTAATCCAACAAATAATCAAATCTATAAAATATAGATGAATAAGAACAATAAATCAGAATCAGAATCAGAATCAGAAAGAGTTTTATTGCCAAGAACGCTTGCACGTACAAGGAATTTGTTTTAGTGACGGAGCTTCCAGAACAAAAAATACAAATGACAAGACAAAAACAGCATGACGCAAAAAAAAAAAAAAAAAAAAAAGAATTTTTTTTTTAATGGTTGACATCAAATGGAGTACGATGTGAGATACTTTTAAATAAGTTACATCAATATCTGAAGTCTGTGGTATTATACAGTATATTGCACAGTGGTGTTGTACACAATATTGCACATATATTTATTGACCGTTTGAATGATGTTTATCTGTTAAGGAGGTAGATTGCCTGGGGGAAAAAACTGTTCTTATGCCTGACTGTCCTGGTGTTCGGTGCTCTGTAGCGTCGACCCGATGGCAAAAGTTCAAAAAGAAGGTGGCTTGGGTGTGAGGGGTCCAAAGTGATATTCCGTGCCCTTTTCTTCACTCTGGATATATACAGTTCTTGCAGCGTGGGCAGGGGAGTGCCAATAATTCTTTCAGCAGTCCGAACCATCCTTTGTAGTCTTCTGATGTCTGCTTTCGTAGCTGAGCCAAACCAGACAGTTATTGAAGTGCACAGGACGGATTCAATGACGGCTGAGTAGAACTGTGTGAGCAGCTCCTGTGGCAGGTTGAATTTCTTCAGCTGGCGAAGGAAATACAACCTCTGGTGGGCCTTTTTAACAATGGAGTCAATGTGAATGTCCCACTTCAGGTCCTGAGAGATGGTCGTGCCCAGGAACCGGAATGACTCCACTGCCGTCACAGTGCTGTTCATGATGGTGAGTGGGGGAAGTGCAGGTGGGTTTCTCCTGAAGTCCACGATCATCTCCACTGTTTTGAGCGTGTTTAGCTCCAGGTTGTTGTGACTGCACCAGACAGCCAACTGCTTGACCTCCCTTCTGTATGCAGACTCGTCACCGTCCTGGATGAGGCCGATGATTGTAGTGTCATCTGCAAATTTCAGGAGCTTGACAGTGGGGTCTGTGGAGGTGCAGTCGTTGGTGTAGATGGAGAAGAGCAGTGGGGAGAGAACGCAACCCTGAGGGGCTCCAGTATTGGTGGTGTGACTGTTGGATATGAATTTTCCCAGTTTCACTAGCTGCTGCCTGTCTGTCAGAAAGCTGGTGATCCAGTGACAGATAGAGCTAGGAACAGAGAGCTGGTTTAATTTGGTCTGAAGCAGTGCTGGGATGATCGTATTAAAAGCTGATGAAAAGTCTATAATCAAGACCCTTGCATAAGCCCCTGGTTTGTCCAGATGTTGAAGGATGAAGTGCAGTCCCATATTAACTGCATCATCAACAGACCTGTTTGCTCTATAAGCAAACTGCAGGGGGTCCAGTAAGGGTCCTGTGATGTCCCTCAGATAGGCCAACACCAGTCTTTCAAATGACTTCATGACCACAGATGTTAGGGCAACTGGTCTGTAGTCATTAAGTCCTGTGATTTTAGTTTTTTTTGGAATGGGGATGATTGTGGAACGTTTAAAGCACAAAGGCACTTCACATTGTTCCAGTGATCTGTTGAAGATCTGTGTGAAAATGGGCGCCAGCTGGTCAGCACAGGATTTCAGACAGGCTGGTGTCACGCCGTCTGGGCCTGGAGCTTTCCTTCTCTTTTGTTTCAGAAAGATCTGGCGAACATCCTTTTCACAGACCTGGAGTGCAGGGGGGGAAGAGAGGGTGGTTGTCAGAGGTGATAATGGTGGTGTAGAAAGAGGGTTAGGACAGGAGTGTGGTGTGAGACTGGGAGTTTCAAATCTACAATAGAACTCATTCAGGTCATCAACCAGTTGTTGATTCCCTACAGAGTTGGGGGATGGCGTCTTGTAGTTAGTGATGGTTTTCAGGCCTTTCCACACTGAAGCAGGGTCGTTTGCCGAAAACTGGTTTTCCAGTTTTTTAGAGTAGCTCCTCTTAGCTGCTCTGATCGCCCTTGTTAGTGTGTTCCTGGCCTGGTTGTACAAGATCCTGTCCCCACTCCTGTAGGCATCCTCTTTGGCCTGACGAAGCTGTCTGAGCTTTGCTGTAAACCATGGTTTGTCATTGTTATATGTTAAAAGTGTCCTGGTAGGGATGCACATGTCCTCACAGAAACTGATGTAGGATGTTACAGAATCTGTGAGCTCGTCCAGACTGGTGGCAGCAGCTTCAAAAACACTCCAATCAGTGCAGTCAAAACAGGCCTGTAATTCCTGTTCTGCTTCACTGGTCCATCTCTTTACTGTCCTTACTACAGGCTTAGCAGATTTAAGTTTTTGCCTATAGGTTGGGAGAAGATGAACCAGGCAGTGGTCAGAAAGTCCTAAAGCTGCTCTGGGGACGGAGCGATATGCATCCTTTATTGTGGTGTAGCAGTGATCCAAAGTATTTTTGTCTCTGGTGGGGCATGTGATGTGCTGTTTGTATTTAGGCAGTTCACGTTTGAGGTTTGCTTTGTTAAAATCCCCAAGTATAATTATAAGAGAGTCCGGGTGTTGTTGCTCCGTGTCTGTGATCTGAGCAGCCAGCTGTTGCAATGCTGCGTTCACACACGCTTGTGGAGGGATGTACACACTCACAAGAATGAACGAGGTGAACTCGCGCGGCGAATAGAAAGGCTTGCAGTTGATGAAATATGCCTCTAGATCAGGACAGCACATCTTCTTCAATGGTGTCACATTTGTACACCAACTTTCGTTGATGTAAAAGCATGTCCCGCCGCCTCGCGATTTCCCCGTTGATTCTGTGTCGCGATCCGCTCTGAACAGCTGGAAGCCCGGCAGGTGTAGCGCGTTGTCCGGGATGGCTTCATTCAGCCAGGTTTCCGTGAAACACAGCGCGGCAGAGTTTGAAAAGTCCTTATTTTTCCTGGAGAGCAGGAAAAGTTCGTCCATTTTGTTGGGTAGAGAGCGGAGATTCGCCAGATGTATACTCGGCAGCGCAGTTCTAAAGCCGCGCTGTCGGAGCTTGACGAGCGCACCGGCTCTCTTCCCCCGCCTGCGCTTCTTAAAGCATTTAAACAGCGCAGCTGCTCCGCCGGTTACAATGTTCATTAAAACGTTTGAAAAATCAAAAAGTGGTTGAAAATTGTGTGATGTGTCCTGCTGAACGTTCAGCAGTTCATCCCTGGTATAAGTTATTACGTTTGAGAAACAAAAAACAGGACAAACTAACAAAAACAGTAAGACTAATGGAGAGCTCCACACTGAGGCAGCCATCCGCGGCGCCATCCTGAGAGAACATACCAACGAAGCTACCAAAGGCCAAGGATGAACACAGATGGTTGCTGATTAACTGCAGCACATGTTCAGAACTGCCCATCATGGAAAACAATAACTTCCTGATTGATCACATGGTAACTGTTACAATACGTAATTATCAAGATGTCCATTAGGGGGAGACAACCATTAACAAATGATTAATTCTTAATTATTATTTACCAATACCTGTTACAGAACACTCCCCGCCTGGCGTGATTGAACGCCATCACCAAATGATACACCAAATGACCACCAAACATTACTTTATGTTGGATTCAGGTGGAAGGAGTACAACAGTCTCTGTTACAGGTCTAAGAAAAAGCCTTGGTCCATCTTGTTTAGGAACCCTTATTTCCACCTTGCGGACTTTCCCATCTTTGCTTGGAAATACCTGAGTAATTATTCCCATTGGCCATTCATTTCTCTTAGCTTGGCTATCTTTGAGGAGCACAATGCTGCCTGGCTCAATGTTCGGTTGTGCGGATTGCCATTTCCTACGTGTTTGCAGTGAGCATAGATATTGTTTTCTCCATCTGCCCCAGAATGTGTTTGACAGATGTTGGACTTGTCGCCAGTGACGTTGAAAAAGGTCATTGGTTCCAAATTTACCAGCAGGGGCAACAGGTAGGCACACTTTCTGTGTGAGGAGAATGGAAGGTGTAAGGAGAAATGGATTGCTAGGATCAGTAGATACTGGCACTAGGGGTCTAGCATTGATGATGGCGGACACTTCAGCCATGAAGGTCGTGAGAACTTCATGAGTTAGTTTTGTGTGACCTAGCTGAAGGAACATGCTGTCTAGTATTCTCCTTGCTATTCCTATCATCCTTTCCCAGGAACCACCCATGTGGGAAGAATGGGGTGGGTTAAATGTCCAAGAGCACTCGTTTCCTGCTAGATATTTTTGAACAGTTTCATTGTCAAGGTTTGATGGGATCTGAAGCTCTTTACACGCACCAATAAAATTTGTCCCACGATCCGAGCGAATCTGTTTTGCTGGACCTCGAAGAGCAAAAAAGCGCCTGAGGGCATTGATGAAACTGGATGTATCCAGCGACTCAATTACCTCAATGTGGACTGCCCTGACACTAAGACAAGTGAAAATCACTGCCCACCTTTTGCCATGGGCCAGACCTCCCCTTGTCCGACGTGCACAGACTGGCCATGGACCAAATACATCAAGGCCTACATTGGTAAATGGAGGATCTGTACACAACCTGTCTGATGGAAGACAAGACATTTTCTGTGTCTGAAAGTAGCCACGAAGTTTCCGACAAAGGACACAGTGGTGTATAATACTATTTATGAGCCTTTTGCCGCCAATGATCCACAGGCCAGCTGCGCGGACAGCTCCTTCAGTGAACAAGCGTCCTTGATGTTGGGTTTTCTGATGGTAGTGCCTTATTAGTAAGGATCCAATGTGGTGCTTGCCAGGTACAATTAGAGGGTACTTCTCCTCCTGATCCACTCTTGCTGCTGAAATGCGACCTCCAACTCTAAGAAGGCCCTGTTCATCAATGAATGGATCAAGTGAAATTAATGGACTACTCTTAGCGAGTTTTTTCCCACTCTTGATGCATGAGATCTCTGATCCATAGGTTTCTTCCTGTACATTACGAATGATTACAGTCTTTGCTTTTAAAAGGTTTTCGGCTGTGCAAGCTTTTGGACAATAATGCCAATTTTTGCAGTTTAAGGATTTGTCAGTGGGCGCTTTTTGGAAAACACTGGCAATGTGAATGAGGTGTCCAATTGAACGAATAAGTGATTGCCAATTAGAGAACCTCGAGAAGCGATGTGATCCCAGTTTCTTGCTCATAGTAGTTGTAATCACACAAGAAACCTCTGGTCGCACCTCAACATCACTTGTAGGCTTTATGAGTTCAAAATTTTCCTTCTCTAAGGAGCTAGAGGAATCCGCCAAAAATTTGGGTCCTAGGAGCCATGGGCTGTTTGCAAGATGTGCTGCAGGAATGGACCTTGTGGCTATGTCTGCAGGATTTTGATCAGTTCGTACATAAGCCCACTGTTCAGGCTGACTGGATCTTCTTATCCTTAACACTCTGTTGTTGACATAGACGTAAAAGCGTCTGGTTTGGTTGTATATGTATCCCAATACCACTTTGCTGTCAGTGTAGAAAGTGATAGCATCTAGATTAATGTCAACCTCAGATGAGACAAGGTCGGCCAACTCTACAGCCAACACAGCAGCACAAAGCTCTAGCCTTGGGATAGTAATCTCAGAAAGTGGAGCGAGTTTCACTTTACCCATAACGAAGCTTACATGATTATCTCCGTAACCATAAGAGAGTTTGAGGTAGGCAACTGCAGCAATAGCTTTGGTGGAAGCATCTGCGAATACACACAATTCTCTGCGTGCAGCGTCAGAGAGTGACTGTTTAGAGTAAGTTCTGGGTATGTGAAGATGTCCTAGCTCTTTTAGAGAGCTGCGCCATGTCTCCCATGCCGCTTCCATGTCTTTTGGCAGTGGAGAGTCCCAATCAGTGTTTCCTGAGCTTAATTCTCGCAGAAGACATTTTCCTTGGAGAGTTATTGGGGCTGCGAACCCTAAAGGGTCAAACAGACTGTTGATTGTTGACAAGACTCCTCGACGTGTAAAGGGTTTCCTTTCTTCTGGTACTTGGAAAGTGAAATTGTCTGTTTTGATGTTCCAGTTTAGGCCCAGACTGCGTTGTATTGGAAGGGTGTCTGTGTCAAGGTCTAGATCTTTTAGATCGCTGGCGTAATCTTGTGATGGAAAGGCCTCCATGACCTCTCGTCTATTTGAGGCAATTTTGTGTAACCTCAGGTTTGATTTAGCAAGAACATTTTGTGTTCGCTTTAGCAAACTCACTGCTGCTTCTACACTGGGAAGAGATTTTAACCCATCATCAACATAGAAATTACGCTGCACAAACTGTTGCACTTCAGGATCAAGATCTTGTCCTTCTAGGTGGACAGATTTTCTCAGACCATAAATGGCTACGGCTGGTGATGGGCTATTTCCAAAGACATGTACCTTCATGCGATACTCCACAATATCCTTGCTCAGGTCATTGTCTTGGAACCATAAAAATCTCAGAAAGTTCCTGTGTTCCTCTCTGACAAGAAAACAATAAAACATCTGTTGTATGTCTGCAGATATGGCGACTGACTCTTTGCGAAATCGAATGAGTACACCTAAGAGAGAATTGTTAAGGTCAGGACCCGTTAACAGCACATCATTAAGAGAGATGCCATTGTATTGGGCACTTGAATCGAATACCACCCTGATCTGTCCAGGTTTCTTTGGATGGTAAACGCCAAAGAGTGGAAGATACCACCGTTCCTCTTCATCTCCAAGAGGAGGAGCCACCTCTGCATGTCCGTTCTCAAAGATTTTTCCCATGAAGGAAATAAAGTGTTCTCTCATCTGTGGTTTTCTTTCAAAGTTGCACAAAAGTGATGTGAGGCGTTTCATTGCTTGTGATTTATTGTCAGGAAGACGTTGTCGTGGATTTTTAAATGGCAATGGTGCTACCCAACTGTCGTTCTCAATTTTCTTAAACCCTTTCTCCATAATATTCAAAAACAGTCCATCTTCAATGGACAGAGCCAATTTGTCATCATCTTTCGTATGCCCAAACACTGTGTCGCCCAAACGGTTCATTTTATGTGCTGGAACAGGTCTGAAGGAATCATTGTATCTGTCTTTCACCTGTAAGATGTTAGGACATTGTTCGAAAAGTGAAGGTCGTCCATTATCCAATGTCTTGGTATAAAGTGTGCTAACTGTGAGTGGCTTATGGATATTTCCAAGGCAGACGTTGCCTACAATGACCCATCCTAAGTCAAGTTTTTGCGCATATGGCAAGTCATGCGGACCATTGATTAGTTTACGCACCTTATGCAGACTGAGAACATCCCGTCCAAGGAGAAGTATAATGTGAGCATTTGGATCAGTTTCTGGGATAAGGGGTGCTACTGATTTAAGATGTGGATAGTGGAGTGCAGCAGAAAGTGAAGGAATCTCAGATCGGTTATTGGGAATCTCATTGCACTCAATCAGATCTGGAAGTGGAAGGCAAATCTGTCCATCCATGGATTCAATTTGAAAGCCACTGGCTCGTCTTCCTGTCGTTTCCATAATGCCAGCACAGGTTCTAAGTGAATATGGGGAACTAGAGCTTTGGATGTCAAACATATCAAACAACTCAGAACGAGCCAATGATCTGTTACTTTGCTCATCCATTATTGCATAAAGTTTCACTGCTTTATTACGGCAACCACTAGGATAGATCTTGGCAAGGCAGATTTTTGAACATGACCTGTTAGTTAAATCACCACCACAGACTTGAGTGCAATGAGCTGAGATTTCAAGATCTCCCTCCCCGCCATGCTCTGGATGGGAGTTTGTGTCTTTAGTTGAAAGTGCTGGATCTTGATGAAGAACGGTATCATGCCTTTCGCTACCACATTCTGTACATTTGACATAGGCTTTGCAGTTTTTAGCAATGTGTGATGAAGATGTGCAACATCTGAAGCAAATTCCATTCTCTTTTAAGAATGCCCTGCGTTCTTCAAGAGGCTTTTCTCTAAAGACACGGCACTTGCGAAGAGAATGTGTCTTTTTGTGTATGGGACAAAAGTTGTCACAATCATTACCTTTATTGTAGCGTCTGTCTAAATTAGAGGTGACAACAGGTGACACATCAGTTTTATGTACTGAAATCTCCCTCTGTTTAGGCTGTTTCCATGAAGTTAGGTTTGGGAGAGCATCTGCACGTACTGTGAATTTGAAACTTGGATCATTTCTGATCCTTGCCTGCTGACTAATAAACTCAACAAACACTTCAAATGGAGGGAATGGAACATTGTGTCTCAGTTTATAGTCAGAGCCAACAGATAACCATCGGTCTTGAAGTCCGTAAGGAAGTTTTTCAACTACTGGATTTATGCCACGAGCAGTGTCGAGTACTGAAAGTCCAGGCAAGTCTCCATCATCCTTGGCTGACTGTAACTCCATAAGTAAGTCACTTAACTCTCTTAGTTTAGCATAGTTTTTGTTTGTTAATTTGGGGAAACTCTCAAGGCGTTTAAATAGTGAATCCTCAATCACCTCAGATGAGCCATAACATTCCTCTAGTCTGGCCCATATCAAATTTAACCCTCTCTCATGGTTATTCGCATTCACTGTTCGAATCCGATTGGCATGTTCTGCAGACTCTTTTCCAAGCCACTTGACAAGAAGGTCTATTTCTTCACTGAATGTCAAGTCTAAGTCTTTGATAGCATTCTTAAAAGAACAGCGCCATGCTCTGTAACTTTCCGGTTGATCATTGAATTCCATCAGCCCTGTAGAGACAAGTTCACGGCGTGCTAAGTAACGCACAAAGTCATTCATATTAGAATTATTATGTACGTAAGCAGCAGCAGTTACACATGCAGAAGAAGGGTTAGGTGGTAACGGCTGGTTGACATACCCTGTTTGGTTGTCTGAAAATGGTTCAACCCCAGGCATCGAAATAGACGGGCTATTTGGTTTTACTTGCTGCATGACATAATCTTTAGTGCGTTGTGCTGCATCCATTGGAGTATGATCTTGCAAGAGTCTACAGCTTGCTCTTTCGCTATGATGCTCAACAGCAGCTTCAAGTGCATCAGCCTTTGCTACAGCCGCAGCAGTTTCTTTCTCTTGCTTTAACATGTCCATAGAAGCTTCTAAACGAGCTTTTTCTATTTTTATCTTCATTTCTTTCTCAGCAAATGATAGACGGGCTTTTGCAGCCTCTGCCTTTGCACGTGCTATTGCTGCAGCAGAATTTGTTGAATTATTTGAATGCTGTGTGGACGCACAAGACCTGGTCTTCCAGGTTGCTGAGCTTTTCTTCGACATACTTTGAAGAAAATAAGCTTACTTGCTTGATGCTGTGTAGAATCAGCTTGTACTGCGATGTCCTGCCCGACAGAGCCGTTGTTTTACTGTACTGTCCTCTATATACGTCCTCTGTATATTTAGACAGCGAGCTAAACTCCACCCTCATCAAAATGACAGACACAGTATGTCTCTTTCCAACTTTTAATAAGGATAGGGTAAAACTATGAAACAAAGAAAACAATAAACAATAAACAATATAAGTATACACACTCAATATTTACACACAGACACTTTTACAAATGCAATATTCCCCATTATCAATCCAACAGGTATGTAATAATAAGCAAAGGACATCATAATGATACAGCTAATATAAACAAATATATGTACAAACTATAAATCCAACAAATAATCAAATCTATAAAATATAGATGAATAAGAACAATAAACATACCAACGAAGCTACCAAAGGCCAAGGATGAACACAGATGGTTGCTGATTAACTGCAGCACATGTTCAGAACTGCCCATCATGGAAAACAATAACTTCCTGATTGATCACATGGTAACTGTTACAATACGTAATTATCAAGATGTCCATTAGGGGGAGACAACCATTAACAAATGATTAATTCTTAATTATTATTTACCAATACCTGTTACAGAACATATACATTGCGCTATTTTTTTTGTATTGTGGTATGACAAATATTCCCTTACCTATTAAATGCTTATTCTGGCATTAGAATGGTAAATAAATTCTTTTTGCTCCAGGTTTCTCCAGGTTCAGATCTGGGCCTTGACTGTAGGACATTGACTATTTAATTTTTTTTAATTAGGTAGAGCTTGATTGGTGTGAAGCAACTTCTGCTTCTACACTATTGATCTAGTAATACTTAGACCGAATAGACTACGTAGAATAGAACTAGTAGCCTTTTCTTAAGTACTGAAATGCTATTTAAATACCTTTAACTTCCCTTAAAGTATTCTTAGTCTTCAATTTCACCCCTTTCCTTTGAAATTTGATGAATGACATGTCTATTGAATGACAGATTAACTAAGTATTTTAAGTATGAAATTAAGTTGTTGTTTTTTTCATTACCCCAAAAAATGTTAGTGTTAGAGATGTTAGTGTTTTACAAGTGAAGACCGATTATTAGCAATGTGTCCTTCTTGAGGCAGTATCTCTGTAGCTTGCAGACCCTTTTGAGTTTTTCTCTCTCAAGTTTTTAAAGAGGGTTTGTGTGTAAAACACTTTGTACTTGTGCCATTCCAAACATGTGACAGTGTCTTCTTTTCCAACAAAAGGTACATGGTGGATGCAGCAGATCGAGACAAAGTAGAAGCTTCCAGGAATGAGCTGCATAACCTGTTAGACAAACCGCAGTTGCAAGGAATCCCTGTAAGTCCTATTCGACATTTCCTACAACTAAAGCACATTTTACTGTTCTGCCACATGCCAATCTTTATTGTGTTGTATTTCAGGTACTGGTACTTGGTAATAAGAGAGATCTACCTAATGCATTGGATGAGAAACAGCTTATTGAAAAAATGTAAGTATCATCTGTATTTCTTTCTGTAGGAACCAGGTTATTATTAATTATTATTGTTAGGTTACAGCTTATGTCTGCATTCATTAGTACTGATAGACCTACAAAATGTGTGCCATGTGTAGGGGTGGTTACCACGGTGGTATCAGTTCGGCACATCAGTCACTTAACCGCACATACAGTAAAAGGGGGTAAAATTAATAAACCGAGATGCACGTTTCTTAAAAACGAAACTCCGTCTATACTCGCCTCACAGACATGAGAAAAATATACTTATAGAAAATGAAATGTCTGCTTTAAAACTAACGGAAAACACATTTTAGATAATGTAATTCGTATGAAAAGTGAATTATATGCGCATGCACTGGTGGAAAATACTACTCCACTGCTGCGGAGATGACTAGAATACAGGAGTAGTTCATCACTACAGCCGAAACCAAAGAAATCAATAATTTATCAAAGAATTATTACAATGGTCAGAGTTAGTCTCCTTGCTTTTTTTTCCCGCGACACATTTTTTTATCTTAGTGCGTGCGGCTGAGCGCTGATTAGACTACATACAGTAGGAAGTTAAAGAGGAGGATCACGATGGCAAATCAGAATCCAAAGCCCAAACCTCATTTAAATTAAATTAACAAATATTATAAGTAAACAATAGCCCACGTTTAGAAAAAGTTTAGAAATTCGTTCTGGGATGAGGCTTTGTTGGCCTGTTGTTATGCGCAGAGCGGCGGGAGATTTCCTGAAGCTCAAATCTCCGAAAACTAGACTTGTGACACAATAACAATAATATTCCGAACATTTTGCAGGCTGCGGTTTGGAGAAACCAGAGAATAAAGAATAAACCAGTTGTTGAGTCAAAATAACCCAACCAGGTGTTCATTTGTAAATTACTCACTATATCCCTTGACCCAACATGAGCAACACGACAATGTGTTTAAAGTACCCCTGAAATAACCCAGAAATTTGACCCAGCATAAACCACCCAACGATACGATAGTCACTTCCACATTTAAATGGAAGATCCACCCAAAAATGGCCAATATAAGTATATAAATTAGGTGCATCTTAAACACTGTCCACTGACTGTATATCGATGCATATTTTGTATTTTTCTAAGTTTCTTCAGAGATAATCTGATGTTTTGCTAATTTAAATGCATTACTTAAAGTACTGCGTGTTTGTGCATCGCGTGTATGTTTATTAGGGATTTGATTCCAAATTCCATCATTAATTAATTTTTTGTAATTAATGGTTAAGTAGCGGTGTCAGGTTAGACTCGGTACTCCTTTCGTGTATCCCAGTTAGCGCAGGATCAAAGTCTTGTATTTTCAAAGGACATACTGCCATCTATAGGCTGCATGTAATCTTTAACACTTCTGGGTTTCCAAACTTCTATATCAAACTTTGGCTCATACTGTAACTGTGTGACTGTTTTATGACTATATTTATACATATATGTATATGTGCTGTACACTACTGCTCAAAAGTTGTGGGATCACTTTCTAACTCCATGGTCTTTCTGGATTTTTATTTATTTCTACATTGTGAAGCAAAGCTGAAAGGGTCCAAAATATGCAATAATGTCCTTTGAACAGTTAATGTTGAGGTGTATCTGCTACTCTAAAACAAGAATAATTCTTGCCCATATTATCATACTTTTATTTTTTCCAGGAACTTGGCTGCTATTCAAGACCGAGAGATCTGCTGCTACTCCATTTCCTGCAAAGAGAAAGACAACATTGGTAAGAAGGTTCCCCTGTGCTGCGGATGCACAGTCAACTGTAGAATTATTGCTAACAATTAAGAGAATAAAAAGCATAGTTACAGTGGTTCAGAATGTCACTTCAAACAACGTAAAATCTCTTACTTTAACCAGTAATCACTTTTTTTAAGCTTTTGTTAAAACCACAGTTTATGATTTTGAGAAGACAAATGTCACCTGGACATGAAAGTCAGCTGTGGCAGGGGTGTCAATTCAGAAAAGAAAATGCATACGTCATCGAGAGTGCTCAGATGAGGTAGACTTCAGGACACCACAACCACATGCATGATTGAAGTTCAACTACAGAACTGAACAGCTCAGCATAAAAACTTCTACCATGTGCAATAGGATTGATTTAATCAGAGATTTGTAAGCAGTTAAATGAAAAACTCTACATACAGCTGTTGACTTGTGACTGCAGTCCCTCAGAAGTTTAGGCCTGAAATTCCTACAAACTATTTTTGTACCCGAGCCTCCTATAAGAAAAGTGGACTTCATATTAACCAGTGGCGGCTGCTCTAAGACTACAAGGGAAGACTACTCAGCTTCCCCTACTGTGTCAGAAAATAAATGCTCATATATGCACTGTCATATTTATATTGGTTTTAATAAAGGTGCGCTAGAAAGGGTTTAACTTGTAGATAGTTTGACGCGATTTTCTTGTTATACATTTCCGTGCCGCACAGCACATTAACCCTCCCCCCCGAAGCCAAGCTTCACTGGAGCGTTATGGCGAAGCACAGACTAGCTTTTTTCCTGGAGAAAAGCTGGACGGTAATTGGATAAATGCACCAAAATCGTCACTTCCACGGAAGCTGAGCTTCTCTGGGGGTGAATGGAGCAGGACAGGACGCTGGGCTGCTGCATGATGATTGGAAGAGCTGTTTAATTGGCGGAACCCCTTTTTGATTGACAGCATGTCTTAAATATACAGTACACCTGCGCTACAGACAGCGCGTTGCTAGGCCATTTTTAGGGGGGCTTTAGCATCCCTAACATTTGTACTCAGCCCCCCTAAAAATTCTCCATAAACTTCACACAAATTGCTGGTCCCCCCTTTAAATTTTATATGAAAGTGGCGGCACACTTCGGCTCCTCACCATCTTTCAGCGCGGTCTTCAATTCACCATCACAGGGGGAGGATTAAGCCAAGCTGTGTGTTTTTCGATAAATTGTTATATCTGCATCGGTGCAGTCCTTTCTCATAAATACAGTTTACAAAATGTCATGAGTGATTAATAAGTTAAATCGATACACCCTCATCACACCAGCTGTTTCAACCTAATTGTCTATATAAAACATTGCACAGTGCATATGGCATTAACTACAATAGAGTTATGCACATAAATGATTAAAAATAGTGACAGACAGCATTCAGTGCTCTCGTTTAACTGTATAGCAGTGTGATTTACAGAGATAGAAAAATCCTTTTTTTTTTTTTGTAATAAATATTGTATTAAATACAAATAAATATTAAATTCTTAAATGTCCCAAATCATAAAATACATTTATTAGCCTTAGAGTAGGGTTTTTGTCACTTTGATTTAGAAAAAGTTACTTTTTTAATGAATAGAAACAAACAAACAAAAAAGAATGATATTAAAAACATGCTTTGTTTAATTACATTAAAACGATGTTTGTCTATATTAATGAATTTGAATAAATAGCTCAGTAGCTATGAAATTTTAAGGGGTTGAATAGAGAACCTACTGTCTTATTTATGTAGCTAAAACACTAATTTAAACTAGACAACATGATCAAAGTTTTAATATTTATATTTAATTGTAGATGAAAGGTTTTTCAAGTCACATGAAAAAAAAGATGTTCTATTCTTACCTGCTGCTCATTTGGAGACTCCCCATGTGACTTGAAAAACCTTCCATCTACAGTTCTTTGTTCAGTTCTACAGTTCAGTTCTCTGAAAGCGCAGCAGCCTCTCAGGCACATTAACACTGTGTTCCCAACATTGATTGAAGTCATTGCATCAGAAACTATCTTTCACATTTTTTGTTTGCCAGTTTCCAACAAAAAGCAGCAGTATCGTCAAAGAATGAACAGATAAATGTTTGACAGTATTGGCACTCACACAGTTTATTCCATTGTCCAGCCTCATAGGTGTGGTGTTTATATTGCTAATCAATGTAAGTTTAAAGTTATATGCTGTTTTCTGGTTATATTTTTTATTGTACCTGTACATAGAAAAAGGTTTATACGGTAAACAGCATGTGTGATCAAGAAGACTCATTTGAGTAATTTAATTAGAATAAAAAATTTTATGATGAAGGCCTAATATGAGCTTCCCCTGTTTCAAAAGCTAGCAGCCACCACTGATATTAACTTACACCTTTCTTTAACTTTTCTTTAACTTCTCCTGTTATACAGAATTCCCAGCCTCCCAATATCATCCCGTCAAGTCTGGTTCCTCTCATGGTTTCTTCCTATTACTATTACGCAAGGATTAATTTTTTTTCCTTGTAACCATCGCCCTCTACTTATTTATTTAGAAACAGATTACAAACTTTCGTTTATACATATTATGCATCTTTATACATTTATACATATTTCCTCACATTTTGAACTAATTTCCCTAATTAAAAAAAAAATAATTATTATCCAGCAGATTTGGGAGTATTGAAAATAAATTGGTGGAATAATTATGTTTAACAAGCGTATATTGTTGTGACCTTAACTTTCTTTCCTTATAGACATCACACTGCAGTGGCTCATCCAGCATTCGAAAACGCGGAGAAGCTGAAAGCAGTGTTTGAGATTCCTGTGCTGACACGTTCCTCTCACATCCCCATCCTGCTTACTCTGTGAAACTGTACAGTCGTCCCGTCACACTATTTCCATCACTGTTGGTAGCAGATATCCTCGATACACCCATCATAACCAAGAGCCAGTCTTCTGAACCTGTCGCTAAATGATGTAAGCCTGCAGTTTCCAGCCAACACCTCGTGCCCCTCCTTGTACTCCTCCTTTCAGAAGACCTTTCACCTGCTTTAACAAAAAAAAATCAGCAGTCTACAAACTAGCGTCGCTTTCTTGAGGGTCTTAACCTCCAGTCGGTACTTTTTCAAAATCATGGGAGAATGAAGACTTTTTTTTTTTTTTAGTTTTGCCCCCTCCCCCCCCCACCCCCCCCCCCCCCCCCAAAGTATGCCATGCCTTGCTCATGTGAGAATGTAATTATGTATGACTGTTGCCACTCTGCTTTTCTCTCGCTTTTCTTTTGGCCAAAGCATTTCTCCTGAGAAAGCAGTTTCTAATATTTAACCGAGGAGTGATTCGATAAGTCAGCAGAATATATTGACGTGTATGTACAAATATTGATCACGTAAAATATTTTTCCTATGTTGAGCCGAAATCTATTTAAGTGGATGTATGGAAGAGTTAGGCGTAGTCTTTTCTTAAACTCTCTGATGTCTTGCTGTTGGTAAGCTGGGAGAGAGAGGCGGCGAAGTTCAAAGTGCCTTGTGCAGCAGACTTCTCTCTGGAGCGGAACAGTAGTGCCAGGTGTGTCTGCCTGGAACTTATTCACCTATTAAGAAATGAATGAAATAAAATCAGCATGCTTTTAAGGTAGATTATTGTACCATTGCCATTATGAACGTCTTTGCTTTGATCTCTGTAAAGAGAGAAAAAATATTTGAAGCCCTCACTATCAATGCACTTTTGTAAATATGAATCAATAAATAATTCTTGACATCCAAAACAAAAGCATATTGTAAATTAATTTGGTCTGAGTATGTCCATCTAATGACGAAACAAGATGTGTTTGTGGGAGATTGGTTTATAACTCTTAGGTCCCAAAAAACAATAATAATTTTAGTGTGCCAATACTTCAATCATTCATTAATCTTCAGTAACCACTTGGTGAGAGTTGTCAGGGTTGAAATATGCAATAGCTGCCGTACACATAAATGCAGTTTGAGTAAAATAACATTCACAAATGAACCATTTTTTTACAGGTGTATCAATATCCACACAAGCAGTTTACTTTTTGCAGTATTTTCTGCTGTTGAATTCTAAAATGTCTTTTTAAAGCCTGAGGTATAATATAGGTGTGCAAAGAAAATGAGAAGAAAACTATTTGATTCACGACTAGAAGATGGTGAATTTTACTTAAAACATGGGGAAGAAATGGAAAAATTACAATACATACTGTAGCAATTTCAAAATACTATTAATAAATAAAAAAAACTAATCCGCAATTACTTTGCTGCTGCCAACTGTGTAAACTTGAATTTAAAAGCATTTTGCACTCAGCGAACAGCTTAAGTGGACAATACATTTGTCCGTTAGTGAAGCATTTTGTAAATGTGACAAGCAATGCACTATTTGTCCAGACATTTTCACATTGTCTTATGCATCCAGGTTTACTTTTTCCTTTTCTCCACTAAACTTGCTTTTAGTTGTCCGTTTGACCTCCTGAAGATATTTCAGTTATATAAGCAATGTACAAGATTGAGAATGGATTTAAACTCTATGCTTTGTCCTTAATGCACAGTCATGAAGGCAGTTTATTTATATATTCTAAAGATGCTTTTTCCCCCCTGAGTTACTTTTTTTATTTTTTAAACATTTGTTGCGATACAGAGACACTAAAGACATACTGTACATATCATAGTGGACATACTTGATTTTGTCCAAAAGGTGGCACTGTTTTCAACTGAAATATGAGTATTTACACTTATGGGACTTAATGTAGATTCATTCTAACACATTTTGGCAGAGAAATGAGGTAGGTATCAGCACACTGATGGAAAGCAAGCATTGTTTTTTCTACCCAAGAGAATGTGCAGTTTTTACGAAACATGACAAAGTGTGGGATATATTAGGGAGCAGGTGAATTCAGTTCACTTCATCAGTTCTCAAAGTTCTTGAGTTTGAAGCAGGAAATATTGGTACTGTAAGTATGTGAAACTGAGTGTCTTCAACGAGCCAAATGGTGATCACTTTAGTCGTATTCATTATTCAGTGGATAGCTTCACTGAACGTTCATCTATACTGCTTATCCTGCCCAGGGTTGGAGAAGGCTTGGAGCCTATCACATTACTTTTTGAAAAGGAAGTATGCATTGTCATGTGAGTGAAAAGAGGGGACTCTGACTTTTGTACATTAGTGTAAATTGTCATTGAAGCAGTTTTCAGCAACATTAAGTTTTATTTAGTGCTCTCAGATTCTTAAATAGACCTTAAATTATAGGTCTTACCTACATCTTGTGAGAAACAATACTTTGTGCCTCAACCTGCTGTTTCCACAAATGAACTAATATTGCTTTACATGAAATTAACATCTATGTGTTGAGTCGTACGGTGGTCAAGTGGTTAACACTGCGGCCTTGCACCTCCAGTGCAAACCAGGGTTTGATTGTTATTGAATCAGTTATAAGTGAGTGTGTGTGTGTACAGGTGACATTGTGGCTTGTTAGTCAGCTAGTCAGCATTGTCACATCATACCTCCACAGTCAGAGGTTTGTGTGCGCACACATATTACCCTGCATGTTGATATGTTTCCTTCCACAGAACAAAGATATGTGATGCAGGCTGACTGGTGTTCCCAAATTACCTGTAGTGTGATTGGGTGTGTGTGGGTGAGCTTGTGCCCTATGATGAGTTGGCATCCCATCCAGTGTGTACCCAACACCCCCTCCCCTCTTGAACTCTTGTATATTCTAACTGTAAAGTGAAATATTTTAAACGCTTTTTGGTTTAATTTCGATTCTTACGGCGTACAGCTCATGAAATTTTTATTTATTTATTTTTACAATATCTGTAAGCCGTAATCATCGAAATATTGAAATATTTCAATCTAATCTAATGATCCTAGGATATATGAAAGTTACACATTTTAAATTAAATTCTAAAAGAAAATTAACTTTCACAATATTTTACTT
The DNA here is from genome assembly GCA_030522415.1 of Channallabes apus. Classification (NCBI taxonomy): domain Eukaryota; kingdom Metazoa; phylum Chordata; class Actinopteri; order Siluriformes; family Clariidae; genus Channallabes; species Channallabes apus. The sequence continues at coordinate 24,869,269 of CM060112.1, forward strand.
TTTCGAGATGCACTTTGTCAGTAGGTTGGCGAGTTATATTGTGCATTTTATAGTTCTAGCACCCTATTGGTCTGCTGTGATAAAATGTGTGGATTTGCTACAATGTACCCATGTCTGTGCACTGTAATTTTCACAGAAACTGGTCATTTCATTCGAAATATATGGCTCTTTTACTACATAATGTACATGTAATGGCTTAACATTTCATTGACCTGTAACAGCCAAACGATTTATCTGGTCAAAAATTCTTTATTGTGAGAATATCTATCTACTTTTTAATTATTATTTTAAATATTTTCTATCCAGTGTAAGGATGTAGGGGTGCCTGAAGCCTATCACAGGAGACTTGGGGCACAAGGAGGGGTGCAGGGTGGATAGGGTGCCACTTCATCACAAGGCACTCACACCATGGACAATTTGGGAAAGCCAATTAGCCTTTGGACTGTGAGAGGAATCCCACCAAAACATGCAGATTCCATGTACACAGATCCAAAGTGGGATTCGAACCCTCAACCCCCCCCCCCCCCCCCCCCCCTTTTATGTTCAAGCTTAATCTTCTTAAACTTGAATGTCTAAATTTCTTTTAGCAGTAGTTTCATTTACAATGACTGAATTTGTTTATTTCCTAAATATATTGGCAGCACCAAGGCCTTCGTTGCTTTATTTGAAGAGTTAATTTGTTTTGCTGTTATAAAGTGTGCACAAGATACATCACTAATTGTATTTTACATAGCCGTTGAGAACCAACAGTGTAAATGCAAATACCTTGTCTGTTTATATGCATAAACATAAAGATAAAAAGAGGCTGATAACGATAAATACCTTGTGGGCACAAGATACAAATAACTGCAACACACAATATTGTGTGTTGTCTTTTTTTTTATATACAATTTAATACCTTTAGAAATTTGTGTATATCTGTAATATTTCAAGCACAAGCGGGGGACTAGGTCAAAGTTCAGATCCAGCCTCACGTTCTCGTATAATATCGCGAGACACTCCGTCGCTCTCTTTGGCCCAAACCTGAGCAACGCCACGACACCCCTGCTGCGCGTGTACGCTTGACTGACACTCACACCGACCAATCACGGCGGTCCTTCGTGACGACATAGGCGGTGCACCAATCCGTTCCCGCCAGTTGAAGAGGGCTGGGTTTGTTGACAGGAACTGTGACTGTGCTTTTGAAAAGCTTAAAGCAAAGAAGTGAAACGAGCTTCGTTTTGCGCTTCGAACCGTCGAAAATTAAACACCGTCGACGTGAATTATGACTCTGACGGCCGCCGTCAAGCAAAGATGCAATGGAGGTCAATAGTAGTGGGTCTTCTTGTGCTGCGCGTGGCCCTGAACTGCATCCTGTGGCTCGCGTTCGGACTCGGACCCAGCTGGGGCTTTCACTTCCCGCTCCAGTTCAGCTTCAACTTGCACAAACACACCGAACCTCCGGCAGATACAGAGCAGAGGACCAACAGCTGGTCGCAGCGAGTGTACGAGCATAGGGAGCAGCTCCCGGTCGGAACCTGTTCCAGGATCAGACAGAACACGCCGAAGAAGTCTTACCTGAGCTTCTTTAAGGACAGCAGGGACGAGTACGATAGGAAGTATGGCTCATTTCCCGACGCCCTCAAGATTAAAATGAAGGGGATGGCCAGGGACATGTTCTACTTCGGATATGACAACTACATGAAGTACGCGTTTCCCGAAGACGAGCTTAATCCCATCGACTGCGAGGGCAGAGGACCAGACAAACTGAACCCGTAAGTTACCGGTGTTTGTGATTGGGCACCACGTGACACTGGTTCTCAGCCAGTACCAGGTCAACCTGTACCAGGTCACTGTGGTGTGTCTGTGTGGGTGGGAGGGATGGAGAGACAGCCTGTATATAAAGAGCAGGCATTAGTAAAGATGAGTAAAAATGGTGATGGGAGGAGGAGGGGGGGGGGGATGTCTGTGTGGTTAATGTTCACTCAAAGTAAAACTCTGAAAGAAATCTAACCTTTAGCCTGAAGAAAAGTTTCCTAATAGTTTCCTAAAACAATCCCTTGTCAAAAAGTACATATTCTAATTTTTTTTAAAGTCATCCTTTTGTTTTGAAGTTCAGGTCTGAATCTAACCTCTAATATGTGTGTCAGATCTCATTCTCTTCTACAGATCTCTGGGGTCCAAGTTCTCTCATCATCTCGTGAGACTCCCAACGAGTGCATACTGCTGTGTATCCCTCACAGTATCACAGGCAGCCCATAGTTCTTAACAAACAAAACATCTTTTCTCTACGTACAGTGCAGTGAAAATTTGGATTTAATTTGTTGTTGCATATTTGTCACACTTGAATGATTCAGATCATCAAACGCATTTTAATGTTACACAAAGGCAGCCAGTGTAAATACAAAATGCAGTTTTTAAATTATGTAAAAAGTAATTTCCCTAATTTCCCCCCTTTCCAAATAATGAATGAACTGTGATGTGGTAATTGCAAGTTATCACGAACGCTTAATTGCAGTTGTTGCCTCCAAGGGTGACACAAATAGTTATTTGGTTTAAGGGCAATTACTTTTTCACTTAAGGCCAGGTTTGACGGCTGTTTTCCATTAAAAAAAAAATTTTAATCGTTATTTTAAAAACTGCATTTTGTGTTTACTCTGGTTATCCATGTGTAATATAAAAATTTGTTTACTGATCCCAGTCATTTAAGTATGAGTGCAAAAACAATCAGGAATATATCTACTGTAAAAGCAAATACTATACATCAACAAACACTTTTTCACAACACTGTGCATCATTTCAGTCAGCGAACTCCAGGTGCTTACGTTTGTGGTTAGGTTTTTTAATTTTTTTATTTTTTAAATGCAGCTTTCTTCCGGCAAATCTTACAATGGTGTAAGCATGCCATATATAGATGGCATCCTGTTTTTTTTCTGCAGATCATCTCTCTTTTCCCTGCTATCTAAAAGCCTAAAATAGTAAAAACTTGATGTTTAACTAGTTATCTACTTTCACTTTCAGGTCAAACATCAACATCAACGATGTGCTTGGCAACTACTCCCTGACACTAATTGACACTCTTGACACTCTCTTGGTAAGTTCAGGCTATTAAACAAAGTGACATTTGTTTCAAAGGCTTAATGCTTATGGGTTTTAAATGCAGACTATTGATATCCTTATTAAAGTTCTGTAGATCTGAGTTGTACAATTTAGCATTTTGGCCAGTTGGACCCTGGTATACATTATGACATTTCTTTACAGTAATAGTGTATTAATCATGAATGGTAAAAGAAGTGGTTTATAACGTTTTGCACAATTAAGTGAAGCATTTATAAAGTGTGTTATGATTGACCTGCTTGGGATCTTATTTCTACAGGTGCTTGGGAATGTGTCCGAGTTTCATCGGGCTGTCAAGCTGGTTATTGACACTGTCAGCTTTGACAAAGATTCCACAGTGCAAGTGTTTGAGGCCAACATAAGGTGAGCAATTTCTATACCCATTTCATTGTTAATTTTAAATCTCGGAACAATCTGCTGAAAAAAAACAAGGGAAAAAAAAGGCCAGTTAAGGATGTCAACACACCAATAACAGTACAGTGGAACATCGGATTGCAATTAACACGGATTGCGAGTGTTCCGTAAGACGAGCAAAGATTTTTAATAAGTTTTGACCTGAAAAACGAGCAAGTCTTGGTTTACGAGCACCGAGTATCATGTATCACGCATGCGCTTCTTGTTTTGATGCAGAGCGTCACGTGAACACAACTGAGCCAACGTTTTTTTCTCTCTCTTGCGCTGCGGAATTGTGGGTAATCATCTCCACTGCTTGGTCTTAGTCTGCATCACTTACTGGTATAATCAACATCCGTGCACGCGTGTACTGTTTACTATAACACTGTGACCATGTGTGTGCGCGTTTTATTTTGTGTCTGTATGTGTGTGTACAGCGAGCGTGTAAAGCAAAAGGAAGTCTCATTAGAGAGGTTAAAGATCCGTTTTCTCCCTCTCTGTTTCAGTCTGTCGTTATCCGTGTGCGTGTGTAATTTGACACTGTGCGCCTTCACACACACACACACACACACACACTGTAAAACAATGCTGAAGGCATCCAAAATATGGAATAATCTCCTTTTAACAGTTAAGGTTCTCCTCTACAACCTTTCCTGTGAAGGTCTTCGTGAGAGACAGTTTCATCATGGTGCTTAATGGGCTTTGCAAATGCATTTGACAAAACTGTTCTTGCAAGAACTCTTCCAGAACAGCTGACCTTCATGTCTTAAAATAACAACTGACTGTTCTTGTTGTTAATTACCTTACCATATGTGTAATTTCATAGTTTTTGAGAGAGAGAAAACACATTATTGTTCTACAATATAGAAAAATACTTCCAAACTTGTGTCCTAACTTTTGACTGGTACTATATGTAAAAGTGTATGACTTCATATAATGTAAGCACATTTTACCTGTAATAAAATATAATTTTTCCTTACTATATAACAAAATGAATATTAAGTGTGAAAAAGCATATTAGCACCCAGTTTCTGTGTTCAAAACCTAGGAAGGCAATAGCAGGGGGATTTGATGATGCACTTCTGACATGGAGGATTCTGAAAATATACTAGTATCGTTACTCGGTTTTAGCAAGTACCAAAATGGAAATGCTTGTACACTGTCTGGCAAAAATTGGTATCAGGACATCCCTACTCGCACTCCCAAGGCCATTTTATGTTCAGTGAGGTTTTTATTTGTTTTTCTCCAACCCGTGAGGAAGAATTGTCACGTCGTAGCTATGGTTCCAACTCTTCAGTGCAGGAATCGGATTCATTAAAGCACACCAGTGCATCGCCGCATCTATTCCCCCCCCCCCCCCCACACTTGTTCATTTAAGTGAAGTGTGACCTCCATATGTTTCCACGGAAATCTCACAAAAATTTGGTGCAAGCTTTATTTAAAATCATAGTCTGTAGTGTACAAACACCCTTAATCTTTTCCCAAGTTTCCCTGGCACAGCTGTACATTTTTCGTTTTGGTAGTTTTCATGAATAGAAAAGAAGCTGGTAGTATGTGTGATGTATGGGCTTGAATGAACCACAATAACAGGCCTGTACAGCAACAATTATGCAATGCGTCCGGTGTAAAGTCACGGTTACGCCTGGAAGGCAGGAGGATGTCTCTTGGTAAATGTGAGGTAACACCATTCTTTTATCAATCACAGATTGAGTCACAAGTTTCTACTCTCACGAACTTACTGTAATAGCTGCTTAAAAATAAATAATTATGGAGTGTGTGCATTTTGTGTCTTGAAATGGTGATGATTGATTTCATTGATATAGATTGTCAGTTTATTCTGTACATGAAGAAGGATCTGGTTATCCACATTATTGTTTATACTGACACCTTTTGTGTTCAATGAAAGGTTGTAAATCTTAAGTACACAGAAAAAAATTAATCTCATTGGATTTCTTCAACTGGCTTTTGTTCACACCATATTTATTTGAAAACATACAGTTTCAAAACTGTCCTGTGTCTAATATTCTCACGTGGGAGTTGAGATCAGGCTGTGGGGGAATAAACTTCCGTTCCTTCTGTATGATCAATTGCTAGAAGAGTCTGTACTTACTTACTTAAGAGCTCTTACTTATGCGAGTGGGTGGATGACGGGGAGGGTTGTTCTGATCTGCCCGTAGGTGAGGGTTTTTTTTTTTTTTTTTTTTGTAATTTTTTTTGGCCATGCATCCAAGCGTGTATGTTGCAAAGCCAGGCTTAAAGGTGTTTCTGCAATGTTTTATAATGGCTTAATTGAGTTATGAAGAGTTTATTTGTTAAGAGTTATACAGTGGTCGTGTACATTTGTTGCACCAAAAGACTGGTGTCACTTAATTTAATAAAAGCACTGATTTATTTTGACGGTTTTCAATTTCTCCCTCAGGATCCTGGGCAGTCTAATCTCGGCTCACATACTTCTGACCGATACCAGGCACCCTTTTGGAGACATCGGGCTGGAAGATTATGATAATGAGCTGCTGCATCTGGCCCATGACCTAGCTGTGCGACTGCTACCTGCCTTCGAGAACACCAGCACTGGCATCCCCTACCCAAGGGTCAGATCTTTCTTCAATTCAATTAAAATTACAATTTTTATTTGTCACATACACAACCATACACAGTATAATATGCAGTGAAATGCTTACACGACTGTTTGTGACCTGAAACGGAAAGAAAATAAACGTCTAAACATTAGAATACAGTTCAGTCAAAGTACTATCATACCGAAACGTAAGGGTGTTTTCACATTAGGCATGATTGTATTGTACTGAGTGCAGGAATGATTGTCCACGTCCCCCTCCCCTGCTGGCCAACATTCACATTGTTTTTGTTCTTCGTACTTGGGTACACTTGTGTATGTAAACTCTTTGATACAGCAGGTTGCAGTGCCTCTCACGTGCCTTCCTCCTTTATCAGCCATGACTGCGTAGGTCAGAGAATGAGATTGGCGTGTGTTTTGTGCATATGGAGATTTTAGAGGCCACAGACAGCACTGATGATGTCACGTCTTAACAGCAATTTGTTTCCTTGCGCCGGTGTGATTGGCTTCCATATCCAGCTCTTCAAGTTCCCGAGCCTGGAACATTTTTATCACTTATCAAAATGAACCAGATTTTGGCATTACATGTTCTCAGAAACGATCCCTGGGACCCTAATGTAAAAAACTCTAAGTTGATTTTGTTACCATTCCAGTTTTTCTCCTTTTTTCCGCTTATGTTATAGAGAGTTTTATGAATGATGTGCTAATCCTATTAATGGAAAAACGGTTTTAACGACCTTGCATGAACAGGTGAACTTGAAAAGCGGCGTGCCTCCTGACAGCATAAACGAGACATGCACAGCCGGGGCAGGCTCTCTCCTGGTCGAGTTTGGCATCCTAAGCCGTCTGCTTGGTGACTCCACGTTCGAATGGGTGGCAAGAAGAGCTGTCCAAGCGCTCTGGAAATTGAGGAGCAACCAGACAGGGCTCCTGGGTAAGGCCAGCTACAGGCTCTATGTTTTACAAAAATGTCGTTAAGTAGCATTATTTATGTTGTCATAAGGGTAGGACACGACAGAGTGGACCTTGAAACGGGCAGAAAAAATCATGTTGATCAAAAATGATCATGTTCATTTAATTGTCTGAAGACAAAATCATACTCTCTTATCTAGAAAGCACGGTCATCTTTTTTCTTTATTAACAATTTGTCTTTCATGGTGGCCCTGTGATATACCTTTTCCAAGGCTGAGCAGGTCGAGGGGTGTCACAAACTGCCCATAACCTCAGACAAAGCTGTAGACCAGCCATTGTAAATTTACAGTACACTTGTACGCAAGTGCAAGGTAGATGTACTTGATAAGGTAGCCAAAGAGTGCATGTTAATAATTTGCAGTGCTGGGAAGGTAGTGTTTAATTTCTGTGTTTCACTTTTACCGGATCTTGATTTCAGGGAATGTGGTGAACATCCAGACTGGCCAATGGGTTGGGAAGCAAAGTGGCCTGGGCGCAGGCATGGACTCGTTCTACGAATACCTGCTGAAATCTTACATCCTCTTTGGAGAAAAAGAAGACTACAAGATGTTCATGGCTGCTTATGAGAGCATTCAGAGCCACTTGAGGAGAGGGTGTGTATTTGATGTGCTCCTGTCATGCATGAGTGCAGAATGGAAACTTCGGGGGGGGACACACAATGTTCGATATTTGATGCGTGCATTTTTAAATGGTGTATGTGTGTGTGTGTGTGTGTGTATATATATATATATATATTATGGCAAGTCGTTTAGGAAAATATTCATGAGAGAATTGAATGTAAACTCGATATATATTGAATGAAAAGTCTGAATATATAGAATGAAAAGTCTGAATATATTTATTGAAACATGACGTCATCGAAACACAGCGCCATATTTAGGAAGAATGAGCGAGTCCGCATGAAACTTGGTGGCTGCGATTCTGAGAAATGAAGAGATGGTCATTTCCTCCTCTTTTCCACGTGCGAGTACTTACACTAGTGTTGTATAAAGTGATGTTTGGTAGCGAGAGTGAAGACGGTTACACTCACTGATTCCTATTCAAACCAGGGCCCGTTCTACTCAATAAAAATTTTTAAATGTTGAGAAAGCACATGTTAATATACTCATAAAATTTATTTATAACAAGCTGATAAAATGATCTGCGGTAGCTGAAAAAACCGCCTAAAAAGGGACACTACACAATACGGTATTAGATTTCACAGGCTGCAGCGCGCTTGCGCGCGCACATCCCCCCCGATATTTTTATTATATATATATATATATATATATATATATATATATATATATATATATATATATATATATATATATATATATATACACATTTTATTTATTTATTTTTTTTATTATATATATATATATTTTTATTATATATATATATATATATATATATATATATATATATATATATATATATATATATATATATATATAAATGCATCCTCCTCAGAATATTTACCTAAAAGAAGTTGATGAACCAGTTGTATTTTTGCACAATAACAACCTCTATGTGATCTGTAAGATGTCCGATATGTTGTATAACAGAATACTACAACCAGCATATTAACCCCAGGGTAGGTTTAGTAATTGACATGGTTGTAAAAAAATTTTACCTCTCTTAAAAATTGTCTGTTAAGAATCATAAAGTACTAGAGACCATTCCTGGAGAAATTGTGAAGTGGGGTGGACCGGAGAATCAGTTTTCTTTGGCCAAACGATGAAAACGTAGTCTTCATTTGTAGTCCATAGGGCCCCTAAGATCAGGACATTCGCTTGTTGTGTACGTTTTTGTGTGTGAGGAGTGGATGCATGGTTTGGCCTGGTTGTCTTAGTAACACCTGTGGCTGCACGTCTGATTCACACACACAGAATGTAACTCGACACCAGAATGCAGAATGAATGTGAAAATCCGGTTTTTATCAGGTTCCAAACAACCCTCGATGGCTCCCAAACGATTTGACCGAGTTCCTTATTTAAAGTTTATGCATAAGATGCTGCTTTCCCGAGTTTAGACTGGGTGTGCGCCAAATTACAAGCACATTGTTGAGGGACAGAAAGAGAGAGGCTGACCACGGTGTGTGTCCACTGTAGAAACCCCAGTGTAGTCTATAGAGTGATGTTTGCATTGATTTTAGGCCTATTTGTTTTCGAGATTGTTTCATTGACCCTGCTGAATGTGTTAAAGATTTGTGGGGGCACGTGCAGAATTCCTTAGAAAAGTAGTAGTGAGCCATCACTGTTGGTAATTATGGTAAAATTTAATGAACTGCCAAAGTTTTTGCACTCAGTTATTAGAGTAATAATAGTAATACCAATGTGATAGTAAAGACTATAATTGTGATGGAATGTGTGTGTGGTTTTTTTATTTATTTATTTATTTATTTTTAAACAGGAGAGAGGCATGCAATGAAGGAGAAGGTGACCCTCCTCTTTATGTAAATGTGAACATGTTTAATGGACAGATCATGAACACCTGGATTGACTCTCTTCAGGCATTTTTTCCTGGACTGCAGGTCTCTTATTCTGTTTCTCTTTCATTTCTAACATATAATGGATGCCCTGAGGTTTCACTGAAAACCTTGCACTCACATCCCACCCCCCCCAAAAAAAAAAAAAACGTTGTATTCTGTGCAAAGGAATAACACAAGAATTTAGATAAACTGTAAATGTGTCAGTTTTAATTACTCTAGTAATTGGCGAGAGTGGTTTAAGAAAAGCTGCTAATCTCTTCTGCACCAACACTGTTGAGACATTCTGCCCAGCGCCAAGGGTATGCAGAGTTCCCAAACTCAACATAAGCCCTTACAGTGGGCATATATTTAATCACCATGAGGGGAAAAAAGTGACCTTAAGTTATTTGTTTATCGTTGTTCACGTTTTTTTTTAATTTTTTTTATTAAATTAATTTATTTTTTTTACATTTTGATGCTGGCTTACAGTAAATTGGGTTTAAAACCATGATTTGGATTTGAATCTGGCAACCTTGGATATATTGTAGGCAGGTAATTTGTTTATTATTAGTTTGGCACACTTGTGGTCATAGGATCTTCATTTGCATGTCCCCAGGATGTCTGAAGCACGGGATGAATGTCCTAGTACATATTTAAGAGGTCATTCTCTTTTTTTCATCCTCCCATTTTTATTTTTCAGGTTTTAAATGGAGACGTGGAAAACGCCATTTGTCTCCATGCCTTCTACTATGCAATCTGGAGGCGTTTCGGGGCATTACCGGAAAGGTACAACTGGCAGCTGCAGGCTCCAGATGTGCTCTTTTACCCTTTAAGACCTGAGTTCGTTGAGTCTACATATCTGCTGTATCAGGTACAAACACTTGTTTTCATTTTTTGTTTTTAACTCTTATTGGCCATTTATTTATGAAAGGAGCCCTAAAAATAGCAGATTCCGTCAATTGGAACTATGCATGACCAGATATTTGTCTGAGCTTTAAATTGTCATGAGATGAAGTGTCTGTCTGATCAAGTAGAAATATTCAGTATTTTATTTGCATGTTCTATGAATATGACACACCCTGGTTCACCACAGGTCCAGTATTCATAATAAACACTGCACCATTAAACACCAGTAAAATGGAAATAACTTCATGGATGGGGTGTTTTTCACATTTCATAAGAATCTAGGCATTTAGTTTAAAGAAAATATTTAATATAATTATAGTTAAAGGAGTGGGGTTATGGAGAAGTCTGCTAGTAAGAAACATCAGTCTGTCTTTACCTGTGAGGTCTGTGTAGGATTTGTTGAAGCTGTATTTTAGTTATTAGGTTTATAGAAATCTAAAATGAAAAATTATGTAACTCTGCATATCCTAGTTATTAAAATAGAAAGATCAAATTGACTTGGTGTAATATCAGAGTCTTTGGAAATTGAAAGCAAATATGAATTGAATGGATTATTATTATTTTTTTTTTTTTTAAACTTCCTCAAAGGCCACCAAGAATCCTTTCTATTTACACGTCGGCATGGACATACTTCAGAGCCTTGAAAAGAATACCAAAGTCAAGTAAGCATCATAAGGATTCTTTCAAGCACACACATGGAAATGCGATGTCCTGAAGTCTAACAAAATGGTTAACCAGTACGTTTTTATACCTGACTGTTCTTTGCAGATGTGGCTATGCCACTCTCCATCATGTCGTAGACAAGTCAAAGGAGGACCGCATGGAGAGTTTCTTTCTCAGTGAGACCTGCAAATACCTGTACCTGGTATGTGCTTTAATAAATTAGTCTTTCTTACGGTCTTTACATACCAGGGACAAGGAAATAAATGATACGGAAAAAAATGAAAAATAAGTAACTATACTGCACCCAAACACAATCAACATGCTGTTTATAATAGCAAAAAATATAGAATTTCTCTGTTGTAGCAGGACAGTGCCAGAAAATGGAATATTTACTTTTTCTCAGACACATGACGATAAACTGTAATATCGCTTTACACTCCTTGTCAGTGTACACTAATCTCGGACTGACCGACTGATAACTTGCTACTTGCAAATAACAAACCAACACATCTGTGTAAGGATTAAAAACGCAAGTAGAAAAAAACTACAGAGTAATGTATAAACACAGCGTTGTCGTAATGAAACTCTTCGGCTTTCTGTCTCCACACACTGTCCTTGTGCTGGTTGTTTTTGTAATTTTAGTCCATTTTATCAAGAAGAACTATATTAGCTGAAACATATGGTGCAAAGTGTTGAATGTTTGGGTGACCGTACAACAAGCTGCATAGTGATTCGTCAGAGACATTCCTTGTAAATGCCACTTTTGTCTTGGACAATATTCTATTGGGAGGTTATTGGTTTGAAAAATGGTGTGTAAAGACATTTAGTTACCTTTAGATTTTAAAGATAAAAGCACTGAGGCACTTTGTACATCTGTATTAATTAACCTTTGTTAAAAAGATGATTTGGTTGATGTACAACTACACTTACCGTACCATACTCGTAACATAATTTCAATACAACACACTTCATGTTACAACACAGTAACACAGGAGTGTAATAACTAGAAACTAGCGCAGAAAAGTAAATTTTATAAGGCATTTTCCAAAATCTATGAGAAGAAGAAAAAAAATCTTTATCTTGATGTGCTTTCTTTTCAAAAAAATTTCAGAAAATGCTATGATTTCAGACTGTACCATCCACCAGCCCATTCATATTTTTCTGATTATACCTTTGATCAACACCCATGTCTGCTGCTACTCACTGCTTCATGTTGACCTTCCACAGCTCTTTGATGAAGACAACCCTCTGCACAAGTTTGCGAGCAAATACATTTTCACAACAGAAGGTCACGTAGTGCCCATAGATCCACGTTTCAGGCAGAAAAGCTGGGAAGAACAGGTCCCATGTAAGGAGTTCACCAAGGAACCTCCAGCCAACATCAGCAATGTAAGAATACAGTGTGTGATATGTTTATCAAATGCTCTGGTCTCTTTGTTAACATGCTTGTTTGTTCACTGGCTAAAGTTCACAAATCTCAGATACCAGCAGTTGACAGCAACAGTGCACTTGAACAGTAGTTCGCCATGAAGCAGAGCCATGGGGTCGGTGTTGAAAATCAAGCTAGATGCATTTCTAATTAATCCTTAAAGCTTTTCATAAATCTTCAAATTGAGGCATGTCTCCTGAGAGCGATTAATCCAAAATTCAACAATCCAAGGTGTCCATGCTCTTGCAGTCAAAAAAATCCCTGCAATTTTCTAGTTTTATTATGCAAGTACAGTATTATAAATACTTTTCACAAAGCATGAGAAGCATGCATCTAATAATTATAAGCACATATGTTTTATCATTTATTGGGGCCTCCGAGTGGCGCAGTGGTAAAGTGCTCGCCCTATCATCTGGAGATCGCTGGTTCGGTTCCCGGGTGATGCTGTAACCTCTCGCAGCCGGAGGTCTAGAGAGACCTGATTGGCTGCGCTCTCTCAGAGGGGAGGGATGAGAGGTACTTAGTGCTCCCACATTAATCACTGCTCTACAGCCAATCAGGGGCGTCTGAGAGCTCACACAAGCGGAAGGGGCGGATAGCGCTGTCCTCCAAGTGTGTTGGCTGGTGTCACATGGCTCGGAGGGAACGCGTGATAGTCTTTGGCCCTCCCGACTGTGTGGTAGGAGTAGCCTTAATGTGGGAGCCCCCTAGTGACGGGGAGGAACTGGATACGACTAAATTAGAGAGAAATTTATTTTTAAAAATTATAATTTTATGATTAACCTGAACAGAATGTAATGGTGAAGCATAACTTGCTCTTTTATGATCAGATAATAAGTGTACAGGTGTATTTCTTGTAGTGCGAGCGGATATCTGAGGAGCGCCGCTATGGTCTTCCCCTGAAGAGTGTGTACATGAGACAGATTGACCACATGGTTGGCCTTTTGTGACCTCATCGCCATTCGACTGGAGTTTTACACAAGCTTAACCCTCTGGAGAGGTTTAGCATCATGGCTGTCCAAACTGAGAATTTAAAAAAAAAAACTATTATTATTGTTTGTTTGCACAAGAACCTCAACAGCTCAGTGGTCTAGCACATTTTCTTTGTGCTGATTAGTCTAGGAAAACATTGACCTTGGAAGATATGATGTAAATCAGAATATTTCCACATTTATTTTAACATCGTTAATCATGAATTGGCATTAAGTTTGTCCGGTTGGTATTTTACAAATTAGGCTGCATTCCACTCCTTAAAGAATTTTTTTTTTCAACTTTGCGCTTATATTCCAAAAGTTTACTGAGGGATCATGTATCACTCAACATCAGTGTAGACTTCAGCTCGTTCATTGTTCTTTCCAAACATGCCAAGATCTAGATAGAAAGAGATCTTACTTTTTACATACATCTACAAGGATTCCTGCAAGAAGTTCATCAGGTGATGTATAGTACACACGTCCGACTCATGACAGGAAGTCTCAGAGAGCGTGATTATGAACCTTATTTGTAGCATTTTAGCTTTGTGGGATTGTTTCCAACATTTGTTTCAGTGTCAAAAATCTTTATTCAGGGCTGACTGGTGCTCTAAGAGTAGCAGTGTTTTTGTTCTATGGTTTATATACTGCATTTCAGTGCCAAATTTTATAGTAGAAATGGACCCTAGATAGTTTTTCTTGCATTTTAAGCTTATCGTTTGCTCTCTCGTGAATAGCCGGTCTTAGCTTAAGCTTCCTGTGGAGAAGATTTAACAAGCTCGCACCATGTGCCTTCCGAAAAACATGTCGCAAATGAAACTGTTTACGAGACCTTTATTAACTCAGCAATACCTTGTTGTTCTGTGCTTTTGCTGTTGAATTTGTAATTTTGTTGTGTTGCAGTGCCACAGCACAGACAAGGTGAACTTCTTTTCCACTGCAGCCATCTGAGTGTCTTTTAACCTTCCCCCGTATTATATTTCTGTTGCATTGCTGCTGTTAATTTTGTGTTTTTTTTTTTTTGTTTGTTTTGTATGTTTATTTTTGTGTCTAAAGTCTCACTCATATTCATGATGATGGAATAGCTGCATCATGTGGTGAGTGTGTGCCTTATACAATCTCTGGCTCGTCCTCAGGATCAACTTTTTTTCATGATGTATTCATACAGCAACATTTGGTATAGGACTGGCATGAATGTTGTATGAGAACTTGAAAGTATTGGTCAACGTTTATATCGATATGTGATTTCAGAACAAAGCCAAAAAACGGATTTGGGGTTTTCTTAAGGGGCTATCGATCAACACTTCATCAGAGAATTTCACTTCTCTAATCTTGTATATGGACTTTTAACTTGATTGATTGATTTTATTTGGTTTACTTGATGATTGATTTCATTATGATTCCATGACCATCACTGAGTGGTGTTATGGATTGCATATGTGGCTAATGTGAGATGGAAATCATATGTGATGTTTCAAACTGAATTGAATAAATGTGCAATGAGGTGTTTTAAGGGCTTCCTGAAACTCACACAACACTGAGTTTTATTCATTTCTAACATGTTATAAATTATATAATAGCAAAGATTTTATATATCTCAGCCATGTTCTAGTTTACTTGTCCACTTCCTCAGATGGTCAAATAAATAAAATAAAACTTTTAAGGTGCATGATCAGTAAAAAGTTTAGACACACCTTTTTAATTCCATTAGTCTTTCCTGAATTTTATTTGTCTCTAAACTGTAAAACAATACTGAAGGTATCCAAAATGCAATAATCTCCCTTGGACAGTTGATATTTATATGTCTTGACTTATGCTCTGTAAAGTCTTCATAACAGCTCTTGATTTTTGAGGCTGGTGGCTTGTGAATTGTAAGTCTCCTCTGCATCAGAGGTAAGTTTTGGTCTTTCTTTCCTGAGATGGTCTTCATGAGAGCCAGTTTCATCATGGTGCTTAATGAATTTTGTAAATGCATGTGACAATACTGTTCTTGAAAGAAATATTCCAGAACAGCTGGCCTTTGTGGTTTAAAATAACACTTGTTGTTTGTTACTCTTTTACCCAATTCCATATGTATTATTCACTTATCACAGTATTGTTCTAGAATGTAGAAAATAAATCCAATCTTATGTCCACACTTTTGACTGTCACTATATTTTAGCTGATCAACATTTCTGTTTTGTTGGGGGGTGGTTTCACTGAAATGGTTTAAGGAGTATAAAAAAGGAACTGACTCACATGCTAGGGGGATCAGAGTCACCAGAACTAAAGTCGATTTTCGACTGAAATGATCTCAAGAAATCACTTGGATATGGAATATCATTATGAATATTTGTGTTCATTCCTGCAGTACAGTTCCAGAAACTTTTACACAGACATACAAGAAGTAAACAGGTCCCCCCCCCCCCCCCCCCCCCACTATTCTGTGTGGTCTCTAGATATTGTAGTGCCTGAAAATCCCAGATGATAAGCAATTTCAGAAACCCTCATAACAGCCATGCCAGGGTTAAAGTCACAGAGATCACACATTTTCCCCATTCTGATAACTGAAGTGCTTGACCCATATGTGTGAAACGTAATAATGTAAGTATTTAACATACTGTAACTCCTGTCGGTTTGTTTATTAGATATTTGTTACATTATAAACCTGTAAAGGCAGCTAGATGTGTGACATGATACACAAAGAAAAATTGTATTGTAAGATTTTTGTCTACAGAAGCTTTATTTCTTTTGATACAGTACATTTTTTTTATGCTCTTGTCCACATTAATAGTTTTTTTTTATAAAGCCTTGATATCCTGTGCAATTTCTCAGCTCAAACTACACTGAACATCATTAAATTCAATTATCTACACATCCTTAGAACATAGTATTTTTATATCTGAATATTTATATATTTTTTATCAATACAATGGATATTGTATTTGAATACATAACTGATAGATGGGAAATTCTCATAAGCCAATAATTATCCCCTACGCTGCTTACAATGCAACATGAGTATCTATGTTTTAGATGTCATTTTAATGAAGTGCATATGCAGCTGTTTTAAAAAGATACCATGCACCAAAATCCGAGACTAAGATACAGAACCCTGCATGAATGTATAACAGCTGTGAATCATATAGTCCTTAAAAGGCCCGTAACCTGAAAGAAGCTAACATGACAAAAGAGCGTCGCAGCTGTTAACATGCTGCTACGATTGTTTCTTTACTGTAAAAGACACTATTGGGACCCTGTGACTTTCTATGTTTTTTTTTTATCGGAATAAGGAAAGACATCAACCAGGTTCTCTTTCTAGGTTCTAGGTGTGTTTGAAATGTAGAATACTTGTCATCTTGGAGAAAGAAAATATAGATGCCGTTCATGCCTAGGAATGAAGAATAGAATTAAATATGTTGGGTTTCCAGAGTTTCATATCATACAAGATTATAAACGTCATATTGACACAACATGGGTGTGTAAATCATTATAAATATTACTTGGCCAATGCAAACACTTTATTTGTGTGATTTGGTTGTTACTGTATATTTAATGATATCTTGATATACTAAATTTTAAATATAATTTATAAATGGTGTTTAGTACCATGCAGTATGTGTTTACAAGTTGATTATATATCATTATAATTAATAGAATTTTATTAATAAAGAGAGAAGTAGAGCCCATTGTTTGCTATAACTAACATAACCTTGTTTTCGTGCCATAGAATTAATAATACCACTATGCAATAATACTGTACATTTTTCATACCAAATTACCCTTTTGCTTCTATTATAACAGCTGTAGTTTAAAAGCATCTTACTTTTTCCTCAAGAGTGGAACGTGTTTAAAAGAGACCACAGTCCTTGAGGTTTTCTTTGATGATAATGTCCGTCACGGCATCGAACACAAACTTGACGTTCTCCGTGTCTGTGGCACAAGTCATGTGTGAGTAGATTTCTTTGATGTCTCGCCGCATGTTCAAGTCCAAGAACTGCACCTTGATGTAGTTACCGGCATCTTCATACGTGTTTGGTCCTAAACAAAATAGCAGAACAATGTGTTACTTGTTAGTATTAAAACTATTATCTGATTAAAAATTTTTTACTAGACAATACACCATGGGAGATGCCCTGACAACTATGTCATGTTAACAATGTGATATTTTGAATTACTGTTACTGGCCATATAAGTTGGGAACAAAATGAGGGAACCTTCAACTTTAACTGCCTTGTCAAGCAGTTCATTTGTTAGCCAGTGTTTCTACATATACATTGTGCTGTGTAACCTGACGATAATCAAGGTATTTTAAACAGTGAATGAATAGTCAAACACAAAAGTATTTGAACAGCAAAATAACTTTCTTTTTTTTTTGTCTATGTGCACCACCACAATGCTTATGAAACAATTGGTATGTGATTGAAGTGTAGACTATTATCCGTATGGGAACTCTCATAATATGGTCTAAGGAGGTGTTGATGCATGTGACAAAGACAATTATTAGGCTAAAAAAAAAAAAAGACCCATCAAGAGAGTAGAAACTTCACAAATGGGCCATAATCATCCGATTGGAACCTTCTATAATGAAGGAATGCACTGGCGAGCTCAATAACATCAAAAGACCTGAAAAACTACTGAAGACAACTAACTGCTTTGTCATCTTAGTATACAGAAGACAACTACTTCGTCATCTTGTCATGTCTTTCCACAGCTGCAGTATAATATCAGACAGCTCCTTGGGTATGGTGCCTTCTTCAATCCTGTCAGCTAAATGCATTAACGTCCTGGCATTGTCCTATAGAACAAAATTCATACACACATAGCTGGTTGTGCAGAAGATGATCACAGAATTGCTTCATTGTTAAAGTAAAAACACTTGATGGCTTCATTTCAATATCATTGTTGTGGTGGTGTACAGAGGCTGAAATTACGAAAATGCTTTGCAATCCAAATACTTTTGGAAACAACTATTTATAAGGAGCAAAATGTGTGATGGACTAGGATGAAAAGCATTGTTTCTTAAATGTTTTCTAGAATTACCATCATATTCAGGGAAGCACATGCTTAAATGTGCTTTCTTGATCTTCTCAAGGAAGACATCTTTCTTGTTGAGGAAGAGTACAATGGAAGTAGTAGCAAAGTAGCGGTGATTGCAGATACTGTTGAACAAGTGGAGACTTTCATGCATTCGGTTCTATAAGAGACAAAGGGAAAGAGTGGAATTTTTTCCCCTAGTGTCATGATTATCAAGGCTCCAGCTAAAATTTGAACAAATCAGATAGCAATCCCTGAAGCTTGACATTAGCATTCACGTGATCTCACCACTTCATCATCCTCCACCAGCACCATGTCGTAAGCACTCAGAGCAGCAATGAAGATGATGCAGGTAACGCCTTCAAAGCAATGGATCCATTTCTTCCTCTCAGAGCGCTGGCCTCCTACGTCAAACATCCTACGCGCAAACGTTAGTGAGATGTCAGTGATAAGTAGTCTTCTAAATCTATGTCAGTGTTATGTCAGTGCTATTATTGCTAATAACAACCCAACAACATAAAGCAATCAAGACCATGCAAACGTCTCCCCTCTAACTATTTTTTGTGTGTTTTGTTACCTGAAATTGAGGTCCTTAAAGGAAAACTGGGTCTCGATGATACCGGTCGTCTTTACTCGAGATCGCAGTACATCCTGCTCAGTTGGGACATAGCCGGGCTGGATCAATCTTTCCAAATCATTCAAATAACTAAATGATAGAGGATGTTTTATGGTCACTGGTTTTTATATTACTGCTATAGAATTTCTGAAGACATTTGGATGCTGCTAAAATTGTGAATAGGCCACTAAGGTGCTTCTAATTCAACTAGGAGAGTATAAACTATATGGCCAAATGTTTGTGGACACAACCATTACGTCTGTATTCAAGCCTTCCCTAAACTGTTTCCAAAAATCTTGACAAAAAAAGCACAGCTGTATTGGGCTGCCTTTGTATGCTGTTGCATTAAGATAACTGGAAGTACGGGTACGAAGCATGTTCCAGCATGACCCGCCCCTGTGCACCAAGGAAACTGGCCTGCCAAGTTTGCAAATAAAAACTCAAGTAGTCTGCACAAAGCCCTGACCTCATCCCCACACATACCAGGCATCCGCTCTAACATCAGTACATCTAGTGGAACTTCTTTCCAGAATAGTGGTGGTTATTATAACAGAATTAATTAAACGTTTAATTAAAAAAAATACAAATTAAATGTCCACAAATGTTTAACCATATAACAGTTTTTTTACTGATTAAACAGTGATATTTAAACATACTATCCAGCCGAGTCATTGAGTTGGTATTCTGAGGCTCTGTCGAAGCATGCTTGGATGCCAGTGTCTTTCCACAACTGCAGTATAATATCAGACAGCTCCTTGGGCATGGTGCCTTCTTCAATCGTGTCAGCTAAATGCATTAGCTTCCTGGCATTGTCCTATAGAACAAAATGCATACACACAGCTGTTTGTACAGTATACTATCGAATAGGAATATTCAACATATACAATGTACAATCATAATGAGAAACTTTCGGTCTCATGATGTCAAGACCTGCTGGGCAGCATCTCCATAGCTAATATTGAGCGTGTTCATAGCTTTTACAATAGCCATGATCGACTGCAAGGTGTTGCTGTAGATGATGGTAATAAACTCCAGGCACTCTTCTAGGGAGTAACCATCTTTATGGATAATTCTGTAGAGAAAACAGACACATATATGAAGGAATGCATAGTTATTTGAAACTAAAGTTATTTGAAACTAAAAAAAAAAAAAACTTTATTTCCTAAATAAATTCTTACTTCATCTGTTTGACAATTGTGCTTTTTCCTGACTCGCCAGCACCTGTGAAAATGTAATGCATAGTAATGAAGTTTTGAGATTGAATATATTTAATATATGTTAATAAGAGAGATATTATTAATCAACTGGATAACTAATTCAAGAACAACTTGGTAAAATCACCACTTTTCAATCAACACACTAAATGCACTAAATGGACTAAAAGCAGCTGTGCAGAACATACAGTAGCATTGTTGATTTTGGGCTATTTTTTGTTTAAACACAGAAAGTCAATGTCTCAGGTACACAAAACAAGGTCATTTGTCCATTTCTAAATCTGGACCACAAATCCCTCACATTCACATTCATAATAGTCCACTTTCACTAGGTCTCACTTGACTGAATTTTAAAGGGCGTCTATGTGGTTAATTGGTCATTGCTCAGAGTGATTAGGTAAAGGAGAAAATCCATATGTGTTTTAATTTGCTGGTTCATTTAATCACCCGAAGGATAATTCAATAATCAGCTAGCAGGGCCTTTTCATTCTTCATTGTTCCATTGCTATTTAAATTGAACAGTGATTTTCCTCGGTTTGAAAGTCATTTTAGAAAAGGTCATAGCAATGATTATCTGGCAAAATTCACATGTACACAAAAATATATCTTTGACATGCAGTGAATGCATATTAATGAAGTTCTCTGTGACTACGGAACATTTTATACAAATTCAGTTTTGCTGAAGCAATTCAATTAATTTGGAATTCATCCAATCTAGAAAAGTTTCTCTCCTTCCATCTACTGTATATCTCTATCAGGACTACAATAAGAGGCTTGAGGATCATTACCTTAGCACTAAGCCTTTTAAAGCTGATGTGTACAAGAACTCATAGAGTTTCTTATCCTTGACCTAGATCCACACAAGTCAAATTCAGTGCAGAGGGGAGAAATCTGTGTGGTGTCATTTTTTAAGATAGATTCTTCAACAAAGCTCATTTTCACAAAACATAAAATGTCTTGCTGCTTTAACAATAACCAGTGAAAATCTCTGAATATGTCTAGCCATATCATTTAAGAGGTGTGTAAGTATAATATTTAGACCTATCAGTCCATCTCTATAAACTCAAGCTGCTAACTCAGGTACTGTTCTACGCCCCTGGCATATAGGCTCAGAGATCTTTACCTAGTAACAGCAGTTTGACAGTCCTGGCATCCTTGTCAGCATCTTCCTTTAGCTTCTTCTCTAGCTCACGGGAGTGTTTTTCCTCAGCGCTTGCCCCAGCCCCCATGTTCACTATAAAACTAGTGGGAATGTAGAGCCACTAAACTTGCCCCCTAGGCCCAGCAAGTGTGGTCAACTGTGCAGTTCTCACCTACACTGGCTCCCTCTCTATGGTGAGTTGACCAGTTGTTTGGTGCCTTAGAGGGATTTGGGATTTTGGGTATGTGGTTGACCACCTGGGGGTGAATGACCAATGAGGAGCAAGGACAGAAACATGCTGGGTGGGGGATTGACATCAGGTCACCTGAGATTTAGGTAGAATATGATGTGGTCAGCAAAAGGTGTTAATCTGAAGGCTGTCATCTGGGGCACATTGAGGCTGGCTGAGGAGAGTGAATATAATTTGTGCTGTTCGTGAGTCTTAGAAATGTTGAGTCTTGTCTGTTTCAACCAGTCATCATTCAGTATCATAGAATATAATCAAATTAAGTACGTTAGATGTTTTTTTTCATGCTTGAATGATTTGTATGTCTCAAACAAAAAACATTGATCTGAAACTACTTGGGTACATGGACTGTAAAGTAAAAAGAGCCAAAAATGAGAGCCAAACAGGTTTTCCAGTAAGCCTGTAGAACTATTCCTCAAGACTACATAAAAGAAAGGACAAATCCAAGACAGTTTGGTTCTTTAAAAGCATAACATTATATTATACAGTATATCAGCCACTACCATGTCAGTTTATCAGAAACTAACATGTAATTGACCTGTATAAAAATTTACGAGAGTATCCTGAATTTCTTTCGAAATTAATAAAATATTTAATAAATCATGTTAATGTAATGTTACCTTATGTTATGTCATTATTTATGCAATTAGTGCTTCAAAAGATCAACTTTAATCTAAAACTCCTGTATGTATGTGTGTGCGTGAGAGAGAGAATGTGAGAGAGGAGAGAGAGAGAGAGAGAGAGAGAATGTTTGAAGAATGACATAGCACAGCCAGTTCTTAGATTTACAGTAATACTCAGCCACTCCCACGTGGAAAAAGTAACTATTATTTCAAGTATATCTCTCTGTATTACTTACATCTTGTAACTATTCACATCCTTGAAAGCTACAGTATAGCTGATTACAGGCCAGCAGCATTTATGACAATGATAACCTTGTTTGATAAGCCAGATATAGACTCTCTATATAAAAATCTCCTTGTTCATGGACCTGCTCAATCTGTTTAATGAATAAAAAGCCTGTAAAAATCAGTACTGCTTTTATTCAATATGTCAATTATCTCTACACCAAACTGCCATCACAGTGAAACTTTAATACCAGCGTGAATGTCACTGTTATTCTTTATCCCCTTAAGCAATCTGACTCTAAAAACCTGTTCTTAACTTATAATTTCTGTTCTAACTCTATAATTTATGGAGTTATTGTGCTCATTTTATACTATCATACTTTTCCATAATTTGCACTACACTGTAACCAAAGCTTGGCAAATTTTTTTTAATGGTATTCTTGATGATATGCTTATGCAACCCTAACCCTTGGTCAACCCTAATTTTTATATCTGAATTTGCTTTTTTTTTCAATGCAAAACACACATTATAACTGAGTCCCCTGGGACAGGTTTCCCATGACCCCGTACAGAATAAGCAGTACAGAGAATGAGTGAGGGAGAGGCAGTCTTTCATTTTTCTGAAAGAGTCCTCAGTGCTTACAGTAAGTCATCCTGAAAATGAAACTCCTATGAGATCACTGATATTAAAGGGCATACAATACTGCAACAACACTGCAAATGGTAAAAATCTAAGTTTTTATTTTTGTTCCTAAAAAAATGCTAGTGATTTGATTATTCTACTGACTCCTGGGACCCACACAAATGGGATTCATTGCAAAATGCATTGTTTATAGCTTTGAACCATGCATTGTATGTCTCTGTTCTGACTTTGTTGTTTCCAGGAATTAATAGAGAAAACCAGCAGGTGGAGACCCTCCTCCATCTGTGCACCATTGTAGAAGTGGGAATTTAAACTGTAGAGAGTTTTGGGCCCACTTGCCTCGTTAGAGAAGAGGCCAGAGGAAACACAATATACACAAATTTGTAAGAGAATTTGAGCATTTGAGAATTGTTCCCTCCTTGAACAAAAGTTATTATTGAACAAAAGTTGAACAAAAGTTCAATAATATCCTAAAATTCATTCATTCATCTTCTATACCGCTTAATCCTGTGTTCAGGGTCGCGGGGGACCTGGAGTCTATCCCAGGAGACTTCGGGCACTAGGCGGGGTACACCCTGGACAGGGTGCCAATCCATCGCGGGGCACGAGCACACACACACACTCACACACCCAATCACACACTACGTGCAATTTAGGAATGCCAATTAGCCTAACCTGCATATCTTTGGACTGTGGGAGGAAACCGGAGTACCCGGAGGATGTGGCATTATGTGACCAGTTAATAGAATTTCTTTCTATATTTGTTTGTTTCGAATTTGCAATGAACCATATCTTTGTACTTAGCATAGATTTGGTCTAATGTATGTTTAAAATTAGGTAAAGACTTTATGCTAGCCCTATATACGTTATAGGGTGGCATGATGGCACAGCAGTTAAACTGAGGTTTAATAGCGTTATATTTCCTGCTCCACTCCAGCTGGGGTTACTGTTCACCAGGTTTCTTGTGTTTCTCCCACCTCCCTGAAAAAAAGAAATCTGTAAATTTCCTCAAAATTTCTGAATTTGATTTAAGTGTGATTAAATGTGTATGTGGATTGTGCTCTGTGTGTCCCTGTGAGTAATCTCACACATGCTCACATACAGTACATCCACACACACTGGCAACAGCTCTATGCTTGGTCACTCGTGAAAGTATTCATTTAGCCAGGTTAAAAGTATATTTCCAGACTTGGTTTGAGCTGGGAGAATGGTAACGATTCCAAAAGGACCAGACTATGTATTTTTGTCAACATCTCATCAAGAAGGCACTGGCTTGCTCACTGAATGTTTTTGCACCATTTTGAGTAAGCTCTTTAGAAGACTGCTTTGTGTGTGTGTGTGTGTGTGTGTGTGTGTGTGTGTGTGTGTGTGTGAAAAACTCAAACAGCCATGATCAGATACTGTAAATGTTATAGGGTGAACTTGAAGCTCCTGGTCTATGTGTTTCTATTAAGGTTGCAGGTGTGTGTGAGTGTGTCTGTGTGTGGGTTTAGGACAGTCCCACTTTACATATCCTACATGCAGCTCGTTTTTCTTTATTCCCCTTTTCCCAAACCACATTCCATTCATGCTTCTAGGAAGAGCTTTACTGCGCTGAAAGCCCCTTAGGACATCCTGTAGCTACTAAAGGTTTTGCAGAATAAACGCGTGTGCTGTGGAAATAGTTTCAATCACTCTGTCTTGCTCTTAGTGGGAATACTGACTGGAGGTAAAGATTATGCAATCTCGCTATTACTTCCTTATGAAGCTCGGTCAAGGCGTGGACCAGTCCATGAGTTGTTAGGAGTGTTTTCGGAAAGCGAGATCCGACTTATTCCGTTTCTCATTTAACTACTGCCTGTTTGGGAAAACTAACTTTATTTTGGAAACGAAACCGACTGATATTGCATTTCACATGGATTATTAATGAAAGAAAGAAAAAAAGCGCCTGGTGTCTTTACGAGCAGGCTGAGATTTTGTCTCTCGGGGTGTCAGAGGTGATCTTCAGGTGAGTTGGACTCTCATTTCATATTCACACAGGTTTATTCACACACACTCTTGTATTAATATAATGTTGAGTCATCGGAACACCACGGGCGCAAATCGAACCGGGAGATTTTTTTTAACGCACTTTTTATATAATGTTTTTAAATGTTTTTTTTTTTTTTTTACACTGTGTTAGTCATGAACAGTTCGTAAAAGAGTCGACTCTGTAATGTGACTCGCGTCAACTAAACGAAACTTTAAACAAACAAACGTATTTTATGGCGTTTTCTTGGCGTGCACTTTGGAAGCCTGTTTTCAGCGTCTGAGCTGTTGTGTGAGCTGTGTGTTAGTGTGACTTGTTCACCTTCACTAAGCTTTACTCTGCTCTCACTCGCGGTAAGGTTTGGTTTTGTATTTGTCAGTTAAACTAACTAAACTTTTAATTCTTCAAGTTGTAAAAAATCTGACAAAAATGCCATCTTGTCGTGATGTGTCGTGATTTCTGCGGGACTTCAGGACACAACGTCAATAGGGCGTTTGTGACTCGGTTCTTATTGGTGAAATGAACCGAATGATCCGAATCACTGGGAATTCCAATCACTGAAGCACGCAGGTTACAGGTAGGCCAAATCCGCTCTGAGGGGCTGATAACCGGTTCAGGCTGGTTACCGAAACGCTTGTCGAAATCAAACGCTCCCAAATGTAAGAATTCATCTTCTTTTCAATATTCTGTAATGGTACATGGACGCTGATTACAGAAAAACAAGGCACACAAAATTGCATTTAATTTACATTCATGCTACAGTATATACTGTACATACAAAATACCTTCTCTCATCTCTAGGGTCTTATAGACCCTATACTAATATCTAATACTATATACTAATATCTACTAAGTAAGCTGGCAAAACTGTAAGAATTACAAACACACTGCAGGGCCAAAAGCTTGACAGCAGGTGTGCCAGTAGAAAAAAAATTACATTTAATGTTCTGTATACATATTTTCTAACCTTTTCTTAGCTATTTCAATGATTATAATTCTATAAAGCTGCTTTGTGACAATTGTTAAAAGTATTGTTGAATTTTACAATTTACAGTAATATAGTTAGATAATAATAATAATAATAATAATAATAATTATTATTATTATTATTATTATTATAGAAATCTCTAGATAATTAACATTTGGGATACAATTTACATTTTTCAAGTTACATTTATTTATTTGCATTTTAATACATGTATACCAATTGTCATTATATCAACAACAATAATAATAGCAGTAGATGTTTCTTCTTCTTCTTCTTCTTCTTCTTATTATTATTATTAAGAACATAAAACTGCACCAAATGTAAAATTACTAAGTAAAAATTGTGAAAAAAGTTGTATCACAATAATTTTACTAAAAATAAGTAAAACATATTTTCAATTTCTTTATTTTGATTTATTGTATAATTAAAGGTTTTCATTTTTATTCAAGACAAGCTCATGCATGTACTGTATTAAATTAGTTTCATCGTTACAAACTTTCATACATCTGCTAGAGAAGCAGTAAACAGATTATGTAGACACTTTGAAGAAAAAAAAATCCATAGAACCATAAGGTCCCAAGTTAAAACAACTGTCTTTCAGCAAAAAAAAAAAACCTCTTACATATGTTATAATAAACTAAAAATCATGCCAGAGACAATAAAAAATGAATATATATTTATAAATATTATTATAATAAAACACAGTATTATAATAATAAAAAATGTCCACAGTGAGGCATACAACTTCCAACTTAAGCAACATTTCTCAAGAAACATGATAGTTTTGTTTGTACTGGTGTTAGCATCTATGAGTGTAATGAGTGTAATGAGTGATATTATTATTTCAGGTTGAAGTCCACATACTTGTCTGCCTGTGTTTCTGTAGAAAGAACTCTTTGTCTAACTTCTTATTAAAAATAAATAAAATTTTGTTAGGTTGAGTATCTTATGTCAATTAAACACACTCCCTGTTTGGTAATCGGAGAGTGAATCCAAAAAAAAAAAAAATCCGATAAAGATTATGCTTTGTCTTAAAGTTACTCCAGAACACATACTGTAACTGGTCATAACATTGCTTTTACTCAACATCTAGATTTTACTTATGGTGCAGGTTAAACTTCAGGCAGATATTTAAATACTGCAAAAGTTAAATAAAATTCTGTCCTGACAGTTATGTGTGATGCTGAAACAAAATCTGGCTGGACAGGCATACAGACAGAAAATTACTGATTTCAGGTCCTCCAATGTACAATATGAAACGTAAATATATAATTGAAAGTGTGAGTTCTGTCAGTTACGTGGCAGCAGCACAGTGCATAACATCATGCAGATACAGGTCAAGAGCTCAGTGCAAATTTTACATACAACAGTCACGGAAAAATCAACTCAAGTGCACTTATCGTGTACGTGGGGGTCTGCAGGTTGAAACACATTGTTGATGAGAGAGATCAGAGGAGAATTACTAGACTGGTCTTAGATGACAGGAAGTCTATAGTAACACAAAAAAAGAAGATTGAAACTTTGTGGGCTGCAATAGCAAAAGACGCTGACAGGTTTCACTCCTGTCAGTCATGAACAAGAACCTGAAGCAATCATTGATTTACAAGAAACATGACGGTTGAAGACTGGTAAAAGACTAGGTGATTCTTTTCCCCCCAAACCATAGATTTGTGACCTCAGCTAACCCAAGTACATGGTCTTCTGCTTTTATAGTCCATTCACCTCAAATGTGTTGTCCCTGCTGAGATGCTTTTCTGCTCATCATGTTTATAAAGAGTGATTATACAGGTATGAGTTACTATATCTTTCCTACCTAAAGCTCTTGGCCTGCTTAATGTTATTCAGTGTGCTGCTCTCTCATGACTGGCTGATTGAATAACTACAAGGATTAGCAAGTGTATAGGTGTTTGTATTAAAATAGATGATGAGTGGATTACACTGTAATTTTACTGTTTCTTTCTTTTTGCAATATCTTTTGGCTTTACAACAGGCTGTGCTTTCTGAGGAATAAGCAAATGCTAATACGTAGCACTGCTGTGTACAGTACTATTTATATTATTACAATACTTATGCTTATACACAATAATTATGGTTCTGTTGAGCAAATGGCTATAAAACACAAATGAATTAAAACGATATTTCTTAGCATAAATATGATAACGTGAATTCTAATTTATATATTTGGCTTATAGTTCAGCTGGAGACAGTGTAAACAGTAGTACTGGGGAAATAGCCAGCTTTTGTTATTGATAGATCTTTGTGGTGTTAACAATGACATCCTCAACAGCCACCATATCCCATGAGCACACAAGAGGTTTGGTATGAATTTAATTAACTGACAAGTCTGTGTCAACACGAGAAGCATTATTATGTGTTTAATCAGATAACCAACAAGGTAACCTAACCAGGTTAGTGCTTAATCGCTACTGCAAAAACATGTGAGAGGTTAATGAACTAAATAACCTTTAGACAGAAATAAAAAAATCTCCAAACAAAGCACAAGTACATTAAATATAGTTAGGATTACTCTGCCATTTTACCTCATTCAGAAAGTTTTGATAAGAAATGTTATTCTTCTTCATTTGCTAATTTCACTTTAATGCTTGTCCAATTTTATACAGTTACATGTAAAGAATTTCATTCAGCAGCTATTTATAATTGTTGTTAACTGAATTTGCAATGCAGTCTTACTACAATAAAATAGTTTCTTAGAAAAGCAATAAATACATCAATAT
The DNA here is from genome assembly GCA_030522415.1 of Channallabes apus. Lineage (NCBI taxonomy): Eukaryota > Metazoa > Chordata > Actinopteri > Siluriformes > Clariidae > Channallabes > Channallabes apus. The sequence goes on from CM060112.1 coordinate 24,898,182, forward strand.
CTAATCCTTTGTGTATTAAGAGCTTTTTAAACAATATTTTACGTTGTTATAATAAGATAAATGTACCACGGCTTATTCTAAAAAAGGCAGATGAAATTCCTTTATAGAATTGTCTCAAAATATTAAAGGGCATATTTAATATCTGTTTTATACACGACAGTTGATGCATTTCTTTTAATTCTGAAAAGTGTTTCTCTGTAATAAAATAGTAATATAAGGCATAAGCCAAAACATGTTGGTTTTGTTCACCCTAATGACTTAAAAAGCCAAGGGTGAGCCTGTATTCACATATTCAACAGTTGCCTACTGAGAATTGCTAAAGTCACGTATATAAAAATATCACAAATACCAGTATTTGTGTAATATTACACATCATTTGTTTGTTTACATTTACTGATACATACTATACAGTATATGTATGTGTAAATGACAAAAGCCATTCATTTACATAGAGTGAACAGGGTGATTTTGACAAAAAGTGAGAAAATGTGAGCTTCAGTAGTGACTATTAACCTAAATGTAGCACATTAATAACTGTGTGTTGTTAGCTTTTGGAATTGTTATATCAATATATGGACAGTGACATTTCTGGCCTCTCTGTTTCCTGTCATGTTGGCCTCTAATCACATGTTGTATTCAATTATTAAGTTATAAATGAAACAGTGCTGACTTGTTTCCTTCCATTAACTTTGTTCTACTGCTTTATTTATAGATCCTGGTGATGATCAAGAGGATTTGAGGAACAGTGACTGTGGTTTTCCTTAAACTGCACAAAGGACAGCAGACACAGAGATGCTATTTAAGGCCTGGGCATTCTTAGCATGTGTCTGGCTCCAGATCCATGTGACTTCAAATGCTGAAACCTGTCCTGTAGACCAGCGAAAGGCTGTGGATTTTACTGTTCAATATACTTCACGTAATTTCCAAACTTTAAAGCCCATCCAAAACGTAGTGGTGTACAGCGATTTTACTGAGGTATATATAGCCTCACAGAACCTGATCGAGGCCCTCAACAGCAATCTTGAGAAGATATGGGAGTTGCGAACTGGTCCTGTTGGCAGGCCAGAATGTCAGACCTGCCACTGTGGTGTTACCGATCCAAATGCCTCAGTGGACACAGAAAATCAAGTTCTACTTGTAGACCCTTCACCTGATTTGCAGTGGCTGTACATATGTGGAAGCAATCAGTATGGGAGCTGTAGTTTTGTTGAACTTACCGAAAACGAAATACCATCTGAAGTCAAATGTCTTTTCAATAAATCCAGGAACTCACCCACAGATTGTCATGATTGCGTAGCTAGTCCTCTAGGCACAAAAGTCAGCATTGTAGATGATGCCCACACATCATATTTTTTTGTGGCTGCCACTGTCAACAGCACGACTGCAAGAGATGGCAGACGTTCTATCTCAGTGCGACGTCTACTTTCCACAGAAGACGGATTCCATCACGACATCAGGGGCCTGACAGTACTTCCTATGTTTCAGGATCTATACCCTATTGAATATATTTATACTTTTTCTACTAAGGAATACACATACTTCTTGTCCGTGCAGAGAGAGAACCCATCAGACACAAATTCAGATCTCCAGACTCATCTGGGGAGGCTGCCAAATGTTGATAGTGAACCCTGGATGTATCGAGAGGTCATCTTAGAGTGCCACTTCAGGCCCAAACGGAAGAGGAGGAGCTCTGACAATGTTGTGTACAACGTAGCCCAAGCAGCCCATTTCAGCATAGCAGAGCAGAACCTTGCAAATGAACTAGGCATGATCTATGAGAAACAAAATAGTGTCTTGTACATAGTATTTGCTGTTACCAATAAAGAAGGAAATTTTACTCGGAGGTCCGCCCTTTGTGCATTTTCAATAGGGAGTGTAAACCTAATTATCAAAAACGGTATGGATGCGTGCTGCAGCAGTAAACCGGGACGACTCTCCCGGGGCTTGCCTTACTTCCAGCGTTTCACTAGCTGTCCTAATGAGGTAAACAGTTCTTTTAATTAGTGGTTAAAATTTTTCATTTGACAATGCATATGTGTTTTCATATATTCTCGTCTTGATCTTATATTCAACTGCATTTGTTGAGATTTGGAAAAGAAATGTGGAATGCTACATTTACAGTTACATGAATTGAGAGGATAAAATTTTGGCTGGTACCAGGAAATGACTCATTTTATTGTTTATTGAAGTGACTTGGACCTGTGTACACTGATTACGTTATAATGCCAAACCTTTCCAGCACTTGTGAATACAAGTTTGAAAACCACCAAATATTCTTATATTAAATGTATGCTGTCAAGATCTAAAAGAGCATTGCGTACAGACTTTTTGTACAGGTTTGATGTTCAAATTTACCAGTATTTGATTGTTCTGACAAGTGCAGTATATCACACCTGCTGAGATAGATAACAGTTTATGGCTTTTAGCTTTGCACGTAACAAGGTAACTTACACGTCATGAATTCAAACAGCACACAGGAAAGGGAAATGTTAAAGTTAAGGGCGTAATTACGAGTTCAACATTGAGATCTCCACTTATGTTCATGGGGTGATTTATTTATTTATTTAGCAAATAGGCTGTTTCACATGAATTTTAAGAGTTAGAGACATGCTCTACATAATGTATCCCAGTTAGTGCAGTTGAATAACATAAAATTATTCACTTTGTATTACAGCACCAAATTTGTCATATATTAATTTGTTGATCCAGTATTAGTAAATAGCATACCTGCTTTTGGGAAGACAGTTTTTGCTTTTTTTTTTCTATTGACCACTTCTCATTTAATTGTAATTGGCAAGCAAAAACATACTGTAACACTCCTGTTAACTGACCCTCGTAACAAACCCTCGTCTCCCCATGAATTACACCTATTGTTAAAGTGGATGGCAACTGGAATGTATTAAGAGAACGCACAGATGGAATGTTTTATTTATTAATTTTTTTAATCTAAAACTGGTGATGGATGGTGTTCAGGTGAAGGTCTATCTTTTAATTTTTTACTTTTTTAAGAATAGAGCTGCAGTGATTTTTTGATTTGTACAGTTGATGGGTTGTAGCAGAGAAGAGCCTGTTGTGCATGTTGTTGTTGTTGTTGTTGTTGTTTTAATGTCCATGTGGCAATGTGGCTGGCTGAATTGGTGTACTATAGATAAAAAGATTTTTTAAAAGTATCATTAAGTCATTCGTTAATTTCATTAGGTTATACTTGTTATTTAAATTTGTTACTGTGATAATCTGTTAAGAATCTTAATAATCAACATATTTAATTATCCATCCATACCGCTTAATCCTGTGTAAGGTCACCTATATTATTTAAAAAAATACTAATATTACGTACCCTGCTTAAAGTTAAACTTATATCTATCAGTGAGATGTGCAGCTTGCATTTTTAAACTAGATCCATGCTGTTGTATTAAGAGAAGTACTATACAGTTATGTATAGCACAATTATCCCATATGACACTAAGAGCTAATTAAAATGTAACACATGATACAATGTGTGTGTGCGCGGGTGTATCTCCAAAACCACATTCACAGTATCATATTGTATAGCACGTATGGCTTCAGTGGAATACTTCATATACTGTAGTACAAGCCTTAAAATAAATGGCAGTGTCATTGTTTATATATGCCCTGTCCTCACCTCACGGGGTTTATGACTCCAGAAGTGTTGAAAAGTAGCCAGCTGGAATCTGTGGACTTCCTGTTATCTAGTGCCTTTATCCTGTTTTAGCGGCGACTGTCCAACTGGCTCGATTGTGAAATTTATCCATGTTTTCGATCTCAGGGTTTTTCTCCCCATTCTTGATTCATATAAAGCTATTAGAATATTAAACATTGTTATTGTTTACTTATGGTACATTACAGTACGTGAACAAAAAATGCTCAGGCTTACTGTATGTTTCTTTTATTTTTTGTTTTCCCACCGAATGATGATTAGGACATGTGTTCGCTTAGGAACTGTTGTTGTCTTGGGAGGTTGTGCAAGTTTTTACTGTTGTGTAATCATCATCAAACTGCCATACATTAGAGAATAGGCTTGTCAAAGCAACTTGCAGAAAAGGATTTGTTCATGATAATAATAATAATCATTATGTTCTAAAATAAAACAGATATTAGATTTTGGGGGGTTGATATGATTTTTCTTTTCACCCATTTATCTCCCATGTTTTCTTGAAGGAAGAGGATAGACAGATATGTGAAGCTCTGCCCACCATGGTGGCTACTCCTCACTCCAGGGCAGACTTCTTCAGTGGGCAAATGACAGACATACTCACCTCCATTTTGGTTACCACTATTGGTAGAGACACTATAGCACATATTGGGACTGAGCGTGGAAGACTGCTACAGGTGATCACTCAGTCATTGCTTCAGAAATGGATAGTCCTCTAATTTCATGTGTTATACCTTTCGTGAATGAATTTGTATTTGTATTCCTGCAGGTGATTCTGACAAAGTCAAGCCCTGTTGTTTTTGCTAACTACTCTCTTGTGGAAGAGGAGGAGAAAGTGTCCCGCATTGCTGCTGTACAGTCTGAGGAATCTTTACTCTTTGTGATTGGAAACAAGGTGCCATTTCTCAGTTTCTCCTCCATTTTATCTTGTGAAAACCTCACAATGCTAAGGTCATGCTGTGTTCAAGTCTCTTTGTCTATCTCTTCCTCTCTGTTTTGCATAACTCATTGTTGTGGACCCTGACTGATTAAACAGGATTTGTAACTACTTTGTATGTAATTTGACTAACTTGCAAGCAAGAATCAAAGAGAAATGACTAAGCTTGTAATATTTCCATCTAAATATTTGCAGTATCTATGTGACTAACACATCTGTAAAGGTCAATATGCAATGTTTTCTGTTCTGCTTCACCTGTAAACCTCTGCTTAATACATCCTGTTTCTCTCCTATTTTTTACACAAGTTTTGTTTATTAGTTTTGTGTATTTTGGCCTTTGCGAAAATGTATGTAAATGTTTGTAGCACTGTCTCTGGGTGTTTGTGTGTAGGTGGTGACTGTGTCTCCTTATGGACCTGGATGCAGACATCTGCTAACTTGTTCAGAGTGTATGCAGGCTCCTCGCTTTATGGGCTGCGGATGGTGTAATGGGATCTGCTCAAAAGCGACTGAGTGCAAGGGCCAGTGGAATAGTAACACTTGCCCTCCGTTTATCACCAAGGTGATTCATAATTCTTTAAGTTTTAAACCAGTGCAAAATCTACACTGCTAAAATTGCAGGAACTTATTCGACAGATTTAAACTGATGGTGCAATGGTAGATGATGACACTTGTCTAAAATTCAGTGTCTGTTTGGATTTGGGACAAACATATAAGAGTCCTGTCAAAACAACTTGGTTGTTGATTTAGTCATGTTAATGTCACATTCATTGCTCTCGTAGGAAATGAAAAGAGGCACAAAAAACATGACATAAATCTTAATTAATTACTGAAAGGAATTGGATACATTTGTGCGTAAATATTGTCCTGTCAATATATAGTATATAGTGGCAAAGGTAATTAAAAGTCCACATCTATAGATATATTAATTCATGTTAAATTTATAGTATAAACAGCCCGAAAAGTGTCCAAGTGTTCAGAGTAAAAAGGACGTATTTTAAATTGAAATGATAACACGTTCTGTTTCTGTATCTTCTTTTCTCATGTGGTCTCACACACATACAGATGCAGATATTAAACCAGAATTAGTGGTGACACTGGCTAGGAAGATTGAGTGGAATACTGGAATACTCATTGGCCGGAAGGGTCATGCTGTTCTTAGCCAGTAGACATGCTCTCATTTGGGATGGGAAAAGTTGTTGTAATTTAGGGAAAGGAATCATCATCTCATCAAATAGGATCGAATCATGTAGTCATTGGGGGAATGGAATCATGTCAAGTGAGTGGAAAGAAATCTACTTGGTGGCTAAGAATCGCTGTTATTGAATAAGGGGGAACGATTGCATTGCAGAGAATCCTGGGCCTGTTGACTAGGAGTAAATCACGCTCTCAAATGCTTATGTACTGTATATACTCACTGGCCACTTCATTAGTACGGTCAACAGCTCTTTAACACAAATATATAATCAGCCAATTACATGCCAGCATTGCATTGTACTCAGTGCATTAAGGTATGTAGACATGGTCAAGACAATCTGCAAGCTTAAACTGAGCATCAGAATGGGGGAAAATGGTGATTTAAGTGACTGAAAGTGGTTGTATGGTTGTTGCCAGATGGCTGACCGGAGTATTTCCACAACTGCTGATCTACATTTTCACGCACAATCATCTCTAGGCTCTGAAAAGAGGAAATATCCTGTGCGTGTCAGTTCTCTCAGTGAAAAAATCTTTTTTGATGCCAGAGATCAGAGAACGGCAACAGTAACTCAAATAACACTTCGTTATAACAATGGTATGCTGAAGAGTACATATGAATACATCACACATTGAACCTTGAAGCAGATGAGTTACAGCAGCAGAAGACCACACCAGGTGACCACTTTGTCAGCTAAGAACAGGAAACTGAGTATACAATTCACATGGGCTCACCAAAATTCTGCATTGTTTTGGAAACATGTTGCCTGGTCTGATGAGGCTTTATTTATAATTAGGATGTTAGGGAAATGTTGATACAGTATAAACAACATGAAAGCATATATCCATCCTTGTACGGTTCAGGCTGCTGTTGGTGTAATGCTGTCTGAGATATTTTCTTGGCACACTTTGGCCACTTGAGATCACTCCATATCACATAGCTAAAATCATCTCAAACTGGTTTCTTGAACATGACATTGAGTCCATTGTACTGAAATGTCACTAGATCTTAATCCAATAGAGCACCTTTGGGATGTGGTGGAATGGGGGATTCACATCATGGAAGTGAAGCCAACAAATCTGTAGCATTAAATTAAGGTAGATCTAAAGGCAAAGAGGGTCCAAACCAGTACCATCATGGTCTACCTAATAAAGTGAGATAGGACTCGAAATTTACACTATTATTTATTTAAAGTTAAAGCTATTTCATTTTGAATTCAGAGGATGGGCAATGATTGTCTTTTGGATTCTAAATCATGATGTTTTTGTTTTCACTTATGTGATGGCTACTCATTACCAATTTTCTGCCATGCCTGTTTAGATTTTTCCAAACGCTGCACCACCTGATGGTGAAACAGAGCTTACGCTGTGTGGCTGGGATTTACAGACTCCGAAATCTACCCCCTCTACATCTACTCACCAAGTCAGTGTGGGACAGACCAACTGCTCCATAATACCCCAAAGGAGTAATAGTACCCAGTGAGTAGCACACACACATACACATACAGTATACACAAACATACATGCATGCAGAGGTGGAAAGTAACGAAATACATTTATTCGCGTTACTGTAATTGAGTAGTTTTGTTGTCTACTAAAGTAGTTTTTAAAATCTGTAATTTTACATTTACTTAAGTATGTTTTGTTTTAAGTATTGTACTTCGCTACATTTTAAATCATATTCGCTACTGAGTAAAAAATAAATGAATGAAAATGAATAATAATATGAAAAAAAAAACACTGCACTGATTGATGGGTGTGGAGAACAAACACAAACGAACGAAATAGCATCAAATTCTTATGAAGCAAACCCCTGGCCATATTTAAGTGAATACTTTGATTTTTAAGCACAAGAAAGGCAACAGATTTATTATGCAAAGGTGATCCTTCAATTAAAAACAACTAGTTTGAGATTTATATCTGCTTATCTTTTTTGAACTGCACTACAATCCCCCATCCCACCCCCGCAGTTTAAAAAAAAACGTAACTCTGAGTAAATTTTTAATGAGCTACTTTTTACTTGAGTAGATTTTTATACTGGTAACTTTTGGTAAAATTTTACTGACGTAAATTTATTACTTTTTCCACCTCTGCATACATGTACAGTACACACAACAGTGAATTCACACCCTTTTTTCCTTTCAGATTGATATGCAGGATCCTGCCTCTGGTCACAGATGTGTCGCAAGATGTGGAGATTAATGTTAACGTGAATGAGGAGAAAACGGAGCTTGGTTACTACATCTCAGGACAGGCACACATGCAAGGCTTCAGCTTTGTGGTAAGGAGAGGCTTGTTTGAGGCTATGTTACCCAAAACATACAAAATGTAATAGAAAGTAGAGTTAAACCTTGGATTGTGAGCATAATTTGTTCTGGAAGCGTGTCCGTACAGTATATCAAAGTGAATTTCCCCATAAGAAATAATGGAAACTCCAATGATTACCTACAATCCTGCGAGAGAGAAGAACCATTGGCTCAGCTGTTTGCACATGACGCTCAGCAGACAAAACACATCCATACAACTCATATGTCAAGATCTCGCTCGTTTATCAATTAAAAAAAAACAAAAAAACGTTTTGGTCTTGCAAAAAAGCTCGCAGACCAATTAACATCCAAGGTTCCACTGGACATCAAGTACATCAAGTTCCACTGTACACTTAGCAGAATTTTTATTCACTCTGCTATTGTGTATATATTTGATTGTGAGCCTGATTTAAAGTTTATGGTCTGCATCTCTGTAAGAAGTTTATTTAAAAACACACACGCACAAACAGTTTACAAATCTCATGTTTAGACACCAGTTGTCATTGATATCAGCCCTATCATTGGGCCGATGGCTGGAGGCACCAGAATTACACTGTCAGGAAAACACCTGGATGCTGGACAGACAAGAACAGTCCGTATGGGTGAGAAGATCTGCCCTGTTGAAAGGTAATACAGTATGTTTGTAATAAACCTTGCTCTTGGCCTTATATCATGAAAAGGTATTTTCATTGAAAGTTTTTTTTTTTACAGCACATCCAACAACGGGACCTGGTCCTCTGTAGTCTTTGTGTCTGAGGGAGTGGAGGATTTGAAAGAGGTGAACGTGACACTTCTAATCGACCAGTCGGTTATATCTGGGACCAAACAGTTCAGCTATCGTGAGAGTCCTAAAGTGTGTGAACTGAAGCCTAACTGTGGTTTCAGCAGGTAAGACCCAAAATAATACTATGCATGTACAGTATGTATGTGAATTTTGTAATGTACTTGTATGTGCTGACGTAGCTAATGTAGTGTGAAATAACTGATGAAATATTATTTTAATATACTGTATAGTAATATTATTATTATTATTATTATTATTATTATATATACAGTGATGTGAAAAAGTATTTGCCCTGATTTTTTTTTTCTTTCTTTTTTTGCATATTTGTCACAGTTGGTTCAGTTCATCAAACTAATTGTAATATTACACAAGATAAAACAGGGAAACACAAAATGGAGTTTTTAAATTATGATTTAATGTATTATGGGGAAAAGCTGTCCAAACCTGCCTGTCCCAATGTGAAAGTCTGTCACCAACCTCTTGCTAAATCATGAATGAACTGCGATTAGCTAAATTGTTTGGAAAGCTGAGTTTAATTTCCTTGCTACACTCAGGCCTAGTTACTGCCAGACTTCTTGTTGAATCAAGAAATCCCTTAAAAAGAACCTGTCTGAAAAAGTTAAACATGCTAAAAGATCTCACATCCTGCCGCAATGTAAAGAAATTCAAGAACAGATAGGAAACAAAGAAATTGACATGTACTGTATCAGTCTGGAAAGGGTTACGAAGCCATTTCTAAGTTTTTGCGACTCCAGCAAAACACAGGAAGAGCCATTATCTATAAATGGAGAAAACTTGGAAGAGTTGTGAACCTTCCCAGGAGTGGCCGGCGTACCAGGAATTAGTCCAAAAGCACAACAACTAATCTAGGAACACAAAAAAGAACACAAAACAACATCTTGCATTTCATAAAAAGGACATCATAACAACAATCAAACTTGGTGGTATTGTGATGGTCTGAGGCTTCAGGACATGAACGATTTACCATAATTGATGGAACCATTGTGTGCTCTACCAAAAAATCCTGAAGGAGAATTTTTAGCCAGTTTGTGACCTCAAGCTCAAGTGCACTTTGGTTATGCAGAAGGACAATGATCTGAAACACACCAGCAAGTCCACCTCTGAATGCTCAAAAAAGAAAAAAAAAGGGTTTTGGAATGGCCTGGTCAAAGTTTGGGCTTAAATCTGATTGAGATCCTGTTCATTCTTTAAAAACCTCCAAAGGGCCCGGCAGGTTTGGATAACCTTTTTCCTTCAATAATTGAAATCAATTAAAAATGCATTTTGTATTTATTCTGTATTGTGTAATATAAAAAATAGTTTCATGATTTGTGAAAAAAGGCTCGATTCCCGTCTCTGTGTGCATGGAGTTTGCATGTTCTCCCCGTGCTTGGTGGATTTTCTCCGGGTACTCCAGTTTCCTCCCACAGTCCAAAGACATGCAAATTAGGCTAATTGGCATTCCCAAATTGACCATAGTCTGTGAATCTGTGTGTGTGTGTGTGTGCTCTGCGATGGATTGGCACACTGTCCAGGCTGTACCCTGCCTCGTGCCCAGAGTCTCCTGGGATAGGCTCCAGGTCCCCGCGACCCTAAAATACAGGATAAAGCGGTATAGAAGATGAATGAATAGAAGATGAATGTGTGAAAAATATAGCAAGAGTTGAGCCATTATTCTCTGTATTATTGTATTATATGTAACTTGCCAAGAACTGACCACACTGCATTATAAAATACGAGTCTCCCAAAATTATTCTAAATTATAGCCAGATCAGCAATATTCATTTTTATAATCTATGACAACTTAAAGGGGACAAAATTAACATTAAGAAAAACTCACCAAAATGCAAAGACAATAGGATTCCAGCACCTTTTGTTCTTTAAAAAAAGAGGTGAGGTCCTAAACCAGCAACAGAGAATAATATAAAACAGAACAAAGTCTTGGAACAAGGCTTGAGCTTAAGTAGAAATGCACAGTAAGAATTTAAAAAACTTAAATTAAATTAAAAACAGATGAACAAAGTAATGTCAGGATGTGGAGACAAGACCGAAACCAAAACAAACTTAATCACTTAAGTTGCCATGGGATCCACAACATTATGGGCAACAATGATCATAATGTAATTATACTTACAAAACAAAATTTCACTCATATACTGTATATTGTACATTATATGGCCAAGAGTGTGGGCGCCTGGCCATCACAAACAACACACATCCATCTTTAAAACAACTCATCTCCATATTTGTTCCCAATTTTTGTCCCCCTTTTCTTTAATAATAATCTCCACTATTTTGTGAGGGCATTCCATGGTCCATGGAACACGGTAATGGGGATTTGTGCTGATTCAGCCAACATTGGTGAAGTCGAGCACTGGTGTCTGGACTGCAGTCAGCATTACAATTTAAGGGGACAGTTTTCTGTGGGGTTGAGGTCAGGGCTATGCATAGGCCACGCAAGTTCTTCCATACCAACCCTCGCAAAATAGTGAAATCATGTCATTCTGTAACTTTTGGACTATTTAGTTCTAGTGTAGTGAAATGATAATGTTACAGCTTGGGGAAAAACCACATGGGTGTGATGTTCAAGTGTCCACAAAGAGTTTAAGTTTTAAATATGTTTTTTGGCTGTATTCTTATGCAGAGGTTCCAAAATCACCATAGTGGGAGAAAATCTGGACACCGTATCTCAGACTACAATTTATTACAAACCCAAGAACTCTGACCAAGAAGAAAAAAGTGTAAGTGTTTTATCCCATTGTGTTTTATATAAAGTTCTGTGTATGCTGCAACCAATTATGACACTTCAATTCCTGAAATTCCTCAGGTGTGTGCAGGTCCTGTAAGCCCAACACAGATGGAGTGTGTGACTCCAGCATGTGAGGATTATTCAGAAGGTGTCCTCTCAGTGGATATGGATGGAGCTAAAAATCTTATTTCTATTCCTTTTAAATGCCACCCCAATGGCAACCCAATCCCTTTCGAATATGACAACAACCTGCTTCTACTTGAACCTGGGAAGGACAGAGTCTCAATTCATGTGTGTCTGAAATTGCATCTGTTTTCTATTAATGAATGTTGATTAAAACATGCAGCAATCAATACTGATATGGTATTAGCATTATTTAAGAGTATTCGTTAAGATTGCTTATGACTGATTGTCATTGTGGTTATTTACCTCAGCATGAGAAACTGAACTCAGTAAGCGAATGCATGGACATCACCATGACAGTAAACGGTGTGAACTGCAATGCTCGCGTTCGAGAAAATGACATTTTCTGCAGAATCCCTAAAGATATGCAGATCCCCAAGAACGGGGTACCCGTCCAGGTAAGAGAACCAATTTCAGTTGCTACTTTTTTTCTTCACAGCTTAGCAACAGATGTCCCATTGACTTTGGTTTCATCTATTCCATTTACATCAATGCAACTATAAGAGTCGTAAATGTCCTAGCTGAAGTATTAGCAATGTAAATGGCAATATACTGTACATTCAAATTCTATAAACATACTGTATAACATGGCAGCTACTAAATATCCTTTGTTGGATTTATATTTTAACCATTTCAATCTAATTTCCCAACATTATTTTACATATAAATTTGAAAAACTGAACCAGGCACACATTTTAGTATTGTTTCTCATACAGTATGAGAGTATTCAAGTAGTTAATAACTAAAATTGTTCAGTCTGTACAGAATATAAGGATTAGCCTGATTTATGTTAATCAGGTAAATTCAAGCTAAAGCAAATGATGAAACAAGTAAAATAAAGCAAAAAAATTATTCTTCTCATCATTCCAGGTGTCAGTAAATGGGGAGATATATGACGTTGGCCGGGTAGCATATTCCAGTAGCAACCACACTGTTGGCATCGTGTTGGGTATTCTTGCAGCACTGGTAGCAGGGGCTGCTTTAGCCTTCATAGTAATGACCCAACTGCGCAAGCGGAAGAAAGGTGAGTCTATATAATTGATAACTACTAATGATTTTAAGTGAATTATGTACAGTATAGATCCTCAGCAACCTTGTGAACAGAAGTGACAGAAGGACACAAACTCAATACTCATGTAAAAGAACAAGGACTTGAGCAAACATGTTCTCCATTACAATGAAAAATGCCACTTCATTGCTGTTTATTCAAGTAGAAGTACGGTATGCACCAAAATATACAGTATTGAAACGTGCACATCTCAAACAGGGCATTGTCTACAGAGAGGTGGTGCACACACTCCTCGAACACTTCCATTACACATCGTGTGTTAAGTAAACACGCTAATATACTGTATTACTAAACTATAATAACCTCACAGCTAATAAACTCACAGATGACAAGGTAATATTGATCAGCTTTTCATTTCAGCACTCCATATTTTGGTGCATACTGTACTAAGTACATTCTCTAAAATGTATTTGAAGTACAAAATTATTATAAAGTACTCCACAAACAAACAGATTTTTTTTGAATATGCAGTTACTGATAAACAGTATTTTAAAGTATTTAAAAAAACCTATTGAAGTTGATGACATTCATAGCATTAATGTATAAGTACAAGAGATTTGTCTTCTGAATCAATCTAAAATGTTTTTTTTTTTACAATCACGAAAGTATAAATTAATATTATGTATAAACAAACAAACGAGATAAAATGTTTACAAAAATTTTATAGTAAATAAATTTTATATACTGTAAAATTTTATAGTACAATTTATCATATACTTTAAGTAGTATTAATTATTGTATTGGTTGGTTTAGACATTAGCCAGTCAGAGGGGACTACATTTAGTCTAAGTATTGAAGAAACCGATACGTCTTCAGTCTCGATATACTGTACGTCTTGAGATTAGATTTAATCTATTTTAGCTAGCTAAATTACATCTAATCTTACCTCAACAGCCCAGAGACCAAGTGGTAGGATGCCTTCTGCAGTTTCTACTGAACTGCCAGTTATTTCTGTAAACTAGGGTTGGTGGAATTATTTTGTTCCTGTCCTTGCCAAGTGGGTTGGAGCTTAGGCTATGGTGTGTGTCACAGGGTAAATGATCATTTTTGATTAGGAAATCACTTTTGTGGGCCTCCGAGTGGCCCAGTGGTAAAGTCCTCGCCCTATCATCCGGAGATCGCCGGTTTGGTTCCCGGATGATGCTGTAACCTCCCACAGCCGGAGGTGTAGAGAGAGCTGATTGGCCGAGCTCTCTCACAGGGGAGGGTTGAGAGGTACTTAATGCTCCCACATTAATCATGGCTTTATAGCCGTGAGCGAGCAGTTCGAAAAGATGCAGTCGGCTGGCGTCATGTGGTTCAGAGGAAACACGTTATAGTCTTTGGCCCTCCCAGCTGAGTGGTAGTAGTAGCCTTAAAGTGGGAACCCCCTAATGGGGGGGGGTAAAAAATTCACCTTTGTGTGATTGTAATCTTAAAAGAAACAAATATCTGTTTAAAATGTAGTGAGTTAAATACAGGTTTTTCTTAAAAAATATAGTGAGTAGAAGTTAAAAGTATCAAATATGCAAAATACTCAAGTAAAGATATGCAAAAATATTTTATGATGTGTATGATGTGAAATACTAATACTCAACTGAGAATATCTTGTCATTATGAATCTACCTTAGCCATCTAGTATCAAAACAAAAAAAAACTATGTAAAATGAAATACCTAAATACAAGTCAGACAAAGAAGCCTGTGACCCATGAATTTAAGAGTTCATGTTTGAACAAAATACAGTACGACTTATTGGAATCAGCTAGCTGCTAGCTAATAGTATTATTGTTAGTCAAGTTAGCATGTTTGCTCTGTATCTTTTTTTATATCATAATTCTACATTATTTTCTCTTATTTTATATTGTCTACGTAATATTATTTTAAACAATTACAATAAACGTCTTGCCCAAAAAGAATAGCTGCACAATGTGACAATTTGGTCGACTGCCTTTAGCTTTAATTATGGTGTCCAATGTGGTGGCCACTTCAAGTGTAAAAATGATTCTTCAAACTCCCAGAACATCTCTTTCACATTATGCGATCATGGAATGGAAACTCGTGTACATTCGGCAGTCAGCTGATTTAATTTTATTGCCACATGACGTTGCTGAGCCTAGACCTGACCAGTGGGCACCCATCACTCTAGAATAGGCTCAATCTGGACTCATCAAACCACTTGATCTTTTTCCATTGCTCCAAAGTCCAGGCTTTATGCTCCCTAGAAAAAAAATTTTTTTTTGTCTGATTAACCTCACAGCTGTTTAATCGCAATCCTGTGCATGTTGTGTGTGGATATTTATTTATTAATTTATTTATTTTTTCGTGTAAATATGTATGATGCAACTTCATCAAGCATTTAAAGCATTCATGATTTTTTTCCAACCACATTTCTTACTTTGCTTAATGCAGGCCAATAATTTAACCCTTCTGTGACTTTATTTGACCAGAAAGTGTTTTTAAAAAATGCACAAAATATAATGCCAATATACATTTTTATCTAACATTTGTAGCTATGCAGGCAGAGTTTCGATTGTCGATGTTGTCCACTCGCACTGGAGAACTGTCACCTGTAGGAGATTACAGACGAGGTAAAGTAGACATTATTATGATGCTCATTTAGTTCTCTTTCTACACCTTATTAGACTTCATAAAGAATTGTTCTTCAGTGCTGACGCTATTTTTTCATATAATTTTCATAATATATATAAAAATGAAATGTTTTAGGATCTTTTTGGCATGAGAGTAAGGTCTATAAAAATGTCATCCTTCACATAACTGTACATAACATTTCATGTTTTCTCTGTGATTTAGAAATGTCCATTGGTACGTCACATGGGTCAGGCATGGCATTCCCGGGGCTGATGTATGCCAGTGGTGTAGACCCTGCTGTTACTCCCCTTATGTCACCTCAAATTATCTCACTGTCGAACCTGAGGCCTGAGCTGCTGGAGGAGGTAAAGGATGTTCTGATCCCTCCAGAGCAGCTCAGCATCCAGCATGATGACATCATTGGCAAAGGTACATGTCGATATACCTGTATGTTGCATTTTATGTCCTTTTTTCCCTAGTTTTTCTAGTGCTATTGATTCATCATGCTTTCTGTCATACAAACCCTACCTTCATTTGACATTCTTTTCTATTTTCTTACTCATCTCATCTTTGCAGGTCATTTTGGAACTGTTTATCATGGCCACCTTAAAGACAGCGACAATCATGAAATTCACTGTGCTGTGAAGTCATTAAACAGTAAGACCTACAATTATACTTTTTTTTTATTCGTTTAACTGTAGGTTTCAAAATCATGTCGTTTCATGTCATCATGACAGCATAATGTAAGACTGTATAAACTGTATAAATCTCCATTATTACAAATAAAACAGCTATTATCTATTAATAGTATGGTCAAAAAAAAATTATATTGCACAATTTAACACAGTAAATCTTTCATTAATTTATAAATGTTAGACAGTAATAGTTTAAGTTTTGGATAGTAGTTCATCAGTGATATTGTACAGTACAGGATATAAAAGATTTTGCTCTGCATTGACAGGGATTACAGATTTGGAAGAGGTGGAACTTTTCTTGAAAGAGGGCATCCTGATGAAAGCCTTTCACCACCCTCATGTTCTCTCACTGCTCGGTATCCTGTTACCTGCTGATGGCCTTCCCCTTGTGGTCCTGCCATACATGAAACACGGAGACCTCCGACACTTTATCCGCTCTAAAACAAGGGTAGGAATGGCTAGGGGTTTTTAATTTTTATTTTTATATTCTTTATTAAACTTTTCCATTCATGCACAGGAGGAATATATATTAACAGCAAACATGGATAATTTTAGGTTAAGCAAATATTTACTCATCTTGTAACCTGTGAAAGTTATATATTGAAATATGTTAGTCTTAGGCTTAGTGCTGTGTGTGGTAGTGATTAAAATACAGGTGTATGCAGTCAGTAACTGGTTACATTTTATTGTGGGAACTGGGAGCCCATGGTTTTGTTTGAGCCCATGGTAGCCATATTTCTAGTCAAAGGTGTAACCTGAGAAATGGAGTCAGCCTCAAAATTCTGTGTTAACCTGGCATGTTACCAAACATGTAACTACTGTAACCACACGCAAATCACACATCATATCATATGTAATTTCAAAACAATAGATTAATGACAGATTTTTATTAGATTTATTTAGCTATATATTATAACGTGCGGGCGGTACGGTGGTGTAGTGGTTAGCACTGTCGCCTTGCACCTCCAGGGTCTGGGTTCGATTCCCGGCCAGGCTCGATTCCCGTCTCTGTGTACATGGAGTTTGCATGTTCTCCCCGTGCTTGGTGGGTTTCCTCCGGGTACTCCGGTTTCCTCCCACAGTCCAAAGATATGCAGGTTAGGCTAATTGGCGTTCCCAAATTGACTGTAGTGTGTGATTGGGTGTGTGAATGTGCGTATGAGTGTGTGCCCTGCGATGGATTGGCACCCTGTCCAGGGTGTACCCCGCCTCGTGCCCGAAGTCTCCTGGGATAGGCTCCAGGTCCCCCTGAATAGAAGGATAAAGCGGTATAGAAGATGAATGAATGAATTATAACGTGTCAATTTTATCAAGCGTACATCAAATTACTATTACTAAACAATTTGCAAAATTCAAGCAATTGGTATAATGTCTAAAAAAAAATCTGTTATAATTAATGGTCACGTTTTGGCTGAGTGTCATAGTGGCCTTGTGGTTGAGGGTTCTATTCCTGCCATGGGGTGGTCTGTAAGGATGTTGTGCACGAAGACCTAGCCTATTCTAAGAGCAGCCTAAAAATGCGAGCCAGACTGAATTTTGCAGGTGATCAGCATTTTGAATGTGGGTTTTCCGGTCACTTGAAACAAAAGCTGACCAGTTTGGCAATAGTGTGGAAACACTCTGTATGTAGGGGAAAAGACAGAGGCTTTCAATCTATCTTTTCAATCTTTTAACATCTAACAAAATGGTTTAAGACAACAAAGTAAAAGTGTGGCCTGTGGAGTAGTACTGTGCAAAAGTCTTGAGCCACCCCTTATTTTGACATATTGAAGAAACAGGAACAAATGTTTTACTGCAACAGGCTGCAAAGTGTTTAAAGAAAGGTTGTTTATGTAGCAAAATCTGCAGCAGTTCTGAATAAGGAGACCCACAGAGGACACACAAGTTGCACCAGAGGAATGAGGAAAGCATTTGATTCGAGTTCAAGCAATTAAAAAACATCAGCACTAAATACTAACAACTTGTATATAAACATTTAGCCCACTCATAATACTTCTATAAACTAGACTATAATCTATTCAACCTGAAATAAATTAGTCTCTTCTATACCTCTAGTGTAAATAAAGTAGATTATTGACTTAACCCTTATTGACTTAACATAGGAATGTAAACATGGAATGTAACATGTATATAAACATTTGGCCTTACAGTAACTGTACGTACATAGAGATACATGCAAAAGAGAAATACATACAGTATACTTTATGTTTAGGAACATCTGCACTGTATATAGTATAGTATATTGTCCTGGGCACATTTTGTTTAGCATACAGTATATATCAAGATTTCCATTTATGCATTTGGCAGACACTCTTATCCAGGGCAACTTACAAAAGTGCTTAAGTTTCCATCATTGGATCGATCCTTACACTGGGTTACTTGATTACTAACGATGACACTGTTTTCAAACACTGTTTTTTGTGTCTAGAGAATAGCCCAGTACTGAAGGGGGAAAAAAATGTATATACTTTTGTTTTAGAATCCCACAGTGAAGGACCTGATAGGATTTGGGCTTCAGGTTGCTAAGGGAATGGAGTATTTAGCACAAAAGAAGTTTGTGCACAGGGATCTAGCAGCACGAAACTGCATGTGAGTATCTATTTTTATTCCCAATGTTGTAGTTAGAAACATTGTTTAGTAAAAATCAACTGGTATAAATTAGGTGATCTTTAGATTGCTGTTTTGAAAATATCTGAAAATACCTTTTAATTAAAACCAAAAGTTTATTATTTTATTTAAAACAGGAACTTTTGCATGCATTCTGAGTTAGATTTTGCAGATACTAAAATGTTCTTTCTAATTGTATTTATTTTACCACTGAATTGTACTTGTGTTTAAAGATTTAAATGTGTGTTTGTACTAATGTACAGGTATGTGTGTGTCTAATGCACATGGTCATTAGTTTTGACTCTGTTAAGTTCTGTTAAGTATTATACCCAGTTGGCTTTGTCTCGTTGTCTTGTTAAGACAACTTCACAGATTATCCTTGTATGTTTTTAACTAACTGTTTTCTAACCACTTCTGACGATGGATATTAAATTTATTAAAGTCACAAAATGACACCTTTCATTAATTTACTATTTTGATTTGCCAATCAACCACAGGGACTTTCTACTGTTTTTTTTTCTCTTCAGACCAGAATATTTGCATCATGTGTTCATATGATCACGCTACCCAATTAAAATAAAGAAATGATGAAACTAGTTGTAGAGTGGATGACATTAAACAGACATACAGTATTGTAGAGCTATATGTCCAAATAATTATGATGTCTTTCAAAATTATTGTTCCAGGCTGGATGAGACATTTACAGTCAAGGTGGCTGACTTTGGCATGGCACGGGACATCTTGGATAAGGAGTATTACAGCATTCAAGACCATAAAAGAGCCAAACTTCCTATCAAATGGATGGCCATAGAGAGTTTACAGACTCAAAAATTTACCACCAAATCTGACGTGGTCAGTAACTGTAATTGTTTAGTAAGACGTTGTTAGAAGTGCACTAGTGCAATGCTTTTGTAAATATGTTTACAATATAGTGATAATCTTACATGACTAACATTGTTATAATTTAAATTATGACACTTTTTTCTGGTGTTCTTTAGTGGTCATTTGGTGTGTTAATGTGGGAGATGCTGACCAGAGGGGCGAGTCCATATCCCGATGTTGACCCTTATGATATGACACAGTATCTATTACAGGGACGGCGACTGCCACAGCCTCAGTACTGCCTTGACTCCCTGTAAGAGAACATTGAAGTCTGCTATTATAACTGTTAATAATGTTTTAACTGTTCATCCAAATGTTTATATACAGTATATAATTTACAGTAAACTGCTTTCTTCAGCTGCTACTTATTATTGTTCTGTTATTAAATTTTACTTTTAACTTTAGCTGATTTGACTTTAGTTCAGGGAGGATTAGAGGTCAGATTGTATTTTTATACTTTAAGCACTTATTTCCATGTATCTCTGCATAACATCCTTCCATTATGTTTACATAAAGTCCATTTTACTGGTTCTGTGTAAAGTGTTATTTTTTGGATGACTGCAGGTGGCGTATCCTGTTGCAGTGCTGGAATCCTGAGCCTGATATCAGGCCAACTTTCTCCATGCTGGTGAAGAATTTGCAGGAGATTCACTCAATGTTGGAAGGAGAACACTATGTTAACCTTCAAGTGAATTATGTGAACCTGGAGCGAGGACGTCCGTACCCCTCTATTGCTTTTGCCTCTCCGTCACTGCCCGAGAGCCACAGCACCGAAACACTGGATAGGTTGGAGAATAGTGGAGAAACCTAATTTTCAGCCAACATCGCTGAATGGATCATTTAACGACGCTTGTGGAATGTATGAAACAACGTATCATTTGGACAGATTTTGAGGCATCCAGCAGTGTGTCAGTTTTCAGTATGGAGTTACTACTGTGCCAGAAGTATTAGTATAATCCAATGAAATGCCACAGTCACTTGAGTAGGTGTGGCTAAGCTTTAGAGGACATCACTCCAAATTTTAACTGACCATTAGACGTTAATTTATTATTAATTAAATGCAAATTAAGGATGTACTAGGAAGTGAAAATAAAAACACGGTTGAAAAAGAAAATGATAGAAACAATAGTTAAGGGAGCTAATAATTTTCTTTTTCTTTTGTAAGTTAGAATGACTTCTTACTTAGTTTGATTTTTAAAGATTTTGATGTTGTTCAGGGTTTTGATAATATATATTTTGTTGTGTACATTTTGGACTGTAGCTTCCAAAGAGATTCCACACTGCAGTAACATCACATACATGAGCCATCACACTGAGCATGACACTGGAATATGGTACCACATTTATTCTCAGGTTTGCTCTAGTCTTTCTGGACTAGGTGTTTACTGTGTTGAAAAGACATATGTAATGCTGTTTTGCACTGAACAGTAGGTTATTTTTGTATTTTACAGTAGCATTTAATTGTTACTTGTTTTCTGACTGAGTTTGAACAAATGTCTTATATACTGTATTTCTCTTCATATTTTTTATCACACATGCAACGAATGTTAAAAGAGATTTTATGTTTATTGAATGTAGATGTATATAGCAGTTATGTCATACTGAAACAGTTACATAACCCTGACGTTTACTCATATGATAAGACTAGTGTTCTTGTCGTATCCTATTTACACAATGAAACCAGACAGTTCTGATTATGCAATAACTTGGCCTTGATTACATGTTTCTAATGAATTAACTGAAAACATGAGCAAATTAAAATAAGCTTGCCAAATTATGTATGATTATTTAAGGTTATTCATTTCTTTAAAGAACGCATACATTTATGTTACCATACGTTTATTTTGCCAAATTCAGAGGCAATTAAAACATTTTTAAACAGCCTGAAAGATTCCAGAAATTGATGTAATGACTTTTAAAGGCTAGACGCTGGAATTTAGAGCATGGAAAAATCGAAAAATACAAGCAGTTCAGCCACGATCTCAGAAAAACAGGAAGACTTTCTCAGCGGCAGTTTCCAACAACTAAAGTTACTACAAGCAATTATACAATCACACAGATACTGCATAAGTCAGGAAAGGAGCACAAATGAACCTCTATGGATGAACAAACTTTGGTCTAAAATGTTCATCTGAAACCCAGGACTACACCAAAGCGTCTGGTGATGGATTTGGAGGCCTTATGATTTTAAATACATTGTTGTACATCATGAAGACATCGTCATGAGTTGAAATAATAGCATGCAAAGAAGAAGCCCCTATCGCTAGACATAAAGTCAGACTTGTAACTTGCAGATGATGTCCAGGAAAAGTCCAAGCTTTTGGATGAGAACTGTTTGGCCAGTACTATGTATGAAGGAAAAGGTCTGAGTCTTTTAATATGAAGAACATCATCCCAATTGTGAAGCATGTTGTAGAAGGACAGATGGTGGTGGACTTTTCAAAGAGGATGGAGGATGGTTATTTTGAATGAAAAACACCTGGTGTACTTTAGAAATAAAATGGCTTTAGGATCAAACAAAATCTTGATATCAGCAAGCATGTTTAAACAACTGTATATTTCAACAGGACGGTGATCCTGAGCATAACTCGGAAGACTTACTGTAAGTAGATGTAACTGGTTTAAAGACAAGAAAATATTAAAATGCTATCACAAAGCCCTGACCTAAATCCTGTAGAACATTTATGGACTGAAAAAGCATCCCTGAGTAAGGATACTCATAAAACTAAGACTAATCTTTTCATACTAACTGACGTTACATACATTAAAAAAATCTGAGGTTGTAAATGAAAAATAGTTTTTGGCCTCAGCTCTTGGTATGTCAAAAATAAATAAATGTTTATACAGCCCTACTTGAAAGTTTTAGAATGACAAGGTAAATAATTTTGAAGGACAATTATTTTAATTGGAATTTGGGGATTAAAATTAAAAGTTGAATATGAGACAGGAGTTTAGAATTTCAATGTTTATTTTCTGAAATCTTCATCTAGACGTGGTAAACAACTTAATTAAAAATGCCACCTTTGGTGGCAGACCATCTGATTTTAGGTGAGCAAAAGTATTGGTACACGCAGTATTTAAATAATTCTTAATATTTGGTTATATATACAGAATGCAACCATGGGGGGGCGCGATCCAGTGTCTTCTTGTGCCAGTCCCAAGTCTGGAAAATGCAGACGGTTGTGTCAGGAAGAGCATCCGACGTAAAAACATTTGCCAAATCAATTGTGCGAATCAGAAATGTAATTTCCATACCGGATCGGTCGCGGCCCAGGTTAACAACGACCGCCACCGGTGCTGTTGACCTACAGGGTGCCGGTGGAAATTGGGCTACTGTTGGTCGAAAAAGGAGAGGAGGAAGGCGTGTTCGAAATCAGAGAGAGAAAAGGAAAGGCAAGAGTTTAGGACTGAAAGTAGGGACTTTGAATGTTGGGACCATGACAAGGAAGGCAAGAGAGTTGGTTGATATGATGCAGAGAAGGAAGGTGGATATACTGTGTGTCCAGGAGACCAGGTGGAAAGGTAGCAAGGCTAGAAGCTTACTGTAGGATCAGGGTTCAAATTGTTTTACCATGGTGTGGATAGGAAAAGAAATGGAGTAGGAGTTATTCTGAAAGAGGAATTTGTTAGGAATGTTCTAGATGTGAAAAGAGTATCAGACAGGTTGATGAGTCTAAAGCTGGATATCGAAGGGGTGATGTTCAGTGTTGTTAGTGGCTATGCTCCACAGGTAGGATGTTAGTTAGAAGAGAAGGAGACATTCTGGAGTGAGTTAGATGAAGTGATGCAGAGCATCCCCAGAGGTGAGAGAGTGGTGATTGGTGCAGACTTCAATGGACATGTTGGGGAAGGGAACAGAGGTGATGAAAATGTGATGGGCAGGTTTGGTCTTCAGGACAGGAATGTAGAAGGACAGATGGTGGTGGACTTTGCAAAGAGGATGGAAATGGCAGTAGTAAATATTTTCTTCCAGAAGAAGCAGGAACATAGGATGACATATAAGAGTGGAGGCAGAAGCACTCAGGTGGATTACATCTTGTGTCGACGTTGTAATCTGAAAGAGATCAGTGACTGCAAGGTGTTGGTAGGGGAGAGTGTAGCCAGACAACACAGAATGGTGGTGTGTAAAATAACCCTGGTGGTGAGGAAGGTGAAGAGAACAAAGGCAGAGCAGAGGACAAAGTGGTGGAAGTTGAGAAAGGAAGAATGTTGTGTAGTCTTTAGGGAGGAGTTGAGACAGGCTCTGGGTGGTCAGGAGGTGCTTTCAGTTGACTGGACAACTACAGCCAATGTGATCAGGGAGACAGGTAGGAGCGTACTTGGTGTATCATCAGGTATGGGAAAAGTGGACAAGGAGACTTGGTGGTGGAACGAGGAAGTCCAGGAGTGTATACAGGGGAAGAGGCTAGCTAAGAAGAAGTGGGACTCGGAGAGGACTGAAGAGAGTAGACAGGAGTACAGGGAGATGCAGCGTAAGGTGAAGGTAGAGGTGGCAAAGGCCAAACAAAGAGCATATGAGGACTTGTATGCTAGGCTGGACAGTAAGGAGGGAGAGGTGGATCTGTACAGGTTGGCGAGGCAGAGAGATAGAGATGGGAAGGATGTGCAGCAGGTTAGAGTGATTAAAGATAGAGATGGAAATGTACTGACAGATGCCAGGAGGGTAATGGGAAGATGGAAGGAGTACTTTGAGGAGTTGATGAATGAGGAAAACGAAAGAGAACAAAGAGTAGAAGAGGTGACTGTTGTGTAACAGGAAGTAGCAAATATTAGTAAAAGTGAGGTGAGAAGGGCGTTGAAGAGGATGAAGAATGGAAAGGCTGTTGGTCCTGATGAAATACCTGTGGAGGTATGGAAGTGCTTAGGAGAGGTGGCAGTAGAGTTTCTGACTAGTTTGTTTAACAAGATCTTGGAGAGTGAGAGGATTCCAGAAGAATGGAGGAGAAGTGTATTGGTGCCGATTTTTAAGAACAAGGGAGATGTGCAGAGCTGTGGCAATTACAGAGGCATAAAGCTAATGAGCCATACAATGAAGCTGTGGGAAAGAGTAGTGGAAGCTAGGTTAAGGCCAGAGGTGAGCATTTGTGAGCAGCAATATGGTTTCATGCCTAGAAAGAGTACATCAGATGCAGTATTTGCTTTGCGGATGCTGGTGGAGAAGTACAGAGAAGGTAATAAAGAGTTGCATTGTGTCTTTGTAGATTTAGAGAAGGCGTACCACAGGGTGCCAAGAGACGAGCTGTGGTGTTGTATGAGGAAGTCTGGAGTGGCAGAGAAGTATGTTAGAGTGGTGCAGGACATGTATGAGAGTTGTAAGACAGTGGTGAGATGTGCTGTAGGTGTGACAGAAGAGTTCAAAGTGGAGGTGGGTCTGCATCAAGGATCGGCTCTGAGCCCCTTTTTGTTTGCTTTGGTGATGGACAGGATGACAGATGAGGTTAGACAGGAGTCTCCATGGACTATGATGTTTGCAGATGACATTGTGCTTTGTAGCGAGAGCAGGGAACAGGTGGAGGAAGATTTGGAGAGGTGGATGTATGCTCTGGAAAGCAGAGGAATGAAGGTTAGCCACAGCAAGACAATACATGTGTGTGAATGAGAGGAACCCAAGAGGAACTGTGAGGATACAGGGAGCAGAGGTAAAGAAGGTGCAGGATTTTAAGTACTTAGGGTCAACGGTCCAGAGGAACGGAGAGTGTGGAAAGGAGGTAAAGAGACGAGTACAGGCAGGTTGGAATGGGTGGAGAAAAGATTCAGTTGTGTTGTGCGATAAAAGAGTGTCAGCGAGAATGAAAGGAAAGGTGTACAGGACAGTGGTGAGACCAGCGATGCTCTACCGCTTAGAGACAGTGGCACTAAAGAAAAGACAGGAGGCAGAGTTGGAGGTACAGTAGCAGAGCTGAAGATGTTGAGGTTCTCCTTGGGAGTGACAAGGATGGATAGGATCAAGAATGAGTTCATCAGAGGGACAACCCATGTGAGATATTTTGGAGATAAAGTCAGAGAGGTCAGATTGAGGTGGTTTGGACATGTTCAGAGGAGAGATGGTGAATATATCGGTAGAAGGATGCTGAGGTTGGAACTGCCAGGCAGGAGGTCTAGAGGAAGACCAAAGAGGAGATTTATGGATGCAGTGAGAGAGGACATGAAGTTAGTTGGTGTGAGAGAAGAGGATGCAGTCATGCAATAGTGAGGACTTCATGAACTTTTTTAATAATAAAATTGTAAATATTAGGCATAAAATTGAGACTTTGAAACCAAACAATGTAATTGATACAGATGTTAACCTAGCCATGTCAGATTCAAACCTAGAAGAGTTTACTCCTCTTGAAGAGAATGAACTAATTTCACTCATCTCTTCTGCAAATTCATCAACCTGTATATTAGATCCTATACCGACACATTTTCTTAAACAGATAGTACCAGTAATAACAGAACCGCTGTTGAGAATAATTAATTCCTCACTCAGCATTGGTTATGTTCCAAAATCTTTTAAAGTAGCAGTTATTAAACCAATAATTAAGAAACCTGACCTCGACCCCTGTCAGCTGTCCAATTACAGGCCAATATCAAACCTCCCCTTTATCTCTAAGATTCTGGAAAAGATAGTAGCAGAGCAGCTATGCTCATATCTACATAGAAATGGCATACATGAACTGTATCAGACAGGATTTAGGCCTCATCACAGCACAGAAACAGCACTCGTTAAAGTAGTAAATGACCTCCTATTGGCCTCTGATCAGGGTTGTGTAACTATGCTTGTATTACTCGACCTCAGTGCAGCTTTTGACACTATTGATCATGCTATTCTTCTTCACAGATTAGAAAATGTAGTAGGAATTAAGGGTACAGCCCTCTCCTGGCTCAGATCCTATTTGACCGATCGTTATCAGTATGTAGACTTAAATGGTGATTATTCTGCATGTTCTCTAGTGGAGTTTGGCGTTCCGCAGGGTTCAGTTTTAGGCCCACTGCTTTTTTCCCTTTACATGCTTCCTCTGGGCAACATAATCCATAAGCATGGTATTAGTTTTCATTGTTATGCTGACGACACACAGCTATACGTCTCAACAAAACCTGATGAGAAAAACCATCTTACTAAAGTTGAGCAATGTGTGCAGGACATAAGAAATTGGATGCTAATTAACTTCCTTCTGCTTAATCCGGATAAGACAGAAGTTCTAGTCATAGGACCGCATACAGCTAGAAGTAAAATCTTAGATCACACCCTAACTTTAGATGGCCTTTCTGTTCCGTCAAGTGCAACAGTAAAAGACCTCGGCGTGATTATAGATTCCAGCCTTTCATTTGAAGCTCATGTAGATAATATCACCAGGATAGCATTCTTTCACCTCAGAAATATCGCCAAAATAAGAAATATATTGTCGCTAAACGATGCAGAAAAACTAGTTCATGCTTTTATCACTTCTAGGTTGGACTATTGTAATGCCTTACTGTCTGGTTGTTCAGTTAGGTGCATAAACAAGCTTCAGCTAGTCCAGAATGCAGCAGCGAGAGTCCTCACTAGAACCAGAAGATATGAGCACATCACCCCTATCCTATCTTCACTGCATTGGCTCCCTGTGAAATTTCGCATTGATTTTAAAATACTACTCTTGACATATAAAGCATTAAATGGTCTCGCCCCGCAGTATCTGAGCGAACTGCTAGTGTCTTACGATCCGCCACGCCTACTTCGGTCAAAGGATGCAGGCTGCTTATCAGTACCGCGTATTATGAAAACTACAGCTGGGGGCAGAGCTTTTTATTACAAAGCCCCAAAATTATGGAATAGTCTTCCAAATAGTGTTCGGGACTCAGACACAGTCTCAGTGTTTAAGTCTAGGCTAAAAACCTATTTATTTAGCCAAGCATTTTTATAAATAGATTTGCCATAAGGTAAAGGAGCAGATCTGGGGGACTCATGGACGTAGAGTATTATGGTGAACTGGTATGTTTTAGATGCTGTCTTCCTCAGTCTCATTTGATCACTCAGGTTTGTTGATGGTGAGGTGATTGTTTGCTTTACATCTCAGGGAGCCCTCATGTTTGTGTTTCCTTCTGGCTCTCCCTTTAGTTATGCTGTAATAGTTAGTCCTGCCGGAGTCCCTGCTTGCACTCTACAGTAAATATACATTCACATTAGACATTGTGACTGTGACCATACCTAATTGCAATCTCTCCTCCTCTTCTCTTCCTCCCCCTCTTTCTCTTTCCTCTCTCCCCCTGTCTCCCCCTTTCACTCTTTCTCTCTCTCTCTCTGTCGAGCTACACATGTGGTTCCTGAGCTGCCAGTGATCCAGACTCCCTCTGCCCTCCGGACCTGTCTGGTCCATCCTGGTGACCCGGTTTCTGGTTGGAGGTCTCATCGCATGGATGCCCCGTGTGTCTCTTTAGGATGTGCCTGGTGTCTGGGGATGATTCTATCTACTTAGAAGATGGTTCTGGCCTCGACTGGTGTTGTCAGCTGTTTCTCTGAGAACTTGACAATTCGATAGTTCAGGACTGGAACTTTCTACAAGTCTGAGTCTCCAATAATTACTGGACTCCATTTTACATCAACTATTATAACATCAATCAACATCAACTATTATAGCTGAACCTAACACAGATGAACCTAAATGCAGATCATTTCCTGCTATCTGTTTCACCCAGATGAGGATGGGTTCCCTGTCGAGTCTGGTTCCTCTCAAGGTTTCTTCCTATTACCATCTCAGGGAGTTTTTCCTTGCCACTGTCGCCCTCGGGCTTGCTCACCAGGGACTATCTGAACATTTTGATTCATACACATTCACATTCCATACAAACTTAAATAATTCTTTTGATTGTGTAAAGCTGTTTTGAGACAATGTCAATTGTTAAAAGCGCTATACAAATAAAACTGAATTGAATTGAATTGAATATACACTGTTAATGCTCAGAGATTAGAACTGAGACCATTAACATTTTTTAAATGGTGTAAATACAATCAGGATGTTGTTTGTGCTCATCTTGATTCTATGCACCAACAGAGGTCAGTAAAGTCTAAACAATGTGAGTCAGCAAATAAGGGAAAACCTAGGGTTAGGGTTATTTTTAATTAGTATAATATTGTACAGGCATAAAACCAGAGTGTATCTTTTTTTTTTTTTTTGGTCACAACTTCGGGGAGCTGGTGGCTCAGTGGTAGGTTTCTCTCCTGCCATGCAGAAGTCCAAGGTTCCATTCCCACCCAATGCCCAGACCCCTGCCACTGGATGCAGTGCTGGTCCCAAGACATGATAAAATGGGAGGGTTGAGTCAGGAAGGGCATCTGGTGTAAAAACAGTTCTATGCGAATCGGATGTTCTGCTGTGGTGACCCCAAAAAGCCAAAAGACCAACAATAACTCAGATGGGAAATCTTTCTGCTGTAGACTGTTTACTACATTTTCTGTCAACTAAGGCATTTGTATGCAATTGCTCCTTTTGTTTGTATTGTAGCAAACTTTAGAAACTAACATAAAATGACTCAGACAAGGATCCTACTGAGAACTGTTCTTCATGGTAGTCTTTTGCCTAATTCATGTTTAATTTCATTGCCTACTCTGCAGATGCTGGTAAACTTAAGAACTGGTAATTGACTTAATTCTGTGGTTTATAACATTTTGCAGTCATATATTTGGATAAAGTGCTATATTACAAAGTAAATGCACATAAATGGACATTTGTGTAATCATTAAATATTGAGGATTATATTGTGGTTCTAAGGCTCGATTCCCATCTCTGTGTGCATGGAGTTTGCATGTTCTCCCCGTGCTTGGTGGGTTTCCTCCGGGTACTCCGGTTTCCTCCCACAGTCCAAAGATATGCAGGTTAGGCTAATTGGCGTTCCTAAATTGCCCGTAGTGTGTGATTGGGTGTGTGAGTGAGTGTATGTGTGTGTGCCCTGCGATGGATTGGCACCCTGTCCATGGTGTACCCTGCCTAGTGCCCGAAGTCTCCTGGGATAGGCTCCAGGTCCCCCGCGACCCTGAACACAGGATTAGGCGGTATAGAAAATGAATGAATGAATGAATTGTGGTTCTACTAATAGTTTTTTAAAATCTTTAAAAATGTATAATTGTGTATATATTGACTTTTTTTTTGTAAGGATTGTTATGAAAGGTGATTGTGATTTTTGCCCCATTTCCCCCCAATTTGATGCTGCCAAATATTACCTACTAGTACCCTATGGATCGCTAACCCATCAAGTTACCACCGTCTTATTCTTTTTCTGAGCAGAAAAAAATGCATAAAATATGAGAACCCAGGTCCACCCACTTCACATATACTGTGCAACTTGCTTGTTAGAGGCTTGAAGATTGACTCAGACTATACAAGTACACAATAAATAAGAAGAAGATTCATAAAATGACTAGTAATATTGCAAGTCTTGGCCTTGCAGGTCTATCTATAAAAACATTTTATCTAATAAAAATGTAAACAATTGTTTTGTGGAGTCTGTACTTCTAATATGCTAATTACACCCAACCTCCCTTCCATGGCACTGAAATCACGTGACCTGTGACCTCTTTAATTAAAAATATTTTTTCCCATCATGGCTGGCACAAAGCCCTTCTCTGTGTCAGGTAGCTCCTATTTAAGTGATTTCTTGATTGAAACAGGTGTGGCAGTAATCAGGCCTGGAGGTGACTACAGAAATTGAACTCAGGTGTGATAAACCACAGTTAAGTTATTTTTTAACAAGGGGGGCAATTACTTTTTCACACAGGGCCATGTAGGTTTGTTTTTTATTTTCTCCCTAAATAATAAAACCCCTCATTTAAAAACTGCATTTTGTGTTTACTTGTGTTATCTTTGACTAATAGTTAAATGTGTTTGATGATCAGAAACATTTTGTGTGACAAACATGCAAAAGAATAAGAAATCAGGAGGGGGGCAAATAGTTTTTCACACCACTGTATATACAGTACATGCATAACAAATAACAAAAAATTACATCCTCCCTGGGACCAAGCGAAGGAAATCTTTGATGAATTTTTCAGCATCCGATTCTGTCGGAGACTGAAGGATTGGATTACTCATAAGAAAGAAAATGGGAAAAGGAACATGAACCTGCTTTTACATCTACAAAGTAATGTAGTGTTCGTCCTTCAACGTGCTATACTTTCTAGTAAAATATCTGGATTAAAAAACTTTTTTTCACGTATTTCACCTGAAATCATTCAAGTCATAGCTGATGCTGCAGCTTCCCGTCCACTACCAGCAAATTTCGGATGATAAAGATACGTCGTATAGACGTCATATAGATGTAAAGACGATGTATAATTTAACAGCTCATACAGGCGATCTACAGACGATCAAAATACGACTATAAAAAAAACGAACGCGATGTTCACCAGATGATACAATCTTTAGCAGCCGTCTCCGCGACGTACCTGCGCTATCTGGGTACGCTCTGTAGCAGACGTCTCCGCGACGTACCTGTGCTATCTGGGTGTAACACCTCAGGTACAAATGACTGGTTTATATTGTGGTTGTGCTAATATGTTTTTGTTTCTATCGTAACAGCTACATGTACATGTGGCTAACAGCTAATTTAATTTCCACACAAAGTCTAAGACAAGTATTGAATGGTTTTGAAAAATGCTGTTTTACAAAAACACATTGTTGAACTGCTATTTACAGTGTGCTGTCATAGTGCAGTTTAAGACATTTAAAAAGTAATGGTGTGTTTGCGCTCATGTTCTTTCAAGCACTTAAAGTGCTTCCAAGATGGCGCCGGTGAGGTCGGCTGCCGTCACGACTGCTCCGACCACCTTTTCTTTGTTTTTGTTTTTTAAGTTAGTTTACAGTGTTTTAAAATCGGCAAAATCACCACCATTGAGTACATTAGGTATGATAGAGACACTCTTGTTTCTATTGGTATACAATGTACTCACACTTCGACGTGTTTAACTCCGGATCCGAGCTGGCCGAGTGAGATCCTGAGGGAGAACAAAGGACGCGACGCAAAGTGGTGGCCCCGAGGGAAACGAGCCGGCGTCAGGAACAGGCTGAGAGCCCATGCACACCGCACACCTCTGCCTAGCATCCTGCTCGCCAACGTCCAGTCACTGGAGAACAAACTCGATGACCTCAGGGCCAGGATAAAGTTCCAGAGAGACATTCGGGACTGCAACCTCCTCTGCTTCACCGAGACATGGCTGAACCCAGCGGTACCGGACCACGCCATCCAGCCAGCCGAGTTCTTCTCGGTTCACCGCATGGACAGGACGCGGGACTCGGGGAAGTCAAGGGGAGGCGGCGTGTGTTTAATGGTGAACAACAGCTGGTGCAACAGCGCGAGCGTTGTTCCTCTTACACGCTCCTGCACACCAAACCTGGAACTACTGTCCATCATGTGTCGCCCTTTTTATCTTCCATGGGAGTTCACATCGGTCATAATCAGCGCCGTTTATATTCCACCACAAGCGGACACGGACACTGCCTTATGCGAGCTGCATGAGGCGCTCACACAGCACCAGACAGCACCGGGACGCTGCGCTCATTGTGGCGGGGGACTTTAATAGTGCCAACCTCAAACGCGCAGCGCCAAACTTTTATCAGCATATCACCTGCCACAGCAGGGGTGAAAGGACACTGAACCATTGTTATACTACGGTCAAAGACGGTTACAAGGCGCAAACTCGTCCAGCGTTTGGAAAATCGACCACGCCGCCATCTTCCTCATGCCAAAATACAAACAAAGGCTGAAACAGGAAGTTCCGGTTCAGAGGGAGGTCACGCGCTGGACGGACCAATCGGTGGCCGCGTTACAGGACGCACTCGATGACGCAGACTGGGACATGGTCAGAAACAGCTCCGATGATGACATCAGCGTGTTTACGGAAGCGGTTGTGGGATTCATTGGGAAGCTAGCGGATGATACCGTGGAGAAAAAGACTATCAGAACGTTTCCCAACCAGAAGCCGTGGGTGGATAAAACCATCCTACAACACGGGACTTGCGTCGGGGGACATGGACCCATACAAGGCTGCGTCATATAACGTCCGGAAGGCGGTGAAAGAGGCGAAGCAGCGCTATGGGAGAAAATTAGAGTTACAGCTTCAGTGACTCTAGGAGCCTGTGGCAGGGATTAAGGACAATTACGGATTATAAAGCACCAACAACCGGTATGACGAACGCGGACATGACTCTGGCGAACAAGCTCAACACTGCAACACTGCAGCTAAAGACGCTAGCGATGCTAATGCTATTGGCGCTAATGCTAATGGCACTAATGCTAACGGCGCTAACGGCTGCAGACAGGAAGATATTGCCAGCACCGGAAGCGCGTTCATCATCACCGAGCACGATGTGAGGAGAGCCTTCAGGCGAGTGAACACCAGGAAAGCAGCAGGACCAGATGGCATCTCAGGCCGTATTCTCAGATCCTGCGCAGACCAGCTAGCACCTGTGTTCACAGATATTCAACATCTCTTTATCTCAGTCGGTGATCCCCACATGCTTCAAAGAGTCCATCATTGTTCCTGTTCCAAAGAAACCCCATCCTGCTTCCCTCAATGACTATCGCCCTGTAGCCCTCACCTCAGTAGTGATGAAGTGCTTTGAACGCATTGCGCACAAAACGTTCCACAGACGATGCAATCTCACATCTTCTCCACACATCACTCACTCACCTGGACACTAGGAAAGGGAATTATGTAAAAATGCTCTTCATTGACTACAGCTCTGCATTTAATACCATAATTCCCTCCACACTCACCTCCAAGCTGGAGCACCTGGGACTCAGCTCATCTATATGTTGGTGGATCTCCAATTTTCTGACTGGCAGACCACAGGCAGTAAGGATGGGCGGACATGTCTCAGCCTCCCTCACTCTCAGCACTGGAGCCCCCCAGGGTTGTGTTCTGAGTCCCCTGCTGTACTCTTTGTACACCTACGACTGCGTGGCCACTACCAACTCTACCGCCATCATCAAGTTTGCTGACGACACTGTCGTGGTCGGCCTGATCACGAACAATGATGAGACGGCCTACCTGGAGGAGGTTGGAAATCTGGAGAACTGGTGCCAGAGAAACAATCTCCTCCTGAATGTCAGTAAGACAAAGGAGCTGATAGTGGACTTCAGTACAAAGCAGGAGAGGAACTACCAGAGCCCAGTGGAGAGAGTGGACAGCTTCAGATGCCTCGGTGTTCACATCACGCAGGACCTGGCATGGTCCTGTCACATCAACACTGTGGTGTAAAAGGCCCGGCAGCGTCTCTACCACCTCAGACGCTTGAGAGACTTCAGACTGCCCTCCAAGGTGCTCAGGAATTTCTACTCCTGCACCATAGAGAGCATCCTGACGGGAAATATCACGACCTGGTTCGGGAACAGCACCATGCAGGACAGACGAGCTCTACAGAGGGTGGTGCGATCAGCTGAACGCATCATCCGCACCGAGCTCCCTGACCTGCACTCGATCTACAGCAAGCGGTGCTGGTCCAAAGCCAGGAAGATCGTGAAGGACCTCAGCCATCCCAACAATGGACTGTTCACTCTGTTGCGGTCTGGGAAGCGATTCCGCTCCCTGAAGGCCAACACAGAGAGACTGAGAAGGAGCTTCTTCCCGCAGGCGATAAGGTCTCTCAATCACACCACCACACAGGACTAATAACATCTTTTAAACATTGACTGGACAATCATGGACACATTCATACACACTTGCACTACATATTTATATATCTGGACCATTGCACAAGACACTTTAATAAGTCACTTTTTATGCATATTTGAACAACCACTGCCACTTTCAAATTTTATATATATCAATTTTTTTTTATTTTTATACATTTCTATATTTCTTAATATTTTTATCATGCCCTTACTTGTACAGTTTATCTTACTAGTTAAGTTTATTTTCTTTAGTATCTCTTTTTATTCATATTTATTCCTTACGTATAAGTTTTATTTTATTTTATTTTTAAGGTCACTGGCGGTCGTATAAGCATTTCACTGCATTTCGTACTGTGTATGACTGTGTACGTGACAAATAAAATTTGAATTTGAAGTCAGTAAAATTGCATATTACAGCAGTGAATGAGAGATGTCACCTCATGTCAGGTATAACCTCTGAAGGTGGCTCTGCGCCCATGTACCTGATGTACTGTAGGTTTCATGTTTTGTGTTTGAACTTTTATGTTAAATTAGGATACTAGGCATCAGTTCCCTTTTCACCAGGATTATGTAATCCTCTTTGCAGGCACCTGTATCTCGTTTAGCTTGATTAGCTTGTGTATAAATAGGTTTGGTCTTGGTTATGTCCTCGCCTTGCATCTGTTCTGTTGATTTCTTGTTTTGTTTAGTAGTTGTGTATATTATCTATTGTTTACCAAATGTCTTAACATGTGCAACTATGCCATGCCTGCAGTTGCTGACAGAATGCAAGACTGACACTTCAGAGGGTTGCAAGATACAGTGGTGTTCAGGTTGAGGAGATGCCAAGTGGTGAAGGAAGGCAGAGAGCAAAGAACTACAGAGGTAACTATGCGCTAGTCAGCAAGCAAAGGAGTTCACCATCCAAATGGACATATGCCATGCAGCACTCACAGCTCAGCTCATCCAGCTGGCTCCATTGCCAGAGTTAAATGATACAACGTTATCTTTAATAATGGATATATATTTCATATAATCGCACTCTGATTGGCTGCACTGTCTTATCAGCACTTTCTGTTCAATGCTACAGTCTCCCCAGCGACTGCTGTGCAGGTGTGAATGTGTTACAACTTTTCATTTGTGACTGTGGTGTGAGCAAACATGGGTGTCCCACTTATGATTTGCACGAAAGATCAATATGTCATGATTCATTTTTTGTGTTCTGCGGTACAGTAATACCTGGTGCCGAAACACCTCACGGAAAGGCATGATGAGAATTGTTTGGATATCTGCAAAACAACATTTGCACCAATACATTAAGGACAATCCTTATAGCCATGATCTGTTTCCTGTTACCCACGTCAGCAATGAGATACTTCTTGTTAGCAATGCTAACACTAAAGCACTTCCTGGGTGCACTCATGTGTTCCCTGCCAACACTGTAGCCTGTAAGACCCTCTCTGTTAGCCCCACTTCACCTGAGCTATGTCCTGCTTCAGTTGAACCACACCATGCTTCATGTGAGGCACACCTTGCTTCACTCAAGACTTGCCTGGGCCTGTCTCTGCCATACTGTATACTGCAACATGTCCACCTAGCACAGCAGTGTTCTCTAGCACACTGCTGCTGCTTCCACCGTTATTGCTGTATGGGGCTGCATGACGATAGTCATTTAGAGTGCCCATGTTGACCCCTGTCTCCTGCTGAAAATGGGCATGTGAATTTTAAAACTGAACCATGGAGCAACAGAAGAAGATGCCTGGTTTGATGGATCACATTTTCTTTTCCATCATGTGAATAGCTATGTGTGTGTGCTTCATTTACCTGGGGAATAGCTGGCTTGAGGCTGTACTATGAGAAGAAGACAAGCCAATAGAGGCAGTGTGATGCTCTGGACAGTGCTCTGCTAAAAAAAAAAAAAAAAAAAAAAAAAAGTCCTGGAATTCATGTGGATATTACTTTGACACATAACACCTACTAAAAATTCACTGATAGCAGTGGCCAATTTTAGCAGGATAATAGTATTTACGCCATTAACATTAAAACCACAGAGTTTTGTGTTTTTGTGCTACCGGGCTGGCTCTGGCCCCTCAGGACATGATTCAAAATCTGTGGTGTCTGGCACCAGGATGTTGGCTTCAGCTCCATTGGGTGCCGTGGGTTTTTGAGGGGGCATGCTGGGATGTGGTGCACTGGGTGAGCTGGTGACTTCCTTTCTCCCTATCGTTGAGCCTTGGGTGTCCATGATCCTGTCAACATATAAAGGGGTAACCTAGGAACAATAGAGACTAGGCATGGATGGATGGGGTGCCAACCCATCATATAGCACTAGACACATACACAGAATCACACACTATGGGCAATTTGGAACTGACAATTAATGCACTGTCTTTGGACTGTGTGAGGAAGCTGGATTATCTACAGGAAATCCACCAAGTCACCAAAACTCTACAAACAGATCAGAGGAGAGATTTGAACCTTCAACCTGAAGGTGCAAAGCAACAGTGTTAACCACTAAACTACTGAACTTGAATTCTGGTTTCTAACAATTGACTTCGTATTACCCAACATATCTGTTTGCTTCTTTTTTCGGTTTGAACTTGGACAACTTCTGATCACAGAAATGTCTTCAGCTGTTGTAGATTTTGTTAACCTCTACAAATGGACCTGCTTAACTCCACCGTATCCTCCTGTGTGTACTTGAGTTACCTCAACCCTTTCTTTTCAGATTCCATTCGTTTCACCTTTAGCTGGTGTGAAACTAGTGAGCAGCAGCTAGAGTAGAACTGTTTTTTTAACCTCCTCCGCATCTTTTCAGTTTTATCACACAATAGTGAGCGTGATTATTGTCTTGAAAAAAAAAAACTCAAAAGTCACATGAAGCCAAGGCTGGTATTTGACATATTCTCAGGAGTTGAATCTGTCTGTAAATGTGAGTTAATTGAAAAATGCTTGCTGCACCATGAAAAGGAGCTGTTGAAAGATTCAAGGCCAATGTGGGCACTCTGGAGAATAGAGAATATCTACAGTGAGGAGAACAGTTCTAAGCCAGAGATGATCTTAGCTTGCCTGCTGAAAGTTTTATATATTTTTCTATATTTCTTATGAAAGTACACAGTTTCTAAATGTATGCATACTGTAAGTATCTGGGAGCTGTATTTCTAAGTATTAGGGGAGAAGTACAAAGGCTTGCATTTCTTGGGTCCCACAAGAATGGTACTGAAAAATACTTGCATACATATGCTTACATAATCACAACCTATTTAGCTTTAAACCTAAATTGAACCTTAACAGCAAACGATTTTAGAAATAACTGACTTTGTAAATAAAATTTTCTCAAAGAATCTCCCTGACATTGCCATGCATATTTGTCAGACTTATTCTTGAAATCCTATGTGTTCTGGTTCACATAAACATCTTGCTGATCAAAACACAAGCATGCACATTAGTCATATACTATTACAGGGCAAAAGATCTACGGGAACAACTAGGTAATGAGATTTTGACAGACAGAGAGGAAAAAAAAAAGACAAACGCATCATCACAGAAGACCACTGTCAAACCAAATGTGATGGGCATTCAAGTCAAACCGGGAAATCGTTCCGTTATTCTGAACCAAAAGTCCTGGTTTGACTTCAAAAAGTCCTGGTTTGACTTGAATGCCCCTCATACAAATACATTATTCAAAATTAACATATATTCTAATTCGTCTATTCATATATTAAAGCGTGCCAGAAACTTTCACAGGGCATCTGGTTGAGGCATAAGTTTTGTATTGGAATTGAAAATGCTGAGCAAACAGGAGTTTTTACTTTTATGCATGTGTGAGCAAGCAGGTCAGATATGAAGTTTACAACACTGACTGCAATGCTGAACCATTCCCAGACCTGATGTACTATACACTAATCACTACGCGTCTAAAATATATGAAACAGCCTCCATAGTGATTTCTAACGTTAAATGCATTATTTCTTTTGTTGGTTTGTGTTATTATGCAGTCTCTCTACCAAGGGTTGGAATCAAACATAGAAACTGCTTCATTTCGATGCATGTTACAGACGAAGTACTTTTATTGTAGGTGATCATCAGTAATGAGTGAAAAACAGAGAAGCCCTGGGGCTTATTCACTATGATAGTGTAGAATAAAGCAATGGAGTGTGATACCAAGACAACAGTCAACATGTCACATACACAATACTCCAATGATCATAGCTGACTCTTGCAACATAATCAGGAGCTCAAAATACAATGCAAAGAAAGACACTATGTCTGGTAACTACCTATAGAGAGAAAAAGGAGGACTGGTTGTTCAGGGATAGCAGTTGCCAACTTGGTGTCTTTTATCTTTCCCTATTATTTTATCATTCACTATAACTACATTAAATGAGATATGAAACTAATATTTCAAGAAATACTTAGCATGTTCTTTTTGTCTTACTTTGGGCAATATTCTTGAATAAGATTGAATAAGCAATAAGCAGAAAACTGTGCTCTCGGGCTGTGAGAATGTTATTTATTTATAACACCGCATTCAGTCTAGCACCTTCTCATCAATCCAAGGGAAACATTACAAGGCCACATTTTTCTG
This sequence comes from Channallabes apus, assembly GCA_030522415.1. Lineage (NCBI taxonomy): Eukaryota > Metazoa > Chordata > Actinopteri > Siluriformes > Clariidae > Channallabes > Channallabes apus. The sequence continues at coordinate 24,937,022 of CM060112.1, forward strand.
TGCTAGCCTGCGACTCAAAAGGAGTCCAGTACAATAGTGTATATATTGAGATACTGCGTATAACCCTCTGTACTGTCTGACTTAAGACCTGACTTAGAATTTGCTTAAAAGATACAAAGATAGAACAAAATAAATAAAACAAACCTAAGTGGAAACACACAAAGTTATTTTTGAGAAGAAGCTCAAGTAAAAAAAAAAAAAAAAAAAAAAAGGTTCCATGGAGGGAAGAATATGTTCCTATTCATAAAGTGAGAAGAAGCGTGGGTGTAGAGAAATATTTGGAAGTTGCTGTTAACTGTGGAGATGTAATACAATTGATGGTTGGATGGAGGTAATGTACGTGAAAATCTCCCAAGAAGTGACAGTTTTCTTATTCATGATTTTTTTTTTGTCGCTAGCCTTATATAAGGGACTTATAAGCTTATATAAAGGCTTGCAAAGACAGAACGGACTACTCAATATGTCTTTTGTTGTGAGACCTCGACTGCCTGTGAGTATTCTAAATATAAAATGGTTGCTTGTTGCTACAAGAAGTGACAGTTTGATTTCCAACTCAGATTTTTTTTTTTGTTTGAGGCAAAAATCAAAGCAAATGTAATTCTTCTTCTTCTACTTAAAATTAAATAAAATGAAAAAAAAAAGGGGGGGGGGGGCAAATTGGTTCCAAAACTCCAAATACGCACAAAAATATCATACACACAGCATGGCTGCTGTTGCAAAATGCCCTGTAATATTTAAAAGGAACATCTTGCAGTACACTTTAATGAGGCAATATTGAAAAAACAACCTACAAAAGTAGGCCATGTCATAAGCAAACTATCAACACTCCAATGTAATGAAATCTCCTCCGTTAAAAGCTCTACCAAAATTATTCTAAAACAGTTTCTATGAAGATATATGCAGTTAAGTAAACATTTGCAATGACTGCATACTTAATTGGTGTGCTTTTCAAATTTGATTTTTTAGCTTTTTTTTTTTTTTTTGGTGGCGCGGTGGTGTAGTGGTTAGCACTGTCGCCTTGCACCTCCAGGGTCCGGGTTCGATTCTCGGCCAGGCTCGATTCCCGTCTCTGTGTGCATGGAGTTTGCATGTTCTCCCCGTGCTTGGTGGGGTTCCTCCGGGTACTCCGGTTTCCTCCCACAGTCCAAAGATATGTTGGCTAGGATAATTAGCATTCCCAAATTGTCTACAGTGTGTGAGTGTGTGTAGGTATGTGTGCCCTGCAATGAATTGGCACCCTGTCCAGCGTGTACCCCGCCTTGTGCTCTAAGCCTCCTGGGATAGGCTCCAGGTCCCTGCGACCCTAAATACAGGACGAAGCTGTATCGAAGGTGAGTGAGAACGTTTAATTTTTATAATAACAATAACCTTAGCATTCTGATAGTTGTGCCTATTTTCACCCTAGAGCAGGGGTACTCAAATATAAATTTGAAAGGTCCACTTACCAAATTTCTATTCAGTCCGAGGTCCGGAAAAATGACAGTCCAATTTCAAATAGAGAACTACAAAAAAAGTAAAACCCAAAATTTTCGAACAATACTCAAAAATGACATGGTAGTCCTTTTAATGTGAATGGTGACATCATCTTTGTGCCACCAGTTGTTTGAACTTGGGCATAAAAGGCGTGAGGACCAGGTTGAGGCACTGATGTAAATGTTCATTGGTGATGGAGCTGTGATATGTGTTTTTCACCATGCTCATACAGTAGTTCACAGTACGTTGAGGAAAACATTGTGAGAATTTGAAGGGCCATTTTCTGCAGGACAGGAACACCTGCTGCAGTAACCATCTTTGTCCAGAAGGTGACCACTTTTAATTGCTAGATTAAGCACATTGGTTTTCTGCTGCCCACGAGGAGCACGAATGCATATTTTTCTGTCCACTCACTCTTAAATTCGCTTATATCAATGGCCAGCTTTGAACAGGACATAAGGATATTAAGGACATAATAAACAGAATGGGTAGCTCACCTCTTATATCTTCCACGAGTCGTTCGTTCTTTTGAATCTACTGCACCGAATAGCGTCTATGGGAGTCACGTGACAAAGGACCGTTCAACACATAGCCTACGGAGGTTTTGCGATGATTTGCGCATGCGCGCCCAGTAGAAAATGAACGAATCACTTCTTCTGAGTCACGTTAAAGATTCTATAAAGATACACTAAACGACTCAAAGATATATCGCGCGGAAACACAGTTGCGCACTTCATTGAGAACTCATTTGGATTATGATTAAATTAGCATGTTTGTTTTGGCGTCGGTCCAGATTTAACCGTATTTGGGACCGGATGCGGACCGGAGTCCGCCTATTGAGTCCTCCGGGCCTAGAGTCTCATGTCTGGAGTTCAATATGTGAGATAAGATTGTCTACTAATGAAGTCCTCCTTGTACAAAGACATTGATGCTGTAACTCAAGGTGTACCCCAAGGCTCAATTCTTGATGCAATATAATTTTATTCATATTACCTGTTGGACAAATTAATTACAGTCAGCTCAGCTTATATATATCTCAAGGCAGTATTGTGATGTAGTGGTTACCACTGTTGCCTTGCACCTCCAGGGTCTGGGCATGAGGGTTGCATGTTTTCGTGCTTGGTGGGTTTCCTCTGGGTTCTCCAGTTTTCTATGACAGTCCTAAGACATGCAGATTAGGCTAACTAAGGTGTTCCCAAATTGGCCATAATGTGTGAATGAGCATGTGAGTTTATGCACTGTACTGTATGTGTGCCCTGGGTGTACCCTGCCTCATGCCTTATGTCTCCTGTGATAGGCTCTGGAGCCCCTCACGACCCTGTATACAGAATAAAGCGGTATAGATGTTGAGTGAGTGGGTGATATAAAACATGTCGCAGTGTATATAGTAGTATGGTTGCTTATCACAAAGTCAAGGGTGTTTTCTTTGTTTTAAGTTTTTGTTCCCTACACAACAAGAACGTAAGCTCCTTATTGTGAAAATGTATTCTCTTGGTATAAAACCCTATGACATTGCATCTTGTATTGTTTTTGTTGAACTTAATCAAAGGCCTATTTTGACAAGTCGGTATAAAGTGTGATTTGCAACCTGATATCTGGGTAAAGGAATAATAGGTTGGTAAGCTTGCAGATTAGCTGAGGCAGCATTTTCAAATGTTCCCCTTTCCAATTTAATGTAGAAGGGCTTTGTTTTTTGTTTTTTAATGGTCTTGGGAATGTTGCATGTTTTCTAAGCTCTTATATAATTTATTTATTATTATTATTATTATTATTATTATTATTATTATAGAGATATCAGTCTTAAATCTAATTGTGCTAAGGAAGTGGCCAAGTAATCTCTGGAGTCTCTTTATATAACCAACACTCTGTGGGACATTGTACTTCAGGGTTAGGAGGTATTCAAGGTGCTTTTACAGTATATAAAAGTTTAACTTTTTCTGCATATATGAGGCAACCTACAACCTGACTTCTTTGTGAAACATTTTGTACTTCAAGGTCTCAATACTCCTAATACATTATATATATAATAATATAATATAAACTAATAATATATTTTAAAATCTATTTTTCATAGTAACTGTCTTCATCGAGGTATGGTATGTACTGTCGCATGCATCTATATGCAAATATATTAAATCCAAGCAAATGTCTTTCCATCAAGTGATTCCTCAGTAAATCTAGTTCTGGCTATATTATGCCAGAACTCAAAAAGTATGTAGTTTCCACTGACAACTTAAGATACTTAGTATCTATACTAAGTAAAAATAGTACTGACCTGAGCACCCAAATCAAGAAATGCATTAATAAATAGACCATAATAGATTGTGGAATTGGTTATGATTCAGTTTCTGTCCTCTGTGACCTTTAATTATTCTAGTAATTTACTATGCCTCATATGGTGGAGTCTCAGAGTAGTCATACTTGAACATATTTATTTATTTTTGTGGTAAAGTCTTTCAGTGAATCTGCATCTGACAGGCTGCACTGTGGACATTTGTGCTATTTCTGTGAGCAATCAGCCTAGTCTTCAAAACTTTTGCCAGGATTTGTGTCCTTGTGTTAGTGCACATAGCATCGCTCTTCACCTTCCAGCTAAAGTTTTGACAAGTGCTTTCCTGGCAACGAACCGATGTTCTTGTTAACCTGTAACATTCACTCAACTTGGAATGTAAGTATGCATTTCTAATAGTCCAATTCCGGTTTAGATTATACCTGTCACCAATAAGGACCAAAATACAGTTTTTTACTCTAGCACTCATGTCAAGTTCTCTTTGAAGTCAGAGATGCATTTTTGAATAGTTTTATACTGGTAAACTTGAGCTGTTGTGATTTCTTTGCTATGGATTAAGTCAGAGAAAAGACTGCCTAAATGTATTTGAAGTGGTTCTTAGAAACCGACACAGAAGGGTGATGTCGGACATGTTTGTAGAATGAATGTATTCTGCTCATACTGTATTGTATACTGCTCACAAGATGCCATCAGCAACATAACTGAAGCCAAGGTTTTCTTGTACTGTACACCATACCCAGACCTTGAAGATGAGGAAAAATCTTCTTACGTATCCTCTTATTTATGGGAACTACAGTACGTACTGTAGTAGTGTGGTAGTAACATATTGTTGGTCTTTTTAGTTCAGGATTTCTTGTTTGAAGCTGTTATATTTCAGACCTCTGTGCAATACACTGGTAATACACCACCTGGAGAAGACAGTGGTATAATATTTTTATTCTCACAGAATTATTATATTGTGGAGTTGCTATTCCAGGAGTGGTGTTGTTTTTGTTGATTATTTTGTGCACATAATGTAGTCTATTTAATTTTGACTTTTAATTTGTTAATGTTTCTTTTAAAGTATCGGTCACCAGTGGAAATGATTATCTTATCTTAAGGCTTATCCAAGCTCTTTATTTCTCCCAGAGAGACACGCAAGGATGAGTCACAGTTATAATCAACCAGTGACTAAGAAACACATTTTTTTCACAGGTCTTATTAAACATTTCTCCATTTCTCTATGTTCTTGATACCAATCTATGCCATACACTGACACACACAGGAATTAGTGAAATGCTGGGGAAAGCGCATTAGGGTAGCAGAGGATTACATCTTATAACTGTGTTCTGTTATGATATATAAGAGTGTGCATAAAATAACAGGACACAGGTAGTCCCTGGTTTACGAACGTTCGAACATTTTATGAACTAACATAGAAGTAACTTACATGTATTGTACAAAAATAGACATTGTAGTGCTCCAGATACCAATATTTACTATTATACACAATATTTTCAGTTATTAACAGTTGTTGTAGTTGGTCTTCCGGCTGTTCCCGGCAAGGGGTTGTCACAGCGGAATATACAGTCCGCACAACAACTTGGCACAGGTTTTACGCCGGATGCTCTTCCTGATGCAACCCTCCCATTTTATCCAGGCTTGGGACCGGCACTGCATCCAATGGCTGGGGGGTTTGGGCACTGACTGGGAATCGAACCCGGGCCTTACGCATGGCAAGCGAAACACCTACCACTGAGCCACCAGTACTCCTTTTCAATGTGTAAGTGATTGTATGAAATGTGCGTGTCCAGGTGAAACACTGGTTTCAGTAAATCAGTCTGGGAGCACGATGACTAATGGCTATCCTGTAAAGCTGTCCTGATGTTAAATAAACCTAATTTTTGGAAATCTTCAACAAAACAGAGTTCACAGCCTGAAACTAAAACCGAGTAACTTGGTTTGCAAGTGTTTTGTAAGACAAGCAAAAATGTTCAATACATTTTAACTTGATAAACGTGTTGTGTTTTGCACTACGAGCAGTACGTGCTATATATGCTTTGTCTGCCGAGTGTCACATGATCACAACTGAGACAATGATTCTTCTTTCTCTTGTGTTAGGGGATTGTGGCTAATCGTCTCCCATGCTCGGTCTCAGTGCGCAGGCCTCACTCATATAATCAACATCTATGTATGCAGTTACTGTTTACTAAAGCATTGTGACCTGTGTGACGTGTATGCGTAAAGCATATTTTTTATTTTGTGTCAACAACAAGGCAATGTCACGTTTCTGCAACATCCTCAAAAGGAGGTTAAAGCAAGTGTCATTGGAGAGGTTTTTAATTAAAGTCACACAAAAAGAACAAGTTTCCACTGAGCCAGGCAGCAGTGATTCTGTTTTTTTTGGGTTTTTTTTTTTTGTTTGGATTTTTTCCCAATTTTCTCCCTAATTTAGTCGTGTCCAATTCCTCCCCGTCACTAGGGGGCTTCCACATTAAGGATATTACTACCACTCAGTCGGGAGGGCCGAAGAATATCACGTGTTTCCTCCGAACCACGTGACGCCAGCTGACCGCATCTTTTCGAACTGCTCGCTCATGCAACGTTAGGGGAGGCGTAACACACTCGGAGGACAGAGCTATCCACTCCTTCCGCTTTCGCGAGCTCACAGACGTCCCTGATTGGACTGTAGAGCCGTGATTAATGTGGGAGCACTAAATACCTCTCATCCCGCCTCCCTGAGACAGCTCAGCCAATCAGCTCTCTCTAGACCTCCGGCTGTGAGAGGTTACTGCATCACCCAGGAACCGAACAGCAGTGATTCTGTTAGTGTGTGTGTGTGTGTGTGTGTGTGTGTGTGCGTCGTCCTACACAATAACCCCCCCGCCCACCCTCCTCCTTCTCTCCCTCTCTCTCGTCTCCCTCACACCAGCTACAATTCTTTTTAAAGCATTTCTTTATATGAATTTTTGCTTTCCACTATTTCTTTTGGGGGAAATTCAATATTCAAGTGCTTTGGATTACAAGCACATCTGGAACGATTTCTGCCCGCGATCCAAGGTTCCAAGCTCTGAGACGAATTAGTGTCCGGGATTCTCCTCGCGATTTAAAGGTGCAGAGACAACACTGTTGCATTTGACAGGCGTCAACTTGTACAAACTCACTTTGCCAGACTTCAGAACAAATCCAACTTATGAAAATGCTGCTGGAACGGAACTTGTTTGTAAGTCATATATATATATATATATATATATATATATATATATATATATATATATATATATATATACTGTATATATATATACTGTATATATGTGTATATATTAAATGCTCTCCCATCACTCTTACATATTTAGGATATTTTTCCGACCACATTTCTTCCTTAAAGAGGATGGTTCTCCACTATCCTTCCAAATTTTTATAATGCCTTTTACAGTTTTTAGAAGAAAATGAAATTCTTTTTCTTTTCTTGATGCAGGGAACTAATTTGATACTTCTGAAACACAGTAACTTTATATGACCACAGGATATGTCTTCTGACATGCTTGTTTAATTAAACTCTTTGCATCAGTTAGGGTTAAATAGGTTGTTGCCAGCTGAAACATATTAATCACTGCGGTAATTATCCAATAGAGGGCTCATCATCAATAATCTGCTTCTACTGTAGTTACGTAACAGACACAGCAAGAACAAAATATAATTCTACAGAGATTTTCAGAATGATGAGCCCTGTCTAGATAATCATATACTGTAATCTACTCTTATGAAGGGATACATGTCTTAATCTTTCTCAGTTCTTGTTTTAGTGAAAATGAACAACCTTGGTGAACGCAGCTTGTAGGTGACAATATAAAGTTCATTTTCCTGATTAACCTGATTTCAATTCCAGCACATCTGTCTTAACTCTGATCCTGACTTTTGACAACTTTATCTGTACTGTACAGTATGTTACCTGATTCTTCACATTCATCTTACCACCACACAACAGAAATGTCCATTAAATGTTATTTCATTCCTTATACTGTAAACAAAATTAATTTTGACTTCAAAGTTAAAAGGTCTTCTGTCTTATCCACAGGGGGTCAGTGTGGCTGCTAATTTGATTCCAGCCAAGAGCAGACAGTTCTCCTTGGTTTTGGTCTTTAAATGACAAATTTTATTGGATTTCTATAAGAAAAACTAAAGGAAATGTGGTACCCAAATTCTAAGGGATAATCACTGCTATAGAAATGCAGTTCTGTAAAATGGCTTGGTGTTGGGTAAGGAAAAAAGTTTTACCCTTCCTTATTAAAACTGCCCTCTTTATTCAGTCTGACTGGCACTGGGAGTACACTGGCTTGCGAAACAGCATTAAATAAGGATAAACATTTGCTGGCTACAAAGTACTGTCTCCACAAAATCATTTATTTCAAAATAATCTTCTGAACTTTTGCCAATAAATAAATAATGTAATAACAACAGAAAAAAAAACATAGTTTAAAATGAGTAGAAGAAGTAGAAGAAGAATTTGCTGTATGCCACAGTCATCAATATTAAAACAATAAAAGGCTTGAACTACTTCAGTTGTGTGTAATGAATCTAAATTAGAAAGTCTAATGTTTATCAGTACATTACAGAAAATAATGAACTTTATCACAATATGCTAATTTTTTGAGAAGGACCTGTAATAGTGAACACTTAGTGATGATATTGTATTGTAGTTAAGAACCAGCCTGAGACAAGCTGCAGTGTCTGATATGTCCTCTGTGCATCAAACTGCTTACAAAAAAATTAAACTAAGCAAACATTTATATAAGTAACTGTTTGACCTGAAAGACCTTAAGTACTTAGGGAGGTAAGGTTTCAGCGAGAGCTTAATTCTATTTCCCCTAATCCTAGTATACTCTCCTATCTCTCTCTCTCACACACACACAACTACGTACACAGGCACACTTGTCATCCAAGGACCCTGGTTTGGCTTCCAAGCTCATTGCCATGGCAACCTTGCTTTGACTCTGAATATGTAGGAAGGTAAAAGCAAGGCTTTACAGATACATATGGCCTTATTCATTTTAAATATATGAGAAATTTACTCATCAGGGAGATTTGAGCATAGTAAAGGTTTTTAGAAAATAGTTTTCAGTAATGTTCGTTAATCGATGGCCACACAATTTAGAAAAAGTTTAAATTAAAATACTACTAGGCCTGAGAAGCTGATAGCATGATGCACTGAGGTGAATCTATAGGAGAAACCAGGAAACATAATGAAGGCATTTTGTGATTGGAAATTCAGTGAGCATATGACAAAACCTCATAGGGTGATGTAATTTGGACATCCACACATAAGTGAAGTATTTTACTTGCAAAATATTCGGCAGAGATAAATGCACAGCATGGTGTAATATAGCCACTTCACCAGCTAATGTAAGTCATTTGCGCTGGAAGAAATGTGTTGTAGTGTTCATTACTGGGACTATTAACATAAAATGACTACATATCATTTTAGGTGATGATTACTGTATTTTGGTCATTTTTACAGTATTTCATCTACACGGAAACAGTTATTTCCATTCACCCATTATCTATACTAGAACTCGGGGCACAAGGCAGGATTCACCCTGTATAGGGTGCCAACCCACTGCAGGGCACAAACACACATACACGCTTATTCATACACTATGGGCATTTTAGAAATGCCAATCAGCCTACACCGCCTGTCTTTGGACTGTGGGAGGAAATCGAAGCAACCAGAAGAAACCCACTGAGCACAGGGAGAACATGTCATCTCGACACACACAGACAGGCCATATGGCAAAATTTGAATCCCAAACCCTGAAGGTTTGAGGCAAAAGTATTAACCACTAACAGACAGTATTTCCCTTTTAAGTTTAAGTGAAGGGAAATTGATCACTCAGGTTTGTTGATGGTGTAGTGACTACAGTAGTTGCTTTACTACTCAGCAAGAGCTCATGTACTGTATGTGTTTCTGGCTCTCCCTTTTAGTTATGCTGTCATAGTTAGTCCTGCTGGAGTTGCTGCTTGCACAAAAAAAATCCTGGTGTCCTGCTTCTGGTTGAAGATCTCATGGCATGGTGGCCCTGTGCTTGGGATGCATATGGTGACTGAGGACAGTTCCATTTGGCCATGAAGATGGTCTTGGATTTGGCTGATGCAGTCAGCTGTTCTCTAATTGCTTGTGACTACAATTTCAAAATAGTTAAGGATGGAAATTCCAAAAACAGTTTTGTACCTGATCCCAAGAATGAAAGTGGACTCCATATAATTTAAACACATCTCCTGTTATACTGGCTCCTAACACTCAGTATGACTGCAGTTTAATCCCTGCTATCTGTTATCACCCAAATGAGTATGTGTTCCCTGATGAGTCTGGTTTCTCTCAAGGTTTCTTCCTATTGCCATCTCAGGGAGATTTTCCTTACCAATGTCTCCCTCGGCTTGCTCCTCAGGGAAAATCTTATAATTTTTATTTTAAAATATTTTCTCATTGATTTCATGCCCTTTTCCCTAATTTTCTTTTTCAATTCTGTAAAGCTGATGTGTTAATAGTGTCATCTAAATAAAATTGAGTTGACTTGAATTGTAATGTAATGTTATTCGATATAAACAATCGTGTGCTTCCAACTTTGTGGCCACAATTTAGGGAAAAACCATGTGTGTTATAATTTATTAATTATTAATATGTTGTACTAATAGACCTCTGCGGGTGTGCTGTTGTGTCTAGCACTGGGATATTAGCAGCAAATCCTTTGGGTGCTGTGGGTTTCAAGATGCGGCCTCCACGGATTGGATTTTTTTTTTGTCCTTTGCATTTCATGGATGCTCGGTCAGATTGAGATCTGGAGAATTTGGAAGCTGGGTCAATCGTCTTGAATTCTTTGTCTGCCAGGCCCTTATGCAGCAGGCTGTGATACACTGGGTGTTTTGACACTTTTCTTACATGGCCAGCATGCAACCAATTTGGGGTATATCATTGATAAACAGTGTTGTTCAATTCACCTGGTGGTGGTGTTAGTGTTGTGGCTGATTGGCATATACGAACAACAAATTATATAATATGTCAATGAGGGTTTATAGTTATCTATAACATTATTTTAAATGTCTGTTGCTTATAAATCAAGATTACTGGATTAATACTTCCTATCATTAATCATCAATTTTTAACACAAGTAAATAAATTAGTTAGCTAAAATTATTGCATGTTTTTGCAGTATTTTACACATTACTTTAACTATTACTTTGGTTCACCTAGCAGACACAGAAAGCATTGCTAGCATGCTCAGACCAAATACAGGTGAATGAGTATTTAAACAGAACCTCTGATTTAAAACTCACTTTAATAAAGGTTCGTTTTTCTGTAAGAAACACACATTATAGATAATGTGCCAATGTTCATTGCGCCGGACATAACTAGGGCATCAGTGTTGTGGTAACCATGGCAACACACGTTTGTCACCCACAGTGGCTAAGTGTTAAGGGTATTTTGTACTCAATGTCTGTGTGACAACCAACACACACACACACACACAAAAAAAAGAAATTTGAGAGATTATCCTGCTGTGATCCTGTGTACATTACATTCATTCTTAATTGGATTTAGAATTGGATGGTACCTTTTTCCAAAACATAAGGAATAAAATTGCATTTGTTCATCTCAATAAAAATTTAAATTCCAAGCGGTGCAAAAAGAAAAGCTTTACCCCGACTTATGAGTTCACATTCCAACAATACCATATCCATTTATGCCCAGGAGTCAAGGCTATCCAAGCTATCTTAAGTGGGTGGCATACTCTCTCCCCTGTCAATCAATCAACACTGACATTCGACAGTCATGGGCATCTGTGAGCTCATGTATGTATTAATATTGACATATCAAGGAGGAACCCTGTCCAAGGTGTACCCCGCCTAGTGCCCGAAGTCTCCTGGGATAGGCTCCAGGTCCCCCGCGACCCTGAACACAGGATTAAGCGGTATAGAGAATGAATGAATGAATGAATATCAAGGAGGAGACCATAATTGTATGTCATGGTTGGAGACAATGGATAATTTTTTATTGATAAGACTTTGAACTATGCTTACTTCTGTCAGCATAGCAGATGGAATTGATCATCTTATTCTTCAGACCTTTGCCAGATTTTATCGACAGATGAGCACACTACAGTAACATTATTTTGTTTTCTTTATTTTATTACATCAACAACTTAAAATAGCAAATTAAAGGCTTGATAAAATAACCTACATCCCACAACACTAGGCACACTGTACAATTTCCTGTCAGAGAATAATGTAAAGCAAATATAACTCTTCTGAGTCTTCTGATAACTTGTGCTGACTCAGATGCCTCTGCATCCAAAAACTGTAGTTCTTCTGGCTACTAACTTGTATGCCTTAAATAGTCTTAAAATATACTTTAAACAGGAACAAAGGTATTGAAAAAAAAATGCAGGCATAATCCTGTTTGGATTAGTTCCAGAATCTAATCAGCACATCTACTGCTTACAATGATATTGCTGCATAAATTCTACAAAATATTCAACCATTTATTCTCAACATATTACACAAATGAGAGTCTTGGATAGACGCATAGATAGACTGATGGCAAAAATCCTAGATAGCCTGAAAATGGGCAATGAGTTATTGAACATGAGGATGTGCTGAATCAAGCTG